>NSJW01000183.1:0-1200000 GCA_019955255.1 Castanospermum australe
TCTGCAAGCTACACATACAAAATCAATTTACTGGATGAGACTCAACATAGAGTTTTTACCTCATTCAAACTTTGTCAATTTTGATACTTATACTCAATTTTACAAATTTTGGTGCCTAATCTGTTCACATAGAACATAACGTGAACCTCACTCACTTCGTTATATAACGCTCGACGACTGGTAGAGACAACCCAAAAAATCCCTTCACACACACACACACATTGACATAAAATGATAACAAGCAAGAATTAATCAAAAGTCTCTACCTAGAACAACAACAAAACTGTAAGGTTTCAACCAGGAGGTGCGGTGCGGAGGTGGAGTGGCGGACGCTGCGGTGCGGACTGCGGAGGCAGAGCGGACAGTGTTGGCTGGCTGGGGTTCGCGACGAGGGACGGGGACGGTTGGGGTTCGCAACGCGGGACGGAGGCGGCTGCTGTGCGTGACACGGGACAGAGGCCGGGAGACGGCTGCGGTGCGTTCGTTCTGCGAAGTGCGGAGGCAGACTGGCCCGAAGGGGGTTGCGGGACGGAGCCGCCTGCGACTGCGATGCATACGTTCCACGAGGAGGCAGACCGGCCGAGGTTTCAACCCCTACGAAACGACACGCTGCGAGCACCGTTTTCCGTCTGCGAGGAGGGAGAGGTCTGAACACGCCGTTTTTGTTTTTTTTTTTTGAAAAATAAGACAACAAGCGTGTTGCTAAGAAGTTAAAAAAAAAAAAGTTTACAAACCGGTAACTGTACGGACCGGTACCGGTTTGACCGGTTCAGCCGGTTTGAGACCGGTTCACCAGTTTTGACCGGTTTTTGACCTCATCGGTTTTGGGGAACCGCCCGAACCGGTGAGGGGACCGGTTTCCGGTCCGATCGGTTGAACCAGCCGGTCCAATCCGATTTTTAGAATATTGCTATCAATCGAAGTGTTAAGAGAATATAATAAAATTCTTTTGCTACTTTGTTAAAAGGTTCAAGATTTGACCAGCACATGTCAAAGATGCGTTGAAAAAAAAAAAAAAAACTAATCTTCGCACATTACATCCTAACCCTACTTTTTTTTCGGTGTGCTTTGGTACTTTTGGATATGAATCTCGTAAAAATTTATGTTTTTAATGTTTTACAAACAAAGGCATGATAATTAAAGGTGTGAATTTTAGTGTTGATTTAAAGGTTAAAGAAGTGTGTTATTTGTCTTAATTATTTAAATTTAAATTTTAAATCATATTTAAAGAAATTAATTTTTTAAATATATTAAATTAAGGGTAATGCTGAATGTCACAAAAAGATTTTGTAAAAGTTGATACGAATGAGTTGAATAATTTGATTCAATAATTTCTTATTGTTTTTTTTTAAGTTTTTGCTCAGTATATTTTAGCTGAAAAATAAGTGAGGTGGCACTATTATATTTTTCGTAAAGCATTTCGTAAAAACTCTTTTGGTAATATATATCACTGCTCTTAAACTAACATAGAGAGTGTACTTTTAAAATAATCATAAAATAAATTCATTCTCGATGAATATGAAAATTTGTTAGAGAATACTGTTAACATTAAAAAAAAAAAACAATTAAATATCACTTTCATACGAAACCCTCCCTCAACAATTATATTGGCCTCTCATTTCACGAACAAAACCTTATTCTTCATACGGATGAATTTTATATGGAATATGCCACAAACGCCAGTGTTGGCTTGAAATTAAAACGAACATTAGGCAATTATATGTATATGTTGGGACCATTGGTTAACTCGACCCCAAACAAATAAAGAACAACACCACTTTAAATTGGTGATGGAAGATGAATGGATTTGGATGTTGAAGGGTTGCTTTAAATTTGTTACATACACAATCATTGAGGACAGAATTTTAGTAATGGATGCCTAATTCCTAAGTAGATGCATGCAAGCTTTGACTCTAACGATGATTGGGTCATACTATTTACTTATTTATATGGAGCAGCCTAATCCACACACCTGTGCAAAGATAAACATGAACTACAGTCTAGTAAGTGACCCGTCACCAAACGACCTTTAGAACCAACATATTTATAATTTTATAGAGATATATAACAATAAAGAGAACAGCTAAGCTCCAATGAATAAAAATTAAAGTAGGAGAAATCGGATTTGATATTAACATAACAGTGTGTCTTTTTTTTTTTAATGTATAAAATAAAATTTGATGATGTGGCCTTTTTTTAATAACTTATGTAAAAATTACATGGCACAATATCATATTTGTTTTTTTTAAAAAAACAAAGGTATTACTTTTAATGTCAATTTGATAAAGAGACTTAATTGCTCTAATTTAAAAATGTAACAAAAAAATACTCATAAAATGGTGGCATAGTGAAAATAAAGTTTATGGAACTATTCAAATAAGTCGAATCCTGTAACTTAAAAAAATTTAAATAATTAAATGTGTAATTAAACCTATCTTATTAAGTACCCAAATATCAACAGCCATTTGAGTTTTCAATTTTAAGATATCCTCACACTTTTTGAGTATAAGACTAATATCTTTAGATACAAAGTGATATGGTTAGGTCCTCTCTATGGCATCTTGAGACCTCAAACCTTTGTCTTCTCCTTAGAAGACGGTTCACTTACTATGGTAGGGTTTACTATGAGTGGTCTAGTTACATGGAAAACAGCAATATCACTTATGTCAACTAATGACAATATATATATATATAATTCAACATAGAAGTTTCTTTTATCAGTATAATGGTGTTTTACAAAGTAGAATTATTGTAAAATAAATTTTAATAAGCTATTGATGGAATAACGGACCCCAACTTACAGATAAGTAGGGAATCCCAATTTAATTAATTACACCCATACAACCAAAGGTGAACTTAATCGGATATTTTTTGAGTAGCTAGCCACAGATCAGCAGCCATTTAAGTTTTTTTAATTATTTACCATCTATTTATAATATATTAATTCTGAAGCACAATATGTAATAGTGGCATGTAAGCATTTTTAGTCTCCAATAAGTTGACGCATCAATTTATCAAAATTCTGCCACGTCAGCAATTTGTTATAGTTGTCAATTGCTCAGTCAACTCTCAACTCTTTCAGCATTTCCACAAAATTCATCTCACATCCTGTGTCTTCTCACCTCTCACCCTAACCGATGCCCGTTCACATTTCTTTGATTATCCTTTCAATTCTCCCTCATCGTAACTGTCCAATTTTACATAAATGCATAATTGTGTTCATATATATTTTCAGTGCTTAAATGGCGGGACGTTTTACATGCGAAGTGGAAATAAAGAAAAAGAAAGCAAAGATGGAATCTCAAAGGGTGGATGATCAGTAGAGTGCATCGTTAGCTTAGTACCGTCAAAATGGAGAGTCTGAAAGTTGCAATTCCAGAGAACCTGAAGCAAATGATTGGAGAGAGCACTCTCGATGATCTTTCCAGCACATGTTCTTCTCTGCACCACTTCTTTCTTCATTTCAAGCCATTTCACCAGGTAAGCTGCTCCCAGACTCTCTTATCCGAAGCATTTCTTAATTTGTTGCTTTTTGAATTATCGAAGGTTTAGCTGTTCAGTAACCTAACTAATCGATTCCAAACTTTGGTTTTTAGATGGTGACAGAATTGGAAGGCCCAAAATATACTCTGTGTGGTTAGAGTAAGGACACAGCATTGGAATCCAAGCAGCTTGGCAATCTATGCTTCTCGAACAAAGATTATGTGAAAGATATGGAACTGTTATACTCAGGTTTTTTTTTTTTCCTTCATAGAAATATTTCTCAAATTGAAAGGGCGCTGGTAATTGCTTTGCATGTTGTTCCTTTTGGGTCTCAAAGAAAATTGTTAATTGCAACAACTGAATCCACTCACGATGTATATTATGCTCTATACTGGGCTATGAAATTATACGACTGAGTATTGACTTAAACATGTGAATGGTGAGTGGCCGGTCCATGAATCCACTCATGTCAACGGCTTTGTGGAATTACAGTAGCTCTTGACTTCTATTATGTTGTTGCAATCCATACTTTTTTAATATTCCTTTTACATATAATACATTATGCCGAAGCACAGTAAGCTTTGGGCTCAAACATGACTATTGCTGTATGATGCCTTAAGATTGATGTGAGCCCCGTATACTTGATGAACTAGAACCTGCATGAGAAGATAACATGTTATTGCTATGCGTTTAGCCTACAGAAAAACTCTTTGGCTTGTGTCATATTCATTTTTTTTTTTCGTGAAACTATTCAACTTCAAGACTTTTTTTTTTTTTTCTTAAAAATGAACTTGGGAATGGAAATTAGAAAGTGGGGCTTAGGAGGTCTTCTATGATTATCATTTTAAAGTAGCTAACTAAACAATTGATTAAAACAATATTTCAAATATGAATTAAAGTAATGGTTATGCACAACAGATTGCAAGGATATATGTTATTGTCAATTGTGTCTAGGCTAAACTGTAATAAAATGTCTGCTCTGTTTTTTGGGTTTGTGGCTAACCCAACTTTCATTCAAGATAGCTGTGTAATAAGCTAACAACTACAAATGCTTTGTTTTAATTAAACAAATTAATGTTTCATAAGATTGATAATAAGTTACTTAATTGTCTAACCAAAAACTTATATTGCTATTGATTAGTAACCTTGATTATAAATACTGTTTTTATCTCCATTTCCATTCAGGTATCAATCACCTTCCTTTTTTTTATAAACATTGTTCATGCTTCGGTACTAAAAGATAGTGTGAAGGGTTCCTATTTGTCAATGTTTTCTCTTAAATCTTTGATTTAAAGTGTGTTATATCTATTTTGTTTATGCATAATCTAGAGGGTGAATTATGTCAAGAAGATGCTTTTGAAATGAGATGATGATATCTCGCATGCATTCTTCCTTCTTATGCTTTGTTCCTCTGGACTACTACTCATTAGTCATTTATCTTTTTTCCTTTCTAGAGTCACATTCACTGATTGATGCCTTTGCAGGTTTGAAGAGCTTAAACTATTAAGAAGAGGAGTTAATGGATATGGCTTTGAATGAAGCATTCAAGGTATATGGTCCATTGATTTTTTTCTATTTTTAGTTCTTTAATTTTTGCTCCTTTGGTTTATTATTTTAACGAATGAATGTATTATTTTGAGGCAGGGAGAACAATGACAATTATCCAACCCTTTTAATGTAGGTTTAGTCACAATTTTTATGCTTTTGCTTAGAATTTTATAATATTCCTTATAGACATGTTGCTTGAGCCTTGGTTCCTGGTTTTGGTTGTCATACTGATAATGAGTGATGTAACTGTATTTTCTCATACTCATTTGTTTATAATAAATTTTTTTTCTTGAGACAGGTTGTACTATCAAGTCTAAAGAAAAAAAAAAAAGACAGGTTATACTATCTTCACTCTATCTTCCCTCTGATCTTTTTATTTTCTCCTAAATACGGGAATGGAGGTGTTACTTTTCAAGACAATGTGCTAGCGAGGTTTCATTGCATAAGCACACAAATGACTAAGGAAGCATATTGCTTAGACTTGGTCAGTGTATGACCTAAAAATATATAAATATTTTTTTAATTGCTTCATTCGCGAAGAGCCGTATGCGGTGAAAATTTCATGTACGATTATGTAGTAGAGATGGAATTGAGAAACAACCATCAACTATAACCCCAAAAGAATCAGATTCCGTAAACAGAACGAAAGGAATATCCTATCGAGGTCTTTTTACTCCAGGAACAAGTAGGAAAAAATTGATTAATAATTTGATAACTTTCTAATTTTAATAATTAGAATTTTAATAATTATTATCTTTTAATATCTTTTCTTTTAATTTGAATATAATATTTTTAATAATATAAAGTTTTTGAATATAATAATATAAAATATAAGAACAAATCTAAAATACAATAATAATGAATATTTTTAAGAATAATATTTGTAAAAATATATCAAGTGAACTAATGTTTGCACATTATGTATATCTAACTTCATTTCTATTGTATTTTAACACATTCAACATATTATTATCGTATACAATAGATTGAAAAATATTCATGTTGTTAATTTAATAATATAAAATGTATTCAAATTAAAACTTACACTCCATAATAAAATAAAAAAAGGCAGTGATCAAATGAATTGTGTAAGGCGCGGGTTTATACATAGTTTGTTTTTATTGCGTAGGGTTTCTTTGTACGTAATCCAATTCTGTAAAGCTAGTATTCCTGATATCAACCCAGTAACGCGATTCACTCCATGATGTTTTTTAACACAAAGTAGAATGCCAGATTAATTTTTAATAAATTCTTGATGGAATAGCCGACTCAGCAACTTGCTGATAAATGGCGAATCCCAAATTCAAATGCTTCTTTCCCAAATCATTGTTAATATCACAGTACGACTTAATTATCGGAAAAAATTGACTGCACATTATATTTGTCAGGATATAGGTAAAATGTGAATTTTTGGTTAAGTTAAATTTTATTTTGACTCTTGTTACATATTATAATTAATTTTGTGTATGGCTATTTATTTTGAAAATATTGGGATGATGGATTTTTTATCCGTAGGATGTGGGTATCTTTGGGATTAGATTTTACATTAATGGAGATTAAGTCATTCTCTTAACAGTCATGTTTGATTTTTTTTTTCCTTGCCGCATCTCATCATTGGAGGCAACTTCAATGAGAAGAAGGAAAATTATCTTTCCTTCTAATGCCGGTTTGAAGGGTGAGAGAATCTAAACCAAACTAAACATATGGTGTCTGGTGTATTTTTAAAAAATGAATTTCCTTAAATAATGTATTAAGATTCAACTCTAAATAATTAAGATATATAAAAAAAATATAATTTATTCACTATTAGGCTAACCTTTAAATTGAGGTAGTGATTTTGAAATTTGGGAAAGAGGCCTATCGTTTAGATAAAAACCTAGCTAGGCTGTGTGGACATGCTTGACGTGGATGAAATGATTCCAGTGAATCAGTAATGGATGCAAGCCAACCTTGGTACTAAATTTTTTAGACTTACAGTTGAGCTCCAAAATTTGTCAAAATTATATTTTAACCCATGGACACATCCTTTTACAAAGTTTGACTTTTCACCAAATTTTTAAAATTTATCAAAAAATATTTTGACCTGATCAATGCCTTTGCTGTTGGACGTACGCCAAGATTTTGTTAGACACCTCCTTTTATGAAAAATATTACGTTTGTAAATTGTCTCTCCAAATACACTTTCAATTTTTTTTATCTTAGGAGATATTACTCTGTGTGAGATTAATTTCTGCTCAGAATAAAGCCCATCCTACTTAAACTCTAAAATGCTTATTACTGATCCACTCACTTTTGGATTAATACAATGCCACTTAAGCACAATTGAGTAATATATAAGAAACATTAAGAAAATTAATTATTTTGAGTAAAAAAATTTAAATTACAGCTCACACAATTCAAATTTGATTACGTGCAAAATAGATCTTAGAATTTGAAACATACAAATGATTTCTTTTAACTTCACATATATTGTTTGAAAAAAAAAGTTTATTGAGTAAAATGTTAAATATTTGATAGAACTCTCATGTGACTTGTATGTAACATAAAAAACAATAATGAAAAAATCACAGTAGAATGAAAAAATAAAAAATTAAGGAATTAAAATATATTTAATCTCTAATAATATTATAATTAAGGGAAAACCATAATTAAGTGAATAACTTAGATAATAAAAACATTATTTGTAATTTGCTCATAATTGATCCTATCATATATTTAATGGTTTGTTTAATGAGGGAAGTATTTTTGCACAAATTGTGAAGTTTAAGGGAGTTATTTGAACATTTAAGATTTAGTGTACCTGTTAAATTAACTTATTTTGTTTTAGAAAAATTTACAATCAAAATATTTCGAAAAAAGATTTAACTGAGAAATTTTTTATTGTAAAATAAACAAATATAAATATACATAAAATCCTCACATAAAACAAAATTAAAAAATCATAAGCTGTAATTTATTAAAGAAAAAATAATATGTGCCAGTTAAACAATTTCTCATCCTTTTAAGTCTCAACTGTCTGCTCATATCTTTGTCGCTGATCTTACCAATTAGGCAGCAGAATGACAAGAGAAAATGAAATTAAGGAGCATTTGCAGCATAGTCATTATAAATTAATTATTTATAAATTCGCTATTTCAAAAATTATTAAAAATAATATTTATATATACAGACAAATTACATTAATCAATATAATTAGTATAAATATTAAAATTGTTTGATTGTGTACCAAAAAAAAAATCTTTTGACTGTGAATTGAAAAAAAATCAATTCTTGAGCTGAGAATATAAAAAGTTGACTGAATTCTTTTCATTATTATCGTGAAGGCTATTTGTTTTGCTTCATTATTTATAACTTATAGGGTACGTATGATATGAAAATAAAATAAAAATAAAATTTTTATAAATATAAGTTTTATATATAAAATTTATTCATAAAAATTTCACCCATAATTTTATCCACGTACCAAACCGACTCATAATAATATAGATTGGCAGCACAAAACTACCTTTGATAAGAATCTGGTGCATCTTCTTTCACAATCATGCCAACCACTTCGACTTTGTGGTCCTCGCCATCGATGCTATTGGTGCCCCCAATACCTAATGATGCCCATATTTAATTTCCTGCAGAAATTCGGTGCATTTGAAATGACCCGCCCAAGTGTTTTATTCACATTTGAGGTGACTATGTGATTAAGAAAAACATACAAGAAGATATAATAAAGAAAGAGATTCTTTTTTCTTCTTTTAATACTTAAACGCTTCTAGTCGGGAAATAATTGCATTTTGAAACTTATTCTCAAATATTAACTGTCGAAAGAAAAAAAGGACTATATATTGTGTGAAAATTAAGACTACTTTAGCTTGAATTTGATGGCTTAAAATATAGGTAATAAAGGTCTCCTAAATAAAGTGGAAGAAGCTTATTTCAAAACCTATATAATAGATATTACTATACACAGGCACATATATGGGAGAAATCTTGAAATGCTTCCCCTTAATTCCAAAAGAAATAAAATGAAAAAGCACAGCCTCACAAGACACAAGACCAGAAGGAAGGAAAAAAGATAAAAAAATATATATATTAAAATATATATTTATTTTATTTTATTAAATAAATATTATACAAATAATATTGTTATCTCATAAATGGTAACGAGTCAGAATAACAACCAGCTTTGCATGAAAGCAACATTTGACCAGCGTAAGGACCCAAATTTGGCAGAAAGCTGGGATGACGAAACAACGAATTTCAATACCTTCCCCCGTGATATATAAAGTTCGTAAACTTGAGTCCAAAATAAGCCAGTGATACCTCTTATACCATAATACATATCCACAAAACACCAGTGCCCACTGAAACTATATTTTATCCTAAAATTAACCCTCTGCTTGTCGCACGTAATGTTTGATACTTCCACATATACCACTTACCCTACCACTTGATGACATAATACAAACAACAACCTATGAAGACATTCTTTTTTTTCTAAGTCACCCAGCTACTTCATTTTTTATTTTAGCGTATACGTTTATTTATTTTATAACAGCAATCATGTCTTTCTTTTTTTTTTTTTATAAGCAAAAATTTAAGATGAGAGTCTCTATTTTAAAATCAGACAAATCACTAGAATCAATAAGAATTTACAATAAAATTACATATCACTTAACAATAACCTTAATTATTTGAACAGGATCTAATTATAGGCTCCTACCTCTATATCCTTGAGTTGGAGACACGAACCTAAGCCTAGATGATGAACCACGACCATGAGATCAAAGTGTGATTAATAGCCAAGTTGACTCCCTCGGAGTCCACTATGGCTGTAGAGGATCGTTCTGAATTGGTCCTTGGTTCAGCTGGGATGATCACTCGGCTGTCTACAGATTTCAATCATGTCTTATTTTATATATTAAATGAAATTGATTACATGAATTAATCAATATTATTAAATTTTATTGAAAATCAAAATTTTAGAGTAACAATTTAAAATAATGTTTTTTCTAATTATTTCCTATCACTTTCATTTTCACTCAATTAATTAACATAAGCTGAAAAATTATCTTCTACTCTTCTAAAAAAATCTATGCATAATTCATGCCTTGTGTATCTGACGCCCCGAGTTTTTTTTTTTCTTTTGGATAAATTAAAAGGAAAAGAGATTTTTTCTTTTCCTTTTAAAATTAAGACATATTACAAAATTTTAACAAAAATTTATGAAAAATATTTATATATCATCTGCTAATAAAGAATCATTAGCAAAAATTAAACTCAGAACCTTTAAATCATCCCAACTTCATCCTGTGAATTAAGCTATCCGTCAGTACCCTTCGACCAATAAGAAACATGTATTACAGTTTTAGGATTTTTTTGAGTATCGCACTAAAAAGCAAGTTTGATGTTAGCTAGGAAGATGTTAATTAAGGCTCACCCCACAAGACGAAAAGGAATTATTAATAATAGTAATTTAATGCGTTTATTCATGAAAACAATTAACCGAGGAGAAGACCATTCTAACCACCCAGATTAGACAGGTGCCACTTGATATGATTAGATGTTTGAAAGCCAACATTTACAAGAGCACAGACGATAAATTGTTCTGTTGAGAAACCCAAATAATTCAACACTTGGACACCATCCCTCATTAGCTGTCATGGCCCCACGCACGGTTAGCCCTTCACCAAAGCCAAGTCAACCCAAACATCTCCCTCGCACTCTGCGCGCTTGTTATTTTTTCCCAACCACTTCCACCACCTCCAAATCCAATCACCCTTCCATTCTATTGCCTATATATAGTTTCAGTGTTTCACAACTTTGCATGCACTTCAGTCTTCACCAAATACATCCTTCTCTTGGAATCTTGTGTCCCTCTCTTTCTCTCTGTATTTTTGCCAACCAACCGAAGTTTTAAGGCGTCACTCCTTGGAAGGGTGGTTTTGAAATGAAAAGTGAGATACTTGATGGGTTTCTCCTTGTAACTATAGCAACCACCTTTTTGGTGGCGGTCTCCGCTGGTAACTTCTACCAAGACTTTGAAATAACGTGGGGTGATGGCCGTGCCAAAATCCTAAACAGTGGGCAGCTTCTGACCCTCTCCCTGGACAAGCCCTCTGGCTCTGGTTTTCGTTCCAAAAACGAGTACTTGTTCGGAAAAATTGACATGCAGCTAAAGCTCGTGCCTGGTAACTCTGCTGGCACCGTCACAGCCTATTATGTAATTGTCCCCTCCTTAATTAATTGCATACTCTCTTCGTTATTCGTTACCATGTACTTATCTCTTAATCACTACTACTAAATAAAATATGTTTATCATGAAATCAAATAATAACTATATTCACTTGTAATTGATGCAGCTATCTTCTCTGGGGTCTGCTCATGACGAAATAGACTTCGAATTTCTGGGTAACTTAAGTGGTGATCCATATATTCTTCACACGAACGTATTCACACAGGGGAAAGGAAACAGAGAACAGCAGTTCTATCTATGGTTCGACCCCACCAAGGACTTCCACACATATTCCATTCTGTGGAATCCCCAAAGCATCATGTATATATTTGAGTCCCTCTTCAGTCTTTAGTTTCTCTGTCTTGTTTATAGCGTCCATTTTCAAAATATAACTACAGCTAGAAGAGATCCTAATTCCTTTCATTCATAATTAATCTTCGTTTCTCTGATATGATCATATATCAGATTCTCTGTGGACGGGACACCAATAAGGGAGTTCAAGAACTTGGAGTCAAAAGGAGTTCCTTTTCCAAAGAACCAAGCCATGAGGATATACTCGAGCCTCTGGAACGCGGATAACTGGGCCACAAGGGGTGGCCTTGTGAAGACCGATTGGAGCCTAGCCCCATTCACTGCCTCCTACAGAAACTTCAATGCCCGAGCTTGTGTTTGGACTTCTTCATCAGGCTCCTCTTGTTCCTCCCACAATTCACCAGCAGACCAATCATGGCTGAGACAGTCACTGGACGCAACGGGGCAAGCCAGAATTCGGTGGGTACAAAAGAAGTACATGATTTACAACTACTGCACTGATACAAAGCGCTTCTCACAAGGCCTCCCTCCCGAATGCTCACTTTCATGAAAACTATTACACATAATATAATACGTTAATTTCTTTTCTTTCTTATCTGGTATAAATAATAATAATAACTAGTATCGTTTGGTTTATACTTTATACTTAATTGTGAATTTCATAGTCTGTAAAAAACCATGCAAATGAGATTCATGGCATAATATGTCACTCGCATGAAATTGTAATTTTTTTTAATAACTTTGTTGGAGAGACACAATTAAAAAAAAAAAAAAAGGAGTTATGGACTTTTGTAGTCGGATTGTGTTTTCTTGTTTTACTCCTTCTCCTTCAAAAGGTCAAAGGCAAATAAACATTTTAGGAGATGCTTGCTTAAGTTAATGCATATACATTTGATGAATCTATCATGGATAATACATCTGGTGTGGTGGAGTCTAATTTTTTTGACGCTCATTAAGAAGTGTTGTAAAATAAAATTTAATTTTAATTAACTAATGTAAAATTTATTACATTATTATTTAATTATATATTACCATATCAAATTTGACTTCTAAGTAGTTGTTGTTAATTAAAGAATAATTATACTGAAAGTTAAAATATATAAATATAGATTAATGAGGTATATGAATATGATGATTGATGAACTTCAACATTCTAAAGTTATAGTAATGATTAGCCTTGAGCCTCCCAAGTTGCTTACTCCGGCGACACACCCCATACCCCTAAGAAGGGAGATTAACCCCCACAACAAATGGAAAATTTGCTATAGATGTTCTATATTCTTTGTCTGGGTACATGAAAATTTGAACTTAGTTACAACCTCTACTCAAAGTCTCACTATTCTAAATCCAATTACTTCCTTCAAGTTTAGGTGATGAAATGCTTTTTGATACACATGCAATTCACAGACAATTTAAGGAAAATATGTACTTACAGTGCTTAAATGCTTCTCTAGGTACTGCCTGTGCAAGAATTTCTGTCCATCATAACACAAACTGTGTAAGTTGGCAGAGGAGACACAAACAACAAAAAGTCATTGTTAAAATACGAAAGCCCACTTGATTGGATGCCTCCAAATCCACATAGATGATATGTACAAGATGAGCTATAATGGAAAATAATTGTATTATTTTTACATCTTAATCTTACATTTTCTTTTATATATCTACCTTTTATAATAAAAAGAAGAAAAAATAAAAAAATTAAATTTATCTGACTTCTTTATTACTATTTAGGATAGTTGTATGATAATAATGACAAACAATAACTTGGAGCACGTTAATGCCTTTATTATATATAATAAAAAATTAGTTAAAAAGGTGAGAAAGGATTCCAGTTTATTAACTTTGCGTTGAATCCAATCATATTTTCTTTTCACTGAGAATATAAGAAGTAAGGTAACTTCACCTAAACGCGGTAAGTAGTGATCATAGGTTATTATTCAAAATCGTGAGAAGTAATGTTCCATGAATTAATATATAACTAATATCAACTTTTGTAAAGAAAAAATCATCAGGAGATGCTATCTATTAGATTCATCATTCAAAAGTGCACCATTCAGTTGTTCATTGCATCAACTTTCAAAGAAACGAAAATACATTCTAAAAATGCAAAAATTCCACCTCTCACAAAAAGGAACATATTTCTACTTCTACTAGAAAATGAAATATACATTTTTTTTATAACAAGATAAAAATAACTATGACAATTGATAAACATGTCCCCAAAACATCATCCTGTAACAACATCAACGAAATCATGCAGAAAGTGATTTCAATTTCTTTAGGCGTTTGACACCCTTTTTTGCCTTCCTGGCCCTCTTCAGTTTCGGCTTTTTAGTAGGGGGAGGCATCTCCCTTATAGGACCTGGGGTTACACCTTTTTTGAGTGCACTTCATCTGGGTGCAACAGAGGGAGGCAATCTCAAGCTCTGAGGCAGTAAAGGATGGTGTGGCTTCCACACCAAGTTATTTTTCATGGAAAATTTTACCTTCTTACTTCTCTCCCCATTCTTTGCTACTGCAATGTCTTCAGCATCTCCACAACTTAAATTCTTTGCTCTCTCTCTCTTCTTACATACAGTTCCAGCAGATGTAGCCTCCTGAAGCGGTGAAGGTCCCGTTGCGGCCGTCGGGACTGATGTAAACTGATGTAGTTTGATATGAGCTACAATCACAGTGTATTGCAGTCGCGGCAGCTACTGCAAATAAGATGTTGCAGCCGCATCAGGTGTTACAGAGCATCAGAGGCACTCACAGCCCCATCATCCAAACTTCCATCATTTGAGTTTCCATCATTTTCACCATATATTTTGCTTGTCATTTTCAGTAGTACTCTTCTCGGAAGCAAAATCAGATGAATCACTCTTTTTCTTTACCTTTTTGGCACTGTCAATAGAGGCTGTTTTATCCTTCTTGCACTTCTTTGAGGGCTTACCAGCTGCCACATTTGAACCATTAGCAACAACATCAGCACGCCCGACATCACCTTCCGGAGCATCTATCTCCAAATCGTTAGCAAAGGGAACTAAATTTGGCACTTCCTCTTCACCCTGCTGATCGACAACATCAGGAATGGAGAACTCAAATCCAGAAGATGCCATGTCCTTCTCCAGCTTCATAAATTCCTGATGCAGGCCAAACAACATCTTTCTATTTCCCTGACAGCAATCAGGTGAAGAACTCAACTCATCTAACTTACTCGAGAATCCCACGACAAATGCTATTGTTCCAAGCACCATAATATCATCACCTGAATCAACCCCATCATCCCCTGCCTCCTTAACCTCCAACAACCTCTTCCCCATCCCCAGAAGCACATCAAAAACACTGGATTTAATCTTCCCCAACAAGACCTTATCAGGCAATCTGCCCATAACAGAAATGAAGGGGTGGAAAAGCACCTCGAGCACCTGCGAACGAAAAGGAAGGAAAGACCTGAGCTCCTGGAGAAAAACAGAGGCAATGTGGTAGTTAACCCCATCGCCGTGCAACTCATCTTCGGCAGAGAAAGTCCTCTGATCCAAGACACCCACGAAGCGTTGGGTGATTTCCAAATCCCAGGAACTGTTTCTGAGACGAGCGAAGAAGTTGTGAATGAAGCTCCGAATCAAAAGGTGGAACTTGTCTTACCGGAGGGCTTTGATGGCAGGCCATTCGCGACGCACGGTGAGCAAAAAGGTGGAAAGGTAGCGGAGAGAAAGACCAAGATGGAGGGCCAGGAGGAGGGAGGAGATGCGGTCGATGAGGTGAGCCTGGAGGGGAAGCTTGTGGGCGTGGCAGAGGCAGCAGAAAAGGCCCTTGCAGAGGTTCTCGACGTCGTGGTCGGGGAGCAGGGATTGCGAGGGAAGCCAAGTGCTGAAGAGGACGCCAGGAGCCTTGTCTCTGGTGGTCTTCTTGCAGCAAGCTAGCTGCTTTGTCAGTGAGCGACCAAGCTGTGCCTGTGACTGGGAGTCCGTCTCTGTCTCCATCTCCGTCTCCATCATACACAGACCAAACACGAGGGATGCCAATTTTGCAGAGACTTGTTTTTCATGTATTAACTTTGGTGCAAGTTACTTTGATAAAGGTTAAAAATTGCAGCTTACTATCATATTTGGCAACAGTTTTTTTTAACAAAAAAATCACTTATTTTTTTAAAAAAATTTCAAACAAATCTTGATTATAAATTATTTTGACCATAAAATAAGCTAATTCAAACACATATTAAGTCTTATAATTTTGAATTTGAATCGTGTCCTAATTCACCTTTAAGGTTCCAAGAGGTACCAATTGTTGGAAAAATTTAATTTTGACACTAGAAAATTAGTTACTGCTACAACAAATATTGGCAGACAAAGAAAGATAATAAACAAATTGGACAGAAAAAAAATTAAGAAACGAGATTACCACAAATCGTGTTAAGCACTGTCCTTAAATATTTATCTTCGCCCTACCCGGAGCTGTGCTCTATAAAGAAGGCGTCGACGGAAAACCCTTTAGGATTAGATGTGGGTATGCTGGTGAACTTGCTCACACGCTGAATCCAGCCACTGGCAGTAACTTAACCTCGTACCAAAGAATAAAAGAATAGAATAAAGGAAAGAAGAATACTAGTGCACGAGGAAGAAGAAGAGAAGTGGAGAAGTAGTTTATCCATGGATGCAGACAAAGGGTATATATAGGAGGCTCTCCAACGGTCAAAAAGATAAAAGAATAATGGATACTAATGTGAAATAAAACCCAAATTAATATAGCTCAAATGGTCAGAAAAAGATAAATGGGCTGAGAAAAATAAACCCTAAGCAAAATGGATCTGGATTTACACAAGGCGGGGAGGGGCAACGTGCGTGTGATTTTGGATATGTCCAATTCCACACTCTGCCCATATATCATAAGATATTATATCAATTAGTATATAAAGACTTCTCAAGAGCCTTTTTTAAGTAATATGAGACTTTGAACATAACACAAGTATATAAGGAGTAGTCTAAGTTTGAAACATACTATACCTACAATTTCTAACAATCCCCCACATGTTTCAAACTTAGAAGAGGAAACTAAGAATGTTGTGCATTAGTAAAGTATCCAAAGGATTTAAACTTTACCTTAGGCATAGATGGGTGACAACCCTATAGAATTTTGGTAGAGAAACCTCTCGAACCAAAATTTAAAAATAATAGTTGGAGCACGTCCATCTGCCACATGACATTACTATAAAATTGTTGCTCTTGCCATTGTGTGCTTTTAATAGCCTTGCGTAGTTCCTAGATATCTTGAGAGCTCTAGAGTTTATGCCAAACTCATAGAAGACAACCCATTTTTACTCTTACTTAGGGGGTATTCATCAAGAGTACACTGCAGAAGATACCCCCCTACACTAAGGGCTATGAATCCATTAAGAACACAAGCTCAATCTATTTCACCACTGCAGTGGCACTGCCATACATCCTATAGAGAAATTCATCGCTAATCATCTCATATGAGAGATAAAAAACAAAAGAAGCGACAGTACCTTTAATGAAACTCATATGACTTTGTTTGACCATATTGGACCACCTTCATGGGATCTCCAATCATAGTGGTTAGGTGTCCATCATATAGTTTCAAACAATTGGCACTAGTCCTATCCCCCTTGATGTTTCGGTCACTAGCTTTCTAGCAAGTGGCTTAGTTAGATGATCAACCAAATTCTCCTCTGACTTTACAAAATCCATAGATTAATTTTAACCAATTGCCTTACAATATTATGTCTCAATCTAATATATCGACTATTTTCATTATAAATTTTATTCTTTTCTCGAGTTATGGCAGCTTGGCAATCACAATGAATAGATACAGATGTAACTGTCATAATCCCTAGGGGTATGTCTACCAACAAATTCCTTAGCCATTTAGCTTCATATCCTGTCTTTTCTAAGGCTATAAATTTTGATTTTATGGTGGACTTAACTATACATGTTTACTTAGTGGATTTCCAAGAAACAGCTCTACCAGCCAACATGAACACATAGCCACTAGTTGATTTCAACTCATTAGAAATCCAATTTGCATTACTATATCCTTCTAAAATTGAAGGTTATCCAGAATACATTAAACCAAAATCCTTAGTACTTTTTAAAATATTTTTAAAATTGTAAATAAAGCAATCCAATAAATACACAATCACAAGTTTTAGAATCAATTTTTCTCCTTTTAGGTTTCGGAAGCAAAACCTTAGCTAAACACCCCCACACTTTCAAGTATTTTAAATTGGACAACTTATTAAACCATAGTTCATAAGGTGTTTTACTAAGTTTCTTTATGAAGAACTTTATTTTGTATATAGCAGGCCAAAAGAATAGCTTCCCTTCACATAGAAGAAGATAAATCAGAACTAATTAATAAAGCATTCATCATTTCTTTCAAAATTCTATTCTTCCTTTATGCTATACCATTTGATTTAGGTGAATAAGGTGGAGTAATCTCATGAATTATACTATGTTGCTCACAAAATTCACTAAAAGGATTTGATTCATACTCACCACCTCTATCCGTTCTTAATCTCTTAATCCTTTTATTAAGTTGATTTTCTACTTTATTTTTAAGTTTTATGAATATTTTCAATGCTTCATCTTTGGTTCTTAACAAGTATAACTTAGTGTATCTTGAAAAATTATCTACAAAAATCATGTTTTTTTTTTACCTCCTTTAGTCATAGTGTTTTTGAGGTCTCCTAAATCACTATGAACCAATTCTAATAATTCACTTTGTCTTGTCACTTGTTTGGATGATTTTTTTGTAATTTTGGTTTCCACACAAACCTCACATTTTTCTATATTTGTATTAACCAACTTGTTAATTAGTCTTATTTCCTTCAATTTCAAAATATATGATACATTCACATGTCTACGTCTATCATGCCAAATACTAAGAGAGTCAACCAAGCAAGTAACAAATGAACTTTCCTCATTAGTTACATTCAAAACATACAACCCATCACTAAGATAACCTTTACCAACATACAAATTACTTTTTCTCTGGCCAATTATAATTGTATACTATATACTATAATATACATTTTTTTTCCATGCAGCACACACACACACACACACACACACACATAGGCTCAAAGTGCAACATTATCTTTAAAATAATTAATATATTATAATTAAATCATAAAAAATCATTTAATAGTCATATAATGCCATAATCAAGCTATGAAAGGCCTTAAATTTGAATTTAATTGCTGTCTATTGGTTGTTTACGGCTTTATAGTTGTTTCACCATTTGCTAAGGCTTTAATTCCTTTTTTTTTTTTTTTGTCATAGCCGTTTGGCTATTTGATTTATTATAGCTTTGATAGCCGTTTGGCTATCAAGGCAAGCAATACGTTTTTTTTTTAATATATTTTATAAAATGTATCAAAAATATCTTTTGCATGTTTATGATGATTAAATATCATATAAAACATTTGATAATCCTCTAAGTATTCTATGCCTACATAATTTATCTGCTAATTCCCAATCATTTAAAGTTTGTTGAAAATTTTCAAAATCTTCATCTAGTTTTGGTTTCAATTAAAATAAAATTAATTTTACAAAAATCCAAAACTTTCAAATTTCGATTCTACCACCTCTTAAAATTACTACCATCAAATGGTTCAATTTTGAAGCATCAGGAATAACCTTAGCAACAACTAGTAGACTAGTATCCATGATAAACCTTTAAAATTGTTGGAAAAATTTAATTTTGACACTAGAAAATTAGCTACTGCTATATAGAAAAATTACATAAAATAATTATTGACAGACAAGGAAAGATAATAAACAAATTGGGCAGAAGAAAAATTAAGGAACGAAGTTATCACAAATCATGTTAAGTACGATTCTTAAAGGTTTATCTCCGCTCTATCTGGAACTGTGCTCGGTGGAGGAGGCGTCGATGGGAAAACCCTCCAAGATTAAATGTGGGTATGCTGGTAAACTCATCCACACGATAAACACAACCACTGTCAGCAACTCAACCTCGTACCAAGGAGTGAAAGAATAGAACAGAGTAGAGAAGAATATTGGTGCGAGAGGAAGAGGAAGAGGAGTAGAGAAGTTGTTTATCCATGAGTGCAGACAAAGGGTATACATAGAAGGCTCTCCAACGATCAGAAAGAGAAAGAAATAATCGATACTAATGTGAAATAAAATCCAGATTAATACACTCAAACAGTCAAAAAGACAAAAGAATAATAGATACTAATGTGAAATAAAACCTAAATTAATACAGCTCCAATGCTCATAAAAAGATAAATGGGCTGAGAAAAATGAAGCCCAAGCAAAATGAATCTGGATTTACACGAGGCAAGGAGGGGCGGCGCGCCGTGTGATATTGCTTATGTCCAAGTCCACATTTTACTAATATATCATAAGATATTATGCCA
Organism: Castanospermum australe; assembly: GCA_019955255.1. Lineage (NCBI taxonomy): Eukaryota > Viridiplantae > Streptophyta > Magnoliopsida > Fabales > Fabaceae > Castanospermum > Castanospermum australe. The sequence goes on from NSJW01000183.1 coordinate 19,959, forward strand.
ATTAGTATATAAGGATTCCTCAAGGACCTTTTCTAAGTAGCATGAGACTTTGAACATAACACAAATACACAAAAAGTGGTCTAAGTTTGAAACACACTATACCCACAATTTCTAACACCAATTACCATGAAACTTCATTTCGAGCGCAAAACACAGCCTATTAGAGTAAAGTATAAAATAATTTAAGCCTAGTCTGGATGAATTTATGAAAACAAATATTTTGCTTATATATTTTTTTATTAAAAATTTTCTTAAAATAATTAGTTTTATATTTGAATATTTGAAAATTATTTTTAAATAATATATATTTATATTACATAACTTAATAATAATAAATATATATTCTTAAAAGTAATGTTTAAATTTATTTTTTTACAACTTAATAATAATAAATATTATTACTCAAAAGAAAAAATAAATATTGTTGTATTTGTAAAAAAAAATTGAAATATGTACATTATTATTTTAAATAAATATACAATATAATCATTAAACTTTTATCTATCTTATGGCTTATTTAAATTTTTATTAAGTGATACCATTCTTTATTTTCTTATAAAATTTAAATGCATTAAATTTAACAAAAAATAATAATTATCATTTTATAAAACTAACGAAGGTATATTAAGAAAATAATGATTAAGTCTCAATCTGTAAAGCTTAAAATCACAATCTCATCTCTCTTGAAGGGAATGAATTCCATACTCCATTTTTACGTAATGTTTGAAAAGTATAAATGATGATTCTACTCCACATCCACTCCATGGAATAGAATATTTCTATATTTATTTGTAAAACAAAAAATCATAGAATGATGATTTTATTCCATACTTCATTCCATAAAATAAAAAATAGAGCATGAAATTTATTCATTCCTAGAGATATAGGATTGAGATTCCATATTCTATGAAATGGAATTAAAATTATTTATTCCTAATATATTCTTAAAAATTTTATAAAATTACATCTATTATCCTTCTTATATTTTTTTAGATAATAAAATATTATCCTTCTTACATTGTAATTTATGGTGTAAATTTTTTATGGTCATGTTTTATATATTTGATTACTTATAACCTTAATGGTATTTTAGTTTATTAATATAATTTTTAATATCAATATATATATTCTATTTTTAATTTAAAAATTTATTTATATACAAAAATAAATATGAAGTATTTACTATACGTGATAATATTATTCTTTTAAAAGATGATAACATTTATTCTAATCAAATTATAAAAAAATTAAAATTAAATATTATTGTTAATGTGTGAAAGATTTTTTTTATAAAGGATATTTATATCATTTATATCAACTTTAATTCTTTTTCACATAGATTTCATGTACGAAATAGTAGAGTGACTTAAAAAAATATTTCACTCCAAAAGCTACTAAACTGTGGATTAAGAATGATCATTCTATTCTGTTCCATTCCTATTCTGTTCTGATTTTTTAGAATCATCATTTCATGTATCAAATATTACCATAGTCTTTGTGGAATGAAGATTATATTACAAACTTATTTTTGTCGAATGTCCCATTCCATAAAATAAATATAAAATAAAATTATTATTTTTATATACCAAAACGTCACGTTATAATGTCTAATACTTGTATCCTCGAACACCAATGCTAAGAAAGCCCAAACCTAAATGTTTTAGGAATCAAATTACTTTTTCTGTATACTTTTATCTGTTGTGTAAAAGAATTTTTTTTATCTAAAAAATTTAATAGAAAGAGAATTAATGGAGTAACTGAAATTAAGAAAAAAATTAATAAAGTAAAAAAAATAATTTAATTATATTAACTTATATTTTTTATAATTAAAATTATTTAATAATTATTTAAATTTTTTTTATAAAAACCTTAACGATGATACAAAAATTGACGGAGAAAGCAGGAAGCTACTGGAAATGAGTAGAGGTGGGAAATAAAAAGGCACAAACCTCACATAAATGTGAGAAAATTTGGAATAGGTGGCTTTTGACGGCTTGAAAAGGATGCGGCTGGCCGGTATAAGCTGACTCGTCGTCAGACTACGGTTTGTTTGTAAATGGGCTTAATTTGGGCTTGTTACTGTTATTCTCTGATCTTATATAATAATATTGAATTCATTGATAGAATAGTAGACAAAAAAAAAACAGTAGTTTGACCAAATAAAAATTGATTGAATAATATTTTATATTTATTTATTCATCTGTATTTCCAATACTTTCTTTCCAATAATGTTATTTACATATTATTTTTATTACAACATTTTTACACCTTTTTTTATAATAAAACAAAAAAAAAATACATTCTAATACACTCTCTTTTTTTTCCCCTAAAGCAAGAAAGTGTAATAATGGATGTAAACAAAAAGATGTGAAAAAAACATTAGTACTCCCAAAATATGTAGATAGTTTCAACCTTTTTATTTATTCTGAAAACATGCTTAATCCTTCTTTTGTCATGTGGGTTCTGATTTCCAAGCCCACAATGAGGAACGGTTCAACTACTAAAAATTAAAGAAATTTTCTCAGGATCTAGTTGGCATGTAAACGTGGATTATTTATTTAAAACTTTGGTACATGAATGTGACAAGAGAAGCCGAATCAAAACCCACCTTATTATTATCATTATTCTAATTATTGTCATTACCATTGGGAGAAGTGGAAGAGGAGTCAAAACCTTTAAAATCAAACAAAGGCAGCGAAAGCGGAAGGAGTGTTTATCAGAGGAATTTTGGGGGCTTGTGTCTTGGTGGAATGTACCAACATGAGACGTCTGGCTCGTCCATCGACAAAAGTGTCATGGATTTCGGTGACCTTCTCCTTCTTCCCTTCTCTATATGCTTCATCAATCATCACCATATATATATATATATATATGTATACAACTGAGTCTGATCCTATTCACATTTGTATAATCTTATGCTCCAAAGATACTCCATAGACTCCAAAGATGGACTGGTGGCATAAGATCAGAACTTGGACTGCATTCCATGCTAGAATCAAGCTTCGCAAATCTGGTGGTGGGTCCTCTATTCCACTCTTCTTTTCCATTTCCATCATCATCACTTACATATCCTTGTTTCTGTTGAATATTCATTTATCTGATTTATTCAGTTTTGGCCAGGTGGGGTTGGCGTAGGAGGCCGAGGTGGTGGTAAAGTTGAATACGGTGGCGACTGCGACGGGTCTGGTGGGCTGCTGAAGCTTCGAGACGATGTACAAATGTGTGGATACAGGGATGTGGAGGTGATGTGGAACATGCTGAGCATAAGCATGCAGCCAGCTGAGCAAATGGAAGTGTCACGAAGCAGCAACACTAAACTTCCCAAGCGCAGCTGCAAGCAGAGATCCATTTGGAGGCTTTTCTTTTGGCCTAACCAAAAGTAACCCATAACTTGAAGTACAGTACAGTTTTGCAGAGCAGAGCATATGGTAGTTGCTGATACAGTATATAATGTGAATGTTAAGTACATGTATGAATATGATGTATCAGAGTGAATGTCAATGAATCTCAATTTTCTTCCAAGTGTGTAAATAAGATGTTTATGTCAGCGTCTTTGCACCGCTCATTGCTGTTGCTGCTACTGAACAAGTCGGTTCTCTTTGTCCCTCTGTAGTCTGTACAAACATACTCTAAAGGGAAAGAAGCATCTCCTCTGTTTCTTGTCCAGAAGGTACCGTTATAGAAAGGTGTTTGGGCCCACAGTATTTATAATAAAGATAAAACAGCTTTAGTCTCGTATCTTTTCCTCTTCAATATTTTACTTTTTGTTTTTCCTCTGTCTGTGGCGAAAGTTCTGCAACGGTTCCAGATTCATCACCATGAATTCAGTCGAGTAAGCTATGCCACGAGTGTAATCTGTCGTAGGATAATACTACGCGGCCTGAAAATGGTCATCTGGTGGAAATGTAACCATGCATCAAGTGTAGTGCGATCTTTCAATAACAATGGAACAAGTCGCAAGGTTGTCTGCAATAATGTCTCTTACAATACATGCATTGACAACGTTTTACGACAATCCTTTTCATTCTTTGAATGTGTATTTTGTTGAACATGTTTCCAGAACAAATGTGGACTGCACACTGCAGAGTTGAATTACATGCAGCGAGCACTATTTAGCGGCTTTTCTTTTGGACTAATGACTAATCCTAATTCATGACTTGAATTTCAGCTTAGCAGAATTGCAAGCATTGAGGATCCTACTAAAAATAATAGGGGTTCCTTTGTCCCCCAGAAATGTAATCTGTTTCTTATCAAAGATCTACGGCTATACAGAGGGGCCGAGGCCCACAGCAACATTACTAATAAAGCAAGAACATGTTTTTCAATTATGATTGCGGTGGCGTTGTGTTACGATCGTGTTGTGGCCATCGCAGGCTGATGTGAATTGATGCAGGCTGCCATCGCAATGTGTTGCCACAAGATGTTGTGGCTGCATATGCAATCCGTAATTTAAAACTTGACTTATAAAATAATTTCTCTATGATTCTCAACAGAAAGAATAGGAGAATGATCTCTCAATGAGAGTCAGCAAAAAGAGTAGCAGAAATTCTCCATGAACAGATGGCCACACAAATTTTGCAAGAACCAAGAAGCTACCCTTTAACGTTTGCTTTCCTTAGTTCCTGGTTCCTTCCATTCCAATTTCATGACAAATCCATTTGGCAGCTTGAGCTCGTCATATTTACAAACAAAAGGGAAAACTGTCGGTTTCTAATGCGTTCAGGAGATATAAAACATGGTGTTTTCAAGAAGTAGAGTAATGCCATCTTTATACAGAAACCAAGAGACATACTTGAACTTTTCCAAATAAATATCCCATTGTCGTTATTAGAACCTGTTATAAAATAAAATGTTGATAAAGAACTTTGGTGCTTGAATGAGAAACTTACTCTGTACTCACTTTTCGAATGTTGTTTTTATATTGCAACAAATAAATGGCATAACACAGAAGTGATAAATTGTGTCCTTTCAAAGTGGGAAATGCTATATCCACCGACAGGAAATCTCAGGAATGCTACACCGGTTCACCTGGCCTTGGATGCAGAGAAGTACAACCATGAACACGCCATTTAAAAATTATTTATTTATTCTGAAACGAAAAACTTGTCTACTCCGGAAAGCATTTTCTTGGATCTTATGTTTCTTGGATAGATATAGTGGTAAGATCTGTCATTGTGTCTGTTCAAGATTCATCTAGGGCTAAATAGTAAAGTCCTTGATAAAATTGAATGTGCATAATTATATATACACTTTCAGTTCATCAATTTCATTCAATGAAATAACATTATTCAATAATCTGTTTTATAGTGATATGTACGTCTTAGATAATAGTAAAAAATTTTACACTGATAACAAATAGTTAGATACTAATAAAATGTTTCTCCTTGAAACTAACTCTCATGTCCATAGTTGTTGTCTCAGCAATATGCTAATTGCCAAGGTTTCAGCTCATGAAAGATGCTCAACAAGCAGGATAAGAATGCACAAAAATTTGCCCCTGCATCTGAAACATGAAAGTTGTTGCCTGCAGCTCGCAGATGCAGATGCTTGTATTTTCTGGCTCTCTGATGCTTCAAAAGATGAAGAATTTGAGGTTTGTTATGGTAACATGTGGAAACTGATTCTCAGGCAATGGTCTCCTTCAATCTAGTAAACTAAGAAAATTATATGCATGCTCATGCCTCTCTCCACTATTACTGACTTATATGAACTAAATGAGGAGCTTTTGTTGTGGATTGGAGCAGAAAATGTCTTAAAACTAATCGTTGCGCAGATCCTTTTGTCATACTGTCTGTGAGAAAGGAATAATCAATGTTGATCTGCAATTATGTTACAAACTTTCTTGCTCATGTTTTCTCAAATATCAAGAGGACCTGATTCCCAAGATTGTCTGACTCTTAACTAACTCTATTGGATGATTATAAACCAAACATCTATATACTTGCTTAACTTCTAATTAGAAAACATTTCCCTTCATACCTAAAGAAGAAGCAGAATAATTTGGACCAAACTGCCAAAACTTGAAAACAATTGTCACGGATTAGTTGCTTCCAAGACTACTGTACTACTGGACAAATCCTACTGGGCCCATGAAGCATTTCTTAACAAAATTGATAAATTGTGCCAGCAAAAACAGTAAAGGTGTAGGGTGATTATTACACTCAGAGAATTCACAGCAGGGTAGAAGAATAGAACCTATAACAACCACATGAACACCTAAAGAAAGCTTGCTTGTAAACGTCTTATTGCGTTTGACAGAAAGAATCTGGATGTCACAGAAAACCCAGGGAAGATTTGGACTTCAAATGATGCCAGTAGTAGATTTCCCACCACGTGATCCTATCTGAAATACAATAAATTGACAAGTGCTTTCAGCATCTAGCCTATGTGATACAAGGCATACTTTCATAGTGCATGCTTCACATTCATAGGAATGATGGAGCACACAATTTTATTTACATCTTTGGCTTTTTCATCAAATTCATTGCAACGCCTTTGCAGAAAAATATCTTTTAATTCAAAACCTTAGGGTACACAAATCATATAAATATCAGTTTGAATTCCGTCAAATAAATTTGCTGAACATATATCAAGATTTTTAGAATTGGTGTGGATTTAAGGGATTTTAAGGTTTTGTGCAGATAGTGGGAGTGTTCATAGAATTATTGATCTGGTAGACTTGTATGTGCACTTTTCTTATAGCCAGCAATACAGGGGTGAAGAAATGTTGTTTCTTCTGTACAGTTTCTGACAGTTATTTTTTAAGGTGGAGCAATTATGCATGTAGAAATATATTAGAAAAAGTATTTTCCAGAATTAATATTAAATTTATGAAATAAAGTATGAAAATCAGCACCAATGAAACTTTGCAAATAAAATGAACCTACAAGAATATAGTAGACAATAGATGATCAAACAATTACAATAGATTTAAATTATTTCATGTTTGCATTTGATTCCTTCATAAGGTAGGCAATGCATGATATAATTAAAAGGATCAAAGTAAAGAAATTTGACAAAGAAATTGCCTAATTTCCATACCTGCTTTTTCTTTGTCTGGTAAGGAGAACAAGTATTCCAAACCCTACAATGATTGCAGCTTTTATTACCTGAGAGGTGAAGGCGTGGGAAAGGGTATATCAGCATTCTTCAACAATAGCTGAGAGCAGGATGTTACTAAAGAGACGAGAAATTGCAACCTGTACTACTTCTCTATAAGATTGTACTATTATATGGAAAGACAAAAGATGGATAACTGCAACATTATCGATACAAACTCATTGATAACTTGGGACCAGTGGTGCAAATATGAAATCAGTGATTCTTTTTCCCAAAGTACCAAGAGCTAACCAAAATTTAAGACATAAATTTTTGAAGTTAAACAAGCAAAATTTGCTAAACTGAATATTGATTTTAACCTGTTTAATTGGTCCTCTTAAAATTTCATCTCCATTATCATCAGAACTCCTGGTCTTTGGTTCTGCAATTTCCTGTATCTTTTCATACTTGCTCCCCTCAGTTTCAGTTCCAACATATGCTGCATTCTGTCAGAAGAAAAAAGAAGACAAGAAAGAAGAGAAAATATGTAATTTGATTCTATAAATCAAATTTTCAGTTTAAATGTTTGAAATCTACATCTCTGCTTAAATGTTTATCAGAAGGGAATTGCTCAATATACGGTAGTAAATCTGGAACATACAAATGCAAAGTTTCAGTCAACACGTAATATAAAGCCAAAAAAAAAAAAAAAAATCTTGTTAAAAGTTTTTTAACAAAAGGAAGAATACTAGAGTCCCCACTCCTCTGAGACATACAACACAGAATTAGTATCTTTAAAGTCCTTTTCTTTCTTTCTTTTCTCATGTTCTCAATGTATGAGAGACTTAATCTTCACCAATAATAATTGAGACTCAAATCTTTTATTCAAAGACAATAGTTAACCAAAAGGGTGTTAAAAATATTTATATACCTTTTCTACATTTTCTAATATTGAGAAATCCAAACTTCTTTGATGGCTTAAGCACTTTGTAACCTGACTTTCCAACAGACCCATTACACTTCTACCAATAGTTGTTATACAAATCTTTCTTGGTTCATCTGGGAATATCCAGACCCCAGAATTTTCAAAAGAGTAATACTTGTCATCGAAGTGCTCCACTGAATCCAGATTTTGTGGTGAATCCCCCTGAATACATAATTCATATGAATCTGTGGAGGCATTTCCCCTTATTTTCTCTTCTTTTTTTGCGTTGCTTCTAGAATCTTGCTTGGAACTGAATAGTTTGCAAATATGATTTCTATCTGAATGCTTCTCAGGCATCTTTCCGGAAACTGTAACTGTTTCAAAAGTGGAAGTTCTCATCAAATCTTTGTTATATTTCTCTTCCCCAGTATCTTTTTTATGTGCTACTTTGAATTTATTTCTGGCATGTGGATCTGTTTGTTTGTTCCGCATATTTATGATGCTCAACTCCTTCAACCGTCTGGTGTCCTCAGGTGATACATGATTAAGCATGGTAATTAGCTCTCCACTTTCTCCGATATATACTGGGGTCGGTTGCAACTCTCTTTCCAGGGAGGCACCTTTCACCCTTTCTTGTAAGGAGCCTGCCGGCTCCGTATTCCCTGCCTTATCTTGCTCTAACTGCCAAGTCTCGGAAGAATCTTTCGTTTCAATTTTACTTGATTGATATTTTGTTGGAGGTGGTTTAATATGAGATCTCATATCCTGTTTTAAGACGAGTCCCATGTGAACTCAAGTTGTTGAAGGACTAGCAATAATATGTTGATGATATTGTAAAAGTACAACACTTACTATACCTGAGCCAATCCACTTTCAAAAGCACTTATCATTTTCCTCACGTTACTGGGAGTTCTCCCTGGTGGGCTCTTCTCAGAATATTTCAAACCATCTTCCTCAATTTGTTCTGAGCTTCTTAAAAAAATTGTCATTTCTTCTGAACCAGTAGCTCTCTGAGGATGTTTCATGGATGGTGACTGATTGGCAGGCTTCTTAATTAAACCCTTGTGTTGTAATTGAGTGAGATTAACTGCTTGATACATAGGTTTTGTTGAATCTGCAATATTCTAAAACATGTAAAATGACCATTAAACAAACAATAGTACATTTGCCAATGTCTTCTCGTCAGGACAAAAGAGACTACACTGCAAATTAATTAATCCTTAACTGGTTTTAGCAGTTTCTGGTCAGGCCGAGCCCCCACTACATTTCTAGTACCAAATTCTTTGTCATCGCAGAAACCAACAGGACTTTTTAATTGGGAAACTGCTTCAACTTGAAGGTGTTCCTTTGGTGATTCTTGAGAAGATGGAGCACTTAGAACATCAGGAAAAAACCTTTGAGGAAATGTAGGACCGCATTCATAGCTATAAAAGTTCTGTAACTATGTAAACCTCTTATTATTGTATTTCTGCTTTACGTTTTCATTGTTTCTTTAATCAGTTAAGTAAGATCAAACCTGAGACCTCATCATTTGTGCAGAAGGGTAATGCAGCATCACCAAGAATAGTACTTCTATCTTTTTCTGAACCTTTACCACTGCTACTAAGAAGCTCATCATGTTTCTTCTTTAATACAGATTGTCTCTGCAAAATCAAAGGCGAAAAACTAATGAGAAGAAACTAATAATCGCAACTTCAAATGCTGTCCCTACAAGTTAATGACATTCAAGGATTACTATCTGTATGTGTCATCCCATGGTTCTTCTAGGTGTATACATTTCATACATCTACCACTAGCTTAGTTTCAAGAAAACAATTGACTGAGGCATTTAATTCAAAAATTTTTAGAGAGTCCATAAGCATAACTGCATTTCAATCTGCATGGTTTGTTAGAGTGCTTGGGTGTAAAGACCAACTTTATGTTGCAGGCAATCTAAGGAAAAGAAATCGGTACCATTATACGAATTTTGTCACGCTCTTCATCATTAAGGATGAATTGCAACTTCAAATGCAGGTGCCCCTCCCCAAGGGGAAAGATATCTTCCCAAACACCTTTCTCTATTATCAACTTGATATGAACACCTGCCAGTTATTTACCACTTCTTGTCAGGCTTACTCTATGACTGACTTAAAAATAGCTCAATTTTCAAATGGGATGTGCATCAAAAGCAACCTGTACGTGATATTTCATTCCCATCAGGATCCTGAATTTTAAAAATCAAGTCGTCACGGAGGCTAGTTAACGGGCTGAATAAGACAACAGAACAAACATATTATAACCTAGAAATTGCTGTAACCTGATATCACAAAAACAAGGTAGAACTAAGTTAAATCTTACAAGGAAAAGTTTCCCTTGTCACTGATCTGGTACTCTCTTTTCCCCATGGAAACTGCATGCAATTACCACTAACTTTGTTATACTTGGCATTTGAAGGTGATGGAGGGGATAGGTAGGGAGAAAATCTAAAAGCAAGCTCCATTACATACCCCTTATAGATGTTGATGAAGATAATGGAAGATCCATGAATTCCAGGACTGTAAAATGAATAGAGAAGAGAAGTAAGAAAAAACACCTGGTGGCTGAGGTACTTGAATTACTGCTACAGGACAGTTGGTACCTGAAACCAGGATGGTTCCTGGCATTGCAGAGGAAAGAATTCAATAAAGACAAGAACAGTATAAATTGGCCAAACAATAGAGAGAGAAAGAGATGAGCTAGACAGTTACTATCCTCAACTCTAGATTCAGATTTGGGACGATTGCTCGACCAAAACTAGCATAGTGCAGAGTCCTGTCTAACTGTTGGCTAAGTGATGGAAAGATGGAAAGATGGAAACTTGGATGGGATTGGAAAGAATGGATATGGCTAGAATCCAATCCAATCAGCTGTTGTGGTCCTTGCAACCTTCAAACCATTTATTAGCCATATCCAAAGCTTGATAGCCAAATTTCCGTTTTGTCTCATTCGTAGGCCCGTGTCATAGCCAATTGGTCCCGATTATTCAAAATGGAAGTGCCTGTTGGTAAATGGTTAAAAGGACAATTATTGCTAGAACGGTCAAATAGGTCGCCATAGGACACTGTTGATGGTTACCAGTTTGGAACCAAAATAGAAGTAAATGAAGCAAGCAGTCACAAACCGGCACTTCGGTTGTGCATCCTGATCCACTTTAAAGACTTAAAAAAGTGTTCCCCGTTTTCACGTGACTAGTTTGCCACAAATAACATAACTCTAGTACACAACTTTCCAGCCGTACCAAAATAACCACATGTCGGGTCAGATTGTGCTGTTCATATCACTTTCATTTCTTATGCATGTCCTTCATTCAACCAGTTACACAACCAACAGAGATATCACATGTTAAGAGAACAAAAATAAAACTGATGAGAACAGATCTAACTGTAATAGGGCACAATGATGCTCATGTTCAATACAAATTAAAGTAACAATAACTTAGTCTTGATTTTGTCAAACAATATTCTATGTAAAAGAGATGAAGGCTTCAGTCATCCCCAAGTGTCAGCTGGTATGTATACGAGACTTTCATTTGGCTAAGTTCGGCAGAATGAACTTAGATGAGCTTGTCAAAGTCAAATTCAAAGCCTATATGTAATGTTGAAACTTTAATCTGTCACTGATATGGTTAAGTAAGAAAACAGTAGAAAGTCAAACTTTGGTATGGACTTTGCACGCAGGAACTGTTTGAGAATGGCCTTTTCTTCGTCAATTTGTTTTTTCTCTACAGGGTTCTTAAGGTTTCACTCTTCTTTTCTCTTCCAGCTCCCACTTGAAATTTCACGTTGTTCTTCAGGAATAGGAGCTCACACCTCCACAGGCGTTGTGACAGGTACAAAGAGTGATTCTTCCTCATAATTTAAGTCCATTGAACTTGTGATGGGTTCAGGAGAAACTTCAACTTTGCCCCTTCACAATTTCTGTTCTTCCATGAATCCCCATTGAATCTCTCCTTTTTGCCCTTGCAAAGAGATAAGCTGCAAGTACTCAGATACAAACCATGGAGCAAAAAGAACACATTCTGATCAGTATACTCCAGATGTTCCCTCTAAACTAAAGAAAAATGTAGGTCATTAACTTAGGTATCAAGTCAAATTTCTTCTTAAAAACAAAAACCCAGAAAGGATTTGACAAGTTGACAATCAAACACAAATGCTTTTAATTATGATGCAACATCACGCAATATGAACACAAAAATAATGCCCTGGACACGTTAAATTCTTATTTAAGGGATTAGATCATGAGTAAACTAATGATGACAGCTGTGCCTTGACATTGCAATGGCAACAATTCAAGTGGCTAATGACTTCGTATGGTGTAATTATTGAACATGGATAAATGCAGATGATATTAGACTGCAAAGTACCAAGGATTATTTGAAAAGAGGCATTAATCACTAAACAGTCTTTTTAATAATTTCATCAACGTAACCAAGAATCCAAAATAAAAAATGAAAAAGGATAGTCCCACTCATGCTTATACACATACATTCAGAGACAAACACCTTTGAACCCGCTGAACCAATGAATTATTCTTAAGTTTCTTTTCGAACACAATACAGTTGCATGGAAGTTGCACAAAATTCATGTTAGAAAAGTCCAAATAATACCAATTCTCCAGCACAAAATGCAGCAATAGTACCAGCTACATAATACAGTGTTTATTTACCTAGAAAATAGACTAAAAGTCTACTACCCATTGGTTTTGATAATCTAAAATTTAGAGCCAAACAAATAAGGATGTGTGTGACACAGACACTCCTGATATTAAACTCAGAACTAAATATCAGTAAATAAAGACAATGGGCAGCGTTTCCCAGCACCAGCATCTATTATACCTAATAAGGATGAATACCAACAGGATATATAAAAAAATTTCTCAGTACCATATAATATAATATATTTTGAATGTCATCATCTCTATATGAAAAATGCACTCAAACTGCTCTTGACATTAAACCTTTCAAAGTGTAGGCTAGAAAGTGACGAGAATGATAGAAAGAAGAGCATTCTTTCATTCATCCTCTGCATACTTATAATTTTACACAAAAGTCAGCATGGTTTCTAGAGAATAACAACTTCCTGACTACATTATTTACAACATTCCTAAAAACAAGCATACCATACATTTTTCTGGAGTAGTTGAGATTTAAAAACTATCCACATTTTAATATAACAAAAGAAAAATAACATGACAGTAGCAGATGACTGCAAGTTCTGTCATTGCCTTAAACACTCTTCCTTGATGGAGTTGCTTTATTCAGCATGTCCAGCAACTTGATCTTCTGAACTACAGCGAAGTAGTTTCACTTCTTCCTCTTATTCTGCTTCTCTAATAAAGTGATAATTTATTTTTATATGCTTTGTTCTTCTTTGAAACACAGGACTTTTAGCCATAGCAACAGCAGATTGGTTGTCATAGAAAATTGTAGTGGCATTCTCTTGCATTTGATACAAATCGTTAAGAAGTTTCTAAGCCAAATTGCTTGATTAAAAGCAGCTGTTGCAGCAACTATATACTCTGCTTCAGCTGTTGATTGAACACAACATTTTGTTTTCTAGAATTCCAACTGATCACACTTGATTCAATAGCAAAAAGATATTCTGAAGTGCTCTTCATGTCATCAAGAGAGCCACCCTAATCACTGTCTGCATAGCCAACTAGCTAAACATTATTTGTTTTTTTGAACCAAACTCCAAAATCTGTTGTCCCTTTGCATACCTCAGAACTCTCTTAGCAACATTGAAGTGCAATTCACTTCGAGATCACATAAACCTGGACAGTAGACTTGCAGCAAACATAATGTCATGCCTTGTTGCAGTTAAATAGAGCTGACAACCTTGAACTTTTGTAAATTCCCAATTAACTTTATCAGCTCCATTTTTCAGTTTCTCATTCAGAACCAAAGAAGTGGCAACATCTATGCAATTTTCCATTCTAATTTTTTTTTTTTTGTCAGTATTTCCTTTGCAGAGTTTTCTTGGCTTAAGAACATTCCTTGCTCATTTTAATTAACCTTCGTGCCAAGAAAATAGGACATCTCTCTCAAATCAGTCATCTCAAACACATTTTGCATTTTCATTTTGAATCTTCTTACCAAATCAACATTGGTACCAGGTATAAGGATGTCATCAACATACAAAGAGACAAATTAATAAATCATTACCAGCTTGCTGCACATATAAAGTAGCTTCACTATGGCTTCTTTCCCATCTGCAACAAATGCTCATTTATTTTGCTGTATCAGGCTCTACTACTCCAAGAGTCTGCTTTAGGCCATATAAAGCTTTTTAAAGAAAATAAATTTTATCTTCTCCTCCTTTTTCAACAAAAAATGGAGGCTGTTCCACAAATATTTCCTCTTGCATGTAGCAATTAAGAAAGTCTGGCTTAACAAGTTGGAAAATTTTGTCCCATTTTTCTGAACTATTAAGGCTATCAAGTACCAACAACCTTTATCGTGTCATGCCTTGCAACTAGAGCAAAGCTATCTGAAAAATCTACTCCATATTGCTGTGAATCCCTTGACTACTAGTCTTGCTGTATACCTGTTGATAGAAGAGCCATATGGACTTAGTTTGGTTCTTGACACCCATTTACACCAATCACCTTCTTATTGACAGGCTTATCAACCAGCTGCCAAGTCTCACTCTTTTCAGTCATTTTCAGCTCCTCCTCCGTTGCATGTCTCGAACTCGATGACTTTGCCACTTCTTCATAAATGGCGGGTTCCATTAATGCTATATTGCATGTGTTGTCAATCTCATCTAATGATCTCATAACCATGACACCATTCTCTTCATCTGAATCGCTCTTAGCTTCTCCTTCTTCTATAGCAATAGCATCATGTCGGCAGACTGAATCCTTTGTAATTTGATTGTTATTCAAAGGCTCAATTTCTGCCTTATCTCAATTCCACTATGCCCCTTCATCAAACTTCGCATTTCTGCAAATAATTATGTTTCAGATTTCAAGTTGAAGATTCTATAGCCTTTTGCATTGCTGCTATATCCCAAAACAATCCCAACTTCTACCTTCTTGTCTAGCTTGTACTCTATTCTGTATGTTTTGTCCACACAGACACACACATGATGAGCCAGGGAGAAACACAATGCAGCACATGGCATTTGAAAAAGAAGCTGCATGTGCATGTGCCCCTACTGTTCAACGCAAAAGTTAAATTCCAATTTAGGGGAGCATGGCACATTATGAAAATCTTCAATATGCAATATGTGGCGGATCAATAATATTCCCAAACAAAATTACTTTCTCTTCATGGAGTTAGTAAAAGTTTCATCTACCACAAAATATAGCAGCTAAGCATCTTAATTCTAAAGGCTTATTACAGTTTTTTCCTTCCATCTTTTTCTCCTGACATACCCGATTGTACAAGTCATGGGAAGCATAATGCAAGCAAAAGCAAAAAAGAAAAGCCAAGGTTCAAGACTCTGGACATTCACTTGTCAGAAGTCAAGTTCCACATGGTATACATCCTACAAGTAATTAACTAACACAATCAAGATATGCCAGACACTGTACATCAATCAGAAAGTAGAAACCAATTTAATCAGAGAGGAAATTTTGGCCAAAATAGATGTGTGCTGTGTAAGACTGACCCTTGCTCAATGGATAAATTGGAAAAGCCCATGTATAGGAAATTAGAAAATTACATATTCAGTGTAAATATTAAGATGGCAAGCCAAACTTTTGTTATAAAGATTTTTTGAAATGAATTTGTAAAGAAACACTTGACTGATTTGAGCATATTATCATACTTGCAGATTTAACGCGTGAGTTCAGAACCATTTCATACTAATAATTGTGGGTTCCTTCAACTGAGTAAAATCAGTCTCCTCTTCTTACCATTAGACAGTAATGATCTAATAATATGATAATCATATCTGCCACTGATAAATGATAAAATAATGCCCCAAGAAGTCTCATATCAAGTTATCAATTGTAGAAATGGGTTTCATACTTTGATTTAGTTGCACAAAATAGAAAAAGAAAAGGAAGGCGGGTCCCACTCAAACAATAGAAAACAAGCAAGTAGCAAGCTAAGAGTAAGAAAGATGAGCGTGTCAATATATCAAACGCATGAAAGGCAAACGCGTAACATAGTAATTAAGTCCCCGGTTACAATAACAAGCAACAACCCATCATTCAGAATTCCAAGACGAGAAAAAAAAATATGAAATTTCATGAACCAAACCAGTTAGCAAGCCATAACGCAGAAACAGACAAACGAAAGAGGGAGAATGCTTTGGAAGAAGAAGACTCTCTCTCTCTCTCTCTCTCTCTCTCCCCGCTTCCATCCTTTCCTTTCCTTTTGCTCTCTCCTCCCGCTTCCATCCTTTCCTTTCCTTTTGCTCTGTATATTTTTTTTAAAATTCAATTTAGAAAATTACATTCAGTTTTGAGTTTTAACTTTTCTTGGTTGCATATGGAATTATTTGTGTTCATTTTTTTAGGTACTCATCCCTGAGTTAATTTGGCAAATATTTATTAATTATTAATTTTATTATTTAAGCTTTCAGCATTTATTATAAAAAATAATAATTAATAATTATTTGATAAATTATTTTAAGTATTAGTACCTTTGAAAAAGACCATAATACCATAACAATATTCAGTTGCATGTACGATTTGTCCTCACATACTTTATATACTTGAGATTAATTAACTATTAAATTAATTTAATTAATTAACTACATACATTTAACTATTTATTTAAATTTTGAATTTTTTGTCACAATCTCTTTTAAATTCATGGTTAGATATAACTATATTATTGATTAAATATGTTTAGTCGATTAATCAATTACTCATTATCACCTCTATAAATGGCTAATTATATGTAGTTAATTGATCAAATCAATTTAATATTTGATTAATTTGAAGTATGTTAGATCAAATTCTAATTTTGCCTTTTTTTTAACATCTTTTATTTCATGCATTTAAATGGCAGTGATGTGCATCTATTTTTATAGAGTTTTTTCTTTAATTTATTTCTCAAATTAAAAGTAGCTAGGTCAATTTCTTTCTCTGTAGATATGGTATGGATTTATTCGTTTTAATATTAGAAAATATAATTCTTAATTAAAAAGTATAAAAAATTCTATGTCAAATAATCCTTCATAGAAATCGGTGAACTAACACAAATCTAAATAGCTTCCGCTTGTACTATAATATACTATACTAGTACTTGACTTAATTATTAGTCTAAATAAAATTAAGAGGTTGATATTTTGTATCACATCTATAACATTAGGAATTTATTCATCATATTGTTGAGAACCTCATTTCTCTCTTTTCTTCTTTTTGTCCTGTCTAAAGGCTTTGGGCGAATGGTAGTTGGGTGAAGAGTTTTAGGTATCATATGTGGTTCTTCCATAGCAGATCTGTGGGGAATTTATCTGGGTTTGGAAATGGTTTGGAGGCTTGGCTTTCACAAAGTTATTGCTGAATGTGATGCTACAAATATTGTTCAAAGGCTGCAAAATCCTACCAAGTTATTTAATAGAAATAGTGCTTGGTTTAACAAAATTCACAGTTTGTGTAATTGGGACTAGGATATCATATTTACTCATGTCCTCAGATAAGGAAATTAATCAATGTGCAGACTGGTTAGTTAATTGGAGTATTTCTCTTTCTCAGGATTATTCTTACATTGAGTCGGATAGCCCACCCACGGATTTGGGGCTTCTTATCCAAGCTGATGCTGTTGAGGCTTCTATGTCCCGTTTGGTCTCTTTAGTTTTCTAGTCATTTTCTTTTGGGCTTTGCCCTCTTATTGTAACCATAAAAAATGTTTTAAACCCTATAAATTAACAAAGATTATACTCTATATTGACTAGCTAAATTCAGGGATGGTAACGAGGCTAGCAGAGGCAGGTACACATCCTGCACATTTTAAGAATCAAAATTTGAATTTGTTCCCATAAAAAAATTTTAAAATCTACACCCTACTCGTCCCATCTCACATTTATAAATATTTTAAATAAATTTATATAATAATTAATCATAATTTTAAAATTCAACTATCATTTCATGTAGATTAAAAATTATTTTTAAAGAAGTATACTTTCAGTACTTTTATTTATAATTTAAATAAATAAATTAACATAATAATATCTAAATTAAAATATATTTTAAATATAAGTTTAATATAAATAAAGAGTGCAGGACAGAGAGGATCGCCGTCAATCCACACTTGCAAGAAGATAAAACCTTGACCCACTCAAGTATGGATTTTTTTTGTCATTCCTAACTGAAATTAATAATATACTTTTTTAATTTTTCATTGTCTCATTCTGTAAATTTTTAAATTAGTGTTAAAAGATACTAAAAAGTTAATTCTATTTCAAAATAGTTGCGAATTCGATAAACACTTACATAAGTTATAACAAACATATATTTCAATGGTATTTTGTTGTAGCTTTTAATGAAAGTAGTTAGATAACCTCTGGTACAATATAAAAGAACAAATAAGTACGTAATAGTAACTTTCAAAGATTTCTCTTCTCACACTTACATAAAAAAATTAACGCACAACTTTTTCTTCATCCTTGAATAAATGGTTGACTGTTTATCATATCAACGCCTTATTGTTACAAAGCTAGTTGCCTCCTTTTATGCAAGTCTTGATTATATAAATATAAGTAGCAGTACCCTTTACAAAAAACAGCTTTTGGAAAATATTTCCAAAAACTTAAATAGTTGTGGTTAAGAGGAATAAAAACCACTTTGCAGAAAGCAATCTTTGCAAAATGTACACTCGCAGAGTAATCTCAAACTCGAGTAGCATATAACACTTCAGACAAGGTAACTGGGAATGTCTCCAACTAAAATGGGCATCTGAACTGTAATTATTGCCGCCATATATATATAATAAGGTTTTCTGGTGTAAATGTAGCAGGAAGAACTGTTCTTCTTGTACTTCTATTTCCTGATCAGTATATATCAAGAATCAAGACTACTCAGGTTAATTAGGATCCAGACAAAAGTCTGAATCAAGAGTACAACCCTCTTGGAGGTCTCTTTCTCTTAGGACACAAAAAGCTGTATCCCAAACATGAATCATCATTGTCATGAATGAGAAGCCCATTAGGTCAATATGAAATTGAAAACTTTAAAAGTGAACGGGAGGGGAGGGGGATAAAGGGAGAAGCAAAGAAAGTGACGAGAAAAAAAAGAAAGAAGTGAAGTTGCTTTCCCCTCTGAAGATCTAAGTATTGCCATAACGTTCCCCTTTTAAGACCACCTTTACTATGCAAAATGCTTAAGAAACTTTTAGTTTTAGACTTTCAATTACTTAAAAGGAATTTGAACCACTCCTTAATTATATAGAGTAACTTTGCTATCATAAAATATTGTAATTAACTACTAGTTACACAGAGTACGAGTTCAAGCCATTAAGAGTCAGTTAGTTAGTGTTAAAAGATTTAAGTAAATTATTTAGAGCTCATAAGTTTAAATATTAGTGTCATCAATGTACTTAAACACATACACACTAAAAAAGAGCATGCATCATAATGAGTACAATCAGATCGATCATTCAAAAATAATCACACCTGTCATAAAGATAAATTTAAGCAATGATAAGTACAGAATACAATCACTAGTAATTTTATTGAATTAGCTGAGATTATAAGAAACTCATGAACAAGAGACCAATGTTTTTGGTTTGTCTCCTTGTTCAAATCTTACATAAGTTCGTTCATAAAATCACCCACCTCTTAGCTTTATTGTCCCTATTATCAGAAAGTGGACCCGAGAAGCTCTACCACATGCAGCAGAAACCTCATCCATGAAGTAGACCATAAGATAAAGCCATGAGCAGGATCGCAGCCTCCTTCTCATCCTGAGGGAAAACTTGATGCAGAGCCAAGTTCTTGCTCAAGCTTATCGTCAAATCCTCGAAACCCAACTTCTTTCTACCTCGGGATGGCTTGGCCCCAAGTTTGCGCTTCCTTTTCAACAGTGGCGCACACTCAATTTTCGACTTCTTCTCTTTGTGCTGCAATTTGTTTCCCTTCACAGGAGATGTCTCAGCCGCCACGAGGATTGTACCATTCGCCGATGCTGTAGCCGCAGCAGCCATGGCACGTCTTGCCTTCCTTTGTCGAATACCACAGGCGTTGCAAAGTGACTGTTACACCAAAATGATTTTCACCATAGTATAGTTAGTACTTAGTTTAAATAAAATAATTCAATTGTTCTAATTATACTTGCATTCTTTTATTGTCAATTTTTCTTAGGAGTTGAGAGTTATAAAATTATTCTTGGGTCTCCATCCAAAAGTTTAAGCTTTAGAAAACTTGGTAGTTAATGTGGTATCAGAATTTTTATAACCAACTAATAATTGAATGTATTTCTGTATTATCTATACTTTAAGTCTAAATGATTTTCGTACAAGAAGTCGTGTTAAAATATAAAATTATTTTTAAGTTTCCACTAAAACCTTAACTAGCTTTGAAATTAAAGAGGTTGATTTGTTGAAAAGTTGTGATGAAAATATTTGTTAGAGGATGAATCCTTGGGGAAATAATTAAAATTCAAGAAAAAAAAAGTGTACCTTGGGGCCTCTTGGTCCACTCCTCCATAGAGGGGTCTTAGTGGTGTGGCAATCAGCACAAACCCTAACAGTGATATTGCTGTGGTTTGAAGAATTGTTGCTGCTATTATCAGTTCCAAGAGGGGATAATGGATGCTTTTGCTCTTCGGACTTCTTCTTAGAGTTGCCTGCTATATCAGAACCCGTTTGATCCGAAACCATCATCCTTCGCATCATTCTCATCTTCGAAGACATCCACTTCACTGAACCGTCCTCAGCTTGAAATTTTTCATCCCCATCTTCTTTCTTCCAAACTGTCAGCTTGAGTTCACTGCTGCTTTCATCCTTTTCTGCTGCTGGAAGATCCCATGATCCGCTAGAAGGAATTTTCTTCTCGGCCTAAAGATCACATCATCAAATGGATCAAAAAACAAACATACATAACATCATAATAAATTAAGATTATGCTTGTTATACTATATCTCTATGTATGCATATGTGCCTCACCTCTTCATCTCTTTGTAATTGCTTCGGTTCCCAGTAGTAAGATCCTGCTTGATCTTGTTCCGGGTTGAAGAGAATAGGATTTGATAGAGAAGAAGATGAAGAAGAAGCTTGATGGGCTGGACTGAAGAGCTGTTGGTTTTGATCTTCATTAAGATCTAAAGGCATAGGAGAAGATACTGAATAACGATAAGTTGGTCTCATGGACACCACACACATAGAACACGCACACAAAACCAAGCAAGAGAGAGAGAAGGGTGTGAAATGGATCAGTGCAACTGCAACGGTCTTCCTTTTTTGTCCAGTAATAAAGGTAGAAAAGGGATGGGAGCGAGAGAAAGATAGAGAGAAAATAGAAGGCAACCAATCATGTTATTTGTATATTATTTCTATTACATCATTTTTATATTATTTTTTTTTAATAATAAAACAAGGTAAACATGCATTCTAACACACTCTCTTTCTATTTTTCTTTTTCGAAACATGAAGGTATAGGATATTAGTGTGTAAAAAACATTTTTCGAAAGCAAAAAATATCTGGAGTGTTAACAAGAATGATAAAATTATTGTTGGCAAAATTGGATTGGACCGAATGGTCCAATTAATTTGATTTTGAACTAGACATTTAATCAATAATTATTTAATCTTATAATTAAATTTACGTTTAGATCAGTTTGGACTAGTCTAAATTAGATAAAACCTCTTGAACCAATTTTTAAACTGTTTGAATTGATCGGTTATTAATTTTATATTTTCACAAAATTTAATTTTTTTAATATTTTTTAAATTTTTTTCATGAATTTTATATTATTATATATATATTATTTTTATAACGTTATTCAGTTTGACTAATTAATTTAAACAATTAAATCGGTTTAACTTGAACTTGAACTGTCTCCTAATCTAATTTTAATAATACTAGCGTAATACCTGTGCGATGCATGGGAAAACTTAAAAAGAGAAAATAAAACTAAAAAATAACTATATATTACTTAAAAATTATAATATAATATTTAATTAAAAATAAAAAGAATCACTTATAATAATTTTAAAAGAGATGTTTAATAAATCATTATTTTTTTTAATTTTACATAATTTAAAATTATATATTCATTACGTATTTTAGGCTTATTTTAATATTTGTTAGTATTTTTAATATCTAGTATTTTTCTGTATTCAAAAAGTTTAATAATATTTAGTATTGATTAATTCAAACTGGTAAAAGAACAATTGAAATTTTACATTTAGTTAATAAAAAATTAAAAAGTGAGAAATATATTACTAAATAAAAAGAAGAAATAAAATAATAAAAAAAAAGGAAAGGAATGAAGAATTCTAAAACATTAAACTCATGATTTTTTTTTAAATTTAAAATTATAATTTATCAATTATCACAATAAATGCATTATAACATTCAAGATCTACATCATCATTGTTTACCATATAAATATTATTTATTGGAATCAAATGTCAAAATAAAAATTATAACATGGTCAAAATAACACATGACAAAATCAAATTACTTATTTCTTTTTATATATAGAATTTTATATATAGAATAGATAGATTGGATAAAATTCATTTAAAGGGGAGAGAAGTGACAGCCTTAACACCAAGTAAAACTGCAAAAGCCATCACTGTAAGACATTCACGTGACTTCAAGATAACTAAAGCAGACAAACTGAAAGGAGCAGTGTGTGGGATGCTACTACGCGGATCCCATACGTATGACAAAACCCTATTTGCAGAAAATTTTTACCACTGCGTGGTGCGCACAGCACTGCATTCTGCACATCGGCTAACCCATATAGCTAGTTGAAACTAGAAACGATGGAAGAGACAGAATTCGATGGTAGCCACACATGACAAAGATAATGTACTCACACATCTCAAACCAATAATCTTGGTCAGGAATAACCTGGTGGATCAAATTCTATTCCGCCAAACCTAAAAAATCATTGAAAGGCCGGACAGTCACCTTAGAATCTGTTCTTTTTTTTTGTATAAAAAGGTGAGAAGAAGTTCTTATTCTTTTAAATTAGGAGCTCAACAGTTAAAGCTTAATTTCTTTCAAGTGGCAATACTATTTGAACTTAAACCATATTTCTGAGTATTATTTCTCACATTGATTAGGATAGGAAGTTTAATGAACTACTTAAGTGATAAGATACTTCCACCAAATATGTTAGTTTTTTAGGATAAATTTGAGTAATAACATTAAGATCGTGGTGTGCTAACCACTATTTTTACAAGTAACCTATATGATAATAATATAGTATAAGAGATTTGTCTTACATCAAATGTAAGGCCAATTATATATAAACCGTGCATGTCCCATTGAAAGTCAGGTTATTATTATTAATTTTTTTGTGACCAAGACCAACTAATTTAGATATAATTGCCTCAACTGATCGAAAGGTATCAGTTTGGATAAGTGTTTGAAAGTGTAAGTATGGGTCTCTACCCAGCTTAAGCATTTGGTGTACGAGCCGAGCTTAATCAATCTCAATTCAAATAATGATATTAATTTTTGTAATTTTAAAATAATAAATTATATAATTAAATGATTTTTATATCAAATTTACTATAATAACTTCATAAAATATAATTAATCAAGCTTAAGACAAGTCTCCTACTGAGCTTGGACACTTCTTTTCTTGTTCATAATAAATGTTTAGTATATATATAGAAGGAGTGAATTTTCGACACCAATCGTACTATGCAAATGAATCCAAAACTTTTTTCTGTCTAAACACGTGAAATGCACAGGCTCCTTCTTATTAATTATCATCCCATTTTGCTAGTGATTTGGACGCAAAGTTAATTAATATTTGGGGTGATTTTAGATTTCAAGGCATCAAAGATATCTGGAATAAGATTTTTTTTTAATTTTTAAAAAGGGTGTTTTTTAAGAAATATTTCTTAAAATGGGATGAATTTTTTTTTTGTCTTTATTTAAGTATTTCTTCATCATTTGAATGTGAAACTAATCTCAATTGGACTATTAAGACTATCTCTCCCAATAACACTTTTTCGCAATAAGTTTGAACTCTTGATATTGTATAAGCCCCTTACTATTTAACTCAAGTTTGGTGGGATCAAATTTAAGAACAATACATAGTTGTTTTATCATATATTTTTAATAATTTATAAATAAATACAAGAATAAAATTGGTAAGAATAAGTTGACATTTATTAAAAAAAATGTGAAGGAAATTACGAGAAGGAAAAATTGATAACTCATAATATATGACCAAGTTTCGTGCACAAATATCTAAAACTCTGGGATTTGAAAGTCACGTGTCTACACACAACAGTCAATTTTTTTGTATAATTTTTTTGTATTAATAGCCATTTTATCTGAACAAAGAAAATATGAGATATATATGATGCCAAATATGGCCATCTTGTTTAAGAATATCGGATACTCTAGATCATGAGATGCATGTGCACCAAAGGATTCCTAAATGACTTGTTTAAAAGTTTTAAGTGTGCGGAATTTTAAGGTGGAGTTAGAGAAAAATTATGAGAGGAAAAAGTGAAGAAGAAAATTTTTTGGCGTGACCAAGTTGTAAACTTTTATTTTCCAATATATATATATATATATATATATATATATGTAAAAGTAAAAATTTTAAAAAAAAATGGGGCTCCATGTCCCTTCCTGCTTCAAACGGACCCTCCGGTAATTTGTCCAACAGTGAAGTTAAAAGGGAGAATATATAATTATCACTTTTTTCGAAGAGAATATGCATTATATGCTATTGAACCTATGGAAGGAATGTTGGTGATAAGAATTTTTTTTTTCTAACCCAAAAAAATGTTTTTACTCTTTTGGATTAGAAAAGCTATATTGTTTTGTATTGTCTTTTCTGTTTATGAACATTTTTTTCTGCTGCTGGGTCGAGGCGAGGTGAGAGAGAGTGAGAGTTGCATGAGAACGTTACCTTGTGAGTTATGACCTTAGCGTTGCCAAAAAGCATTGAATCCTGCTGCAGGCAAATGGACACATGCAGGTCCCAGCAGCACAAGAATTTTTGCATTTAACTTTGAGGGGTACGTAGCAGACAACTTTTAACATTCAGTCTCGATAACCTGCGTCAGTTATTTTTCATGTATATAGTACTATCTTCATCTTCAGGCAACAAAAGAGAAAAGAAGACGATGATCACCCCAACCCTAACATATATAAATAAATCGAGTCTTAAGTCCTTTTTTTATGTGTGAATTAGAAGTATCCTTGTAAAGTTCAACTTATTTGAATTGTTTTATAAACTTAATTTTGAGAGAGTAATAATGATATAATCTTTTTTATAAAAAACAACTCTCAAAATCAAACTATTGTCCTTATGCCTGAGGATATATTTCACTTCTACTACACCAACATCTTATGAGTGAGTTGAGTCCTTTATAGTAACATAAATCAATCATAAAGACATAGATGTTAATTATTAGTGGATAATATATGTTAATGAGTATGCACAAAATAGAGTAACTTATACATTGATGTTATTTTGCAAAGGTATATTTTAATTTTAATTTTTTGTCTGCAGTTTATAAAATGTAGTACTGTACACATGTGATATATTTCACGAAGTACTTGGGGAAAATTATTGTTTTAATTATATCAATATCACTATAGCACTATATTCACACTTAAGTTTTTAATTAAACAAAGATTATAATTTTTTTCCTCTTTCGCATCCTTCTTAGTTAGAAAGAGATAAGCACCTTTGCCAATGAGGGTTGGGTCACTTTGTCATCTTTCAACTCATACTTTGTCATGATTTAGATTCGATTTTTAGATGTTCTCATTAATGAATAATCTGTAAATATCCTTATAAACATTCAATGAGTCCAGAAGCATGTCTTGAACAAGATAAGCATCTTTGAATTAATTTATTGTTCTTTTAGAAAAGTTTATAAAACACTAAAGAGATAAATTTTGATGTTTTTAATGCAAAAAAAGTAATTCAAATTAAACATGTAAAATCTATTTAATTAAAACCTAATAACATTGTTATATAGTAATATATATGTTGGTTTCATACAAGAGCCTGATTATAACTTGAACCAATTAGCGTACTTGTGTCTTGTGTGTGGTTCTCATTCACGGGTGCACGCACACGAATATAGAATGATTGAGGAGATGGCTCCGGTATATATTAGTATTTTGATATGTTGTTAACTTTTTTTTATATTAGTTATATTATATGGACTTCAAATAGTTATTATTAGTTTTTATTTCTGTGCAATATATGGGTTTCATTAATATTGTATTAATGTTTAATTAGTGTATTTATTTTAAAAATGAATTTGAATAGTGAAATATAAAAATAATAATTTCATTTAAATCTTAGAATTTAGTATACCTATTTTGAAATCATGAAATAAAATTTAAGAATTTGGAACATGATAATAGTAATTTTATTTGAGTTAGTGGCTAATATACCTTATCTAATAACATTTATTAGGCTTATGTCAATTTTAAACTATGTATAAATAAAAATTATTAATCAATTAATATTTGAAAATTGATCAAAGACAACCATACCTATACCTTAAGAAAAAAAACAGAATAATTGAGAGTTAGCAATTCTGCTAAAAACCAACGGCAAAATATCGGAGAGCATGGTTCGGAGTTCAAACATACATAAACTTTTTGTACCACAGCTCTATCCGAAACATGGCTGATGAGTGATGACCCAAAAACAATAAGGAACGTGGGGAGAGCTTTTTCTTCAATTAAAACAACATATTTTCTTGTCCATACAATATATAACAAGAAAATATGTTGTTTTAATTGAAGAAAAAGCTCTCCCCACGTTCCTTATTGTCTATATATATATATATTGTATGGACAAGAAAATATGTTGTTTTAATTGAAGAAAAAGCTCTCCCCACGTTCCTTATTGTCTATATATATGTGCCCAAATGATAATAATAAAATATAATCATTGTAATTTTTACGATAACGAGGTAGGCTACGTATGCAGTTTGTGAATCACTCTTCCAGAAGGCAGTGTCGAGGTGTCACTGATGAGGACGGCATGAGAAATTATCATGCATTGCTGTCTGTAATATATAGTAAGTCCAAAATTATGGTACTTTTCAAAATTTGGTAAGGGGGCCATTGCTTTCAGCTACATGACACTTCGATATTTACTTTCATGCCAGAATGGCCATGGCTCCTTGCCTCCTTCTGCTCTCTCTCTCTGTCTAGATCTGAACATGCTATGGTGGGTGCAGAATATTCATGGGCGAGGCAAGGACGAGGGCGAAACTAAAGATTGCGTAATATTGTGGGATGGGAATCTCATGAGCTTCTCATATGGATATGAATGGCCTGTACAATTATTTTTGTTTTAACACAATTGAGTGGCTGTGGTTTTGTGATTGTGAGAGTATATAACTACATATATCATCATGACGTACGATTGCCATCATCATACATATGATTTCTAGCATTGTCACTGATTATGACTAAGTTACTATGTGTTTATTGAATATGATAAGAGAAAGTGAGAAATTAGAAATGAGTTGTTATTTGGAAGGTCAAACTCACCCTATATTTAAAACCAAATAGGCTAACTTATGAGTTTTGACGCATTTTGACAATTCTAACAGTGACGACAATACTGATAAAAAATGTAAGAACTAAAATCTTAATTTAATCCTAAAAATACGGATTCACCAAACATCTCCATGTCTGTAATATCAGGGTGGTCTTGTTTTTCTTTTTTTCTTGGTGATCGAGTATCATATTGTTTGGGTCAATCCATAACACGAGGTTTGCGTGACTGACATGGGTCCGACCCAAGATGGTAAGATATGTTCTGGATAAAATTAACCACAGACATTGTGGATGCGTGATGGTGATGGATAGGGACTCTCTTGATACCGATTTCGTGTGGGAATCAGGCGGAAGGCACCATTCGGCAAAAGGCCTCAGTTAAACTTGGACTTGAAGACCCAAAATCAAATCTTGGCCCAATTCCTTGCAGCATGGTCAAAACCAAGAGTTTTTGTAGTAGGCCTGTACTCCAAGGCTACCCAGCAGCCACTCCTTATATTTGTAGAGAAATGTTGAATGTCCCGATCCATATCCTGACATGAAGACACCCCCCCCCCCCAAAAAAAACAAAGAGATAAACATGAAGACCAAAAAAAAAAAAAAACTCGATCAACTAGTGGGGATAGCTGCTCTGAAATTTTGTCTGGATATGGTGGCACTGCCTTTTTAGTTTCAAAATGTGAGGTGGGGGTGTTGTAGGCTTATAGCACTGCTCTAGCTGATAACCCTAAACATGAAAATATTCGTTGTCCCATCCCAACTTCCAACCAACACGATAAAATATACAAGTGTTTAGTCACATTTTGAAATTTATATATGATAAGGCTTTCAGTTAAATATCAGTCTTTTCAACAAATAATTAAGAGACGGAAACAGAGCTTTAAAAAATAACAAATTAAGTTCGAATGAAAATATATAATTTCAAGTATTCTTTTTATGTGAAGAAAATTTCAAGGCATATATTCTTCTTTTCTTTTCTTCGTGTATCTAAGCATTCCCTTTTAGTTTAGCTCTTATAGCAAAGTAATCATTAATAAGATAAAGATGCGCATTTTTTATAATCCTTTTGGAGATAGGGGTTGAGAAGCAATTGTATGCTCTCATATATAAATGTTAAAAAGGTCATAATGGATATATAGATTAATTGCTTAAGTTGGCACTGAAAGTGAATGAAATATAAGAAAAAGTTCTTTTGGGAACAGCACTAACCGTACCATCTGTGACAATTAGTAAGTTATTATTAAGGCGTCGTCCGTGTGGTTGAAAATAATAGGTGTGATGTGTAGAGCAGAAATTGCTTTTTGCTACTCCAACCCAGTCTAGATAAACTTTTGCATGCCTCCCCTCACACAAAACCAAAAGAAAATAAATAAATAAATAAATATATATATATATATATATATATATAAGGGTAGAATAAAAATAAATAAAAAAAATTATTCAAGCTTAAGGAACCTTCGTTTTATCCTCGTAATCATTTTATACATATATTTAAAAAATAATAAATTTACATTTGATATCATAAAAAAAATAATAAAATAAAAATAGGAGCAAAAGTAAAAATAAATATTTTTAAAATGATCAGAATAATATTTTTTAAGAAATAATGTTTCTTACGTAATATTTTATTCGCATTTTCATTCTATTTTTTTTTATTCATTATACCAAACGGGTCCTAAAAGACACTGATTAATTTCTATCACAAGCCCTACTCATTTCCCAACTATTAGCTAGAAATCTGAAATGGATCATCTTAATTACGTGGAGGCTGTTGACTGTTGTATTGGATGATGATGAAGGTAGGTTAGTTAGGTCTATAAGATATGCATGCAGTGTAAGCCATTATGAAAAAGGTGTGGAGATGTGCAAGCAGATGGCCGAAGAAGCAAAAGACAGCCAAGTTAGTTTTCGACGTGCTTTTATAATGACAGCGAAATGCTAGCTCCCCCCAATGTGCAAGTTGTGGTTTTGATTATGATTTTAATGAATTGAATCAGATTCATTTAAGTCATAACTGAAAACACATCATCCTTCGACAATTCCACAAGGAAAGCCACCTTTGTCTGCTTCTCTTTTAATTTCTGCATCCAGACACACCTCTCCAATTAAAAACACTTTAATTTAATTGGATTAAAAAGTATGTATAACTTCAGCATCACTCCATTATATATATATATATATAGTTTCAGACTTAATATTAAGTAATGGAAATTTCTTTTAATTACAATCCAACCTGTAGTGGGAATATATGACTTAAGCCTTCTATTGATTGTGTATTATAATTAATTGTTATCAAGAATTATTATCTAAAAGGGTTGGCTTGCTTGTATTGTAAGTTTATAACTAACTGAAACATACATATGGTTCACTCTTTTGGCTTGACATATACCACTGCTGAGAGCACTTTCAATTTAATTAAATTTCACATTTGCAAGAGTTCAGCTAGTGATATAATCAAAGAATAGAAGGGAAACGTATTATCCAAAAATTGGTGGAAAGCAATGGCTCGTCTCATACATGGTTGTTATAGCCATCATCACGCATATGGGTTCAGCACTGATCTGTCCACTATGTACCAACTAGGTCGAGTTTCTTACGCAACAACACCTAAGTTATAGAAACTGTCACTGCCTGATTGGTGATGAGTGTGAGTTCAAACAATTAATACTGCAGAGGCAGAGAACTTGAAATTCCCCGGCCTCTTGTTTTCCCTAGCGTTTCCTACTGGGAATTATTATACAATTGCAAGACGAGGGACATGGTCCCAGTTCAACCAATTTCTATGCATTTTTCAGCTTTGAACCATGCAACTTCTGTCACAAGGAAAATTATTAATGTTTTGGTAAGAGAGATATGGTGGTAGGTGGCTAGGCACCATATGTAAAAATATGCTACAAAAATTGCAGAAAAACTTGGCCAGTCAAGATTGGTTGAGGACTTTTGTTGAGCGTGAAGGAGGGACGGTGGTGCTGGTGGTTGAACAAAGGAAAACAAAATGCAGTTTGTGGTTTCGGAGTCAAGAAAAGCTGTGCTGAGTAGAACTGACCAAAAATAAAAAGAAAGTACGGTTCTTAACTAATCCACCAACATTGATCAATAATTATTGAAACTTTGAGACTTAAAACTAGGGTTAAAAAAAAACCAAAACAAGATATTAAAGTTGGTTCAGAGTTCAATTCTTGAACTAATACCTAATAAAGTATTGTTAGTAAGTCAATGATTATGTCATTAACCAATTAAAATTCATGCATGCAGTCTCCCTAATGCGTTGTCACCATCAAAACCTATTTTGGTACCTAATTAAGCAGAGTTATTCTGGTAAAAACAAAAAAAAAAAAAAAAACAACAAGAAGAAGATCTACCACTCCATTATCTCCAATAATATGTTTTGTGACTTTATTTTTCTTTATTTTACTTCTACCAAAAAAAAAAAGAAAAACACTCATGCTCTATTAAAACTATTGGATGAACATCTAAAGTTGGTAGCAGAGGTGCAGGGAGCCAACCCAATTGGTTAAAAGCAAAGGTGGCAATTAGACTTATGAAATTATGAATCATCCAATCCATCTATATTTAAATTCAATTTAATCTATTTAATTATAATAATAAATTTAATAGATTTAAATTGATTATATTAGGTTTAATTAATGAATAGTTAATGGACCTTAAATGATGGAATTATTAAAACTAATAATCAATATTGGAATTATTAAATCCAATAATTCATTTTGAATATTTTAATAATTTTTTAATGAATATTAAATAAATTATTAATTTATTTTTTATTAATCTATTAATAATTAAATTCAAAATTCATCTAATCCATCCATTTGCTACACCTCTTTGTAACTTTAGTTGAAGCCATGAATGGGTTCCTTTCACTGCGGGGAATCATAATTCATTAGCAAGGCTTAAGTTGTTTCACTCTCACTGCATATTAGTAGTGTATATATATGTATTAGGTTTATTTTGTCCCTGTTTTCAACTTTACCAAGTACTATAATTGACTTATCTAAATCAATTAGACAATTAGAATCAAACTTATGAAACAAGACAGATACATCAAACCTGAATGCATTGAATTATGAGAATTTCTTTCTACAATTTTATGCTTTGATAGAGAAAGATATATTTATAAAGAAAAATGAAGACTTCATTATGTAAGTATTCAATGGATAATAACACATAATTCCAATATCAAAAATCGTTTTCAATGGATAGCTAGGTTGTGCTTTGTTGAATGATTGGAATTCATATAAAGGACGACACATTGTTTATTATGGCTATTAGTAGAAGAGAAGACTTTAGATATCCTTTTCACATCACGATTTGAATATATAATATATCCCCTGTACCAAAAAAGAATATATAATGTATCCGTTTTCCTTCATGCATGAATTATAAATTAATGGCAATATTATAATTATAACTAATCTTTGGCTCAAACTGGTACGTTTCTTTTAATTTTATTGAACATGATAGCTACGACCTGCATGTGCCATATTTTTTTGTGGCTCATTTCATTGACATATGACGCTGGCGGTCCTCGTTCCTCGTTGTATTGATATCGTTACACATATATCTATTTATTTATTTATGCTTTTTAGCATTATTCATCTGCTAATCATTTTTTCATTGATATACATTCATCAATTAGGATACACCATGTCTTAATTGTAGAGCAACTATCCACCTACTAAATTATTTTTTGTTACCAAAATAAAACTTTCTTTAACGTTTTTAGAATATTGAGTATACTAGCAGACCAGATGTTTACGTTTCAATTCTAAAATCAAAGGATAAGACTTATAAAGCCCTTCTAGATGTCCTCCTCTGAACTCCATATTCTGCGACTGAAATATTAACATTGTTTTTAAAAACTACAATTTGATATAATTTTATTTGAATTAAAAATAATTTTTATGTTTATTGAAATTTTATTAGAAATAACTAATAAATCAATCTTTATGTTTAAAATAAATTAAACAATAAATTAAATTTATTTAATTTTACTAATTTTGCTTTATTATCCTTATTAGAATAAGTAAAACAGATCAATTAATAAGAACTAAATTTTACTCAAATAATTCATTAGATGTTGACGTAACAAATATAAATACGATAATTATAATTTTATTATTAAGAGTTATATTTTATAAAAAAATTATATTATTATTATTTTTTATTTTAAAAAATTAAATAATTTAAATAATCAAATCTAATAAAAATAATCTTAATTCATACTAAAAAAACAAAATTTACTCAAACACTTAAAACTAAAATTTACTCAAATACAATCAACAAGTTACTTATGATCCTTGCGAGTTCTTTGCTCTTTCATCAAAATTCGTAAGTCACGCAAGGATAAAGAAAGGGTCACTCTTCGATTCTGTTTAATCTACATCGATCGTCGTGAGAAAGTCCCCGCAGAACAAGGAATATATGGGGCCCCATTAATTAACATTAATCCACAAGTGTTGATCTGGATTCTGCATCAACAAAGCCAAGTGATCGCGTAAACGTGGCGCTCTCGTGTCATCCTCATCCTCGCCCCCTAAATCCTGTCTCCTAAATACCTACTTTTGTTTCTCGCTTCTACGACTCTTACTACGGTTCATGCCGACTTGCGAAATCTCACAAAATCAATCCAACTCAGTTGAAATCGTGGTTTGATTCAGTTTTGAGTTGGAATAGGCTGAAATCATAAGACTCAAAAAGATTGAGCCGGTTTGTAGATTTTGATGCTCTCAGTTTAATGTAATTTTTTCTTTTTCATCTTTCACCTAATATTATTAAAAAAGAGCTTTTTCCCGAAAATACTAGTTGCTTTTAAATAACATGCAATTCTACCGACAAATTTGTTGCCATATCATTATCACATTATGGATTAATCTGGTCTTTCTTTAAAAATTACAAAAAATTTATTAAGAAAAATAGACAAAAATTAATCTTTAATTTTATAAAGAGATACCAATTTATTATGATGGCTTTGTTCATTCGTCCTTCTGTTGCATGCAGCAATAAGAATCTAATTGACCTTTCTTTCTGTTTGGTATTGTACAATATTTTTAAAATAATAGTAAAGAGTGGGTTCCACTCACAAAGACGCTGTGGCATCTTTATCGTCAATTTATTATAGTCTAAATTGAGTTATGTTGTTTTCAGCTATCAATTTAAAGTATTATTGGAGGATAAGGAAACTACCAGGATAGCGCGCTGTTTCTTTTTTTCTTTTTTGAGAAAACCAGTTTTATTTAATGCTTGTGCTCCTTCAATTGCCAAATGGATATACGGTTTATAAATGTTTTTCACATTCCAAGCCACAGTAGTGTGAAGAAACTACTTTACGTTTGCATCTGGGCAAGCTAAGCAAGAATAGGATATAATGTTGGGGGTGTTTGGTTTGTTTTTTATTTTTATTTTTAATAAATATATTTTTATTTATAATTATAAAAATGTTATCATATTTTTTTGTGTTTAAAATTTTGTGAAGAAAATAATGAAAAATAAAAAAAATTTATTGTCCCTGTTTCTTTTTTAAAAATTTAAAAATTAAAAATAAAGTGATATTTTTGTAATTAAAACTAAAAACAAATTAACTGAAAATAAAAACAGAAAATAAATCAAATACCTCTTTATATTATTATGCTAATACTTGACATATATAATTTTTTATGGATTTTTATATTATTAGATATTTTAAAATTTTTATAATTTCAAAATAAAAAAAATATGTGTACAAATTCACAAGTAACTGTATATAATAATTATCTTTTTTATCTCAATAATTAAAAAATACTCCTAAATCGTACCAAAAGTAACTAAAATTCTCACAAGCAGTTAATTTATCATAATAAATATATCTTCCTGTACACACGTAACGCTAGATCCTTTGAAATTTGACTGGATAGGTTATCTTCTATCGATATCATTAATTCATAATAATATATTTTAAAATTAAAGCAACCATTATCGTAAAGGTTTACTCATTTAGTAATTGTGGGATGACAAAAGTTAGGTGCTTTGACCTTTGAATGTTTGGAGACTACTTTTGTAAACTTAATTCACAAATTGGACCTTTATTCTCTGTTTTTTCTTAATAAAATTTTTTTAACAAATTGATAGATTGCTTTATAATTAAGAGAGGGACGTCAGTAATTAATAGATACATACCAGTAAGAATCAAATTAAAGATGATATATTTTTGTTTGAACAACATATATAGTTGCTGTCTCACCAAAAAAAAAAAAAGCCACGTACAGTTACCGTAAACTTGTAGTATAATTTTGTATAGATTAAAGTCAACATAATTTATTCCAAGTACAATCGCACTAATTTCTATAGTACATAAAAGAAACATAACAATCATATTTCTTTATCACTCTATACCAAAGGCACTAGCTTTCCTCTATTTTTGACTTGATAGTAAGTAACAAATTTTTTAGGGTAAATTATTAAATTAATCCTTAACAAATATTAGTGAGTGCAAATTAGTCTGTGAAAATAATTAACTTGTCCTATGATCTTTGAATATTTTTTAATAACTAAAATTTGAAGTTTCTGAAAGATTAATTTGCATTATTATAAATACTAATTTAAAGCGATTTTAAAAACATTGAAGTATCACAAGACTGGTTAATTTTTTAAAATACTAATTTTCACTCAACAAAATTTATTAAGGATTAATTTGATAGTTAACTTTTTTTGTTATTAGTTAACCTAATTTTTTAATTATGATAGACTACTACAAGCTCTATCTTGAAAAAAAAAAGATAACATATAATGAAATAAATTATTAAAATAACATATTATAAATTCAAAATTACCAGTTCATGTCCTGGCATACTTTCCTAAACTTTTAAGATCAGATACATGCTAAAGATTTACAAATTCGGTTGACAGATTGACTCTTCACTTAATGGTTTGTAAGTTTTAGTCGCCAATTTATTCACAAATTTGAAATTTTTTTATTTCTTAGCGTCATTTTTGGATGCATTTAACGTCAAATAGTTATATCTAATTTTTTTTTCTATTTAAGTTCAAATGCAATTATTTATACAGGTGTGAAAATCTGAATATAAAGAAGAAATAATACAACTAACATTTTCCTGTTGATAATAATTAATATAATTGCGATAATATGTGGCTGCGTTCATGTCTTTAAGACTTTAAGCACAATAATGTGCCACCACTCGGATGAGTCGGATCATATTCTTCTTTAAGCAATCGTATGGAATCACTATGATAATAATTTCAATTATATGTTATTATTATTATTATTCAAATGAATAATTCAATTAGAATTAAAGCATATATTTGTTATTGAGTTTAATATTCATGCAAAACAAATCCATCCTGGAAAGTAGAAACGCAATTTGTTTAGCTGAAATTAGAAATAGGGGTGGCCCTTTTTCCTTTTACTATTTCAGTTCCTTTTTTCCTTTTGTATAAGAAAAAGAGGGGCAAGAAATTGGTAGCTTAGCAAGAAGCTCAAACTATAGGGATGTCAATTTGGAACAGGACCCATTCACACTAAACTTTTTTTCGACTAGGTTGAGTTAACATTGAAACAGGTGCACACTAGTATTTAATAAATCTTACATAACTTAATAGGGGTCGCAGACTAATCGACCAAGCATATTTGCCTAATTTTTTTAAAAAAATTATGTGATGAAATATATTTTTTTACAGTATTTTAAAAAATAATTAAAATTATATTTATTAATTTTTTTATGTACTTTTAAATTAATTCTATTTTTTATAAAGTATCTAATTTTATTATTATATAATATAGACATTATAATTAATAAATAATATAAAATAATAAAATAATAGTTAACAATTAATAATACCATAAAATAATAATCATATATTTATAAATATAATTAATTATATTATTATCAAAACAATCAAATTAAAACATAATTAAACTTTAAAATTATCATTTTTATAAAAAGAAAAAAACCGAAAATATTCATCTTCTGGGCATAGGCCGGCACCACACATTTGTCTTTCACTCTTTAACTCATTGCAAGAAAGACAAGCCACCTTTACCAAAGCAAAAGCCGAAGATTACTTAATGGGTGAAGCCTAAAGCCTTATAGACTTATGGTAGTTCAGCGTCAAGGATAGGGCCAGTCCCCACAGAATGAGAAGGAAAAGAGAGGACGGGTTCTATATTCCTTGCCCTTGCTTTCGTTCTTCAAATCTATATAAAGCAGTTGCAGGCTTCTCATCAGCTGCATTAGCATTTAGCTGAACTCACCCATCACACCCACACCCCCTCACCTGCCATTCTTTCAAGACTCTCTCAAAAGGATCCAAAAGGCATTGTACACAAAGCAAAAATAGAAGCCGGTTTCCCTCTGTCCCTCCCATTCCCTTTCTCTCTCTTTTTAAAGATTTGAATGTGTAAAGCAGAGTGAAATTAAGGGTGGACAAAAAAAAAGGCCATTGCTTTGAGAAACTTAGCAGGTTATGGGCTCAAGAGTTCTAATGGAGAATTTACTGAGAGAAAAGTTTCTTATCCTGCTGTTATTTTTGTGGGTTTCTGCTGTCACAGCCTCTGTGACTTATGATCACAAAGCCATTCTTGTTAATGGGAAGAGAAGAATTTTGATCTCTGGATCCATCCACTATCCAAGAAGCACACCTGAGGTACTCACTCCTGGCAATATGCTGCATCAAATTTGTTTTCTTAATCATTTCATCCAGTTTTTCATGCATTCGTCAATGAGTTCACCTCCTGTGGTGTGCAAACCAAGTGAACAGCTTTTGAGCTCACTACCATCCTTCCATCAATTATAATTCTTATTGCCTCTGGGTGAATGCAGATGTGGCCAAACCTCATTCAAAAGGCCAAAGATGGAGGCCTGGATGTTATTCAGACCTATGTGTTTTGGAACGGACATGAGCCTTCTCCTGGAAATGTAATGCAAATGCTTTCCTAAATATTTTCTTTTAGGGGTCTCAATCATTTGTAGTTTTTCTTTTCTTTTCACGGGTCAGAAAGTGAAAAAGAAAACTCATTTAAGTTTTATATATGTATTTTTGAAAATTTTCAGTATTATTTCCAAGATAGGTTCGACTTGGTTAAGTTCATCAAGCTGGTGCAGCAAGCTGGCCTTTACGTTCATCTCCGCATTGGTCCCTACGTATGCGCTGAATGGAACTTTGGGTAATGATTTTGATAATTTCCACCTTATACTTTTATTGTAGGAAGAAGAAAATTCTTATAGAAAAAGGAAAATAATTCGTAGCTATCACTCAAAGGTCATATGCTCTGTTTTCTCTCTGTTTGCAAATTCAGGGGATTTCCTGTTTGGCTCAAGTATGTTCCGGGCATTGCTTTCAGAACAGACAACGGGCCTTTCAAGGTTAGAATTTTCAATTTTGAGCATCATTACTTCTCTAATTTTATTTGTTACCCTTTGATTGTAAAAAGAAAATCAATTTTCTAAGCAACCATCCAATTGTGTTATGATGTAGGCGGCAATGCAAAAATTTACTGTGAAGATTGTGAACATGATGAAGGCAGAGAAGTTGTTTCAAACCCAGGGAGGTCCAATAATTCTGTCCCAGGTAAGGAAACGGCATTTTAAATAAGATATTAATATGTATTATTGATTTCGGTGTTGTATTTTTTATTACTAGAAAGTTTTAGGCCGGCCAATTACAATAATGATGCTTGATTTAGTAAACAAAAAATTATTTTCCAATTGAATATGACAGATAGAGAACGAGTTTGGACCAGTGGAATGGGAAATTGGTGCTCCTGGAAAAGCTTACACGAAATGGGCTGCTCAAATGGCTGTAGGACTAGGTACTGGCGTCCCCTGGGTTATGTGCAAGCAAGACGATGCCCCTGATCCTGTTGTAAGCAACTC
Source organism: Castanospermum australe (assembly GCA_019955255.1). Classification (NCBI taxonomy): domain Eukaryota; kingdom Viridiplantae; phylum Streptophyta; class Magnoliopsida; order Fabales; family Fabaceae; genus Castanospermum; species Castanospermum australe. Next base: position 58,457 of record NSJW01000183.1, read on the forward strand.
TTCCTTTTTGTCCCTCTTGATATATATATATATATATATGAATTCTTGTTTTTATTCCATTATGTGGTGGGGTTTTCACTTTTCAGCAGTGTTTTGCTGACTTTGGTGGGTTAAGGGTGTTGCTTTTACTGTATGATGATATTTGCTGTTTTCCAATAGGCCCATTTGGCCCTTTCTCTCTTCTTGTTTTTTCTTTTATTTGGAGGATGGTACTCCGGCTTACCTCAGCAGTTTTATTATCTTCTCCACCTTCCTCCTGGTTTTGGGTTGTTATATATTTGCAGTAATAACCCGCCTCTGTCTCCTCCACAGTTTTTTGTTTTTGAGAAAGTGCCAAGATTTGGTTTCAATTCAACGTTTTCGGGGGAACAATCTGTGTTTTCTTAGGCAAATTGATTCTACTCCTTTGCATCTTTCTCTCTCTGATCTGTATCTACTGACTGCTGCTATAGATTGACACCTGCAATGGGTTCTACTGTGAAAACTTCACTCCGAACAAGAAGTACAAACCCAAAATGTGGACAGAGAATTGGACTGGCTGGTAAGTCATACAAATGCTACCTTATAGGCTGAAAATATATAATCTGGATGCTATATTTAGTTTCATGTTTCCTGTTCTATAGGTACACTGAGTTTGGTGGTGCAACCCCTCGTAGACCAGCAGAAGACTTGGCTTTCTCAGTTGCGAGATTCATACAGAATGGTGGTGGCTCATTTGTTAACTACTATATGGTAGGTTGGCCCCTTTGCAACTATGATTTATCCGTTGTGATTTGTGAATATTTCCCACCTTTTTGTGTACTATGCGTGTTCATGTTCTAGAAGCTTTGATTTGAGTCTAATATCTCGTTTTTTGAGTCCAGTACCATGGAGGCACTAACTTTGGCCGGACATCTGGTGGCCTCTTCATTGCCACAAGCTATGACTATGATGCTCCCATTGATGAATACGGTATGCAAATGCATATAAAGTTAAAATTGTTTACATGCTTTGGATGATGACAATCACACACATTCAAATCTCTTCAAAACATATGGAGGCTTTCGTAACTTGCTTAGAGTGATATTGGGGAAAAAAGGGATGGGCTTTTTTTCCCAGCAAAGTGCACATACTTTAGGCATCACACAGGTAAAGTTGAGATGCATTTTCACATTAGTCTGAAGCTTGTTCAACTATGCCAGGACTTTTAAATGAACCAAAATGGGGGCATTTGAGAGATTTGCATAAAGCAATCAAGCAAAGTGAGCCAGCTTTAGTGTCTGTGGATCCGACGGTGACATCGCTTGGAAATAACCTCGAGGTAAAGTCCCTAAGTTGGTTTATGAAGAAAACCAACAGAACTGCATTCTGTTTTGAAAATGTATGTGCTTCTTATTGTTAATATAATCTTAGGCACACGTGTTCAAGACAAGATCTGCCTGTGCTGCATTCCTTGCAAATTATGACACCAGATCTTCTGCAAGAGTTACATTTGGAAAAGGGCACTATGACCTACCACCTTGGTCGATCAGCATTCTTCCTGACTGCAAAACTGCAGTTTTCAACACTGCAAGGGTAAGACAAGACTGCTGACTATGTTAAATATGTTTTACAATTTTGTATAATTATTGAATGTATAGTGAAATTATTTATATAGAAATGAATCTGTCACTGATATATTTCTTACAAAAACTGGAAAGTAACCCCGCTCAATCTGTTCTGAAAGGACAGACTAAGATTATATAGTCTGCAGAAATCCTTTGTATTCACCGTGTTGAGATTTTCTCATGCGTGAATATTCATATCTGTTTACCAAATTTATGCAGCTTGGTGTCCAGAGCACCCAGAAGAAGATGACTCCTGTGAACAGTGCATTCGCTTGGCAGTCATACAATGAAGAACCTGCTTCGTCCAGTCAAGGTGATTCCCTCACAACAGATGCACTCTGGGAGCAGATTAATGTGACCCGGGATTCTACAGATTATTTATGGTATATGACAGAGTAAGTATCTTTCAACTTATCAGGCTTCTAAAAGACAAATAAATAATAACTGGAATGTTCATCTTTTTGATACTTGATACTTATATCCCCTCCATCTAATCAATATTGATATCCCTTGTTCAGTGTCAACATTAATTCTAATGAAGGTTTTATAAAGAATGGGCAATCTCCTCTTCTTACGGCAATGTCAGCAGGCCATGCCCTGCATGTTTTCATTAATGGTCAACTTTCAGGTGAATAAAATTAGTATGGGTATTTTGCTTAGTATTTTGCTACAATAAACTCCAGTTTTACTTAAATATCTCCTGTATGAATGCAGGGACTGTGTATGGGGAATTGGAGAATCCTAAATTAACATTTAGTGACAATGTGAAGCTGAGGGTTGGCAATAACAAGATTTCTTTACTTAGTGTTGCAGTGGGTCTCTCGGTTAGTGCTCTCACTTTTCTGGTATCTGTGTTTTCTTAACATTTTTAATTTGCAGATAAGTAATTCTTTCATTTTTAATCATATTTTGTATTCAATTAATACCAGAATGTCGGTACGCACTTTGAGACATGGAATGTTGGGGTGTTAGGCCCAGTCACACTGAAGGGTCTAAATGAGGGGACAAGAGACTTGTCTCGGCAGAAATGGTCTTACAAGGTTTGTTATCTAGAATCTTTTGGTGCTCAACAACAACATTGAAGAATGGTGGGTGTATGTTACCCACAAAAATTCAACAAAGATTGGTAAATACTGAGGTGAAGAGTAAACAGTGAGAGATACTAAGTGTTAATATATGTCGAAACTTGATTACTAATGAAGCAAAAATTCATGGAAAAATAAGCATCTGTGCCATTCTTGGAATCATTCAATTAGCATGGAAGTTCTAGGATAGATAAGAAATGCATAATCTCATTCAAAATTGAAAATGTTGATGAAATTAGCCTGTGTAGGCAATGAGAAAAAGTTTATAAACAGCAAATATGTACATTGTTGAGCAGATTTTAGTGCAAAATTTTTCAAAAGAAATCAAATGAAGAAAGAATTAATTTAGTATTCATTATTAATATTCATTATTAATGTACTTCTGCTTTCTGGAAGTCACAGCAGTAAAGATTAACTCATTTGCTTCTTGTTGGGCAGGTTGGTCTGAAAGGTGAAACCTCAAGACTTCATACTGTAAGTGGGAGTAGCTCTGTTGAATGGGTACAAGGATCATTATTGGCTAAAAAACAACCTTTGACATGGTACAAGGTAAGAATAATTGTTCACCAAATGTTGCATTTCTTATTAGAATGAAAATGATGGAAAACTTGAAATTGTATTAACTTACTCGGTACCTGTACAATACATGAGGTTGCTGTACAACAACTGAACTACCAATTAACAGAGAAATAACTAATTGATAATAATCTAACTAATCTGTATTAACAATCTATCTAATCTGTATTATTTCTGTCACTCTTATGGATGATCAACTGCATCTGCATGTATTCTGAGTCATTTTATGCTTTAATGATATCAGACAACTTTTAGCGCCCCAGCCGGCAATGATCCGTTGGCTCTAGATTTGAGTAGCATGGGAAAGGGTCAAGTATGGATAAATGGTCAGAGCATTGGACGCCATTGGCCTGGATATATAGCACATGGTAGTTGTGGTGATTGTAATTATGCTGGAACTTACACTGATACAAAATGCCGGACAAATTGTGGACAACCCTCCCAGAGATGGTAAGAATTCATACAACTTATTTTACAACAGTGAAAGATGTAATTTGAAGATCATGAGAACCTTTTTGTCATTGGACAGGTATCATGTTCCTCGCTCGTGGCTGAATCCAAGTGGGAACTACTTGGTTGTGTTCGAAGAATGGGGAGGTGACCCTACTGGAATTTCTTTGGTTAAAAGAACAACATGAAGACAATCCTGAATGGGTATTCCAAACTATCCCATTTCCTTTAATGCAGCCTCCTCTTAGTTAATATCTCCGTTCCAAGATAATCCTAATAAAATCATCCGCTATCCACTGAATATATGCTGTGTTTCAGGAAGACAATTTCACTCAGTTTTCTTGAAGGGCTCATTTATCTCAGTAGTTCCTGGATTTTCTCATGATTTTCAAATTATCCTAATTATTAACACTCGTGATATTCGTAATTATTTGCACCCTTTCTTTCCATCTATCATATCTCTTGTTTTCTCTGCTTCCTGAGCAGCAACAGACAGCAATCACTGGATAAGTCATTTGGCTCTGAATAATTTCATTCGTTCTGATTAGCTCTAGAATGTTGTTGTCTATCTCTCTGTCTTTCTTATTATTATTTTCTTCTGCTGCTTATTATCCTTGTGGTCCTTTTTGCAGAACTGCATTGGCAAGCAATCTTGCTTGGTAACTGTAGCTCCTGAAGTTTTTGGGGGAGACCCATGTCCAGTAAATGCGAAAAAAAGCTCTCAGTTGAGGCCGTATGCAGCTAGGATTCAGTTATGCAGCAATTTACCAAATAAATGTGGTGCAGATCTTATTAGGTTCAGTATAGACAGTATTTGAAGTTCAACATTGATGCTCCATCTCTTCTAGTAGTCCAAGTTTACACCTCCAGATTGCCGAGGCCTAATCATGCACCGCCTGGCCAAAAAAAAAAATGTAGATAACAGAAATTGGTTGCAAATATGCTTTATACATAGTCAAGCTAATCTGCGAATATTGCTCGATACATTACAGGGCTTGTAACAATGAAGATTGAGCCCTTACACAATACACATTGCTATAAAAGGGGAGTTGGACGTGCAGAAGGTGTCAGATTACTATTCCATTGTACCAGAAATGAATTTCTTTCTTTTTCTATTAGAACTTTTATGTAAGAATAAATTGAAAGTAATAAATAGTTGCTTCCAAGTGGCATTTGTAATATTTACCTTACTACGTCATTACCCTCTTTATATTGTTCTGGATATTAGATTTTTGTTAAGATGAAAGGTTTAGACGTGTCAACATCTGTTTATTGGAGATTTTTATGGCACCCTTTGGTCGTGATTCCTTCCGAGTTATGCATCACATAAAAAGGTACCATAGAAATTTCCATCTTTATTTTCAAGAGCAGGGTACAAAAGCTTCTGAATTTCTGATGCCATTGCCAGAAAGTTTGAATTAACTTGTTGATACACTTGATCAAGTACTAGCCTGCACACACTTTCCCTGGTAACAAAAATCTGTCAAGAGCCAAGACACACTTTCAATCATTTTGTTAACCTAAAATAAGATGGACACATGCCACTTGCCCCATCCTCTTCCTTAACTGACCCAAAAGATGAGTTGAAGATTCTGGCATTCTAGCCCAAAATTCAACCAGACAATCATGATCAATGTGCTAGGGTCTGGTTTGGGCCTTTGGCATGCTCTTGTAGCTCTGATGACCGAAAACGAAAGTATTGGAAATAAATTAAGACCCATGTGTAGAAGGAGAAATTCTTAGTGCATATTTTAAGTATTTTATTTAATAATTAAAATTTGATGGTTACGTTATAAATATACGTTATTTTTTAAAAAAATTAATATATATTAATTATTAAATATAATATTTAAAATAAATAATATTTATTTAAAAATGTCTATTTTAAAATATGAAAAATAGAGATCGATGTATGAGACTGACAATAATTATTGCTCTTGTCAAGGCATGCTGTCAGAGACAGAAGCTGTTTGATAAAACATTCCACAGGTATGGGCTCATGTTATCCACTTTCAAATCCAATTTGTAACTTGGGAGTGGAACTTTCCCCTTTAATGTTATCCACAAATAGATGGGACGGAAGCTTACGTTGATTTCAATGCAAGTTGAGGACCAAAAAACAAAAAACAATGCAAGTTGATGAATGAAAGTATATGATGTTACATTTTAATCTTTATCTTCTCTACTGTAATGCCAAAGCTTAACTTTTGGTTAGAAAGAAGGTGTTGCAGACTTGAAAAAGAAAAAGGGAAAAGAAATGGAACAAAAGTTGAATATATGACATTATGTGCGTCATAATAAAAACTATAATAATGTCATGTGAATTATCACCTTGTTGGCAGCTAGTCAGATAATTATTCTATTGGTTTCTCATATAAAAATTAAATAAATAAAATGGTTGATAGATAAATAGTTATATATTTATTTAAAATTTAAAATTTAAAATTTTATTTCATTTTTTATTATTTAAATAAAAATAAGATTAAAAAACTGTACATTCATACTAGTGCACGCCAAGATTCTAGTAATTAATTATTGTTTCGTTTATAATTTTCCAAAAAAAAAAACTTATTTGTTTTATCTATTTATTTATTAAATAAATTAATAAATATGGAGTTATAAATATAAATATAGTTAAACAATCAAAACAAAGTATTTTAAATGATTACTCCCTACATTGTTTCTCTATTTGTTTTCATCTTTCACTTTTTTCCATTTTCCATTTTCTATTTCTTTATCAATTTTTATGTTTTAGAAAAAAAATTTCAACTTGAACACACCTCATCCAGTTTATTTACATTTTTCTTTCGGTCTGAGATGCTCATGGCTAATGAAAAAGTAAAAGCCTTGCTCAAAATCAAAAAACCCGGACAGAAAAAAAAACGGGGCCCAAAAGGAAAATAAATATCAGCACATAATCTTGTCGAGATCTCTTTACATATTATTTTTCTTGCACGAATCCTAAGATAAAGCAGCTGATCACTGAAGGAAAACAAGACATTTAAGAGAATAAATTCTGGGGAGCAACTTCAGTATCAAGGGTAGACAGGTAATAACTACTAATAAGTATACGTTTGGTATAAAAATAAATAAATTTTATAAATAAATTTTATATACAAATTTATATATAAAATTTATTAATAAAAATTTTACTCTCATTTTTATTTCTGTATTAAACATAACATAATTGATATAAATAAGCGGCAGTGTCAAGACATGCATTTCAGACAACTTGTCAGGTGATGAACATCCCACTATGGCTTCTATGTTTTCTTCTCCCAAAATCCCATTCGCCATTAATAGTGCAGCATGGACGCCAATCAATCCAGGGATTAGTGTATCACTTACCCTCAAAGTCAAAGCTTACTTCCTTTCTTTTTTTTGTGTGAAACAATTAGAACGGCAAAGTTAATGCATCTTAAGCTTGAGTTTATAAATTGGCAGATACAGCCCTCCCCACCCCTCAACAAATCAAAAAGAGAAGAAGAAAATAAAAGAAAAGTGTTTCAGGGTCAATCCATGATCATTTTCCATTTTATAATATAGCAGTCTTGGGCAGAAAGCATTGGATTAAGAAACTAATGAAACCTCAGAATCCCCTTCCCCTCCTACCCCATCAAAGAAAATTTTTACTTTTAGTCTTGTTAAGTCCTTATCAACTATTTTTCAAATGTTTTTCTTGCATCCTACACTTCCTAGTTGACCAGTTTGGCTGTCCAAAATCATAAACTTCATGCTGCTGGGATCGCAAAATAAGGTTCCGAGCTGATTAAATGAACAATAAATTTGTAGACAGTGGTACGACACAGACACAGCCCTCTGAACCTCTTCTCAGGTGATGAATATCCTCCTGGCCTTTTACTTTTTCTTAATTTTCTCCCACAAAATCACATTAGGCCAATTAATCCTGGGATTAGTGAATCACTTACCCTCAAAGCTTGCTTCCTTTTTCTCATAAAAAAATAACTCTCTATGTGTCTAAAGTTTAATTTTTACTATTACAAGTGCCCCACCATCCACTAAGCTTCAAACATCGTATAGTTCATGCCTCCTTCTCAACAAAACAAAAAGCGGAAAAGAAAAATAAAAGAAAAGAACTTTAGTTCATAATCTTTCTTTCCAATATTAAATCTGACAAGTAGTTTAACATTTGTTTGGATTATTGCTCCTCAAAAGAACAGATTTCAAGAAAGGCGGTTTTTCTCAACTATTGTGAAGGACATATCCAGCTAAAATATCATGCTTTGCTAGCTTTGCTTCAAGCATCATGAAGGTGAATGTGTAGTAAACAGTTGGATCGACCACTTCAAAGAGAAAATCTTATATACTTATGAAGTAACTGTTTTTTCTTATTTTATGAAAATAAATATAAGATAAATAAATATATAATCTTAAATTTAACATTATTTTTATATATTTATCTAGTATCAAATATCATAAAATAAGAAAAAAAATTTAATATACAAAACATACAAAAAAAATTTCCCACTCTCAAATGTAATGCCAATATTAAAAAAGAATTTGTGAATCTTCAAAGCCACCTAGTCATTAGCCTACGACTAGGACTACACCTCTAGATTCCATTCTCAAGATTTTGAGTGACCTGCTACTTTATTATTAACTAAAGGGTCTACCCCTATGATCACCAAGGCCTTCCTAAACAAAATTCCAGATCCCCAATGTGATAACTTACTTAAATCTGTCTTCTTCCTCTTTGTCATCATTGGCTCTCCAAGAATGAGAAATCGTTATTCTCATTTAGAAAAGAATAAAGGGATAGAGGCCTCTTAATCATCTATAATTAAACTTTTAATTCAAGATTTGCAAAAAAGGAAAAGCAGGATCATTATGATAAAGAAGTTGGACACGTAAAGTTAAAGAAATGTTTGTCCAAAGGTGAAAATGATAGGAATCGCAATTTTTTTAGAAAGAGAATGATTAAAGTACATCCAACTGAATAAACAGAAAAACAATAAGCTAGCTAGGGTTGAGTGGTACGTATATTATATGAACACTTGTAAGTTGCTGAATAAAGAAGAAAAACTGAGGGATTACCTTCAACATCTATTGCTTAAAGGAGAAAAGCAAGAGGCTCACGACGTGATTCACAATCTAAGTCCATTAATTTTATACTAAAAGGTTTGATTTCAATTGGTGAGAAAATCAGTTCCCTTGCTACTAATTGCATGGTAAGATTAGGAGGCAAATAATGAGAAATAATGATCCAATTAATCTTATGTTACTAATTTAGGCTCAATGAGAAGGAAATTATTATGTGGGCAAGTACACAGTACACGCAACTTTGATTGAAGCAAACAAACGAGCTGCTTACAACATTAACAAGTTAAGGCGTAACACCTTACAATAAAATCTGTCCAATTTGCACGTGTAGTCAATTCAATGGTCCTACGAGTCAAGTTCAACCAAATCAAAGGGCAAAACACTTGAAAAGCTTGAGAAGGCTTGTGAGGCATTGGTTACTCTTTAATTGAAAGATTATCTCGTTGATTTGAACAAATGCTTGGAATTTAATCGGATAATTGACGCATCAACTTGATTTAACCATAACAGATCACAGATACTGCGGGAAATTATCGTGGTGAGCAGGGACTATTATTAATGAAGGTGACCATAATTCTGATTAGAGGCTAGAAGGGTCATGTTTTAGTAATTAACATGTTGGATTAGCCGGTGAGTAGGGTAAAGGAAGGTAGATTCTCATTTGTTCGTTTATGTATCAGACAAAGACTAGATGACAGATTGGTCTGTGATATGCAATCATCAAAGGGTGATTGAAGCCTACAAGAGGCAAAAAGAGAGAGCAAGTGGGCCATTTCATTTTTTCTCCTTATTTTTTATTTTTTAAAAAAGGAGGATATGGGTGGAGTTAAGAACTTGAAATGGGGAACGGGGAGAGCCTGGGAAATCTTACAATAATAGAGTCACTTTACATGGCACATGATTTGACCACACAGTCACCAAACAGATGTTCTTAAACTAATCTTTCATCATCTATCAAGTAAATGCATGAAGCTTTTTGAAAGAATTTAAGTGACCGAAAAACGCAGGTAGTTATTCCATGTGATAGCTTGTTGGTGTTTTGGTGTGAGTTAAGCCAATGATTACATACATGGACCCACTTGATGGCCTACTTATAACCATCAAATTGGTTTATAGTTTGCAGTACAAGATGGTAATCAGAGGGATCGGATTAAGCATCAAACATACCATTGACACATTAGGACATAAGTATCTTTGTGATGTAACTGGGTGCTGCTTGTGGTTGTGGACAGTCTTTTTTATCTGCCAAAGCAAGCAAATCCAAGCAAACCCCAGGAAGTATTGTTTGGTGGATTTGCTTTGTATAGAAATCGAATGGTGCATGCACCAATACTAATGGTAGATATATAGGCCACGTTGCTACTTGGGGCAGACTGGCTACATGCACAAATACTAATGGTAAATATATAGGCCACTTTGCTATTTGGAGCAGACTGTCTACATGTGTGTCTGGCCTATCACCTACATGCGGACTAGGCAGGGAATGGGACCTGTCTATTTCATGAATCCGGATCCTGACCAAGCGAGCTTCTGCACAAAAGATCACTGCAATCAGATGGCCATAAGCATCTACAATTCTGTCTCATTGTTAAGGACATTTTGGTTATTGGCCTGATCGACCGCAACTGGTCATGGGTGCAGGAGAGGTGCCAGATGTGACCCTAGCATTGGTGGCTCTATCCATTTTCATGTGAATCGCATACCCTCTAGCCAGCTCATTTATTGTCCCAAGTTCTCAGAGGTCTAATCCGACTCAAACAAAGGAATGCTTTTGGAGTTTCCTATTAAAGGCTGTTAAGGCTTTGTTTGGAATGAAAGACAAACACATAGGCAGCAGTTGACAAGCCATATTTCATTTCATAGAAGAGCTGATGAGGAGATTCCAAGCTGGAAAGAACCGGGTTTGGCGGATCCTGTCCATTGAGAGAAACCAGAGAACACAAATGGAGGTAGCGTCCAAAGCTCTATAGTTCCATATCAGATTCAGATGAATATCAGTAAAAACCCCAACTTGTTTGCTTCGGAGATTAACGAGAGATCAAATGGAAAGAAACTACACTAGTACACGCATAAATGAAGAGAAAGAAATATGGTGGAAAAATTACTTCATGCAGTACAGCTAAATGTCCCCATCTTACTTTTCATCTTGCCCCTTGTAATTTCGATTTTTCCCACACTCGCTACTTTCCTTAAAGAGAAACAAAGATGTTTAAGATGAAAATGAGAATAATATCATAGAGATTAATGTTCAAAAATTTGAAAAGGGTAAAGAAAAAAAAAGAAAAAAAATACTAGTTGTTATAAATCCCAACACAGTGATAATGTTGAAGAAGCCTATTGGCTTCCCTAAGGCCACTGAAGTAAGCTCCATGAGTTGTAGAATAATGGGTTCTGTGAGTTGCTTCCCCTGCAAACAAAATTTGAAGTGGAGATGAAGCAGAAGGATGACAACTGCTATCTTTTGGCAATGGCTCCGCCATTGTATCTAAATCGTCACCACTTGATCCTACTGCAACGTAACTGTATGAGCCTAAAAATAACGGATCAGTTCCCCATTTGCTCTTCAAGACTCCACTGAATTTCACTTCATTTTCGTGCGAGCTCTCCTCAGAGTTCACATTCCCGTTGCATAATTTATGTGAATTGGAATCTTTTTGCCATTTGGAATGCGATAGAAAGCTTGAAACTGTCGCTGAAACCCCATTGATGATCTCTTCATCTTCGAGTGACTCAAGTGCTAGTGCTTCCTCCCCAGCAAACCAAGATAGGAGGACTCTAGAATTGTTGTAGATGGGACAAAGGCTAGATGTTCTCCTCATCCACCAGGGTATTTTCTTGTGCCTCACTTCAGAGCGAGGTGAATGAAAAACCATTTGCAGGGACGGGAACCCCTTGGAGTGTTCATGTTTTCCTCCATGTTTTGGACTCAATTGCACAAACAACTTATTAACAACACCAAAACCAAGCCTTGAAATTGCCTCGGCCTTGAAAGGGGGAAGAGGAGGATAGAACATACCTGAACCGTCAAGAATAGCAGCTTTTAGAACTCCCAGCGAAACCGTCACAATGACATGATCGGCAGACATAACAGGGCCATCACAGAAATGCAGCTTCACAGGCCTAGAACAATAACCATTTTCCACATTCACCCGCTCGTCTCTCTGGGGCTGCCATTCAATCTTTGTGACTTTTCTTCCGAACTGAACTAGCCCAGGTGGTAGTACAGAAGCTAAGGATTCAATTATGCTCAAGTAGCCTTTAGCAATTGTGATTTCTTCACCTGGAAACATTCTGTATTCGCTCTCTGCGCTATAATCTAGAGTCAACAGGTCACCAGCCGATGTATACGTCCTCTGGGTGTTCTCATGCATTGCAAAGATTGCTTCTTCAAGTAACCTCCTGCTCCAGCTTCCATACCCTGTGAGCTCCTCTTGCTCTTTCACTGAAAGCCAGTAAGCATCGAGGCCTTGTCTGAGAAAAGTGCCGACACTAAGGTTTCCAGAGCCACCGTTGGTCGTTGACATCTTGGAAGCTTTAGCTGCCAGCTTGTAACAACGGTGGAGTTCACCTTCTGCACTGTCTTCAGTGAGCTTCCCCTGAGAATAATCCATCAGATTCTTGAAAAGCTTCGTGATGGGGTCAACAATGGAAGGGCTTAGCTCGAAGCCACCTTCAGCAATGGTGGTGAGCTCATCTGAGTTCCCGTCCATGCACTCCCAAGGCTGCTCAGACTCCAGAGAATGGATTTCCTGAGCAATTTTGTGAACTGGGCTGCCTCCAATTCCATGGATCCAAGTAGCACCCATCTCAATCCGGTCACCACCAAACTCTGAGGTGTTGATTCTGCCACCAATCCTGGTTCCACCTTCTACAACACACAGCTCAAACAAGTCCTTGGAGGCAGTGGCAGTGTAGAGCCTGTTGGCAGCCGTGAGGCCTGCCATTCCTGCTCCAATTATCACAATCCGTGGTTTCTTGACCACCATTGCTAGCTACCTCTTCTTGTCACTCTATCACACAGGCAAGGAAAACCATGAAACAATCACTGGGAGAAAAACCCAAAAAAAAAAATAATAATAACCAGGGTGATACCAGTGGCGTGAAGGTGAGATTTGAGTTACTGACAACGAATTTATAACTGGGCTCTGTGCTGCTTAGTTTTTTGATAGCAGTGAGGGCACTTGCTAACTTACTCTCGAGTCTTATTGGCAAAACAAAACAAAAGACCTACTCCTACGGATTTTTTTTTGACTGTAAGTAATTATATGTCACTTAAAAAGTAAACACTATAAGAGAGAAAAAGATTCAAAATCACATACAAAAAAACAGAACAAATCTAAGTATAAAAATCACTAATTTCAAATTCAGGTCTGTGAAAATCTTCTCTGAAAATTTGAATTCAAGATGAGATGAACCACGTAACTCGGGGAATTGGCCTTTTTCCAAGTTTGTTCACACTCTCTGGTTTACTAATAATCCCTAAAAAAGACGGCCTCTACTTTTCCTTTAAGCTCTCTACAACTACAACTACTACAGCTACAAGCAAAATGGCTCAAACGCCCCGAGTCTCACTTTAAAATTGTTGCCTCTTTTCAACCAAACCCCACTGCCATAAATATCCACGAGTGAGTAATAATTCACAGACAGTCACTGAGCACTGAGCTACATAACTATGACCTATATAGGCAGGGCCAGGTTTACCAAGGGGGAAAAAAACAAAACAGATTGCATGATGACAAGAAAAAATTGGGAAAATTAAAGAAAATCTCGAATGAAAAGAAAAAAAAAGGTTGATAGTGCCTTTCACCAACCTCACATGTAAATTGCGTTAGGGACGGCCCACCAACTGTACAAGTCAATGGTCCTGATCAACCGATGGGCTGTCCGCCTTAGATTAGATCAGTCATAACGAGGAGACCGTACAAATCTTACGATTTTAATCAAATTACTGCACACTACTCTCCCATTCCTCTTTGTGTTTTTTCATTAATAAACTAAACACTAAGATTACGTTTAGATTAAGGATAATAAAGAAACAAACAGAAGAGAATGAAAGGACTTATTTTCAATATTTTAAATTAAAAATTTTTAAATAATTTTTTTTTCATCTTTTTTATTTTCTTTCAATCTAAATATATTCTTAAATTCTATTTAATATATCATACAAGATAATATCTAATAATATAAAGTCTCATAATATAAGATATGATAATATTGATTATTGAACCTATTTGATGGAGGAGAATAGAAAGGTAAAAATAATAGTTAATTTGGAGTTAGAATTTATATTTTTATCTAATTTAATATAAAATAATTTTATTAAATTTTAAATAATTTAATAAAACTTAATAACACACTAAATATATAATAAAAATAAATTATATATTATAAACATATATTATCAAATCTTATATTATATAACAATCAACCACCACAACACATTGTGTAATTCAATGCAAAATTTTTAGCTCGACTTTTCAAACTTATTATAGGTAAACAAGAACTGAACTGCAGATCTTGTGATATCATTTAATGCATAGAGGATGGAGTTTTTCAAAATAAAATTTGTTAGCACAGACGCAAAGAGAAAACAATCAGAATAACGACAGGGGCCCAGAGAAAATAAAATTAAAAAGAAAGCAAGATATTGAAGGAAATATCAAAGTATCTGCTGGCATATTTGATGTTAGTGGTCAACGGGTTGCAGATTTTGCAATTGCGAGGAAGAGGAAGTGAGACAAATAACAGTCCAGGAATCTTGGTTCTTTAAGCAACATCACTGCTGCGTGAGGATGACACGTCTTGATTCATTTCTCTCTGCATATTTATGTCTTTTTTGGCTTGGGTTATCGTTATTGTTTAATTCTTTATCATATCCCAAACTTTCATCTCAATCTTCATAAAAGGCAGTGCAGATACGTAAGTATCGTGCTTGATTAGAGACGTGAGAAAAGCTTCGCTGCAACCCTGCCTTTGATTTTTCTTTTTTTTTTTTCTAAAATTATGATATATATATATATATATATATATAAACTAAATTGAAGAGTACTCTCTTAATTTTGACCTTAGCCCATTAAGAATACTTATTTATAATTTTTATTAAGAGACAAGTAAAGGGTATTTAATAATTTATAAAAAAAATTTAAAAATTATAAATTTTAAAATATAAATGAATAAAATTTAATATTATATTTTATAATTTTATCTAATAATTTAAAATACTTATAAATTTAAAATAATATATAATAAATAATATATCAAGTTTAATTATTTTTTAAAAATCAATTTACATAAATAATTTTCATTTCAATTATATAAATTTTTTCAACAATTTTATCATTATAAACTTATTTATTATAAAATATAAATTTTATCATTGTGAAAAACTACTAATTTTATATCATTGTGTCACTTAACTTAAAAGTTTTTAAGCAAAATTAATATTTTGTTTGATATATGACTTTCTTTTTTTTTTCTTGTTTTTTCTCAAAAGTTAAACATCAACTAATCTATTATTTTATGATATCTGACTTTCTTTTTTTTCATTTTTCTTATTTTCTCCTGAAAACTAAAATCTTACCACAAAACCCTCTTTCCTAATCAAATTATGGCACCAAAAAAAGGGGTTATCTTCTCTAATCGGTAAAGAAACATGAAAATTTACTAGCTAATTAATGCAGTGTCCTACTTGGGGGCCAGTGAACCATAAAAAAGTGATAATCAATCATCTATGGACAAGCGCCCAATATAAAAAGGGTGGAAAATAGAGTTCAATGCAGAGAATAATTACAAATCAAGTCTACCCAATAACTTTTCGTTAACTAGAGATAATGCATCATTATCAAAGCTTAATTAATTACTAAGTCAAAATCTCAAACATCAAAAAAATTATTATATATTCTTATAATATAATAAATATATATTTTTAAATATATTTTTATTATTAATTTCAAATTTTAAATATAAAAATTATCTAAATTTTATTAAAATTAATGATAAAAATATTTTTTAAAACAGACATTTATTAATATTTCAAGAATACACTGTAATTTCTTCATTTCTTCGTAATACCCCCATACTACTCCACAAGTCCAGATCGTCTGTCGTGAAAATCTTTCTTGAGCACTGAAGCTTTTGATCAAAAGGGTCCACAGGGTATCACGTGCTACTCGAGTGAAGGATTACCTGCCAAAAAATATTAAAGAGTGCAATCGATGAATTTTCTAGAAAAATATTTATTTAGTTTTTCGGAACTTTAGAAATCAAACTTAAATTCTTAGCTTAACGTTTCAAAAATGTTAATTCGTGAAATGAACATTGATTTTCTAAGACCATTTTTAGATAATTGTTTGTTAAAAAGAGGTTATTTATGAGGAATCTCATTAACCTTAAAATGAAAAGTAGAAATGAAATAAGTAACCCAAAAAATAAAAAAAAATAAAATAGAAACATCATTTATTAATTTTATTATTTAAAAATTAATTTTATCAATTTAATTTTTTAAATTTTAAATCACTTACAAATTTTATCTTTTTACTCATTTTAATTTTTTATCAATTTTTTTAAAAAAAGACTGAATTATTATGAATTTAAATTTTAAAAAATTAAATTAATAAAATTAATTTTTAAAAAATTAAATTGATAAATAATATGTATCAAAAAATTAATAAATAATATATATTTTAAAAATTAAAAATAAATTTTACTCAACAAATTATAAGAAAAAATAAAATAAAATAATAGAACAAATGAATCCAAGATAACTTTCCTTTTCTGGTTAAGTGAAAGGAATTTAAGCTGAGAAAACTAGATAATTCAACTTTGGATAACAATTTACAAGAGTAAATTATTACTTCACCTTCCTTTCATGTAATGGTAAAGCCTGTCGCCATCGCTGGCCAATTCTCAATGTGGGGTGATACATATAGATCAGTTTTGCATAGAAATATCAGAAAAGGTGGAAAAGAAAGAATTAATGACATCAAGTAGGTTACAACTATTTTTGACCTGTTTACAATATCTTTGCCTGGTTTTTACTTTTGTTGAGTAAGAGACAGATGATTGAGACCCATATCTCACCTCAATTTGACAGGGTGAGGGATTCATCTGAGAATGATTGTGTTGGAATGGATACAAAAGTGGTAAAGGACTGGAATCATGGCTCAATTGTTGTTGGGTCTCTCACTTTCCTGTGCCTTGCATCACCAAATTAACTTTACACATATCATGGTAGTGAAATCCAAAAGAGATGCCGTAAGACCTTCTGCACTCCTCCTTCCTTCCTTATCTTTACTGGTGATTTGAAAGCCCTTTCCTCTGTTAACAAATTAGCTTATGCCTTATGGAGCGAGAATAATGTTCAACTTCAACGCATGAAGATGAGCATTTTTATTATGTGCAATATATAAATTTGAGGCATATGGCATAAATCTAAAGATCATAAAGTTTAATAATAAAGAATTTGTAAAAGGAGAGTAAAAGAAAAGTACATGGATAAACACACTCATGATGTGAGGTTCAGGGGTATATATGGAGAAGCAAACCATAGGCATAGGATTCTTGAGCCACAAACTTACCCCTTCGACCTGCTTTGGAGTTTTGCGGACATCTCTAAGATTTTAGGCTTACCCTTTTTGTCTATCATTCTTCGTATACATATAGAATGGATTAAGTGTGAATATTTTTTATTATAAAAAATAAAAAAATTAATTTAATTATTAAATTATACATTAATAATATGAAAATTAAATCTTATTTAAAATTGATATAATCACTTAAAAAATTTATATAATTTTTTATTTTAATTTTAACAGTCTATATAAAATTTAAAAGTTAATATTCACTCCTGTCATAGAGTTTTTCGAGAATTCTTGTTCAATTCTAAATCGCTAATGCTTCTAAACTTGCTAGCTTTGATGACTGTATATTCATGTGGTAGTGTTTCCTTGCAAAGAGAACCAAACAAGTAATGGTATGATGTATTGATATGATTCTTTTGAACATTGTTAACCAAGGTTGCGAAAAAGTCCCTACCCACCCCTCCCCCCCCCCCCCCCCCCCCCCCCCCCCCCCCCCCCCCCCCCCCCCCCCCAAAAAAAGAAAAAGAAAAAATAAAAAGTAAATGTTCGCCTTAAAATGCAATTTTAACAACCATGTTGCCACTTAAAAAGCGATTTATTTTTGGATAGCTACTTGAAAATCGATTTTAACATGTTGCTGATCATACATCGATAAATTTGCTAGAAACAATGAAGTGCACTAATTTTATCATTGATTTCTTTTGAAGGCATTGACTAAGTGATAAAGGATGGAATCATGTGATTCATATATAAAGGAAATTTTATTACATCTTAAATAATAATCATTGTCTATATTATTATTAAGGGAAAGTCTAACCATTTTTTTGTTTTTATTGATAATTTCCATCCAAGTTCATTATTAAAGGATGGAAAAATGATTTAACATGTTTTTTTCACTAACTTTGTTGCTATGAAAATGACGCACCACGATATCATCACATTACCAATAAAAATGTCACATAAACAACTGATAAAAATTTTAATTAACTGGGGACCAAATTAATAAATGACTTTTGCTAATAACAACTCTGGTTTACACTTTTATTTTGGTAAATATTAATGTTAAATTTTTTTTAAAAAAAAAATTTCCAAACATAACCAAGTTTATTTTTTTCAAAATTGCTTCGGAACCCGAATGATTCTGTAATTGCTTTTTGGGGATGGAATGATTCTGCAATTTAAATTGGCGTAAAAGAGAAAAAGACTGTGGATCCCACCCAATAGGCCACAAGTGAGAAAGTCTGAATTGCGGGTCATTTCCATGGTCATGGCATTTGGGGTTCGCATTGAAGTTTGAAAGTTTGGATTTGTTTTGTTCTCTCCTTGTTGGTGGTTTGAAGTCGAACTTGGCATCTCTTCTCAAATATTTGAAAATTAACAACTGGATATCAGCTTCATAGCCTTCATTTTATTTGAGAATGACTGTTGTATTTGCTTGCATTAACTAAGATTCCTAGCTAGTTGATATTTGAAATTTTTTTATGCTTTAAGATTTCTGAATTTCATAATTAAGCTTATAAAATTTCTTGGATTTGGATTTAAGCTTAATTCAATATCTTTTTCCAGTGGTTCCTTCAGTTTGGTCCCTTATAGTTTTGATCTTTTAGTTGGCTTCTGTTTAATCACTGTCTTCTGTCAACAATTCAAGTGTCCCTTAGGAACCATCTTGTATTTGCTACAGACAGCAAATGTTTTCGTTGCAGTTTTCTGTGTTTAGTTTCTTGCCAGTGGCCGGTAAAGGGATCAAATTTCTCCACCTCCTATAAGAGCATCCTGACCGTGATTAATTCACCAACCGTAATCTTTCTATTTATAATTTTGTTATTTAAGTGTTCTAATTTTTTATTTTATTTTATCTTGTTCTTGGCATAATTTATGTTCTTGATGATTGTAAACATCTTTTGCACGTTACGGTAAGGGAGACTCTCCCCATTTCAAAGTAAAGCAAATCACCGTCTCAATAAGAATTTATAATAAGATTGCAAATTGTCTATCCACAAGAGACTCTTAGATTCGAACTTAAGTCATGTAATTGACATTAACAAAAGATCAATCAGGTAAGTCTAGCTCCTATTTACATAATACTCTCTCTTGTAACTTGTTACTATTTTTGTGTCATAGTAGTACTAGCAGTGGCGACGGTGAAAGAGATGCAATATATCAATTCACTATATCTATCACTTGCATACCACTTGTCTTAACAATTCCGAAGGCACTACAATAAAAGTAGCGGGAAGAATTAAAAACTCCTTAAAAGAAATAAAAATAGTTTGCATAATTAAGTTATATTCGAAAGTTTATTTATACCAAATAAAAATATAATTTCATTGCATTCTTACACGTCTTAAAACATTTACCTAACAGGTTAATGGATTTTTTTTTATTAAAATGGGTTAATGGATTTTAATTATGCAATTTACAGGAATATTTATTTGAAATTTTGATCCTTAGCAGAGTGAAACATAGCACAAGAACACAAACTCAATCCAAATAGCCAAGGAAACTCGTAATTCACAAGTCGCTAAATGATCGACTATTGAACCTTGAGTGAAATTGAAGATGGTAGAAGGTCACGCACTCAACCCCAAATAGTCAAGAGAATACGTAATTCCACATGATTGGTAAGGAACGATTATCTGGTATTGAAAACCTAAGCAGGATCAAACATGGGATAAAGCCAATAGTCCATAGACTTGATCACGCCAAGGTTCGTGCGGATAACAACTTCAATCACTTGGCATGAGTTTATGTTGCTGAGGCATCAAGTACAAACGATAAAACAATATATAAATGAACAATAATAAACATAAAAGCAATTGGGAATTTTAACGGTAAGAACGGCAGGATTTCGGTGCTGTGATTTTAATATTAGCGTACGAAGTGGCTTTCATGTATGAATTGATGTTGAATGAGTGACTCGGGCTGTCCAGGTCTAGGCATAAATAAGATGAGGGTGCATCAGTTCCAAAGCTTAAGAAAAAGCCCAAACATTCTCTTGAATCTCCACCATGCCAGTCCCAAAGGGAAGAACACGCATATGTTCCTCCATTCAATGGCTGGAGGACTGAGCAGTGTCGGTGTGCACATACCAATTTGCCAACCGTACAAACATGTGAGGAGCCACAGGAGCATCTTCAAATAGTACTCAGAATAGTATTAATTTGAGGAACACAATCACAAATCCTCGTCATTCTATGCTGCAATCTAAGATTCCCTACTCCTACCCCCCTTAAGTGGGTGGTTTTAAAAAAGCTAAGAAACATCCACAGCAGAAGTAGGTAAAATAAATACAATGGCAAGATATCCGGAGTCCAGACCATAAGCAAGAACGAACTCAGTGGCTACGAATTATGTCATTTTTCAGCCTTTGAAGCACACGCCACCACATGAGATTTGAATTTCTCTAGCTCAGCTAAAACCTCCTCTTCCGGTCTGTAGATCAAATCACTCATGCGCCATATCTGCCCAAATGAATTGCAATGCATCAGCGATTGATGATGGCCAACAAGCATATTTCAATCTTCAAATTTCTTATATTATCTGAACAATTGAAAACCAATAGTCTGATACAGTTCCTTATTAGGTTACCCTCAAGTGCACCAACAAATTAAGTCATCATATGTATAAATTGTTTCCACAAGTAGCTGTTCCATTATATGAAAATGAGAGAAATAATGATTTCCCTATGTATAGGATGGAAAAGTTCTGCCATACCTGCAATGTTCCCCCTCCGCCAGTACTATCACAGTCATCAGACACACTAACAATAGTCCATGGATCATATGCATTCCAGTGGAAATCAACTACTTTGTCTCTGCATACAAATACAAATTTCACAAGTGAAACAGGAATTAGTTATTAAAAAAAAAAAAGCCTAGTATTTTGAACAAAAACGAAAATGAATACAAACAAATCATCCTGCATTCTTAAGAACCAAAGTCCAGTGCTACTTGGCAGGCCTTCTATTATATGGGATGAAAGATTCACAATGGGAGAAACAGTCAAAAGAAAGCTGCCGACGGATGACAGAAAATGCTATGCAAGACAACCACTAGCTCGATGCTATCTTAAGGAGATCAATTCTACTAGAATTCATCAAGAGTTGATATTGCAAGCTTGCAACCATTACACCTTGAATGAATACTATCTAGCAAGACTATTATTAAAGTAAAATCACTAGTATAGATGCCAAAGGTAACAGAATGTTTTGCACCATTTACATTTGAAGTCTGGAATTTCATTGTGAAGTTGATGTCTAGTATTAAGAGATAATATGAGCCAGAATATAAAAAGATGTCCATGGAGAATTGCAGATGAAGATATCGAAAAAAGAGAATTAGGAAAACACAACAACCAAGAAAAACCCAAAAGGATGATAAGAAACTTGAGGAGCTACAGCAGGTGAGGGACAACATTAACATGTCAGATTCAAAAATATTGCTTAATGGCCTGGCCTAAAATAAGTTTAAATAATCAAAAGCAAAAGGTAATCCCTCAGCTGCAGGTCTAGATGGTTGGAATGGATGACTAAAGAATATTCAAGTGTACCATAGAGACAGTAGTTACATACCTATGACCTGCATGCTGGAAAAACAACCCTGGAGGAGAATTTGGTGATCTTCCAGATCGCTCTATCTTTTTACCAATCTGCATTACAAAACAAAAGCAAATGCCGTTGACAGTAAGCATTATCATCATGGTAGGAAAGCAGTGAAACTACCCAATTGAAACTGCACCTTCTCATAATCCCAAATGTTCAAGAGACCATCTTCTGCTGAACTTCCAAATACAGATGATTTGTCAGGAGACCACTGAATTAAATGAAAGAGACCGATTAGCATAATGCCAGAAGGCATGAAGAATTATTACCAAAAAAGGAAAAAAGGAACATATCAGCAATTACCTGAACACAAAGAACAGCAGCTTTGTGACCCTCAAATTTATGGATGGGTGACCCAACTCCATTAGAGGTGAGATTGCGGCGATCAAACATGCGAACAGAATTATCTGCCGACCTGGAGAGATATTATGACAAGTCAAATGGGGCTGTGGTGCTTCATCAACTTGCTCATAATTCTATAATATAAAGTAGCGCAAATCTAAAGTAAATTAAATAATGAATTTGTTGAAATATAGGGATTAGGTCGAAAAGTAAGAAAAGAGAAGCTGAATAATTGATATTAGGTTGACATGAGGTGTGTTTAATTACAAACCACTAAGACCTATTTATTCTAATAATCTAGGTCAAGAACTAGTGTAGTACTACTAGTACAAGCCCAGCCCAATAAACTACTAACCTAACAAGACTCCTAAAATAATAATAAATAAGAATCCTAATATTTCTAACAGAATTAATGATAATGACTAATGAGAACTATACAACAGTATAACATACCCAGTAAGAATCAGATTAACATCATGGGGATTCCAGTCAACGCAGTGAAGATCAGCATTATGAGCTTTTTCAACCTGTTACCAAATTCATAGCAGGGGAAAAATAAAATAATTTAAAAAAACAAAGCATGTCAACATCTCAAAATATAGGTTCACATTTGCCTGCGTGATAAAACCTCTATGAGATGGTGTACTCCTACTCCGATGAGTTTTATGAGTAAATTAAAAATATGATCCGTTCACCAAGAAAGATGCCTTAAAATTCACAAGGATGCGAAAATAACAATAAAAGAACAAATTTATAAACATGATTTAACTGTAGAGTATATACCTTAACTGCAGGACTAGAACCAACACGTGCATCCCATAATATGAGACAAGAATCATCTCCAACACTACAGAACTCCTGTGCACTTCAGCATGATCGTTATAATGTCAGGAAGAGATGGTTACCTCATAAAGTTCACATTTAGCTCATGCTGTTATTATAGTGCAAAATACACTAGATTCCTCAGACAAAAATTGAAAATACAGAATATCTTCTTTTCTCCCCCACAAGATATACTTGAAAAGGGCGTAGCTAGGACATTAAGAAGAATTTGTAGGTTAAGAAGCAGGAAGAGAAGGAAAAGGAGGAGAGAGGACACTTTATACTTCACCCTAAAAGTTCATAATAACGTGAACGATAAAATGAGAATGGGCACTTCAATGAGGGAAATCAAGAAAGAACGAGACTATTCAGTTTAGTGTATGCAAATTACCTAGAAGGGCAGAAAGTCACATCTTCAACAGTATCCTCATGCCCATAATAGATACCTCGTGGTCCAACAGATGGGCCATCAGCAGTTTTATCATTGCTTTCCCCAGATTTGGAGTTTTGTTTGACAATTGACCCCCCAGATTTGGAGTCTGTGGCAGCAGATGTTATATGGTCTTCAATACTCCACAACACCACTGATCTGTCTTTTCCTGCAATGTAAGTTCTTTCAGAGAGAGAATAACCAGATCAAGAACAGAGCAGGAATTTAAAAGCCTATCTTTTAAAAAGAAAACTTAATAAGTATGCCAACCTCCTGAAAGCACGTAGGGCTCAGTAGGGCACATTGCAAGAGCAAATTCAGCATTATCTTGGTGTCCAGTCAATATCTGCAAGAAAAGCTCTATGTGAATATATCATGAAGCACCAACCATGCCAAACAACAAAAAGAGAAACAAAAATAATGTTGCATTAGGAGATTCTTTAAGAATGGATGATTCAAGGGAACAAAAGATGGGTGCCAATTAATTCAAAGTGGACGAGCCAATTTGCTAATATCCATTTGATTTTCCAAGAATGTTGCAATGTTGCACCCGAGGCCTGTTCTGGCCCCAACAATGCTGCCCCACTTTTCTGTTTAATAGAGACATAAATCTTATATATAAGAAGGAAGGACTTAAACATTTATTCCACAATGCAACCAAATGAAACTATGGCATAATCTGACTCACACACACACCGCTCGATCCTACTTTTAAGGAAGTTAGAAGCATATTTCTCACAAAAAGATAGGAACATGCATGTGCATCATTCTATCACAATTCACAAGTTACAAATTGGATAGAATTTATAGAGATGGAAGAATATAATGGAAGATTTTTGCCAAGTGATATAGCCATACCAAATCTGGACGAGAGTTTGTAGCTCCAAGGACTGCATGACGGTTAGGTTGAGTTTCAACATCCCAAATGAGGACCTGATTTTTGGTATGTTACAAGTTAAGGTACCATAAAAGCAGGAAATCAAATTCAAATAAGATAATGCAAACTAGTTCCAAAGAATATACACAAGAACAAACCGTAAGGTTCTTACATCAGGGCTGTCCGTATGAGTAGCCACAATCTTAGAATTTTGTGGCAATTCCCTAATTCTGTTCACCTACAAAATGGTGACCAAAGGTCAGATCAGTAAACACTAACAACTTGACCATTAACATAAAGAAATTCAAGCCGGTAGCCATAAACAAAATAGAAGAAACAGAAATTTTCTCAATCTTGGAAACAAAGCCAGGGCAGATAATGGAACTTAATCAGAAATTTTGGAGGGGGGATGAAACAAAGTTCCATCCACTCATCTTCAGACATGCTTCAACTGTATCCCATTTTTTTAGCTTGTTTATCAGTGTGAATCTATACCTCGCCTGGATGTATGATGGTCTTGTACTTCTTCACAAATGGGGAGCGTGCCTCTTCATTAAACTGAAAGAAAAAGCATTCCCAGCTGCTTAATTGATTTTCAAGCAACAAAGTGAAACGCAAAGATACGAGAGATTAAGTCACCTGTGAAATGTGCTCTGCAGCTGCAACCCTAGGCTTGACAACCTCACAGTTTGCAATGACCAGAGTATTTGGAACGCTACCATCAGTCTAGCAACAAAAATGAGATTTTTTTTCTTCTATTTCAGTACAGCAGTATATACACTAACACTGAGCAACAGCACAGGAACAAAGGCTTCATTCGAAAAAGAAACATAAAGGTTAACAAGGCGACACCCGGTCCTCCAACCACATCATTAGAACGCTACGTTTAATGTATAGCACACTCCAACTGGACTAAGTTTTGTGAAGAAACCTTATGCCTTCATCAAATTTAAATGAATTAATAAGGTTTAATTAAAAAAAGAGAAGAAAAGAATGAGACTTACCTGCTCAGAAAGGTAGAGACGCTGGCGATTCTTGTAAGTAGCTTGCTCCAGCTGAGGACCCCACCTACGGGTTCAAAAATAACAAATTAGTACTAAATTACACACAGGAAGAGCCAATAAAATGGAGCAAACAGGGCAGGGCACACAACATAAACTCCTCGAAATTAGGCCAGAAAAACACAAAACAGAAACAAAATGGCAGAAAAAAAATGTATCACTAGAATGGCAAAAACCCTAGAGAGAAAATAGGAAAAGGGTGAGAGGGAGAGAGAGAGAGAGAGACCGGCAAGAGAGAGAGGGCCAAACGAGGTTGTGATTGGCGAGCCAGTCATAGAGGACAGGGACAAGGGACTTCCACTGGGTGTACTTCTCGTCGACGGAGGGTTGATGCTGTGATTTCTTGGCTTCCTTCACAATCTTGCCTTGATGCTGATGCTGTTGCTCATCCTTCTTGTCGTCCTTGGGCTTGGGCTTTCGGCCTCTCGTCTCCTTCTTCTTCACTACACCTTGCTGCGGATTCTCCATGTTTCTTTTCTTCTTCTTCTTCTTCTACGCCTCCAACTCTCTCTCTCTCTCTCTGAACTCTGAACTCTACAAAGTACAAAATACTGAAAAATATGACTGCTCTCTCTGCTTTCTCTCTTTTCTTTCCCTGACGCTCTCTCCCCCTCCTCCCCAAGCTGGACTCAACGGAAGTGTAAAATTGAACAATAAAACAATAAATATATAAATATATTATTACATTATTTACACATATAAATATTCATACCATATTTTTTATATGAAAAATTCAAATAGAATATAACAATTTTACATCCTTGTTTTTTTTGTCATCTTATATAATTTTTGAATCTAAATAATACTCTTTATTAAATTATCAAAATTACTTAAAAATAAAATATTAATTTTTTAAAAAAAATTTAATATCAAAATATTTTTATTTAATATTTTTATTTTTAATTTCTGAAACAGTATCCTAAATACACTTGTTATTAAATCATAATTTTTTAACCAAAAAAAATGAAAATTATACTTTATCTCTTAAATTTTCTTAAAAGTAAATATTATAATAATAAATTTAAAAATTTATATTTCGCCTTTTAAAATGTTGCAAAGAAATTAAATCTGATTAATTGTTAATATAAAATTTTTTATATTAAGCAATAAATAAAACTTTATTTTCTAAATTCTAATAACAATTTTTAATACATATAACTTTACCCCTTAACATTTTTATATTTAGCAACATTATAATTGCTAATAATTTAGTTAACATTTTAATGATAAAGAAGTATCATTGAACACTATACAATTATAAAATTAATTTTTTAAATATAATTGTAATTATTCTTTATTCAAAAGGCTCTTTTAATAAGTATTTATTTTAATATTTAAATTTCAATTCTCTTTTAAATATGTCAGTCACTTATCATTATGTCTAACTTTTATTAGTTACCACAACAATTTTTATTTTTTTTAAAAGATAAAATTCAAAGTACCTTATTAAGATTTGTGTATGTTAGAGACAAAGTGCAAATATTTAAAATATAAGAAATAAAATATAAATATCTAAACTTAATATACTAATGTAGTTTTTTTTTAAATTTAGAGAATAAAATATAATTTACCTATTCTCTTATTTTTTTAAAAATCTCCGAACGACTTTTCTTGGTTATTATGTGGTAATTAATTTTCTAGTCTAACTCATGTAAGGAAATTCATGCTTAACTCGTGAATTGCGATTCAAGATTTATAGGTTATTTGCTTTTCATGCCTCTTGATAATAGGCCGTTGATCTTTTCAAACATTTTTATCTGTCTTTAATTAGTTGTTTTGCAAATCTCTCTAATTTTCATATGCTAAAAAAACATTGAATAATGTGTTTGGAAAATTGGAATGATAAATTTTGGAATTTGATTTTATTTGTAAATTAATTTTTTATCTAGAAATTTATAAAATAAAAATTAATATGATTTAAAAATTTATGATAATCTAATAAATGTTAATTAAGTTAGTTTAAAAATCTTATTAAAATGAGAGAATTTGGGTAAATCTTATTAATTTTATATAAATTTATTATTTTACCCTTAATAGAGAATAATAATTATATTACTATGAGGTAAAAATACATATTTTTTAAAATAAAATCAATTTAATTCTTTTTTAATATATGCTAAAGTTAAAAATTAATTTCTAAATCAATTCAAATAATAATTTTTGTAATAATTCTCAAATATAAGAATTAATTTTCAATTCAATTTAATTTAATCCAACTCAACTTAATTTAATTCAACTCAAGTATAATTTTTGTAATTCCAAACACAATAGTTATTGGACTAACTCAGAATGAGTATTATACTTTTCAACGGGCGTTAATCATAAATTTTTAGTATGTTTGGATTAACTTTTAAAATTCTAAAACCGTGATTTAGTTAAAAGTAATAAGAGATATGCTTTTATTTAAATCATGATTTAGAAGTTTTCAAAAATTAAACCAAACATGCTAATTTGACCCACAAGGTTTTACATAATTTTTTTTGCATAATAAGTCATAAAGTTGGATCAAAATTTAATTTAAAACATTCAATATCAAATATTGGGTTAATTTTTTTTTTAGTTCACTAAAGATACAACTGTCATTATTTTTTATTTTTTAAAAATTTGTTATATTAATTTAGTATTTAAATTATTTTGATGCTCTAAAATAATTAATATTTATTTAATTCCTCGATCATTGAAAAATATCATCAAGATAGTCTCTTAATAATATAAAATTGACATTAATATAGTATGTTAATAATAAAAATTATATTAATTTAATTTATATCTATATACAGAAAGGAGATTTTGATATCAATTTCATTATTTAAAAATTAAATTAATATCAAAATTTTTAAAAAAATTAAAATAATAATATTTATATATTGTAATAACTAAAAAGAGAATTTACTCATCAAATATCTCTTAAACTTAATGGCTTTCAACCTAGTCTTTTCTAAAGTTGAAAGACTCGCTGATCTCCTCTTTTCATATTCGTATCTTTATAGTTTCTACTTTCACCAGTTTATATGCTCCAAGGCAAGTTTTCACATGACAGGGTTATGTAAAAGATGAACACAAAACCTTGACTAAAACAAAGTTTATGACACTTTGTGAAGGGATCTGGAACGGAACCGGTGTTTATTTTTTCTTCACATGATCATGTCATGTTAAAAACTCACGAAAAAAATTCAAATCCCTACTTTCAGTAGTCCCATTCTTCCCCCTTCGCGCCTCTTTCTCTTCACTTCAAATATAAATACTAAAGCTCACGCACAGAAAACGTACTCATCAATTTACAACCATAGAAACAAGTGAGGAGCAGAAAATTCCATAAAAGCCCTAGAAACGAATAGAATTATAAGATTTTAGGGTGTTCACCATGAGAAATGGATGTTGCGGGTTCTTTTTTTTTTTTTTTTTTTTTGGGTCAACAGGTTCAAGTTCAAATGACTCACCCCTCACATACTCTCTGCTAACAGAAATTATTGCATGCTCGTAATAAATGCTCATAATTTCTCCTCTGTTGCTGCTTTTTTTTTTTTTAATCTAGTGGGTGAGGGTGTTGGGGGAGGGGAGAGTGGGATCGTCCCTCATACATTTCAAGGCTGATGCCTTTGCCACTTCAACCGTAGCCTGATCCCTGCCTCTGCTACTACTTACATATACTTCTTTGCAGTAGCACAATTTCCAAATTAAACAAACAGAAGATTGAACAAGCCCAGCTTGCAAGGTCCAAACTCTGTTAATTGGGTTTTTTGTTTTTGGTTACAATCGGGGCCAAAAGGTCCATGTTAATTTCGGTTTTGATGTAACCAGTTCGGATTCTTTTCTTCTTCTTAACATGTCTTGAGGAAAATCAATGTTCCAAATTCATATATCTTATAATTTGTTTATCACATTTATCATTTTATCAAAAAAAAATGAGAAACTAAGACTTGGTGGATGAGAAAGGTTAGAATAGTTTTTGAAGAATGATCTCATGTATTATGGAGAGGGATGACTAGATTTGGCAATAGAAGTAGGGGTGGTGTTTTCATGTAGAAGTGGTAGATAAATAACTCTCTTTGATTTCTGGCTTTTAGCACTTTATGATCCTTAGTTGAATTTTAATTTTTGCCAGCAAGTTTATGACAAAATTACAATTCTTGTTAAAGAGGTTTCACTTAGGCATGTTGACTAATTGTTTAAGATTAATTCGTCCTTCCTTACTTTTTTTTTTCATTCTTTTTGGCATTGACATACTTTGTTACATGAAGTGAGTCTTTTCCTCTGGGACTACATATGGCAATTCGTTATAGAGTATAAAGTAAGTATTTGGATTAATTTAATTTGTGTTCAAAATGATTTATAATTAAAAAATTTTTGAGAGGACTTTTGAAAAAAAAATATTTTCCTTAAAGAAAAGCTTTCCTCAAACATGGGCAAAATCTGTTCATGGAATCCAATTCAGGAACTTTCCTGCCACAATAGTATATATGCTGTTTTCCTTTTGTTTTTTTATCTAAGAAATACAACTTGTTCATTAGTTCCTCGACTTGAAAGTAAGAAATGAGGACTACTTTCAATCAAATCAATTATGTGTTTCGAATATTTTTCTTGCACTAGTAATAGCAGAAATATTTATTTACTGTGAGAATAATATTATCAAGAGTTTAAATTTTATTATATAATATTATAAAATCAATTTCACATTTATTCAATATATTACTTTCAAAATACATAAGAATTTCTCCAATCATAAATACTTACCTTTGATTGGTGCAGTATTATAGGTTGCATGCGAGACTCATACACCACACCAATCAAATAATGTCTCCTCAAGAACGGGTCATATTTCAAAATACAAACTTTGAACTAATCAACAATTAGGGATGGCAATATAGACCTATGCTATGGCTATCCAACCCACCCCGCCTAACATGGGGGGCATTTTTACCTGTTTTGTAGGGTCTAAGAACATATTGGGGTTTTATGTTCTTACATGCAAGACAGGTTAGGAACAATCTAACCTGCACTCACCCCACACATTATACAAATATATACACTTACATTCCATTTAAAATGTTATAATTTAGATATTATTATATCTATTTACTTGTTTAAATTATAAATAGAAGTAGTGAAAATATGCTCTTTTATGCAAACATGTTTTATAATTAATATGAAATACTAATTTATTTTTAAAATTATAATTAATTATTATATAAATTTATATATAAAATATTTATAAATACGAAATAGAACAGATATGACACAGGTTTCAAATACTTTTATAAAAGTGAATTCGGGAATTAAAACCCACAAGATGGGTAAAATCGAGTTGTATTATACTTTAAGAAGTGTAAAATAGAATCAAGTTGTGCAAATATTCGCTCTATTGCCATCCCTATCAACAACTTGGGCTTCATATATAATGCGGTGTTTTCTTTTTCTTCTTTTGCCCCTTCTCTACGTTTCATATGCTATGTAATTGTATACATGAACATCCATCCCAGAACTATCAGCTACAATCACTTCAAAAATCTGCGACCAGTAAAGTCAGAAATGTAATCCTGATTTATAAAGTTGTACACAACTACTAACCAGATTTCCCCCGTAACATACAAGTGGGTGTATTGACAATATGAACAGTGCAAAAATTCTTTTGACTCATTTTAATTAATGCTACAAATGCAAAGACTATATTTTGTATGTTATATTGGTCATGTTGGACAATGGGGTTCCTAACAAAGCAAAAGGCCAACTTCAGTCATCAATCATCAAGTTAGATTCGCATTGCTTCCCCTCTTCAGAGTCGGTACCAGTTACAGAAAACAATGCGGGTTAGCAGAAAAACATGGCACATGCTATTTACAACTTGCTTCTATTCCCCTGTCAAACCTCAAGGGGCTCAGGCAGGGGAAAGCATGCTCTATGCTCTTGCAGAGTTCCAATTATGAACTGCAGATTAACAAATCGTGGGAGAGCAATATCAACAAAGAAAATTCAAAAAATGCAGTGGCTCAACCGGAACCTGGTCATAACTCGAACATGATTCCATGTTCACTGACACTACCACCAGAAAGCCTTCTAATTATCTGCCACAAGCGCCTGCTTCTTCCAGTTCTCAGAGGACCTGAATACGAGCGTCTTCTAAATGATCCAAATGCTTGCCTTCCAAATCTTGCTGATGAACTGAATAATTCTGACGCTGACAACCCTTTCTCAATATCAACTCCAGAATCATAGGTAGTGGCTGAGAATTGGCTTTGGAAATTATCTGGTGGTTGTCCACAAACAGTATCCAAATCAACAGATATATCCCCCTGGCTAGAACTTCTTGAACCTGTTTCTTTTGCTTCATCACATTCGTTACATACAAGTTTTAAAGCCTGAACAACCTCACCCATGAAAGGACGATCTGATACCTCTGGCTGTACACACATGGAAGAAATAGCTGCAACTTTGGCCAAACTATCAAAAGGAACATCAGTTCCCAGAGATGGATCTATTATTGCTTCCAATCCTTCTTTACTTGTGAGTAGTGGACGGGCCCATGCAACAAGATTCTCTTGACCAGGAGGTTGAGACATGTCTACTGGTTTTCTTCCCGTCAAAAGCTCAAGAAGAACAACACCATAGCTGTAAACATCACTCTTCACAAGAAGATGTCCAGTCATTGCATACTCCGGAGCCACATAACTGAATTAATTTTCAAATACAAAAGAAAATATATATCAGGGAATGCATGTTAGTAAAACTCATCAAGGAATTAAAATAGCTTACCAACGAGTACAGATATTTCCTTTGATTGAAATTCAATAGTTGGTTATAATGATAGCAGCTGATAAGAAAAGGGAACAGAAAAGGGCAGATGACTGAAACTAATCAGGGATTAAATATCATATGTATCCTTTCAACTTTTCTTCTGATTGTTTGTTCTCCTGAAAAAAAGGTATGCTGGAGTGGTTAGTGTGCCATGCAATTTTGGAAAGAGAATTTTTTGGCACTGAGATTTTAGTATTAGTCACTCTGCCATTTGGAAAACTTAGATGCAAGATATAGGTGGATATCTAGTTCCCATGATTAAATTTCTGGAAAAGACTAACCTCTATTTATTGCTATACTTCCACTTCTTGAAAACAAAAGGAAACCACAGCTATTATTTCTCAGTAAAAAATAATTCCAGTTTACAAGTTCCCCAAAATTGTATAGGCAAATGTCAGAGAAGTGAAGAAAGTAGTTCATTTGACTTGACTGATCGAGTCCTAGTTTCAACTTGACTGACCAACCTCCACATATTTATTATGTTGGAGTGACAAGCAAAACTCAAGGGTACTGAGGTGAAGAGATAAGTTGTAGAGATAACTTTCCAAAACAGAAACAAGAAAGTAAGAAAACTGTGTACCCAAAAGTTCCCATGACACGTGTTGATATGTGACTATTCTCCTCATCTGTTGCTGTTCGAGCCAATCCAAAATCTGATACTTTTGGTGTGAAATCACCTTCCAACAAGATGTTGCTAGACTTGAAGTCCCTATGTATGACACGGGGACTTGAATCTTCATGCAGATAAGCCAGACCACGAGCAGCACCAAGAGCTATCTTTATCCGAGCACTCCAATCAAGTGGGCTGTTTTCCCTGTCAATTCCTACCAGAAGATCAAACATAATTGAGAAAAACCATTATCTTGAACTAAACAATTGGCTTGTTACCTTAAGGCTGAAGCAAGTAAATAAGAAGCAGACTTAAGTACCATGTAAATGGGATTCCACACTGCCATTCGGAATGAGTTCATAAACAAGGCAGCGGAAGCTGACCTCTGTACATATGCCAATCAACTTAACCAAATTTCTATGGTGAAGACGGCTAAGCATCTCAACTTCAGATAAGAATTCACGATCACCATGATGATCCTCCCTTTTTAGAACCTTGACTGCCACTTTTGTTCCATCTTCAAGGATACCACTGTAAACACGCCCCAAAACCACCTTCTCCAAGTATTCTTGAAGCATGAAAATTATCTGTGGCTTTCTCAATGTCATTCATACTGAAAGTCTTAGCAGACCCTGTATAAGCAGCAACGCTAGATCGAATTGATGATGAAGCTGAACCAAGCCCACCTCTAACCAATGACCCAGCAGCACCTGTGAAATTCATATGTCTGTTTCTTAAGCAAAAAGGCAGAAAAATGATAAAACAATCAAATTGTCACAATAAATGGGTGATAAGGAAACACTCAAAATTATAGGTCTCCAATTATTTAATTTCAAAATACCATACCTGTGAAAATGATCTTATTTATTTAAATCCTTGTAACTGAACTATTCTTTTTCCTGCCAAGAGTTCTGTCTGCCATTGTTTTCCTACTTCTATTAGACTTCTATTAGATGAAATAAATACTAAAAAGCTGTTATGTAATTTGAAAATAGAGTTGTTTTAAATGAACAACCGCCAAGACAAAGGTTCTAACGGGGCAAAATGCAATAATTCACCAGATTCTAAGATATTAGTTGTATTACCTGGTGCTTTGGTAAGAGAAGGCGGCAAGACTCGTGGGGTTGATGTTGGTTGACTTACATGATCTCTGCACTTGAACAAGACCCAAGCAGCAGCAGAGCATAAAACCACTGCTAGAAAAACTGCAAGAGCAATAACAGCTATTATGCCCCTGCTAAGTCCACCTTTATGCTGCCTCTTCTGTATGTCAACCCCAAGGGGCTTTATTGTCCTTCCATTATTGCCATCAGTTGAATACGGGCCACCATCTATTATGGTAATGCTTGAAGGTGGTAAAGGAGGAGAAGGAGGTAAACCTATATATACGGGATCCCATAAAATTTCTAACCAAAAGAGTCATGACGAGAATACAAGAAATTGAGAAATCATATATACCTGGATAGCTCACATATAACACGTCATAGTCTCCAAAGTAGGAAGCTTTTATAACAACCTGTTTATGCCAAAATCTCTCAGAAGTCAAAAAAGCTGTAGTGTTATCAAACTCTTCCCCAAGTGGTACCAAATCAATGAGGACAACGGTTTTCTCTGGTTCCTGGCTTGCTGCATTGGCTCCCATAATGCGAACTTGACTTAGCTTCATGAAAACCCCAGTGGCGATTTCAGAAGCCAGCTCTGAAACCAAAGGAAAGAATGTATCAACAGAAACGCTAAGGCGAAGACCGACTTGCATGGGCCAGACGCATCTGCAAGGTGCTCCAGGTGGAGAATTTGTATAGGGCTCTGTGCAAACAGTTGATAAACAATCTGAAATAGAAGAATGGACATGTATATTTCAGTATGATGAATACAACTCTGCACAATCCAAAATTAGCAACCATAACTCCTGCAGTAAAGAGATTAAGCAAAGAAAGTGCTAACCTTCATTAGGAGGTGGGGGTGGCAGTGCTTGAACTTGAGGCAGGACTGGCGTCTTATGGCTCTTTGAAGAAGACCCAGAAGGAGATATTTTAGGAGGAAGAAATGGTACTTGCAATAACAAACACAATGAATGATGCAAACTGATAAGTAGACTATAAAGAAAAGACAGGAATTTCTAAAATATTTTTAATAAATTAATAGGTATGAAATTTTCAGCATTTCTTACTTTTGGTTGGGTGAGGGGAAATTTTGGATGATGGAGAAGGAGCAGGTGAAACCTGGCTCCCAGGTGACAGAATGGGGAAAGCGAACGGAGAAACTGAAGAACCTACCATGCAGAAAAGATTCAGTAATTAACCCTTTATTTACTTCTCATTCTCATAGAAGAAACATCATAAAAGTTAATGATACTTATATAGATACCTGGGTTCATTGGTGGCGGAGCATGATGTCTTCGCCCACTTGTTGGCAGTAATGAGGGAGGCATTGCTTGATCTATATAAAAAAACTGAAAATAAGGCTATACATTCAATTGCCGCAAAAAGACTTAGTTTGTGTCACAATGCAGTAGATCAGGTAGCACATCAAACCTTGGTGTTTTGAAGTGGGAGGAGAAACCAAATATGATGATGCAGGAGCAGGGCTGGTGATTATGTTCCTTGTATGATGATGCTGATAAGATGAGGTTGAAGGTGAAGATGCAGGAGAATGATATTCTTGATTGAAAGGAGATTTACGAGATGAAATCAGTGGCTCAGGAGCATGATGAAATTGCCTTGCTTCACGTGCAGCAGGAGCTACAACAGAAAAAGAGTATACATAAATAATGTTTTCATATGCATACATATATATCTCTTTGAGTAGAGTGTGTGCGTATGTGTGTGTGTGTTTTAATAGTTTTAATATTTACATTCTTTATTCACACTGTTTTCCATCAGCTAAAGCTTTATCTTTGGATATCTACTAATGAACATGGTAAAGACGAATGATAGCATATAAGATATCATTTTGATTTGGGTAACTACATTTCAAAAGAATTGAAGCATGATATCAATTTTGTATTGCTTTATCAATTTTTAAGTTTGAACTGTATTGTTAGGGCAATCTTTCAATATTATGCCGTTAGTACAATGGGCAATCCTCTAGCAAAGAATTTGCAAATTATCAGAAGTAGGTTAATGTTACCATACCTTGAGCAG
Source organism: Castanospermum australe (assembly GCA_019955255.1). Classification (NCBI taxonomy): domain Eukaryota; kingdom Viridiplantae; phylum Streptophyta; class Magnoliopsida; order Fabales; family Fabaceae; genus Castanospermum; species Castanospermum australe. The sequence continues at coordinate 94,471 of NSJW01000183.1, forward strand.
GGGAATGTACTACAGCTGGTAGCGGCCTTGGTGCTTTGTACAAAGGTGCAGAAACTGATGCTCCACCTTTTTTCATATTAAAGCTTTTGGAGGGAGGTAATGCAGGAGAGACAACAGGTGCTGCACCACATGTTTTGTGCCAATTAAGTGTCCATGAATTGAAGAATGATTGCACAATAGCATTTTCAATATCAAAAGAAATTATAGCAGTCAGATACTAATGTTGAACACTCTAGAATGATAGCTCATAGCTACAGGAGAACATTTATGTATTGAGAAAAAAATCAACAATATATATATATATATATATATATATATATATATAAAAGGTTTTGGAAAAAAAGATATTTCTTTGTACTACCTGAAAAGTTTGAGTGCTGACAGTTGCAACTAAACAAATTATTAGTAAAGACATTTTGACCGTTACATATTATTCTGCTCATTCAGTTGTAATTCTATCATCTTTAAATCTCCTGAATATCTTGCATGCATAACCCATCAAACATCTTTCTATCTGTTAAACAGCCTCATGATCATTCTTTTATTATTCCTCTATGCATGGACCAAAAGTTAGGTATATTTAGTAAACATTACATATCAGTCATGATTGTCATTTTTAATCTCGATTCAATTGTTAAGGCATCTGAATTCAAATTTCTCAATGTCATATCATATTATTATGCAATATTGACATGGGAGAAGATAAAATCACATCTCTTTCTGGATTATCAACAGCAATAGTAATTCAAACCAGTAAACATATACATAAGATTGCATTTAAAACCTCCATCATTTGAAGTGAAGTGTAGAGAGGCTATAAATGTGGAAAAGAAAATATTACAATGTTTTAAAACAAATGACAAAATCAGCAACTGGGGGGAGATAATAGAACAAAATCCTTTCACAAAATTTGCACCTGGTAATTTTGGTGGAGATTCTGCTGGTATAACCGGGTAGACCGATGGTGGATTTACTGGAAATGCAATTGTTGGTGATGTAACTGGTGCCAAATGAGTACAACAAAAAGAAAAAAAAAACAATGAGACAAATATCAATTATCACTCTGATAAAAAATTAGATATATTATCTTTTCATCTTCTTTCATCAAATTAAGGTAATAATGAGTGGAGTTATTTTTGGGAAAATATAGTGGCCTACTGGTGGGTTATTTTCCATTTTCCATGGCGGGGATGCAATAGATTCTGTGCTTCAATCAAAAAGCAGAAGTTTAGAACCATATAGTTGAATTCTAGAGATCATTTGACAAGACTATATTACATACGTGGTGAAACTGGTTCTGGGGTGTGAGTGTGACCATTATTTGCATGATGAGTTGGTTGACTGACTGGTGAATATTTTGGTAAAATTGTAGGAGGTATTGCAACTGGGGCTGTTCAAAATGCCATAGAAAAGCATATTCAGGGTCATTATCAACTGGAAACTAGCACTGAAGAAAAACTTTAGAACAATCTAGTAGAATTACCTTGTGAAACTGGCTCCAATGTGTGACCCATATTAGAATTCCTTCTATGAAAAGTTGGAGGCGAAGTTCCATGCCCAGTTGACTGGTTGACTGGTGAATTTTTCGGCAAGTTAGCTGACAAAGGTGCTGTTAAAAATGTAACAGAAGAGTATATTTTGGGTCAATACCAACTAGAAGTTGAAGATGAAAAGAAAATTTTAGAAACATCTAGTAAGAATTCAGGTGACAACTTTTCACTTTATCACATGCCTGGTGAAATTGGCTCTGGGGTGTGACCTTTATTTGCACCCCCTCTATGAACATTAGGAGGAAAACTTCCGTGTTCGGTTGGTTTGCTTACTGGTGAAATTTTGGGAAAATTGGTAGAAGGTACTGCAGGTGGGCCTGCTCAAATATTCAATAGAAGAACGTATTTTGGGTCAATACCAACTGGAAGCTGGCAATAATGAAAAGGAAAATCATCCAGTAATAATTCTAGTAATAACATGACAAGACTTTTATCACATGCCTGGTGAAAATGGCTCAAGGGTGTGACCCTTATTTGCACTGCTCTTATCAACCTTAGGTGGCAAACTTCCATGTTCAGTTGGTTGGCTGACCGATGAATTTTTTGGCAAATTGCCAGATGGTATTGCAACTGGGGCTGTTCAAAATGCAATAGAAGAGCAGTGAATTTGGGTCAATATCAATGGGAAGGTGGACTCACCCCTTCCCCCCCCCCCCAATCCCCCAAAAAAAGAAACTACTCAATCATGTACCTGGAGCAGTTGGTGTGGAGACAGGAGGCCTAACCGCAGGATCTTTCCTTTGAAGTGGACTTGGTTGCACGGATGGTGGCACATTCCCTTGTACAGTTGACGGTGAAGGAACAGCCTTAAATGGTCGTGATAATGTTATGGTGCTAGGACTAGGACTAGGAGATATTGATGGTTCAATTCCTTTAGTCTTCTGAGGGATTGGAGCTGATGTAGGAGGTGGCAATGTAACTGGAGGGTGCAAGAATGACCCTGGATGGCGAAAAACCAATTTTTTTTGGTCAGATGATCCACAGATGACTTAATGAACAAAGGGAATGGGATTACCGTTTGGTACTGCTGGAGAGCTTGGGGCAATGGTTCTCCATGAATCTCCCGGGTGTAAAAGACCATGTGTTTCACTGGGGGAAGGATTCATAGGTAAGGTTGCTGGAGATGGGGATATAACAAATCCTGAAAGAAGGAAAAGAAGTTTCAAATACCAGGAGAAACTAATAGGGCAGTGAATTGTTAAGTTAAAAAGCTCAAAACTCAAACCCATTTTTGTATGTTATTTAGATATACCATCTGGATCTGATGGTGAGCGTGGTGCACTGCTTCCCCATGACTCTCCATGATGGATAGGACCAGGTGTTTCTCCTCTAGGATGAATGACAGGAAGAAATGCTGGCGATGGGGATATAACAGACCCATAAAGAAGATATTATCAGTTGGAAAGCCAAAATTTCCATGGGGAAAAATGAAAAATTATTAAAATATTTATCAGCAAGCTCAAAATTATCAAATCATATGACTGATAATAATCAGGCAAGCATATGGGCTCACATCAGCAATATCTTCTGCAAAATTTAACATTTTGGAATGTTGGTATTTTTTTTCTCTTCTGGTTGGCTTTGTACTTTGTATCGTATCTGGATAATAAAATTTGAAATAAATGTAAAGTATCTCTGTCCATTTATTTGAGAGGAGAATTTTTAAAAAAATTTAGAATTCATTTTCTACACCTACGAATCTTAAGACTGCAGGCCATCAGATTCTTAAGGAACAACACTAGCTTCCTACAATGGGTATTTAAAGACGGATAAGAAATTAATCTACAGGCAACAAGTACCCTCACTAAAAGAACCTCTTTGGTCTTGCAATGATTATGGGACATACAACCATAAACCAGTAAAACTTATAAGCAGCTATTTGTATGCTTAGCGGAGTAGATTTGCTCATACAAAGCAATTATTACATAGACAAGAAGAGATTAAGTTGCTGAAGAAACAAATCAGTAATTATCAGCCACTTGTGTTGTAAGCAGCCAATGTCCTTTGGTTCTGATGGCAAATAGCCTCAGAGGAACAAGATTGGAGGAGGGTGAAATAATGGGTTGCAAACCCATCAGCAGCTTGCGTTATGTTTAATATATACTAATGAAAATTAGATTTTGTAAGGAATGCAAGAGGAAAACAGAAAGAAAGAAGAAGACATCTGATGCCCCATTCGGATTTGGTGATCCTAGCTATACGTACGCCCATATCTAATTTTTCCTTTTCACTGAGGTATGGCGATTTACATTAATATTCTGATTGCAAATTAAGCACGGATGTTTAGGTTCTCTACGGTATAGATTACAACAAAACATTGAAAAAAGTAAATATGTTGGCCCAGATCAAGTACTTCTAGCTTAGGCATAAGTTTGGTCATATTCTCTGCCCAAGTCTCTAAAGGATTAACTTCAACGAAGAGTTCTGAAGATTAAGTACCTACCTTTGGATCCTTGGACTGCCACGGCAAAGCCAATGATGCAGAGCTTCACCAGCTGCAGAATCAGTGCCAGAACCATCCCCATCCCATGCCAATCTCCAAAGACAACCTCCTCAGCAGCGAGTTAAGAGAATAATACAATGATAAACAAGGAAATAGATTACAGATTTGGAAGTTGATAGCTTGAAGCAAGAACAAACGGAGGTTAAATTGAAGACGACCCACATATAGTGACATCAAAGCAACGAGAAGGAAGTTTATGGAGCAACCCAGAAGAGACTTTGGTGAAAAGGACAAGAGCCAAAACAACTGTTTCTTGAGAACACGAGCTCTAGAATTGGCAGTGTTTAAGGATTTCCATGGCAGAAGCAGAAGTCGAACTCTTTCCACTGGCGTTAGTTATCAGACAAAGTTAAAATTGATCCAAAGCGAAAAAAAAACAAAATGAACTTGTGTGTTCCACAATCCACACACACTTTTATGAAAACTCAAAAAAAAAAAAAAGTGAAGTAACAGATCCCTCCTCCTTGTCTCAGAGACTCAGAGAGGCAGTTGGGGTGGGACACAGAGGATTGCAGGAACAGAACAGAACAGTCTTGGTATATATATATATATATATATTATACTAATTTTCAGTGGGAAAGTTAGATTTAAGTGGTGTGTCTATGGGGTCTATTACCAAAATTAGTTTGATTCAGTTCAATGGAGGTTGCCTAGTTGCTTTTCTCCTTTTCGGTAGCTCCTGTTGGCCATCTTGAGATTGTGATTTATTGATAACAAGTTGTGGCACGTGTCAAAATCCCATTCCTGACACCTCACCGATCGCCCCACATGATCTACATATTATTGATGGTTAATATGACTTCCGTGACACAAAATAAATGATATTCAAAGAAGTAAAGACAAGTTTTAAATTAGAGATTGTTTAGTTAAAAAAAAAGAGAGTCCAATCACACTTATGAATATAACGACGAAGAGTCTAATAAAATGGCTTAGCAATCAGCGGAAGTGACTCCTAAATCATCCCCTTCCAACCCATTTGAAAATTGAAGCCTAAAAAAAAAATGGCTTAATAAGTTATTATATAGATGGCAGTTGGTTTAAAGTACTTCGGGAGATAGTGGAAAATGTGGCACCCATGACATTCCTTTATAATGGACAAAAAGTAAAACTTTGTGGGATACTTTAAGCGAAGAATACTTTGAGTGTAATTAAAAAAAAGTAAAACTTTGTGGGATATTTTTTTTATCAGTTAGTAAAGTAATTATCAAATTGAAAGATGATGATAAATTAGATAATAGCTCTGGTCCCCTTAAGAATTTTATGGCAGATCAGATTGCACTATGCACCATCCAAGTCCAACGAACTTAAGAATTTTATGGCAGATCAGATTGCACTATGCCACCATCCAAGTCCAACGAACTTTTCAGGTTGATTATTGCCTAACTATAATTAGTCAGTGGACTTTAACGAAGACTGCAATTATAAACGGTGACTCATAATTTTTTTCTTAGCACAACAAAATAGAAAAAGTGGGAGACGGGAAATTGAAAGTGGCATATCTTCTGAGAAGGCCCTCAATGTCATAAATTCATGTCCCAAAACTACTTATTGCTCAGTAACAAAAAAAAAAAACTATTTATTGCTCGGGTGCATATGAAAAGCAGCATAAAATAAAATTGTGGACTGAAAGAAGACAAAAGCAAGGGTCATCGATGGCATGAAAGAAAGTGGTACATGAGACAGAGTGAGACACACACGAGAGAGAGAGAGAGAGAGAGAGAGAGAGAGAGGATGAAATGAGGGCCTCTCAGCTTGTCTCAGAGGGTGGTGCAGATTGGATGGCTAGCTGTGAGTTTCCCCACCATTCACCAATTAAAGTCTCGATGATGGTTTTCTTGGATTGTAGCGTAAGGGCACTGGCCTCAAGATCAAGATGGTGGTGTGGTGTGTGGAAGCTTTGCTGGCCACATGCACCGTTGCAACACAAAACAGGATTGAACGGGTAGGGTCCATCTCCAAACATTTGTTGTACACTTTTTCTTTTAGAAAAAGTTTTCACGTACCAAGCATTAATTTATATTGGTGGAATTCAGTGCCCACTTGCGGTATACTAAGGCAAACTGCCCTTATTTAGGGACACTTGCTCAAAGACAACTCATTTGCATTGAAAACTGATATAAAGGGTATTTTTCTTTGGGAAACATTAAACACAGCATTTACAATATCTCAAGTAAACATTTTTTTATACGTGGATTGAGTCTCTCCTGTTGCTGAATAATAAGAAAAGGGTCTGTTACAAAAATAAAACACAAATTAAAGGTCCTGTATAATAGAAGAGAATCCGAACTCTATTCCTTTAGTCCATACCTAAAGATTTTTTTTTTATATGAAATATAAATACTTGTCAATTTCCACAAATTTATTTCGTATAAACTCACTTAGTATTTCAGTATTTATCATTTATATTATGCATGCATCAGCAAATTTTGGCACAATCAAATTGAAGTATTTAATATCCTTCTATTGTTCAACGACTATAACCTTTGAACAAAATATTTTCAGTTGTTTGGATTGAGAATTACGGTGCACGATCTTGATGACCGAAACTTTGTCTCATGAAAACTGTTGAACCCTGTGGATTCGTTAAATTTACACTACGGGGTTAGTGAGAACTACCAAACATTCTTGACATCCACAAACAGCTTCCCGCAAGCATCAAAATAGTATCGATCTCAAGGCTATGCAAACTTGATTTGAGTGCTGATTAATCTACACAAAATATGTTGGGGTTTCACAACGCACGAAAGAGGAACAGACAGCTATCTAAACAGAGTTAGGTTGATACCTTGTCCGATAGTATCATTTTATACATTTATACAAAGATCATTCCTGATTTCAACCTCAATGGAATCAATCCCATGACGAGGAAAAAAAAAAAAACCCATGTGCGAATAGACAAGTAACTTCGAATTCAACTATATATGTAGGCCCACTCCATCTTTGAAAATACTCTATTTTTGTCTTGATGAACAAGTCCCCAACCCCACAGGAAATATATATATCTAGTTTCAGTTTTCGATTTCGTATTTCAAAGCCTTCACACATGAAGCAAAGGGATCAAATCACCAAGGCGAATGTGATACACAACGAACGCAAGACACGAAAGGCCTCCTCCTCCTCCTTCTCATCCCTTCATTTTCTTGCTACTTACTCCACCTCTTTCTCCTTTTTGACCCTTTCCTTTCTTTATCCTTTGGCACCACCCATTACTGTTTCAGCAAATACTTCTTTTACAAACTTCATGGCATCGCCTTTAGAGCTCAACCTCGTGAACTTTTCCCTGCGAGATAACAATTATATTACCAAGGGAAGCAGGGGACCAGCACGAAAGAGTTTCATCCAATGATTCAAAGTTCAAACCATGTGCAAGAACCAAATTATGACTTGTTAACTCAATTTCCAATATAGAATTTTCATATTACATACATAACTTTTGGATCTTTCCTTTTGGTTAAGGCTGAAAAGGATTTGCTTTTGAAGAACATTATATTTCCCTACGATAGCTGAGTTGGCTCCTTCTTCAAAGCTGAACAATATAATTGGGCCACCAGATGCCCAGTGGTATCTTTCCTCCAGTCAAAACAATTAGATGGCCTGGCCCATCGAAGCTGGGTAGAGAGGGTAAGCCTGTTCATTCAGGGCAAGCATGAAGTTAATAACGTGAATGCAGCAGAGTTGGGAACTTGGGATTAGGAATAGCAAATTGTATCAGAACAAATAAATCGAATTAGACTATAAATACCAAAACCACTATAGAATCGAATTCCCTTGCCAAGGTTGAAGACGACCTCTTAAGAAAATATAGTATAACAAAAGCATGTTAGTCATTGATGCCATCTTCAACATAATGCAACATTTTACATAACATTACTATTACATATGTTATCGAGAGAGTTTTAATTTTTTTTTTTAAATTAAGCTTTACCAAACATGCACTAGGTCTACAAAATTTAATAATTTTATTCCCGAGTAAGGTCTTTTGTGTGCCTGTTAAAGATGTTCACTGGAACTTTCTTTCTCATAGTTGGATTGAGATGAACAATGATAAGGCTTCTAAAGGTAACTCAGTTGGGGCTGGCTATGGAGGGAGACGATTCTTCGTGGCGTTGATGGTGTGTGGATCAAAGGATTCATTCATTTCACTTAAGGGTTTATGATTCTTTTCGAGCAGAGTTATGGGAGAATTCTAGCTTAGATCGACCTGGCTTGAAATGAGAATTTTTGAATAGTGGTGGTGGAGAGTGATTCAAAGGCTATCATTTCCATACCATGCTAGATTTCATAACAGAAGCTGCCGCAGTAATTTATTTTGATTCATCTTTCTTTGGAAGGATCACCCTTAGGATATGAGATTTGGCCATATGCTTAGAGAAGGAAATATCTATGTCGATTGATTGGCGAACTAGAATATTTCCCAATCGTATGATTTTCAGGAGATTGATCATTTTATCCCTTCTTCGTATTTGTTAGTGTTGGTTAATTAACGATTAAATATTTGCTCCTTTAATTGTTAAATTTAATTATGAAGCTTATACATTAGATTATTTCATTGTTGTAAATAAATACTCCAGCTAGCCAGAAAATACTTTATCATACCAAAAAAATTATCTTTAACTAGTCACGGGCTTTGACTCAGTCAATGCGCAGGGACGTGACAACTTACATTGTATTATATATTGAATGGTTCGATTACATTTCAGAGAGAGCATAACAGAGGGGCTACAAAGAAGGAAAAGGGAGACTAGGGAAAAGGTTTGAACGGGAAGGAAGCAACAAGGAGATCAAGATGGCACAGGAAAGAAAGGGGAAGCCTTGCTGGTAGTTTTTTGTCCTGTTGCTAGAGGTAAGGTCTTAGAAACTATTTTATACAACTTACAACTTATATATTATATATTTAACTACGTTTTGATCCTTAAGAATCTCATCTCATAAGAATGATTATATTATTATCACTTCTAGTTAGGAAAAATTAAGCTTATGGGACAATTCAAATGGATCAAACCCTATAAAGATATTCTTGATTAGTTTTTTTTAGATTTAACTTCTCATAATTTATTATACATGTGCATATATTTTATCGTATTTTCTATTGTTAATTTTTTTATCAATGATTAATATTTTTCACTTTATCTCTAAAGTAAACCCTTACTTTAGAATAACCAAATCTATTCTTTTTTTTTTATAAGAAAAATGATAGTAAGAATATGTTACTCTAAAACAAGAGATTAGGATCCCATGGGACTACTAGTGAAAAGGAATATTTAAACTTTTGCATATAAAGATATAAAGTCTTATCCAAATTCCTACCAATCCATATTAACTCTTAATTTATAACTTTCAATATATTTAAGATACTCAATGCATGCATGTAAGTTTAATAGATATTTGTTTAGAGAATTTGCCATTAATGTATATTCAAGTGTCTTGTTTTTTATATATTTATATGCTTTGTCAAATATTTATTTATTGGTCATTGATTATATGTGTTTAACTTTAAATATTTAATGTGAGAACTAACGATTAATAATTTTATTAAATTGGTAGTAAAAAAAATTATATCTAATTTTATATGAGCATATTATTAAAAAAATTTATGATAATAATTATTTGAATAATCAAAATTTTTCAATAATATGCAATATATGATAAAATTATAGGGTTAAAATTTTCATACCAACAATGTAACTCAAACAAAAAGAAAAAATCTTAGCATCCTAACAACTTTCTTTTAGATTTTATAATTTGACATTCATCACTTTTGAGCCAACTAAATTTACTACATATATTTGCGAGAGGATTTATTCAGGATTTTGGCATTGGCCCTTTAACAGTTACTTCTAGTGAGAGCTCTTTCTCCCACCCTTAGAACCGTCATTTTGAAATCAATGACGTCATTTCACTTGGGTGCCCTCCGACCGAAGAACTTTTGGGCTATTATAACATTGCAGACTTATATTGTTGGGCCTATAAGTTCCACTTTTACTACAGTCTCTCTCAAGGATATAACAAGTGGGGCAAACAATTAAAGCAATTAAGCGATTAATATATGAGTTTAATTTTAATTGATAATTTTAATTTTAATTTATTATTAATATAATATTTTTATACTATCAGTATCTTCTACTCGTGTGTTGTCATATTTTCAAAAAAATTTAGCTATAATAATAATAAAATTAAACTTTTTTTATTAATGTAATACCACATGATATAATATAAAATAATTTTATATTTGTAAGTAGATCAAAATTAAATTCTTATTAATTTGATAATAAATAATTAAATATTGAGTTATGCTAAAAAATTTCAAAAATTAGTCTAAAATCTTTTTTATTATTGAAAATAAAAATAGAATTATTTAATCTTTATAACACAAAAATATAATTTTTTTCTTGAAAAATTTTTAGTATTTTTTTAAGTACCGGTATAAATTTTTTTTTATATTAATAATAGATTAAAACTAAATCTTTGATATATTTTTTAAAAGAAATTGAATATGTTGTCACCTATATTATTACATCAAAGTCAAAGATAGTCTTTTAATTTATTAATTTACATATAAGAATTAGATGTTATTGTAATACTAAAAGAGACAATGCCATTGAAAATGAGAGAAACCAGTCATAGGTATTGATCGAATTGTGCATATGCAAGTGCATGGCTGATGGGACGCGTAGCTTGGTAGCCTATGTACATATAATTGAAGTAGACTCTTTCAGTCTTTCTAATAATATAATGAGACGTACTTTCACAAGATATCTCTCCTCAATTCAATTGCACCACCTATTAAAAATAAAAAATTTACAATTGGATGATGGGGTTGGCCAAAAGGTAGTCAATTTTTTTTTTCCATGTCATATTCCAGTCAAACTCTCATAACCCATTGGGTCATTCAGTCTACTCTTTATATTGTTCGTAAGATTTTGCACATTGAATAATTATCAAGATTCAAGATTTTGGGATCTAAAGACTGGAATAATAGATTAGCCTAAAATAGACTTTAAAAATGAAATAACGCATTTGCAAACCACGTTGTAGCTTTTCAAAGACTTTTGCTTTCGTGCGCCGAAAGTTTTATTGGAAAAATGTGCAAAGCATTTAGCTGAAAATTTGCAAATTTTAATAACTTTAATTTATATAAATATATAGAAAAATTATAAAAATGTAACATAACTTTTTCATTTTTTAATATAATATAATGACAGTATAGAAATTAGAATCTATATATCCTCCTGACTAGTTCACTTCTAATGATTTTATAACTTTTTGAATTAAAATTTTAAATTTTATATTCGCAAGATAGTGTATTAATTACAAATAGAATGTGGACCGAAGAAGACACCTTTCCAAAAGTGAAACTTGAAACTGACCAAGTATATGAATGAGTCTTCCTAGTATGGGAACAAGGCCACGCTCTTAAAAATTTTATAAAAATACAAAATAAATTACATTCAGTACTATCTAAGCATTATTCTTAAAATTTTATAGCCTATCAAACTATCAATAAACATTTGAGACAGCTCTATACCAAAAAAATGAATAAATAATAATAATAATAATAATAATTGATCCAGGTTTTTCTAATTAATAAGGTTGGTGGCGCAAATTCAAATCTTCATTCTTCCAATATTTCAACGACAAATATTCTGACTGCTCTATGCATATATATAAACAATTCAATTCATCGTTCACATTATATTGAGGGAAGAGATAAACGCAACAACAATGGAATACTGGCTAGAAAGCAAAGATGAGGCTGGCACGTGGTCCCCCAGGAATGTGACTTGAAAGTGTGAACATGCATGCACGCTTCAGTTTTCATTTATATTTTTGGGCCATGGCATGCTTTGGTCTTGTCGTACAGAATAATTAATAAATATTTTCTGTTTTGGTGAACTACAGAATAATAACAAAAGGCAATCCTTGCCTTAATCGTGGATATGATATTGATATGAGAGCGAAAGGCTCTCTCCCTCTCCATAGATTGGTCGATCTTTGAGCCAAGAAAGACATCATATAATTAAAATATATGGTTTTTAGCACCTGGTTGTTGCTAGCGAACGACAATTACTACAATAATGTGTTAATTAACTGCTGCTTTTTTTTTCTAATATATAAATAATGCAAGTTGAACCTTGCGAGAAACCTATTGGTTGCTTTATCTACGTTCAAAAAAATTGAAATAATTATTTAATGGGTCTGTACATGTCAGACAATGGCAGTATATGAACATCAAGTTCTACGCAAGAATTATATTGCTCAAATCAAAACTCTTTCTCTTGTTTGAGAGATCATATAAGATAAAATTTGATAATATAATATAATATAATATAAAATATAATAATATAATACTTTAATATAAAAAAAATATAAAAATAAAGATCGAAGTTAATTTAAGATTAGAGTATTATATTTTTATTTAACTTGATATAAATTAATCCAATCAAATTTTATTAAATTATATAAAATTTGATTAATTTATATTATAATTCTTATTGGAGAAAATTAAGTGGACTATATAACTTTATTATATTAAATGTCATACTAAACATATGATAAAAATAAATCGTATTTTTAGGGAGTTAGTGAGTTATGTTAGTTGAAGCCGGTTCAAAGTTTGTTAGTGTATTTGTATGAAGATTGGCCTTAAGAAAGACTCATCAGTTGCTTTCGAAGTTGGAAAATTCGAGGACCATTTCGTTGCTGAAATCTCTCTTTGAGATCATTCCAGATCTCAGCTGCATTCTCAGAATACATGATGCTGGGGATTATCTCCTTGGATACCGAATTGAAAATCCATGAGATAACAATGCTGTTGCCTCTCATCCATAAAACAAACAATTGAGGATCAGAATCGTCTGGTGTTGGCAAAGATCCATCAACAAACCCAAATTATTTCTTGACCGACAGTACAACCTTCATGGAACGACTCCAAGAATTATAGTTGTCACCTGTGAGTACCTGAGATACAATAATCAAGCCAGGACTATCGGAGTGATGCAAAAGAAATGGATTAGAGACCTCATCGACGGAAGCCATGGATGAAAACCAAAGAAATCTTGAAAACAGAAGGCTTGAAACAGAGAACTCAGAGATGCACAGTGTTTTCTACTGATACCATATTACAATCAGAAACTCAAATATGAGAGAATATGTAAAATTGTTATTAACTTAGGCTAAGAGCCTGTGGTTTTACAAATACACTAACAAACTTTAAATTGACTTCAACTAACATAACTAACTCCCTAATACATATAATATAAGCTTATACTATATCAGACTTTAAACTATGTATAAAACAAGGCTTTTTTATGAAAGAAAACATTATTTTTATATGATCTCTTCTATTCTAAAAATATAAACTTTACATAAACATTTTATATGGTCAGTAATGGATGAAATATGTGTTGTTATTTGATTTTTTTTTTATGAATTTGATTTTATAAATTTAAATTTATTGAGAGTTGAATTATGTTGTTTGAATAGTATTGATAAAAAATTATTTTTAAATATATACTTGCAAAATGAATGTTTGATTGTGTATTTCTTATTTAGATTATAAAAAATATTTTTTAATAAAATACACACCAAACTAATTTTTTGTCAAAAAAATAACATTTAATTTGCTGTTTCTCATTTTTTTCATTTAATATTCTGTTAGGATGATCCAAAGCAATTTTAAGTTATAGATGTGAATCATGTTAATACTACTTTCAAGACTTTAAACATATAGTTTTTCTCTTTTTCAAACGGCTTCTCCTGTTTTTGGTATTTAGGGAATTTAGCATTTAGTAACTAGGAGATGAGAGAATTTAAAACTTAATTCTCAATCTTTGATGAAGAGTCAGATTGTTATATGGTTTAACGTTGATTTGCCACATGACCAAACGGGAAGTTTGAACAAATGCCCATGTTTCTCTATTTTAGAAGGTAGATTTTAGAATCATAAATCATTTATAAAAGAAAAATAAATCTTAAAGCCATGGGAGGGATGGATCCATCGCACAATGACCACAAAAAGTAGGTTCAACGCACGACAACATCGACTCTTTCAGAAAATTGACGTTTTATTTTAATAAAAGGATTTTTGCAAGTTGTCCCCTTCACTTCGCCCCCAAGCCATCATCTGCTGTATTTTCTTCCAAGTCTTTGTGGAAATTATAACCAGTTAAGACTAATATATGTTGATATTTTCTTGCTGAACCAAATAGTGGGTATTTAAAATGCCTATGCTGCGAAAATTCCAAGTAGATGTTCCCAAAAGCATTCAGATGCAGACATCCATTAGCTAACTAATCGAGAATGTATATAGAATTGAATCGTGTGTAATAAAGGATAAGTATGACTCAAGAAATTTCCAGTTAATTTCTTAGTGCTGTCATTACATAAGACCAAATGACTCGTCTTATCGTGTATAATATTCAAACACTGTAAATAAACACGTTGGAATCTGGTTGGTATGCAAGGAATAAGAAAAATGATGAAAGAATATAATGGTCAAAATCACTAATTAATGGATAGCTATGAACTCATCCGGAAGATAAAAACATATATATATATATATATATATATGTCCAGGTCAGTTGAGTATGTCTGATTGAAAAAATAAAATAAATTACTGTAAGTTTGAAAGAGAACACTCTAACTCTAGTGAGTTGTTGAAATATGTCCAAATCTCTTTCTAATAAAAACAAATCCACGACCAGTCAGCACTCGCCAATGTTTACTGATTAGGTATAGCATGAGCATAGCACTGCACAGGTGTTTTGCGTCACATACTTTTGGAATATCCATTCCTAAAGCAAACCAAACTAACATGGGGTTGGAGTTATGGAATTTGCAAAAGTGACACCATGAAGAATTTAAAAAAAAAAAAGAAAGAAAAAAAGTGGCGTATATTCACATTGAAATGCAGTGGCATATATTACAAAAGACTACACTATGAAATGCTTTTTTATACCATGATATTCACATTTATTTATTTTATTTTAATCCAACTTGGTTTAATTTTTAGTCAAGGAAGAACATCCGGAGCCCTGAAGTCTGAACAAAAAACAAAAAACAGAGAAAAAAAGAGAATCAGCTGAATGAAGTAAACGTCAACTCTGCAGCAGAGCCTCACAGTTATATGCGACACACCCCTTTATATACATATTGCCAGCAGTTTTCAGTTTCATCTTGAGGTCAGAGAGAGAGATAGAGAAAATCCCAAACCCAGAAGTGATTATGGGTGACGCAGCAGCTTCAGTGTCTGCTCTCATGGCCAGTTGGCTCACACCCTCTTCTCTTTTCATCTTCATCAACCTCGTCATCGCTACCATAGCCATCACTTCTCGTTTCGCCACCCCCAAAAGGCAGCAACTCCCACCCCATGACTCGCCCCAACTCGTTCGAATTCCGTCTCTGCTAGACCGAGTCAAGTCCTTCGATCTCGGTCTCTATAAATGCGAACCAACGTTTGCAGAAACCCAGCACTTCGAGCCAGCGCTCCAGAACCACGACGACTCACCCAAGCTCGTCCGAGCCCCGTCCCTGTTGGAGCGAGTCATGTCCTTCAATCTCGGCCTCCACAAAACAGAGTGTTTCCAACCCGAAAACGACGAAACTCCGTGCCCGAGCCCGGATAATCCGCCCCAACCGCAACTGGCCCGCGCTCCGTCGCTGTTGGACCGGCTGAAGTCCGTGAAGTTGTGCAGATCAGAGTCAACAAAGGGAGAGAAAGAAGCAGAGTCGCCGGTGGGGATGCCGGAGGAGAAGATGAGTTCTGGAGAAGACGAAGAAGGGGTGGACGCGAAGGCTGATGATTTTATCAACAGATTTAAGCAGCAACTGAAGTTGCAGAGGCTTGACTCCATTCTCCGTTACAGAGAGATGCTCAAACGAAACTGAGAAGAACAAGAACAAGAAGAAGAAGAAGAGAGAATTTGGATTGGTGATTCAGAGCAGAAGAGCTTTTGCATAACACTAGAACCTCCTTCACCTTTGTGCTTACCTGCATCATCGGCCTAACTTAGTTACAGGTAGATTGAAAATACTATAAGTTGTATTCATGCAACAATTAATTGCATTCATATTTATAAATTCAAATACTTAGCGTTTCTCCTTTGATAATATCCCAACCCAAGCCAGTAAAAAAGTAATAAAAAGTTTAAAACAATGATATGACCTAATTTATTTTCGTTATTGATTCTCTTTAAATTTAATAAGAGTTTCAATTTTTTTAATCCCAAGTTAGCAAGCTTTGGTTGGAATAATAAGCCAGGAAATGTAAAGCTAATTGCTAAAAGCTCAAATACAGGAGCTGTCTAGCACCGCAGACAGACAGGCTGCCAGACTGAGAAGGAAAACATACATATATAAGCCATACAAATACCAACCTTAAAAACGACCTTATGTATCTTTTACCAACGACCTTATGTATCTTTTACCCTTTGCTTGGAATCATAGAAATGAGGAGAGAAAAAAAAATGTGGGGGAGAGAAAATGAGAAAATAGAGAATTTTCTCTTGCTTGTCTAAGTAAAAAAATATATAAGAAGAGAAAAAATACATGTGAGTCCCAAATGAAAAATTTTCCCTCATTAAGCAGAGAGAAAGCTAAGCTAAATCCAAAAATGCTAGAAAGAGAAGGTTTAATTTTTTATATATTCAAATATTCTTCATTTTCTCCTCTTTTTCTTCAATTCAAGTACAAGAAGAAAATTTTTTTTTATATATTTTCTCTTCTTCTTTTCTTTCTTCTCTATTTTTTTTATTTTTTATTTTCTCTTCTTCATGCAAGCAAAGTTCTTTTTCTATTTTCTCTCCTTGATGCAAGCAAAGTATTAGATATGTTTGGATGGAAGAGTTTAAAAAGAAAGAGAAGAAAAAGTAAATTTTTAATTTTGATTAAAAATTCTTTTTATTTAAAAACATTTTAAATAAAAAAATAAAATAAAATATTATTAACTTTCTTACTTTTCCTGTTTTATTTCTATAAATATTTTATAACTCTTATAATTTAAAAATAAAATATCAACCCTTCTTTTCTTTCCTTCAAAACTCTTCCATCCATAGCCCTTGAGATATAGCAGAAGAAGCACCCGAACAATTCTTCCACTTTGGACTGACTAGAGATTCTGGCCAGTGAAAAACTGACTGTCCCTACACGTATCCGAACAACATTGTCGGGACGTGATTGCAGCGGTTCACTTCCGTCACCATTTCCATGTTTCCCGCTGGCTCCATTCTCAAGTCAGTGAAAAATTGACCTTTCCATTTCATACCCAGTTCCTCCGATCTGAGAAATTATTTTATATTTTTAGAACACTAATAAATACGTATTTAAAAAAATATTTTTATTATTAATTTTAAAAAAAATTATATATTTTTTATATTAAAAATTTAAAATTAATAATAAATATATATTTTAAAATATATATTTATTATAAATACAAGAATATACAGTAATTTCTTCCTCCAATCAATTTTTCTTTCAATTTCAATTTCTAAAGTACACGTTCGTCTACATGTTGCTGTGTACTGGTTATATACAATACAATACAATCTCAGTTTGCTGGGCCTCGGTCACATTGTATTTGGGAGGAGGAGGTTTTTATAGTACAGCAGAAATAAGAAAGAACAAACGACTAGTGCATAGAATCAAGCCCAGCCCTGGGATTGGATCATCCCACGCTTGCTAGCTCCAAGTTTTGCGAGATGATTAGCAAAACTATTAGCTTAACGAGAACATGATTAATCTAAACAAGCCATTCCGGCACCAAAAACTTTCTGATTGTCACCCCTATATTCTAGTATAAGTGGAAACTACCCAAGTTAGAAAAAGTGAGTCACTCTAATACAGCGAAAGCCTCCATCCCAAGCTAGAGTTGAGTCATGGAAGATGGCCATGGAAGATTTTGAAAGAAAAAAGAAGATAGAATAAATTTTTTATTTTAATTAAAAATATTTATTTAAATTTTTTTTAAAATAAAAATATAAAATAAAATATTATTAAGTAACCTTCCTATAACATAATTTAAATTAAAAAATTAATTATTTCTTTTTTTTTATTTTCGTGCTCCTTCATTCATATATATTTTAAAAATATAAAAGTGTTCTTAATTTAAAAATATAAAATATGGTGTGTGTGTATATATATATATATATGACTAATTTTGAGGGATAGTTTGACAATCTCAGAAAGCTCCATAGTGACAGCTGATGATTCACTTTGAATGAGTACCTTATGAGTACCTATAAAGTACTCTGATACTTAAATTAATATGAAAGTAAAATAGAAATTGGTTTATAATTAAACATATCTAAAGTAATCCCTTAGTGATTTTAAATAGAGATTCAAGATCTTCAGTTTTAAGATGGTGTGTTAGATATTTTATTGAGCTTAGATTCAGTTAGAACCTACCAGTTTAATAATATATATATATATATATATATATATATATATATATATATAAAATATTTATTGAACCATTTTATTTAATTTTAAATTTGTATATTATTGCTTCTTGGACAAAATTGTCTGACTTTAATGTACGGAAAAAATTGTATGATTTAAAATTTTCATTTCACTGGATAATAAGGTTGTTTTGGGATGTTAAAAAATTTGTTTCGATAATCTTTGTTTTTATTTTGAAATTTTGAAATTTAATCAACTAGGTACGAATTCTTAAAGAATCCCACTTTTCCAGTGAAAATCAAGGACGGTAATTTTCTACCTGTAACAAGGATGTAAGCGGAGACACGAGACAAATATACGGCCAGGGGTGGCGTCGGGACGCTCCTCTCTTTCGGCCTCATTGACAGACATCCCAGCAAAAAAAACTTCCATATTAAATCGAGAAGGTACCAAATAAAAAACCAAAAACCTTTCAAAAAAGTGATGGCATATACGATCATGGTAAACGAAGTAAAAAATGCTTCTGCATAGTTACTCGCTTGGATTAAACAGTAATGGCTGAAATAAACACATAACTAAACTCAATAAACATCAGATAGCGATTTTAAATTCTTTCATATTAATGTTTCGCGTGAAATTTTTAAGGACTCTCATAACACTTCATTCAAAGCTAAAATCTCATTTAAAATGTTATTATATAATATTATAAAGTTAATATAACAGCTTGTATTATGGCATGTATTATATTTTTGTTAGTATAGTATAATATTCTAAAAGTACATAAGAATCTCTCATAAACATCAAATTACTTAAAGCTGCAAAAGAATATTCTACGAGGCATGTTAGGTCAAAGAATTAAGAGCACATTTGGTATGATTGAAAGAAAAAGATGAAATGGAATAAATATACAAAATCTTCATAATCAAAGTATAAAAAATTTCACATTTCCGTTTCATTCCTTTTCAATCCTTCATACCAATCACTAAAGTATGCAATAGAGAAGAGTTTATTCCCTGCCAAAAAAATCTAGGCATCCATTAAGTGACTAAAACCTTGATGCAACTCATGCAAGTACAAAAATGAAACAAAGGAACCTTTTCTTCCTTTTGCCTATATACACGCACACCATTAATTCAGGAACAGTTCAACTGTAAATACATATGCCAATGTCCGTCGGGGATCGTGCCACACTAATTATAGGGGGAAAAAAACCAAGGGACCTGAATGGCCAAAGATAGTGTCAATAACATTCACTACCAAGTTCATCAGCCCTTTGCTTCAAAACCAAGGGACCATAGGGGACTGAGTCCAGCCATCAGTCCAAAAGTCTATTTATGCCAGGATTTCAAAATCAAGCAGCTGGAACCTTTCTTCCATCTTCTATGAAGAAAATTGCTGTTTCTGGGACCTACAGGAGGAAGATAGCTTTTCTATCATACAGAAGTTCCGAATTCTTGGGGGAAAAGGAATTAATACATTTAGAAAAATCAGTGACATGCATAAACATAGAGAAGGCACAAAGATTAGCAACCTGCAAAAAGACAACTGCTCACTTATATCAATTAGACAATGGACCATGGAACATCTCTCTTTAGGTTATAGATCCCCATTTTCCCACACATCCTAGTGTAACATTCACACTGGTATCTTGTCTATTTTTTATATGAGGATTGGACATTTATTTTATGTGGATTTCGTGAAATCTTCAAGCATTTACTTCATTCCTTTCAGAGCTCATGGAAACTTAAATACAGGTATACAGAAGAAAACCCAATTGCTTCTTAATTATTCATAACACAGAAAACATATGAAATACATTTCAAAAGATGCATCTATCTCATTAAAAGATTTGTTCTATTTTTACAAAGATAATTAAATCACTTAAAATTGTCAGACAAGCGGGTTTGGAAACAGACAGGTCAACAAATAAAAAGCAAAAAAGTTTCATTACCAAGGTCTCTTCCAATACAACAAGCACGCCCAACTTAACCAATGAGGCAATGACATCTATAGAAAATAGTAAATACAGATGCATCTATACAGCTAATATTTACAAACTCCATTTTCACCATCAAAGCCATCATCAATAAGCAAAAGAAATTATATAAAGCCACTAACATGTCATGTCGTTTCTCTAAATGAGATTATGGGTAGCACATGTTTGTTACAACTAATAGATCCAGCATGATCCAGCATAATCCAAAATCAACATGAGACTTAGGTCACTAATGGGAAGAGAAACAAACATTACACGTAAAATATATTCACTCCATTCAGAGGTTCTCTCCTAGATAAATGGAATGTTCCATAAATCACATAATCCAATGTCAACGACAGATTGCCATTTTGAAGAACACATTTTTCTTACTATGAGTTTCTATAACCAAATTAAAACATCCACTTGTGCCTCCTCTACAAATGAATAGCAAATTCAAGAACACAGAACGTGAGACACTAAATATTTTTACTTGTTTCTTTCGATGGTTGCCAGAAATACATATTTAATTAGATTAAAATATCAAACAACTGACAATAAAAAAAACTTACATCAGGCCAGGTTTCTGTAATGAACTCCACAATGTCATAAGCTATATCCCCTTGAACGTCAATTTGCTCTTTCTCAGTTGGTCCCTGACAACAATCAATCCACAATGGTATAAGAAATCACATACATCTATTAAACAACTAATTATATGTCCACCATCTAAAAGCTAATAAACCTTGACAACAGAAGCTCCTGTAGCAAATTTTTTCCCAAGTTTCTTTGAAGCATCACTGAGCTTGACACCTGAAATGCAATAACAGAGACTGAGTTACTGATATTGATGGCACTGATGTAATGATAACTCAAGATAATGAAAAATATAGCTCACCAAAAAGTTCCAGGCCTTTCACAGTAGTAATACATTTTCGCTTGTTGCGTATGACCTTTTCAATAACAACCTCTTGCTTGTCCTGAAAAACAATGCCACTTCTGCTCATATCAAATGATTGGAAGTATGATATTCAGTATCATATGATGAGTATGTTTAATTTGAGAGTGTGAAAGAGTTCCAAGACGTGCCTTTTTCTTTATCTTCCCACCAGGAAGACGTTTGACCTCTTTTTGCTTTGGTGCTAAAACGTCAAAATATACCATGAGGGGACTTCAAAATATATTTTTTCTATGATCATTTGGCAAGCAGTAGAAAAAAAAAATCATTCAGTTTATAACTAAATCACTACAAAATATTCATATGATGGATGCCAAACTAAACATCCAAATTCATGGTGACACACTGACAGGTCAGCTCTGAAATTTGTGAAATCTTCACCTTCCTCAATCCCAGCTCATAAAAGAAAAACTATAAGGAAAAAAAACTGGTAGTTCTTTTATATGTACAATTTTGCTTTTCATTAAAAAATATGACCTAAATTACTTAACTTTATACTCAAATCCATACAAATATACAAACTTCTGATATAATTAAAGAGATTCAACCCCGTTAAGCTATCAAATCATAAGTATCATCTCATAAGGACATGTTCTATAAAAGAAATAGGAGTGCTGTCCTATTAAGTAGTACTCTATCAAAGTGAAAAAAACCAAGCGAAATTTTAGAACATTAATTGACAACTTCATTATGAGGCACACATTCATACTTGGTGGATCTGACATTTACTAACTAAGTAATTAGAATGTTTAGCTGAATTGAGTCTGCCCTGGTTCTAGGAAAACATGGTAAGAAGATTCCGGCCAAGAAAGCACCTTAGTATAGGTCACAATCACTACTCTATCATGATTCACCAATGCAGCATAATAGTATAGAGACTGATGATTCTGAGTCAGACTAATTAAAGTATGACAACTGATAAGATAAATGAGTTATTGATGGACAATAGTATAACCAGACTAATCAAATACAGTGAGAATTTTAATCAATCCTCAAAACCAGGTGCAAACCTTCATTTTCTTTATATTACTATGTGGGTTCAATGTCTTAAAAACCTTGTGCAGATTGTGGTATAAAAAAAAATTGGTCATTGCAAATTTTTTAAGGAAACACTCAACAAAGGGAAGTGCATTCTGAAGTTTAAAAGACTAAATTTACATTAAATTCAGTGCCTCATGCTTCCCACACGTGAGACTTATGATGCATGGATATGGGTACGGGTATCGGATACCACACAAGGATACTTATTTTTTAAAAAATAAGGATGCTGGTACGATAGGTTTGGAGAAGGCTTAACGTAGGTCCCACCCTTTGAACGCTTCCAACAGAATTATACTTACAAAAAGAGGGGGATTACTCGGGTACCCATCTTTTTGCCTACCAGCATCTAAATTGATTTGTCAAATATTTATTAGTTGTTAGTTTTTCATTTTATATTTCAAGCATTTATTGTGAAAAACATCCACCAATCACAGTGGGTATTGGAACCCTTGAAAAATAGCAACACCCTACAAAGAGAATAAAATAGGCCACATCTGGCAACGATTTAATCCAGGAGTAACTGAAGACATATCCATCAATATGCCAAAACCATTGCTTATTCCTCTGACCCAGTAAGGAAAAAAGATACTTCAATCAAAAGGGTGCATGAAAGTGACAACAAAAGAACCTAGGATCAGTAAATCGCTTCATTTTTCATTTAAAATTAGTTTGAACGAGAATTAGAATGGCTAGCAGAATGCAAAGACCTCAAGTTTAGCAAATAGTTAAAAATTTCTGGCAAAGCGCACAGAAAACTGACCTGAGGTAGCAGCACCACTAGCACCCGAAGATATACCGGTACTTTGTAGCTTGTCAGCAACTTTATCGGCTTCCTTTTCATTTGCCTCTGCGCAAAAATTTAAAAAAAAAAATGCAATTCAAAATCAAAATTCAAAACGAAATTTTGAAATAAAAATTGAACAGCAGCACGCTGGGCATTAGGAATTTGAATTGTTGCTCTTGTTGTGGGAAAGAAAAAAAGGCATGAGACCTTTAAGAAGATCCGGGTACAGGTCCGGGGCGTTTTGGATCAACCAGGGTTTGCATTTATCGAAATCGGGTCCGAATTCGCAATACTCGGCGGGTAGAGTGCAGACGGGGCAGTAGAGTACCCGAACCGGTTGAAGTTTCTCCGCCATTACAGAGCAACGAAAGATGAAAGAAATCTCAGGCTCCGTCGCCGTGTGGGTGAGTTGAGACTTGAGAGAAGGAGAAGGAGAATGAAACGGTGCGTTTTGAGAACGCAGCACTCAAAACGACGATGCTCTACTGCTATTTGCCATCCCCTTCGAGAAGCAAGGTGGAGTTGCTAAATAATAATTACGACGTCGTTTTTTGACATTATCAAAAATAAGATGTCACATCATTATAATAAATTTTTTTCTTTTAATAAAAGCTTTTGAATTTTTTAAAAAATAAATGATAAAACATGATTTATTAATAGTATAAAAACTTTTTTTTACTAGAAAATTAAAATTATATTCATATTATATAATCATAAATTATTATTAAAATGTTGATTTGTTATCTAAGATTACTTTGAAATTTCAAATTATATTCCTATTAAAATTCTGCCCTAAGTTAGTCCAATGGATACTTTAATTAGCTCCAGAGCTGTTGAGATGTTACTTGAAACCATTTGAGCAATCTTACGAATCTATCATCAAAAGTTTCACAAATAGTTGACTAAACATTTAGAGCATGTTATGTAGAGTTTTTTTTAAAAATATCTTATTTAAAAATATTTTTAATAATATTTTAATTATAAATTATTTTAAATATAAAATAAATAATTTCAAACATACACTAATTTTAAGAATGAAATACTATAGCACAGTAGATGATTCAATAAAAAAATTACATAAAATAATGTAATGTGATTTGACAAACGCATGCATTACATCCATGATTTACAAATCAGTCATAGTAATATATTAACAACTAAAATAAAGCAGGAGCATCTCTTAATTAAGCCCAAGTCTTAAGACAAGAAATGACCCAACCCAAGTCAAAGCTTATCTTGCTGTAAGAAAGTTGATTAAAGCCCAATTTACAAAGAAAGTTTGCACCCTGAGCCCAAAATTAAGAAAAAAAATGGCCACTTTTAAATGGTACGTGATGTGGGGTAGGTTTGGTTAAAATAGCAACATAAATTGCCTTAAAATACCCATATCCAGGATCAAGTTCTAGTGAAGACATCCCATCTCCGCCCCCTTCCCCCCACCCCTGACCAAAACAAAAAAAAAACAAAAAAAAAAAACAAAAAATGGCACATGGTGGTTTTGAAGACTTTTGTTACAAAAAGTTTAGGGACTACTTGAATTCCAGGGTCCAACCAAATGATTTTTTTTAAGTCTCCAATCAAAGTTGACATTTAATACTTAGAGAAATGACTATTAAAATTTGTATCAGATTGTTAAGCACGGAATTAGTCTTTTAATTATCTATTTTTCTATATTTAGGGTTGGGGAATGTAAGGATGTTTCAAAACTATCTATATATAAGTAATAGGTTTCTCATGTCTTTAGAGTAAAGAGACTTTTAGAGTGCTTAATCTGAAAATTTTGGAGTCCTTGTTGCTTTCTTCACTTTCACTTGTTCTGTGTCTTTTTCGTGGATTCTAAAAAATTAATGGTAAGCACATCTTGTTCTATATCTTTTAAAACTGTGTGTTTCTTAAAATGGGAAATGTTATCTATCCAAACCAACTTAAAATGTTCTTATCTTGCTCCCCACTGACGTTTAAGCGGTGCAAAACCCTACACTTAATTGCCAAGCAACATTTCTCTAACATTGGCCACGTACAAACTCTAAGTTCCATATTACTAAACCGTATCACTTTTTTTTTTGTTAAAATCCTTTCTCTCATAATATATTTTTGTTATGTACACGAACACAGCTTCACTACAATTATATTACGTTTACCCATATATATACAAACGTGTCACACAAGCTCTAAGTGTCTTTTATTCGGCACCAAAATCAATGATTTACATATTAATTGCGACAACATATTCTCACCTGAAAAATGCGTTAGAGCATTATGCAGCATATGAAAATCATGGCTAAGGCTAAGTGTGTGCTCAACAAAAGTGCCATGCATGTATGAACAACATTGATCTTGGTAATATGATTGAAATACTTAGAGGAAATTGTAAATGAGCAACGAGGAAAGAAAAGCTATAAATAAACAATAGAGAAAGAAAACTCGAAAGACCATGAAATTAAAACATAATATGAAAACTTACATGGAAAGCAATGAATGCAAACTACACAAGAAAAATGATAGAAATTGAAATTAAAGAGGCTGGTCTCTGGTGGCTCGTTTCCTGTTACGCGAGTGAGGAGTGTTGAATTTCAAAACCCTTTATAAAGTTACCATGACCGCCTATTTATGGGCCTAAAAAACAACTGTCAAATTTCTGGGATTGTGATATCTGTTTTATGTATCTTTTAAGATTAAACAACATGTCTTCTTTTGCTTGCTGTAGACCATTTTAGATAAGTTCCACTATGTTACATGTCTGCTAAATAAGTGTCCTCATCCCTAGCTTGTAGCCTATCAAGATGGAACTCTTAGACGTCGGTGCTAATAATTGTCTTCCTTCTAGATTCACATGAGGGGTTTCCCTTTCGGACATGGCCAAGTCACAACCTTACTAATGAAAACCACGTTCTCCACATCTTGGAGGTAACTGCCACACTTCTGCGTTTGTAGGATTTTTTCATCACACAAGAACCTTCTTCAAATTATTTCTATTGACAACATCAGTCATCAGTATTGTGTGCATGCACCCTTAATATCTTGATCTTTAGGTACTTATGTCAACTGCCTCAATATCGTCACACCATTGCAAGCATATGCCCTCATTATAACTCTAGCCATCTTTGGATCTCTGACATTTGACTGCATTTATCTTGACAACATTAATATTGTTGATAGCTCTCCAAGTTACCTTGAGTTGACTATTATTTCGATGTTAGTGCGGGCAACTTAATCAGGATTTTGTCTAGCAATATCAGCATTGCCAGTCATTCATTTGTCTATCCCAAATTCTTCTTCATTCCTTCTTCAACAACTTCCGTTGATGTCCACCAAAGTGCTTATGTAATTGCCAATAGCTTGGTGGCATCCTTCAACAGCATTAGTATTGCAATTTTCTCAATTTTGACAGTCTCAATACTGTTAATAACTTTAGTACTTGTGATTGCTTCAATGTTATCACCTTTTTCTCTGAGCAGCTTCAGTATTGGCTTCAATACTGTTGATGTATGATAGGCTGTTTTGTTTCTATCATTTTATTTATATCCTTGATAACTCAACTTATGGACTTAGCAGTTTCAGTACTGCACTTACTCTTTTATCACAAGATGATGTCAGCATCATTAATAAGCATTTACTAGCTCATCATTAATAGGCGTTCACTAATTTTAAAATTTTAGTGTATTGTTATCCTCTTAATTCATCTTTTGAATAATTCTCTTAAGATAAAAAGGAAAAAAAATAAAAAATATTAAATAAAAAGTACAACTATTTAATGTCATAAAAATCTAAAACACATTTAATGCTTTACTTTTTAAGTAACTAGGATAATTTAATAATTAAAGGATAATAAATACTATTTTTATTTCTTAACAAAACGTAATAAATAAAGTATTAAATGAAAAAATAAAAGTAATATTTAGTCTTGGATTAAAATGTATTTAATACCTTCTTCATTTAGTAATTAGAAGGATATAGAATTAGAGTTTTGATATATCCTCCTAAAATTTTCTCCTAATAATCCTCTTAATACTTAATGTGTGTTTGAATTAACTTAGTTTGTTATTAAAACAACTTATAATCAAAATAATTTTGAGAGATTTTGAAAAAAATATTTTTTTTACTATAATTAAGTTACCCCAAACATGTTATTAATGGGTTTTGTTAACATGTGTCGTAAAGGCACATGTTAAAGAATAAAAAATAAAAATTATTAAATAAAAAAAATAAGTAATGTCTTGAAAATTTAAAACACATTTAATATTTTCTTTTTTAAGTAATTAAGATAATTTAACAAAAGTAATAATTAAATACTATTTTTATTCCTTAACATGCACTCCATACTTAATAAAGTAAGTTTTAAATGTAAAAATAAAGTATTTAATATCTTGAAAACATAAAAAAATTCAATACTTATCTCATTTAGTAATTAGGAGGATATAGAATTAGAGTTTTCTATATTCTCTTAAATTTTTTTTTAATAATCTTTCTAATATTTAATAAAATAAATATTAAATAAAAAAATAAAGTATTTAATATCTTAAAAACATATAAAATATTTAATACTTACTTCATCTAGTAATTAGAAGAATATAAAACTATTCATAAAATTATTCAAAATTCTTTTTTTGATAATAAAAAATATAAGTTAAGAGAAAGATTCATTTCAATATAGAATCCGGGCGAACAATATACATACACACACTTTAAAAGCACTAGTGCATTACAACTTAAGTCAGCTTCTCTACGAAAAATGGCGAGGAATTTTATACTTTCAAAAGCTTTGGTTCTGCTATGGCCAACCAGCATAGCGCTCACACAGGCACAAACCTGGCCGTGGTCAGCACTGCAGGCACCCAAAGAGCTAGCCCAAAAGCTTACTCGTGACCCTAAAATCCTTTCACTAGCCTCAACCGATTATGGCCACACAGCTCATGAAAACCCATTGGCAGTTTTTGAACCATCGTCCAAAAGTGATATCAAGGACCTGATAAAATTCTCAAACTCTCTTCCCAATTCACCATAGCTGCAAGAGGACAAGCCCACTCGGTTCATGGACAAGCCATGGCGCATGACGGGGTTGTGGTGAACATGACCGAGCTCAAGAGTTTCAGAAATGGGTCTGGGAGTTTGGTGTCTGAAGAGAATTATGCAGATGTGGGTGGCGAACAGAGTTGGATCGATGTGCTGCATGCAACACTTGAACGTGGACTTACACCATTCTCTTGGACTGACTACTTGTATTTGACGGTTGGTGGCACGCTCTCTAATGCTGGGATTGGCAGCCAAACCTTCCGATTCGGTCCTCAGATCTCCAATGTCCATGAATTGGATGTTATTACCGGCATGAATCTTTCAATCTTCACTAATAACCTTTATTTTTTGTGTTTGATGAAGAATGGGGTTTTCTCCCTGATTACTTCTCCGAATGCAATTCTCCTACAAGTTTATATTAAATTCAAGATTAATGATTCTTTTATAATTAACAAAGAATTTATA
The DNA here is from genome assembly GCA_019955255.1 of Castanospermum australe. Lineage (NCBI taxonomy): Eukaryota > Viridiplantae > Streptophyta > Magnoliopsida > Fabales > Fabaceae > Castanospermum > Castanospermum australe. Next base: position 123,154 of record NSJW01000183.1, read on the forward strand.
TGAAATAACTCCAAAAGTCAATATATATAGAGGATTATTCGGTAAATTTTCTTTAGATGCTGATATTTTAATTAGTTATTAAATATTTATTAATTATTAGTTATATTCTTAGTGGATTTCAAATATTATTTGTGAGGATCAGTAATTAAAAAAGGATTTTGTTAATATGTGTTACAGGTTAAGAAATAAAAAAATAGAAATTATTAAATAAAAAATATAAACATTTAATATCTTAAAAATCTAAAACATTTAATATTTTATTTTTTTAGTAATTAAGATGATTTAATAAAAAATAAAAAATATTATTTTTATACCTTAAGATATACTTTAACAAAATCCGTTAAAAATTATTTAACAACTTATCCAGGAAAACTATGCTAAGGAAGAAAAACTAAATACAGTAACAACTCTCATAAAGATTAACTAATATATGTTAATTCAAGCAAACTCTTCCTTTTCTTTCGAACATAAAGATTATACTTTTATATTTTAGAAATTAAAAATTTATCAGTATTAAAAATATTTTATTAAAAAATATAAATAAACTAATGAATTATGAAGAAAGTGGAGAAGAGAAATTATATGACACACTAGCACAAAACTATATATATTGAGCCCGGGTTCTCTATCACTCTCCAATCTTTAAAGCTAACTAAAAATTCACTATATCAAAAGCTTTGGACATCTTGAGTATATTAAATAAAGTTCACATATATGATTTGATTAAATCAAATCAAATTCAATGCCATGAGTTAAAACTAACTTGATATGTAACTCGCATCATATTTTTAAATTTGTCTCTTTCGAAGTGAAATTTGACCATGTTATTAAATTTAACTAGTTAGGTTTATCATCCAAATGTCTAGCTACTAGTTGATGTTTATCTCTTAATTTACAATTTAATAAATGTTCTTGTCATGGTGGACTTTAATATATGTAAAATATATTTTATTTCTAACAAAAAAAAAATAGTCCAGTTTATTTTCTAGGTACTTTATTTTTGTTGGTTAAATTGTTTTAGAGGGGAGGGGGCATCTACGGTTTAGATCATGACCAAAACAACATAAGAATGTACTTTGGTTGTGAGTCTCCGCTAGTATTGTTAATTATATGTTTCAGTGCAGTACTTGGTTTCTGGTCGATTCTTTAAGAATCTCATAAAAATCAAATTTACATAAACTTCAAAAAAATATTGAATGTAATTGTAACGTGACTTCACCATATATTTATCAAGATTCTATATCACTGATCAAATCAAAAATAGACTGCGACAAGAAATACAATGTAACCAGTTTGGATTATATGCCCTATTAATTTATGTCCACCAATCTTCATGTCACGTCACTCAACAAATTGTTAGCATGGCTTCATGCCTTTATTGCTGTGGTAGCTTGATATCTTTTCTTTTTAAAAAAGAATGAAAATTTGGGATTATTATTCCTTAAATAATCTTAACGAAATCCATTTGAAAAAAAAAGAAACACATAATATACGTTAGCACAGGTCAACTTTTAATTAAGGTCCAAGGAAAGATTTGATTTACTCCACACGCTATTTTTGGTAGTCTTACAGAGTTGTACAAAATGACGGAAGGATGAAGCTTCACATGTAAATTAATTTATGAAAACATATAACTTCTAATAATTGGCATACGAGTACTCAAATTTTATTGAACTTATTTAGATATGAACAGAGCGACAAAAAAAATTATTGTACTCAAATATAATCAAATCAAACATTCCATATGTGCATTTACATGCCTTTGATTGAAAACAAAGGATTTTGGTGTTTATACATTACTGTTATATATCATTTTCAATTATTAAATCTTATATCTATGCTAATTTTATATCTAATTAATTAATGACACGAGTGATATAATCATATTGATATGCAACTATTTATTATACATAAGATAAAATTTAAACATATTTTAAATATAAGTTTAACATAATTAAGAAATACAGGAAAGAAAAAGACATATTATCCTCAACCCACACCTACCTGTTTCGGAAAAAAATATAACTTTTACTTGCCTCTAGGCCTTACAAGACAAGTTAAAAACTCACCTCATACAGAGTGGGACGGGTTGGATACTCGCGAGGAAGATTGATTTTGTCATCCCTTGGAGAATTATAATGGAGGGATCGAATATAGTGATTGAAAAATGAAATTCGAAAGAGATTAAACTTTGAATGTTTAAGTAAGTTCGAAATGTTTTTATGTCATTCTACCTTTACATTAATGGTTGAAATATTACAATATTTGACGCAGAGAGGCCGGTTACGCGTTGTGCGTTTTATCTTAGTAGATAGACGTCTCTATTATGCATATTTGTTTTTTGTTTTCTAATTGGTACACACTATAGTATATACATGTTAGAATGTGGCTTTTACAGGGAAAGGAGACCTAGTGACTTGTTCAGCGGATAACAACTCAGAGCTATTTTACGCCGTTCTTGGAGGTCTAGGCCAATTTGGGGTTATAACCAGAGCAAGAATAGCTCTAGGCCCTGCACCCACGAGGGCAAGTATCATCTTCTTTTATACTTAAAACTATACCCATAATCAGTCGATAGAAAAAAATTCCATGCATACACTGATACACCATTCTTGTTCGTAAGTCACAATCACAAATTAAAAAGCTTCGTTTCTTTTGGTTTTTACTTACGAATCAGTGAATTTTACTAAAACGATTAGTTGCTTGCTAGTAACAATGATCCTCCACCCCCAAGCCGTAAAATATTCCTGCAACACTCAATGTTAGAGAATCATTTACAAGAGATAATTAATCTTCCTTGTGCTCAATTCATCACAAAAATGCTTTGCTTAATTGGTTGTAGGTGAAGTGGCTCCGTCTGCTTTACGATGACTTCTCTGCATTTTCTGGAGACCAAGAACACTTGATCTCATTTGATGAAAGGAATGAAACTCATGCAGCGGATTACGTAGAAGGCTTGCTTCTACTAAATCAGCCGCCATTGGACCTTTCCTTTCATCCAGCACCTGATCAGCCAAGAATCACTTCCCTCGTAACTCAACACGGCATCATCTACATCCTAGAGCTTGTCAAATACTACGACAATCATTCTCAACAACACGTCGAGGAGGTAACAATTCAAAGTTCAAACGTGTATTTTGCCTTCTCTGTTTTGTTATAGTCGACTTTTATGATTAATTTATGTATGAATTAATGTTTCTTGAATAAGAAGTTGAACAGCTGGTCAAAGGGTTGAAGTTTGTTCCTACGTTCATGTTCGAGAAAGATGTGTCAGACGAGGAGTTTCTGATCAGAGTTCATGCAGACGAGCTAGCTCTTAGGTCACAAGGACTTTGGGATGTCCTCATCCTTGGTTGAACCTCTTCGTTCCAAGATCTCGAATCTCGGATTTCAATGAAGATGTGTTCAAGGGCATATATCTTAAGCAAGACATCACTGCCGGAGTTGTGCTAGTCTACCCCATGAACCGAAGGAAGTAAGTTTTATGAGATTAGTTAAAACTTAAAAGCATCAATTAGCATTATCACAGCGATTATATGTATAAATAATTCACAGGTGGGATGATAAGATGTCAGCAGTAACACCGGAGGAAGATGTTTTCTACACTGTGGGTCTTCTGCATGCGAGCGGGTCTGATCAGTTGGAGGCATTTCAGGCTCAGAACCAACAGGTATTACAGTTCTGTGAGGATGCTGGGATTCGGATCAAGCAATATCTTCCAAACAACACACAGCAAGAATGGGTGGAACACTTTGGCCCCAAATGGAAAGTTTTCCAAGAGAGAAAAGCTGAATATGATCCCATAAGAATACTGTCACCTGGACAAGGAATTTTCAATCAACAATAAGCTAGTTTTGCTGTGTAATATATTTGAATGTCTGCATGCTGCGTAGCGCATGTGACTGTTTTTGTTCTAACAAATATCGGTTAATAGGGCTCCTATTCCTATGCAAAAATGTTATTTCCACCTTAGAAAGTTACACTATCTTTTTACACCTTTTATGTGTCATATTAAGGGAAGAGAGAGGAAAGACCAGAAAGACTAAATAATTGTGGCTATAATTTTGACAAAACAAAGAATTTGGTTCTTGGGAAGGAAGTGCGAGATTCGTTTGAGAAGGAAAAGTGAAAAATTATAATAATTGATAATAAAATTAAAAAAATAAATTTTAATAATTTTATAATTTATTATATATGTATATATATTTTATTATAATATTAATAATTAATTTTTTTATCAATAAATATTACTTTTTACTTTTATTTTTTAAAAATTAACTTTTTATTTTATACTAGTCAAATCTCCATATAAAAAAAGACAAAAAGAGGTATAAAGTTTTGATGAATTAAATAACATTTATGATTCTTATTAGGCTTTGCCTCCAAGTTCGAAGTACCCCCAAAAAAAACAGAGAAGTATATGACAATAAGAAAATAAGAGAAGATTTACAAGTGTTTTTGCTTTTCACTTATCTATGTAAATATTAAATTGAAAAGTCTGTGCACTGTACGTATATTTTATTATTTTTAGCCAACTGAATTACACTTTGAGCTAATTGCAAACAAGTAAACTTGTGAGACCAAGTATTGAAGACCGAGTTTATATAGACTCTACATTTCAAGGCAAGGAAACTAAAACTTTGGAGAAATTTTTAGATAAGTATTATCTATCTTAAATATTCTACTCAATAGTTAACATGAGTAAAATTTAATGAATCGTGTTACAAATACATACTACTCTTTAAAAAGTTGATACCGCATATCAAATTTTGAATAGAGTGTCTAAAGTAGATAATGCTTACCCAAAATTTTTTAATAAAACTTCAAAAATTTCACTCTTGTCAAAGTTAAAAAAGTAAGCTAAAGTAGTTATTCTTATCATGAAAGAAGAAATGGTATAAGAAGAACTCACAACTTACATGCGAGAAGGTTTGAGGAAATCAAGGAGATATTTTGAAAGCTCAAGTCATACCAAGAATTCAAGTTGAAGATTCAAGAGTTCAAATTTAAAAAGATGATTTGTCCTGCACAGAGTTAATAGTATGTTGAGGAGCGTTCTACAATGCACCTAAAAAAGTTCTACATGCAGTCTGCTGCTAACTATAAATAAAATCAAACTAATAAATTTAATCAATAAAAAATAAGAAGTCACAAAATCGGATCTGTAGAAACTCTTCGGTCATAATTTCTGACATTCTTTGGTTCGATTGTTTATAAACAATCAGTACACAAATTCACAGGTCAAAAACGACACCAGAGGAACAAGCAACCATAACAGATGCTCAAACCAAGACAACCGAAGATCTAAAGTAAACACTAGTATAGACAAATCATAAACCCCATCCCCATCCCACAAACTCAAGCCCTTGCTGCTACTAAAGCTAAATATGGAATTGACCCAATCAATCCACATATTAAAGGCCTAATTAAGCTTCAACTCTTTCACCAATCCTTCACACTTCATTTCTATCATTTCTGCAACCCCATCGTCTACGAGATTGCAACTTACACACCACTCAAGGCCCCAAAATCAGTCGGAACAGAGGGCACACTCCATTGAACTAGCTACTTTCCTCTCCTTTAAGTTCACGTAGTTTGGTCAACTCGTAGAAGAAGGACAAATGAATGGATGCTAGACAGAAGGAGGACAGATGAGTGGATGTTGAATGGATGACTATTTTGCAAATATTTTCAAGAATCTCTTTTACATTTCACATTTTCACTTTTACCTGTCAAATAAGTTTCAGGTAGTGAAATCTATCCGTTGGTTATTTTTTCTATCCTATCAACGGATGATAAACTATGGTGCATCCATGCACCCAATCCAATTAGGAGCATTGAAGACAGAGCTGCCAAGGAGCCAACATATGACATGAAGTTGCAGCCAACTCATGACAAGTTTCAAAATACTAAATGACACACCAAGGGTTATTTCAAAAAGGTTTCTCTCGACTTGAGACGAAATTTATGAATTGCAAATAATTGACAATATTCATCTTCTTATGCATATTCATAGTTTTGTTGAAGAGCTAGAGTTGGTTGTTTTAGCTTATAAATTTAATCCCACTTATAGAAGGGATTTTTTGTGGGCAAAATAGTGCTTAGCTATTAGGCTGAGTGAAAATGTCTCAAAATACTCTTTAGCTTTCACCTACACTTAAAGGTTGTGCAAGACTATTCTCACTAGTTGAGGGTTGGAAGTTGAGTTTGCCGTTTAAGCTTTGAAAAGTGAATGAGTAGGCATGAACAGACAACGATACTCAAAACTCGTATATTTTAGCTTGGAGTGGCTGCATTGTAAAAGAACACTACTGCTAAAATGCAAGAATTCCTTCTTAATTGAGGGGAGTAGATTTAGGCTAAGCTTGGTTTTGTTCTTAGGATAGATTTTGTATCTTAAGTACTTTTTCTCCTCTAACTCTTTTACTAGCTTATATATTGTGCATTGTCCTTATGTTTTATATTTTGTTAATTACTTGCTTTTTTTTTTCTTGCTATTGTGCCCTTTTTCCAGTCAACTTAAACATTATTTGTTAGCTAATTCATTTTCTCTATAAGTTTGTGTTTTTGTATAAAACTCTTCCTAAAATCTGCTTCACGTCACGTTGCTGGCCAGAGAAAAAGAAGAAAAACAAAGGAAGAAAACTTGAACTTCCAAACAGGTCAGAATGGACCAGCTCTTGTTCAGCCTAAGACATATCTTCCAACGGTCCCCTCAATGACGTCAACAACTGGGTTCACCAAGACACAGATAATAATCACGTCATGATTAAGGGGGATGATAATCACCTCATGCTAACACAGATAACACCTGGGATGGTATCATCTAACTCATTTTCATTTTGAACAATTTTCTCCTCTCAAATACTTTCCTATTTAAATGTTGGAGTACTTTTTACAGATATCCCCAGCTTTAAGTCTTCAAACAACTCGAAAACTATCATTTTAACTCGGAAATTGCATCGGAGAAGGCCAATTTGAAGTATTTTAAGTTGGAATAGGAACCAAAAGATTTTTAAAAGATTTAAGTGGAAAAAGTCAAAGTAAGAGAGATTTATTTAGATTTTGTCTGAATTGAATTCGTTTCTGCTATGTTGGTTATTAGAACAGGAACCCAAAGACTATTAAAAGATTTGAGTGAAAAAAGTCAGATAGTGAGATTTTATTTAGATTTTGTCTGAATTGAATTCATTTCTGAGAATCATTTCTACGTAATGTAAGATACGTTTTCCAGGGCAGGTTTAGTATTGTGCGAAATTTGATCGATTTGTAGATAGAAACCCCCTTGTATGACATAATATAGTTATGCACATAGGATATGTCAACTGTTTCACAAATTACTTGTCGATTTTGACAAATTGTCACACACGTAACTCCGTCCAATAAATTATAATATGAAGTCTTCTCACCAAAAAAAAAAAACAAAAAAAAGAACAAAGATGGCTAGCTAGATAGAAGGCAAATTAAACAAGTAAAAGAAAATCCAAGTTTTTGTTCAAGGCGTCCATATGGAAAAGGGAAGTTACAGATCCAACGTTACAGCTTACAATTACAATAGTAAACCAAGACGTCGTTATTAGTTACATAAGCCAAAAATTTCTCGGCCTCTTCCTCCAACTTCCTATGTATATGTACACCAATTCAAAGCCATACTGCATTAGTAGCTTACCAACTTAGCTTCTCTACGAAAAATGGCAAGCAATTTTATGCTTTCAAAAGCTTTGGTTCTGCTATGGCTAACCAGCATCGTGCTCACACAGGCACAAACCTGGCCGTGGTCAGCACTGAAAGCACCCAAAGAGCTAGCCCAAAAGCTTAGTCGTGACCCTAAAATCCTTTCACTAGCCTCAACCGATTATGGCCACACAGCTCATGAAATCCCGTTGGCAGTTTTTGAGCCATCGTCCATAAGTGACATCTCGGACTTGATAAAATTCTCAGACTCTCTTTCCATCCCTTTCACCATAGCTGCAAGAGGGCAAGCCCACTCGGTTCATGGACAAGCCATGGCGCATGATGGGGTTGTGGTGAACATGACCGAGCTGAAGAGTTTCAGAAATGGGTCTGGGATTTTGGTGTCTGAAGAGAAGACAGCGTTGGGTTATTATGCAGATGTGGGTGGCGAACAGAGTTGGATCGATGTGGCTGCATGCAACACTTGAACGTGGACTCACACCACTCTCTTGGACTGACTACTTGTATTTGACGGTTGGTGGCACACTCTCTCTAATGCTGGGATTAGTGGCCAAACCTTCCGATTCGGTCCTCAGATCTCCAATGTCCACGAATTGGATGTTGTTACCGGTATGAATCTTTCAATTTTCTCTCAAATGCAATTCTCTTAAAGTTTATTTTTAATTCAAGATTATTAACTTTTTTTTTTCTTATGATCGACAAAGAATGTATATGAAACAATTCCGAAAGTCAATATATAGAGGATTTGTCAAAATAATTGATAATATCTCAAATATATATTGACAGCTTGATATACTTGTACTTGTTGAACGGTAAGCATTTATTATGAAAATCAACAATAAATAAATACTAAATAAATATTCATTTTAATCCTCTAAAAATATATACAACATCACATTCATTCTCTATTTATATTCGACATTAAATTAGTCATTCAATGACAATTAATGTCATAAGTTTTATCCATTTTAGGATAATGTGATGTCATATTAAGGAACATTTTTTTGGTTTTATATGAAAGATTAATTTAATGACACAAATTAAAAGTAAAAGATCAATTTACACACATATATGGTGCAAATTTTATCAATTCAATTATTAAATAATATGATTATATTGATGATCATACATATAAAATTTAAGATAAATTAGATATTAATATGCATCTAATTAAATAATTAATATTTACTTATATTTTTAAAAGTATATTATACAATAAAAGAATACTTAAATTGAGTACCAATTAATATTTAATTTCTACAAAATTTTATAATTAAACTTAATCTATCTCAAAAGAACTTTTTATTTAATGGTTAAATTGATAAAATTTAACTTTTATAATATATTATTCAATAGAATAAGTATGTCAAAACTTACTCTAAAAATAAGTGAATTTCTCCACCTATATATAGATTCATATATGAATACACACGCACATATATACACTGATATAAGACTTGACTGCACACTTATACTACTAAATAAATTTTTATTGAATGTAATTTTTATTAGTCAAATTATTGAACTGTAACTATAACTATTCATTATGTTGAAGGTGTCAAATTTTGAAAAAAATTAAACATGAACGTAATCAAATAGTTTATATTTTTATATATCTAAAATGTATATATTATGTTTGTATATATTATGTTAACACACACACACACACACACACACATATATATATATTTGTCTCTTTGGAAGTGAAATTTGACTATGTTATTAATTAAATTCAAAGCAAGAAAAAGCTTAACAAGTTAGGCACCCTGCTTGTCAGATTTGAAAGTTCTTAGGACTAGCTAGCTGAGTTCAACATCTAATGTCTACTAGTTTAGGTTTGTCTCTTAATTTACAATTTATTGACTGCTCATGGTAGATTTAAATATATTTATTTTTAAAAAAATTAATCCAGTCTATTTTATAGGTCTTTTTTTTCTTGGTTAAATTGTTTTAGAGGGGAGGGGCACATCTACGGCTTAGATTATGACCAAAACAACGGAAGAATGTATTTTAATTTGTGAATCTCCGCAAGTAAGGTTAATTAAACTATATTATTTTTACACTTTAATTTTACATCTCCTTTAATATACTTACCATTTATAAAAACAAAGAAAAAAAAAGAAAATATGAAAAAAATTTGAATTTCCTCTCATCGTTAAACCATTCAAAGTAAATATAAAAAAATATAAAATTAAAGTACAAGAATAATATTTTTTATTATTAATTATATATTTCAGTATGGTACTTGGTTTTTGGTCAATTATATAACATCTCTTAAAGACCAAATCTACATAAACACCAAAAAAATATTGAATGTAATTGTCACGTGACTTCACTGTATATTCATCAAGATTCTGAATCGAAGATAGACTGCTACATGAAATACAATGTAACCGGCTTGGATTGTATACCCTATTAATTAATTTATGTCCACCAATCTCTTCGCAATAAGTCAGTCAACAAATTGGTAGCACGCATTTATTCCATTCACGCTAGAACAAGTGAAATGAATTTAATTAAACTAAGATAATGTTGACATGCATATATACAAGCAATTAAATATAATAAATATTGTTCTCAAGTCAAACATGCCATGCACGAGTTCTAGAGCATTTACATGCCTTCGATTGAAAAGAAAGGATTTTGATCTTTATACATCACTTTTATATATAATTTTTAATTATTAAATCTTATGTGTATGCTATTTTTAATATTAAAGTAATTAACGGCACAAGTGATGTAAACATCTTGATAAGCAACTATTTATTACGTAAAAAATCTCATAATCTCAAATTAGAATAGTCCAATATTTGAGGCAGAGAGGCAGGTTAGGAATTGTGCATGATTTCGACGTTCTGTTTTTTGGTCTTAGTAGATAGCTGTCTCTATATACATGTTTGCTTTTTGTTTTTTAATTGTTACACAGTATATATTTATTATATATACATACTTAGCCTCGCATTCTTTATATATGTTGATTTGGATCAATGGTATTGAGGAAGAAAACAGAAAAAAAAAATTAAAAGAGATGACTGATTAAATGCTAAGCATGTGAGAAAATGTGTACGTGCATGTAACATTAACTATATAGTATATACATGTTAATATGTGGCTTTTGCAGGGAAAGGAGACCTTGTGACTTGTAATGCGGAGAACAACTCAGAGCTGTTTTACGCCGTTCTTGGAGGTCTAGGCCAATTTGGGGTTATAACCAGAGCAAGAATAGCTCTAGGCCCTGCACCCACGAGGGCAAGTATCATCTTCTTTTATTCTTGTTTTTTTTAAAGTAAAGATCTTCTTTTATTCTTAAAACCATATACCCATAATCAGTGGAGAAAAAAAAAAATTCACGCATACACCATTATTGCTTTCGAAAGTCACAATCACAAATTAAAAGGCTTTGCTTCTTTTTGCTTTTACATATGAATCAGTGAATTTTACTAGAACGGTTATTTGCTTGCTAGCTAGTAACAGTAATCTTCCTTATCCTTAATTATTCTTGCAAGCTGTAAAATATTCCTGCAACACTCAATGTTAGAGAATCATTTACAAGAGATAATTAATCTTCCTTGTGCTCAATTCATCACAAAAATGCTTTCCTTAATTGGTTGCAGGTGAAGTGGCTCCGTCTGCTTTACATTGACTTCTCTGCATTTTCTGGAGACCAAGAACACTTAATCTCATTCGATGAAAGGAATGAAACTCATGCCGCAGATTACGTTGAAGGTTTGCTTCTACTAAACCAGCCGCCATTGGACCTTTCCTTTTATCCAGCACCTGATCAGCCAAGGATCACTTCACTGGTACTTCACTGGTAATCAATACGGCATCATCTACATCCTAGAGCTTGTCAAATACTACGACTATCATTCTCAACAACACGTCGAGGTGGTAATTTCAAAGTTCGAACATATATTTTGTCTTCTCTGCTTTGTTAGTGGACTTCTATGATTAATTTATGTATGAACTAAGATTTAACTTAATAATTATCTTCTTGTTTCTTGAATAGGAAGTTGAACTTCTGGTCAAAGGGTTGAAGTTTGTTCCTACGTTCATGTTCGAAAAAGATGTGTCATACGAGGAGTTTCTGAACAGAGTTCATGCAGACGAGCTAGTTCTTAGGTCACAAGGACTTTGGGATGTCCCTCATCCTTGGTTGAACCTCTTCGTCCCAAGATCGCGAATTTCGGATTTCAATGAAGGTGTGTTCAAGGGCATTATTCTTAAGCAAAATATCACTGCCGGAGTTGTGCTAGTCTACCCCATGAACAGAAAGAAGTAAGTTTTATGAGATTAGTTAAAACTTAAAAGCATCAATTAGCATTATCACAGCGATTATATGTATAAATAATTTACAGGTGGGATGACAAGATGTCAGCAGTAACACCGGAGGAAGATGTTTTCTACACTGTGGGTCTTCTGCATGCGAGTGGGTTTGAGCAGTTGGAGGCATTTCAGGCTCAGAACCAACGGGTATTACAGTTCTGTGAGGATGCTGGGATTCGGATCAAGCAATATCTTCAGAACAAAACACATCAAGAATGGGTGGAACACTTTGGTCCCAAATGGAAAGTTTTCCAAGAAAGAAAAGATGAATTTGATCCCAAAAGAATATTATCCCCTGGACAAGGGATTTTCAATCGACAATAAGCTACTTCACTATGTATATTTGAACGTCTGAATACTGTGTAGCGCATGCATGTGACTGTTTCTGTTTCAATAAAGATCGGTTAATTGGGCTCCTATAAGGCTCTGCCTCCAAGTTCGAAGTACACGAATAAAGATGAGAAGTTTGTGACAAGAAGAAAATTAAAAAAGAATAACAAGTGTTTTAGTTATCAAAGTAAAGTATTTAATAGAAAAGTTCGTACTCTGCACATTGATTATTTTGAGCCAACTAAATTATTTCACTTTGAGCTAATTGCAAACCAGTTAACTAGGTAAACTTGTGACACTAGTATTGAGAACTTGTTCACACTCTGCATTTCAAATTTTCAAGACAAGGAGACTAAAAGTTGAAAAACTCTGGTCAAGTTTTTAAAAAAGTAATCTACAGAAGTCAGTTATTCTGATCAAGAAAGACGAAATGATATGAAGAATTCACAACTTACGAGAAATTTTGAGGAAATCAAGGAGATATTTTTGAAAGATCAAGTCATACCAAGAATTCATGTTGAAGATTCAAGAGTCAAATTTTAAAAGATGATTTGTGCTGCTTTGAGTTAATAATATGTTAAGAGAATCAGTTTGATAATAATGAGCCAAAATATGCATGAAGTTGCAGCCAACTCACGACAAGTTTCGAAATGCTAAAGGCACACCTACCATCACTTATTTCAAGAAGTTTTCTCTCGACTTGAGACCAAATTTAAGAATTGTAAATAATTCATAATCTTCATCTTCTTATGCGTATTCATTGTATTTTGTTGAGAAGTTTTGGTTGTTTGAGCTTATACATTTAAGCCCGCTTATAGAAGATATTTTTTGTGAGCAAAATAGTGCTTAGCTATTGGGCTGAGTGAAAATATCTCAAAATACTCCTCAGCTTTTGCCTACACTTTCAGGTTTTGCATGACTGTTCTCACGAGTTTCATAGTTAAGCTTTGAAAAGTGGATGAGTTAGCGTGAAGAGGCTACGATAATCAAAATTCGTATATAGCTTGGAGTAACTGCATTGTAAAAGAACACTCGAACAATGCAAAAGCCTCTTAATTGAGGGGAGTAGATGTAGGCTAAGCTTGGGTGTTAAGAGCTTTCTCCTCTAGCTCTTTTACTTAATTATGAGAAATTATTGTATGTTCTTAAAGTGTTATTAATATTATATTTTATTTAATTATATCTTGATATTTTGACATCAAATGATTAGAAAATACACTTATCAATGTAACATTAATTATTTCACCTTAAAGTGTGTGTTTTTTCATAGTAAGTATGTTTTCTAATCATTTAATATTAAAATATCTAAATATAATTAAATAGAACATAATTCTAATGGTATCCAAGGAGCATGCAATAATTTCTCTTTATTTATAGTGCATTATACTTATGTTTGTTTGTTTGTTTTTTTCTGTTGTGCCCTGTTTCGTGTCAACTTAAACACTACTTGTTAGCTAATTTATTTTCTGTGCAAGTGTTTCTTTATGTATGAACAAGTTCAGGTTGCTACATTACACATCTGAAAACCTGTCATCTTTTAAAAAAATATAATTTTTTAACCTTTGAATTTATTTTTTTAAAAAATAGAAACCTCTCTTGTTTGCCATTCTTCTCACTGTATGTCTAAGATTACTTTCTAGTCATTCGAGAACCTAAATTCCTCAATCTCTTCACATGACTAGCTAGACTTCAAAATTAGACCATCAATTGGGTTGTGCAATATATGTACCTCAAGATAATGTGCGCACTACTTGACATATGGCATGCCCAAAGGAAAAACAGCTGAAAGAAAAATAAATGTACTTCATTGGCTCATTCCATTGTTGTCAAAATCATATCAAATTGGACAATTTCACTGGTTAGCCGTGAATTAAATATTTAATTAATTACAGTTTAATTTTATTGAATTTGCAATCATATTAGTTTAAACTAGTCAAAATAGTTTGAACTAGTCGATTGACCAACTTAAACCAATTAGTCTTCATCTTTTATTTTAAAAAAAATTAATATTTTTACATTTTATAATTTTTTCACAAATTTTATATTGTTAGACATGAATAATTTTTATAATGTTATATAGTTCGACCAAACGATATTAAATAGTTGAATCGATTAAATGTGAATTAGAAGTTTCACCAAGTCTCATGTTGGTCCAATTTTAACAAGATTACTAGATCTTCATATATAACTAATTATAAACAATTAGCTACACTGCACATGACATTTGTCTCTAGTTTGCCGATAAATGCTGTGCTATTGTTTCATCATCCGTTCAGCTTGCCATTCATTTCTGCTGGTTGATGCGTGCCAAATTGACTGCCATCAGACTTACGATAAGTTGGTTTAATAAAAATGAGTTACGTTTTTAAATATAAGAATTATAATTTGATTTATAAAAATTTTAAATTATAAAAAAAATTACATTCTTATTATTTTTAATTTAAAAAAATTAAATTTATAAAAAAATTTAAATAAATAGAATTTATAAAAATATTATTGATTCATTAAAAAAAAATTGACTGCCACCAGAGAAGTTCAGCTTGCTTGCTGCATTATTGCACATGCCAAGCCCACCATGGTTGGGCGAGTAGGTCAGTGGGGCTTGGACTTTATATAGCCACGCCACCCTAGCAGGCTAGTTTGTTGCTTACCCTCAAGCATCACACCCCTCATATAATGTCTTTTCACAGACAAAATTAGTCTGCACATACTCAACCTGTAATTTCATATTCTCGTGGCCAACAAAAAGAGAATCGGGTTTCAACCTCTGTAGTTTGTTTTCCATCTAATCTAGGTCCTATCTGTAATCAAAAAATAGAAAAGTCAAGTCTTGTTGCTTGGATATCTAATTAAGTTTGGCTTACATGTAGGTGCATAATCATCACGTTAAAAATGGACCAGTTTGACATATGAGGCCTCGTTTTAGAAGAAAGCAGCACAGGTTCTTGAAGAATCGATTTGATTGCAACTGAATTTGCTGTCATCCACCATGAGTTTCATGAGGAGTAGTAAATAACTAGCAACACGTATATAATATACAGCGTGGTCCAGACCCTCCCCCAGACCAGCTAGACCCACCATTTTCTTTCTGAAAATTGTGTTTTTATTTCCCATTTGGTGCTATGATTGATACATATGCCGCAATGTGAATGCACCTCAGCATTCCATACGCCTTTCGATTTCAAATGCTTACATTACACGTCTAGAATTGGAACACATCTTGCCTAAACTAACTCAGGTCTACGGTGGAAAGGGATTTGGATCCTCTCTATTATAGAACTATTCTGAAAGTGAGATAAACATAAATTTTTTATATATAATAACTTATTATGATAAATTATAAATTTTTTAATTATATTTAATTTATTTTTATTTTTATTTTTTTAATAAAATATTTCGTTTATTATTTTAACAACGAAAGAGAATATGATCTGCCAATAAGAGATTCATCATGAAAGCCAGACATTGATGAAGCATAAAACGAGGCTCAAGCAAACAATTAATATAGCAAGGGAAAATTTCTTATTTTGTGTCCATTTGCTATGTGTGATGCTCCATGTTTTTCCTCTCCTTGTTTAACAGAATCGTAGGTGAACAGGGAGCCATGGTCTCCTCCTCTCATTTTTTTTAAATTTCTTATTAATATACGATTAATTTATGATTTAATTCCATAAATCAAATTAAAAATACATCACACACACACACACACACACATATATGTATGTATGTATGTACTAAAAAACTCAATGAAAATTCTTATACAATCCCTAACTCAAATATAAAATTTTGATATCACCTTTTAAAACTGAATTATTAAAATTTAATATTTGCAAGAGAAATAATAAAGTAATTAAATTTTAATCTGGTAAAAGTCAACGACCATATCATAGTAGACTAAGTTAAATTAAATTAAATAAAAATTATTGTTATATATTTATCACTTGATAATAACTTTAATATATACATATACAATCAAAATTAAAAGTAAAAAATTAGAAGTTCCTTTCCCCTGTCGTAGGTTTTTTTTTTCGGTTTTTTCTCATTAATTAGTTAAGTTTTCATGTTTTGCTTGTATATTAATTTAAAGATATTCAATTTATTCTTTTGTTATTATTAATTTAAATGAATTTAAAATGTATTAATAAACTTTAATTTTATTTTAGATAGTTTACTATATATATTAACTTTTGACATCAAATCACAAGACCCTAATTTTAAGTTTCTTGTCTTTGAGTTAAATACTGACAATTCAATATATATATATATATATATATATATATATATGTATATAAATATATATATATATAATTACTATTAAGATATTTATTTATTAAGTTGTCAATATTTAATTAAAAAGCAAGAGTTAAAAGCTGAAAAAGAAAATAAAAGATTTGAATACATTTTAGAGACGGAAGAAAGTGTCAACGAAGCCTTTTGTTTCGAGCTCATTTGCAGTACGTAGAACATGAACTCTGCATCCAACAAAAATAAAAATAAAAACCTAAACTTTGCATCAATATTCCCTCGTGCAAGCGGGTCATCTTTAGAATCTTCAGATATGATTACCATTAGGATTCTCATGCCATTATTTCTACTTCACAATCCAATGTTGTATCTATAACCCACGACAAAATAATTACTAGAGTTTGGGAAATTTCAAATTTGGAACAATACTCTGAACTGAACGAATAATCTTTCCAACTTTAATAAGTTTCAAAAGAAAAAGGTGCTCCTATAGTCCTATATGTGAACGAGACCAATACAAAAGCACATTTTAATACAAACACCTTACAAAGATTGACACCATACTATGACTCACATGGGTTTAATTTTTGGTTTCATACATCAGTAACTCATCCCCAGTAGTTTCAAAATTCTACAGTTCTGAAATATGCTGCTAAGTTGTGTGATTTTGTAATTTTTTTCCTCTTAATGAGAGAGCAATGTTGTCAAAATTGAATTGAATAGTGAATAAGTGAAATATTTTATTTAAGTTCAACTAGTTTAACCGTTTAAACCGTCTAATTGAAACAGATAACGTTATAAAAATAATTTATATGTAATAATATAAAATTCATGAAAAAATTATAAAATGTAAAATATTTTTGAATTTTTTAAAAATAAAAAATTAATGACCAATCAATTCAAGTTATTCAACCAGCTTCAAGCGATTTGGACTTGTTTTATTCGGTTTTGACCAGTTCAAACTGATCTGACCGTAAATTCAATTATAAAACTGAATTATAACCATTTGAGTATCCGATGTACGATCGAATTATTTGATCCAATTTTGACAATAATGCGAGAGTGTGGATTGTACGTAGGCTTGATTTACATGAAGCTTCCTACTAGAACTTTGTTACTAAAAACGTTTTCTGCTATGTTTTGCATCTTTGGCATATTTATTAAAGTGAAAAGTTAGAATCACAATTTTTTGATTGAAAAAAATTACGACTTTTTAGTTTTGTTATTAATTTAAATAATATCTCACAAACTAATACATAAATAAGTAAAATTATATTTTTTTTATGAGTTTAAAATTGTGTAACTAACATTACTATCTCACTTTTGTCCTCAATATTAAGTATTTTTTGACTATCGTTTTATCTCTTATTTTACAAACCCTTAAAGAAAGCAAGGAAAAGAAAAGCATTTGTATGTATTACAATTGGGACCAAATTCTGAACAAGACATTGTAGATATATTCAACAATTAGTTCCTCTAACCAGCTGTACTTTTTTAAAAATATTTTTAAATTATTGTTTATAATAAAATATCCAGTATTAAAATTAATTAATGAAGTAATGACTTTTAATTTGAAAATTTTACTGAGCTAAGTGGTAAAAATTATGTTTACCAAAAGAAAATAGGGGAATGGGGCAAAGGGCTTCAAAGACTTATCTGCTTTTGATCTGGCCATATTTGCCAAACAGTTGGAGATTGTTACAGCTTAATGGATCTTTAATTTACTGCCTCTCTGGAATTTATTTTCCTCTCTCTTCCTTTTAAAAGTGGGTATTCCAAACAATTGTTTCTGTAATAGGCTACAAGGTAGGAAAATTTTAGAAGGTAATGTTTATAGGAAATTTGGATCATAATAGCATCAAATTAATTAATTTATATGATGAACCTTAGATTCCAGTATAGTCTCAATATATATTTATTTGCTTTGTAAGTCAAATATTTTTGGCATCACATGACTGTTTGATTACCAAATGTTACTTGGAAAAATTATAGGAGCTAGCTGGTTACAGAGACTTTTAAGATGATCGTACTGGATACAATCAAGTTGTCAATTTGTTTCGTTCAACACTTCTTCGAGAAGCAATTTGTAATATTAAAGGAGTTTGGAAGAAAATATGGGTGTTTAGAGGTTCCTCCATGATAATTAGTTGAAAATTTTTATGTGGAAGTTGTGAAACAATATCTTGCCCAGAGAACCTCCATCAAAGGAACATGATCACTGATACGGTGTATACTTTGGGTAATGGTGAATGTGAATCAAACTTTACCAGTTCTTACGTATTGTTGTTAAAATATAGTTAAATTATAAGAACGGAGAGAATAAATATCAACCTCCTAAGTCCTAACCATTTCATGAAAGCTTTCTAATACAATCATGAAGAAATATTCAACTGAATCAGTGGCTAGTAGGTGATAGATATAAGGTGAAAGTTCAAAGATACATGTATCCTGGACATTATGCATGCATATTGGGACGGTCCTACCTCTGACAAAGCCATGCCAGCATTGTTTGGCTATATGCTGCTGCTGAGCTGACTGCGCTGTCAGAGTGAGTTTGGTATGCGTGAAGCACATCCCCACCACACCAAGAATAAAGGGCACAGCCTAGTTTTAGCTAGTGATAGCAGTAGCCATAATGGCAATTCCCTATTGTGATCTCATCTCATTAGCTCTCTGATTAGCACCTTTCTTGAGATTGGATTTTGATCGACAGAGGAGTCCTTTTTTAATGTAGCTTTGAAAAGTTTTATTAATGCTGATATAGGTTTTAGCCTGTATGTTTCGGATTCTCCCTGTTGCAAATGTGCGTTAAAGAGAAAAAAAGAATGGAGTTATTTTTGATAAATGTTCTTTTTAAATGCTTCAAAGGTTGAGACATGGTAAGAAAATGTAATCCAAACAGACTTTAAGAATTTCATTTTTATTTGTTTTTTGGTACACTGGACAAGAATTCGAAAAATGAAAAGAAAAAGGAGAGGGTTACAAGGGATATAGGTGCTTTTCAGAAGCTTGCGATGATTTATTGCAGGAGGAGAACCAACAGTGCACCATTTTATCCTGTTGAGAAGCATCGATCTTAGCAAGCACGTCTGCTGTTTAATACAAGCTGGAAGAAAGGTTTAACAGTCTCACATGGGCTTTGCAGCTTCTGAAGAATTAATTAATATGCCAAGTAGAACTTTTCTTTTCTCACAATTGATAAATAAGCTTTGATCTTTCTTTACAGTGTTCTGGGTACGGTTACAAATATGCAAAGGAATGGTATGTTACAAGAAGTCTAAGCATCAATTATCTACTCCCTCTTTTTCCTTAATCATGTCTTTACTATGATTAAGATGAGACATCTTTTATCTGCTCCACTTTGTATTTTTTGTTAGAATTTGTGGGTGTAATGTGTTTTAAATTTAGATTATTCTTTGTGTTATGTCAAAATCACACATTACTTATAAAAAGTTCTTAAAGAGCTTTTATATATAATAATACGTAGAACAAAAATAAATTTTTAAAAACAATATTTAACATGATTTGTGGTAATTTCTGTTCTCTATAATATTTAGTTAACAGTAACTAATTTTTTCATGTTGAGAATAATTTTTTTAACATTTTTTAGCGCGTAAATTTTGAATCATACAATAAAAGTAGTTGAAGGAGTTTAGTGCTCCTCTAATTAAACTTAATGCTGTCATGCATACACACATGAAGTAGTGTGTCAGTTGTGCATATTTAACTTACGTGTGTAAATAACATTATTGAAATTTTGTTGCCCTGGTGACCATTATAAATGTACCTTGGTGACCATTATAGCGCCAAGAGTTATTGCTTCTTGATCTTAGATTTAGTTCTGTTCATCAAATTCAGATCATTCCCAGTAAAAAACAACGCTATTATCACACTTGGTCTATCTATGAATCTGTTATGTCATTTCGCAAGAGATTTGTTGCTCTGTCACCCTCATGTCATTAGAAGGAGAATTGGCAGGGGACTGGGAAATGTAAACACTATGGCTCTTTGGAATTGACAATACAAAAGTGCAGAATCTTTGAAAAGATATGGCCACTAGACCAAAGGATAGAGTCCAGCATTTTTATCCTACAATGTGGACATTTTGCCAGTCTCTTTGAAGACTTCAAGGTGGGGATTCTGGAAATTTGAGCAAAGTGAAACACAGATAAGATACTATAATGTTATCTAACGCATAATGTACGTTTCTGCTGGCAATCAAATCTTTTACTTTTTCTTTTTCTGTCTGCTCTTTTGGCAAAATTTTACTGTCTGTCTGACTGACCTAGGATTCACACACAAGGGCAGAGCACCTAGGCTAAAACGAAAACCCTAATCCAAAGGGGCCCAATGGCTAGGGAACAGAGATGATCGGGTGCAAATTACACGCTGGCTAGATCTGTTTTCTGTCACCAACAAAGCTTCGACGAATGGCCCATCCAAACGTGGGGAAGGCGAAGAAGAGAGAGAAGAAGAGGATCTAGACAGAAAATCATAGTACCCATCAAGTACTTCCTAGCTATCTGCTAGCAATCGACTTGTGTCGTGGAGTGGGACTAGGACCACTTTGTATTAGACCTTTTTTTTTTTTAAATCAGAATATTCTTATAGAATTGCTGAAATCATAATAATTTTTTTTTTATAAAATATAATTCTTAAAAATTAAATTATAATTATTATATATAAAAATATAATTTACTTTTAATTTATCAATACTTCGTGAATTATATTAAACTTTTTTACAATTACATATGCTCACCTATGCACTTAATTTTCAATTGAATTAATTTAATTTAATTTTCTTTATTTATATGCTGTGAAATGTGAATGACTGAATACTGGATAATTTATTGAGTCGAGTAATATTGGTCACACAACGTATGCAACATAACAATCTTTGTAAGTCATTTTTATATATAATTATAAGAGTAACATAACAATCTTTGTAAGTCATTTTTATATATAATTATATATATGCCATCAGCATGTATTGGAGGGGCAGAGTTAGAGAAGTTTTGTTGGAAGGCAAAGCCAAAGTGAAAACCTATTTAATTTGATAGATTAAATTAATAAATTAATCTAACATAAAAAAAATATAATTTATATTTTTAAAATTTATCTCAATATCAAATTATTTTTTAAAGTTTTTTTTATCTCATTAAACTCTCTTAAACTTTGATCTAACTTGAAAACATTAATTTTTCTGTTAAATACAACAAAGTTTAACATCTAATTTCAAATTATAACAAACTTTAAGGAGATTTAATGAGACTAAAAAAAACATTTAAGGGGATGATTTGATACAGGCATAAACTTCAGGAATGCAAATTATATTTTATCTCATAAATTTTTTTAATTAAATGATCACGTAGTGTGCACGTGAGGTGCATGTGAGAGTGACTTTCGTTTCATGTAATAGTAAAATTAACATTTTTAAATTAAACCAAAGTTCAAGAAAATTTAGTGAGATAAAAAAAATTTAGGAAAGTAATTTAATATTAAAATAAACTTTAAAGATATAAATACCATGGCCCTATAAATAAAAAAGGCTCTGCCCCGATGTATTGTATGAATAACACATTTTTTTTTTATGATGTAGAGATATTCCAAAATTGATGGCGTATTCCTATAGAAGACATCTATTGTATTTTAGCATAATTATGTGTTTTTTTTTTCCAAATACTTAAAAACGTCCAAATATATGTTATGTGAGCTTCTTTATTCTTAATTTCTTAAATGTTCGTTCTTCAACCAGGGAGGAAAAAAATTTCAGACAAAAGGACAAATATCAAGTAAACTTTGAAAAGCCTTGGAAGATTTCGGCTGAGGAGGAAAATTTTCAAAGGATATATATGGAGAAATAATGAATGACAATATTTTATTAATTTTGAATTGTAGTATTAAAAATGATTATAAATTATATTTCATCATATGCTAAATCCATATTAAAATTTATTAAAAAAAACTATCATACTAAAGTATCATATATCGAGTTGGATACAATACTCAAACCTTTATGTGTGCAAGATAGCTTTTTATTGAATGGTAACTCCACATTCCACCACTACCCCAATGTTATGATGCCTCGTTGTGCTTTAATGGTGTCCAGGGCAGAATTTCCCTCTACTTAATTTCATGGCCATACATACAGAGCATAATGGCTTCAATAATTTGGTGAAAGTATCGATCACATTCTTATAATCTTATCCTATTCCAAAGGGGTAAGTTGGAAGCATATTGTCAGTCATGTCGCTGCTTGCTTAAGGGGACACCCAAATTGGCCGTGACAATCATAGTGTTCAGGAAGGATCAGACAGTGAAATTGAGCACTAATGATTACATTAAATGTATCAGCCACCATGTACATGAATGAATATATCCTGAAAGAAAAATTAATGTACTCTTGCTTCATTGTGTGCAAGTGACAAATAAATTTTGTAGACCCAATATCCTACAAACAGGCTGAAGCCAAAGCAAGACATGATATATCACTTTGGAAGGCATATATATATTCATATATTTTACCACAAGTGGAAATCTTTGGATTATATTTTGATTAGCAAGGAATAATTAACTTTTCTCTTTCAAAATAATAGAAGAATGTATTATATATGCAATGTACTAGAAGAAAATAGTATGGGGTCAGCTACTATTAAGGCTTCCCGTGGATTGGATTGGGTTGAATTGGGGTATTTTTATACTCAACCCACTCATCAAAGCAGTAGATTTGATTAGGAAATTTTTTTTTTTAAAACTCGACCCAACCTAACACACACATGAATAAGTTAGGTTGAGTGAATTAAACCAGTGGGTCCAACATACACTAAGAAAAAATTTTACCTACTAAAATAAATGTCAAAACTAATATGAAGTGAAAAAGTTATCACATATTAGAATAAATAACTTAATAAGTCTCAACAAAATATGACATACAAAGTCTCAAATAAACTGAAAGTCAAATACAAACATGTTTTAATCTTAAACATAAGAAGTCCTAACATAAGTCCTAAAAGTCAAATACGATAAATTACATAAGATTTGAAAGAGAGAGAAAAGAAAAGAAAATTAAGTTTAATATGCGAAATATTAAAAAACGATGTCTTTTTTATTAAAAAATAGTTGAGTTGAGTTGGTTGAGTGAGTTAAAATTTTTTCAACCCACAACTCAACTCATCATCTTCAGATTGAGAATTTTTAAACCCAATTTAATCTACGAACATAATCTAACCCATTAATTACGAGTTAGATTAGGTCAAAATTTACAGATTTACACGTTGATTCAATCCAATGGACACCTCTAGCTACTATGAACAAACTACCATCTTGTCTATAAATTATAAAATACAACCCCTCTCTCTCTATCTCTCTTTTAACAGTCTTCTCCCCTCTTTGCTCCCTTTCCTTAACACTATTCTATAATATATAGGCAGGTTCAATCTTAAAACTCCCACAGTAAAGAATGCCTAAAAGCACGATTATGGTAACAGTATATATAATTGATGGGCAAGTTGCGAGGGTAGGGGCTCATTTTGTCAATGTGAAAGAATACTCGCAGCTGTTCCATGTTGCTCCTCGTTAGGCAGGTGGGAACCGACCTCTCGCCAAATTTACTCAACATTTAGTGCCTGATAAAATCAAACTCCACGTGAGACTTAGCTGTGATCTATGCTTTGCCCCAACTGCAAATGAATAGGATGTGCTTTTCCTCGAGAATAACAAAATCATGCATAGTTACACCTATTTGTGCTGGCCAATGTATGAGTTACAACCAAAATCATTTCTTAGCTTTTAGCCTTTTATACATTTTTACTGTAAGTAAACTATGACTATATAAACTAATCATTAATCATGCATTGGAAACTTCACCTTAATTAGTTGAAGAGAAATAGAATTATATATGTGATCACAAGAATCATATTTTTTTTTTCTTAACATCTCTAAATATTATCATAAATCCTTGAATATAATATGTAATCAAAGACATGGAGTACGGACCCAAAAGGTTCTCATAATTGATGAAGTTTATCTAAACTTGGGGTTGAAAATTTATAAAATGAAAGATTCTACATGCATGTTAATTTCACCAATTCGGAATATAATAGAATTATTAAATTTTGCAAAAAAAAATTATTATTTTCACTCAATAAAAATCCCTTTGCTAGCTTTTTTTTTTTTTTAAACTGAATTTGGAGATTTCAAGGAAAGATAATATGCAATCAAGTCATTGCATGAATAAAACAAGACAAGGAGAATCATATCTATCTTATATCCTATCCTAAAAGAAAGTTCCTTCTCCATATTTAGTATTAAATACAGTTTGCAATAGAATCCACTAAAAATTGTACCCATACAAAAAAAAAAAAAGAATCCACAAAAACTATTAGCAATGAGAGTTTTGGATAATTTATAAGAGATTTTAAATTCAAATTTTCGTATCAAACATCTTGACTTTAATTATAAAATATTGGATGCATCACCTAATTAATTATATACGTGTGAAAAGATCACAAAAAAAAAATTTATATGTAAAAAATTACCATATATATCAAGAATTATTTTAATAAATGTTTGACAGAATGAATTATCATTCTTAGTGATTTTAGGAAGAACGAGTAGCCTCTACCATTTTGTCTTATCAAACAATTACCAATAAATTTAAGTAAATTGAAATTAAACTCTGTTAAAACTTTCATTAATTATTAAGTGGCTCTACTAATACAACAACACACACATATATATATGAACCCTATATATATAGGTGTGTGTAATTAAGTAGTGTGAAACTAGATAATCTCATTGTGATTTCAAGTTACGTTTAAACAATTAAAGAATAATGGCTCTTATACAATTATTATAGAGGAGAAAAGATAATTATCTATATAGAAATATCTTTCTAATAATTAAATTGATTGTGTGACTAACACCACTCACGTTGAAAACATTAGACATGACTTCAGTAATGGAGTAATGCTCTTCAAAATTACATGGTATGTAGAAAGGGACGATTGTCTTCACTGGCCCTTGCTTTAATGAAGAGTTACAGCAATTTTTACAAACTATTTTTTTAACTAATCTAATTATATGAATAATATGCCAATCAAGTCATAGTATGTAGAGACAACAAATCAACAAATCAATCAATAGAATAGGATAAGATTGACAATGCGACATATTGTGGTACAACATGACACAAAATAAAATACTCTTCATTTTGCCACTTCTATGACAATTTGAAATTAAAATGGAAAGAAAGTAATAAAACTACTTGGCAATGGTGTATGGTTCAAGTTAAGGATATGGATCATTGGCTGTTCCAACTGAACAGCTGAACAGCAAAGGTGGGAAATGAAATCCACCCTAATCTTAATTGTTCAGTTGAAACAACGTGAGATCAAAATCCAGAGATAGCTCGGAGGAGACATCTATGCTTCCTGTCACATAGTACTTCCTCAAATTTCATGCACGTACGATGGCTGTATATTGCTGGTTGCACTAGCTATCGGCCATATAACAAAAATCAAAAGTGACATCGATACGATGGTGTGTTCGGAACTGTAGAATCGAACTGCTATTGTTTTTGTTGTTTCATTGGACAACGTGATCTGATTGCTTTTGTGTGCTGGCTGGCTAGCTGGCTGGCTTGGATCCCCATAAAATCTCCAATATCTTACAAACAGTCCCTCCACGAGCTCCTCTCTCTTTCTCATTTACCACTGCACTGCAGGGTCCTCCCTTTCTTTGTTTCTTTCTTTCTCTTTCCATCTCACTTGCACACACACACACACACAGACATTGTGTTACAACTCACCAGTGCCTAGCATACCAAAACTAGGGAAAACGACAAGGTGTATTGTAAAATTGACCTCAAGTTCCACTTTGGAAAAAAAAATAAAAAATAAAATTAACAATCTTAGTCATGCATGTGTGTATATAACTTCTTGTTTGTGTATATAAACATGATTATGCCTTTACTAGAGCCATTATAGGGATTGATCAGAATATTGTAATTTCATTGTATTGCTCATGATAATATACCAGAAAAAAGTAGTCTCCAAGATACAATCTCAGTCGCTAATTGTGGCAACATATTACATCTCTCTTTTATTCCCAAGTTGATCAATTTGCATTCTACCAAACATTTCCCAGATATGGATGGTGGTCCTGCAGATCAAGATACGAAATTTAGTTACGGCATATATGTTGAGAACAATAAGATTATTATACAAATCAAAGACCATCTCTTTTCCTCTATCTTTTTCTTTTCTTTTCTTTTCTTGTTTTCTTCTTTCGAAGAGATAAGAGAGATTTGTTTCGTTAGGTAGAAGACCTAACTATCACTGTTTGAACATGTGGGAAGTTGCTCGCAGTTGTGGCCATCAAGTCCTGGATTCGAGTATCTTCAACCTGAATTAGATGAAAACATCTTTCAATTTCCATTGGCTCAATCCGTTTCGGTTAATAATGAACCCGTAGCAATATGAAGTCATCTTCCTGCATTTATTAGTCATGCATGGAGCACATGTATCGTCAAAGATTACAATCTTCAATCGGAAGCATTAGTAGAATATGGTTCCATAGAGCCATGCATGGTGGAGGGTCTTGTTGTCTGATAGCTCCTCCTACCTGCGAGATCTATGGGTCAAAGATTGTTCTTTGAACGCCCTTTTGTTGTTAGTCTAATTTATTGTCCCTTCCAATCAAAGTCTTTGCTTAGGACCTGAGATCACATATTTGTCTTTTGCTAATTTGTTTAATTTAGCCAGCAGTCCCCACAAGAACAATTCGGTACACATATTTATATATAGTTCTAATTAATTTAACATTTTTTATACTCCATGCATATATATACATATGTACCTATACGCAGGGCGTAGCTAAGGGATTTGTCTTAGTGGCCAAAAAGAAAAAAAATACAATCTTAGGAGACCAAGTTAAAGATTTTTTTATTTGAAAAAAAAAATAGAGAGAGAGACATGTAATTAAAAACATCATTTTTCAAAAAGGTTTTGAGGTACTTGAACTACTATCTGCCCCTCACTGTACGTCTATGTGTATATGTATATGTATATGTGTATATATATATATATATGTATATATGTATTCAATCATCAGCTAGAAGACGCCATGGCCAAATTAAATTGTTATCATTAATCAGTTCACTGGATTCTCTTGCGTGTGCATGGCACGCCATTGTTTTCTTCCCATATTTTGGTAGAACGCATGCCAGGTGCTTGTGATATATTTATATATTCACTTGCCATGTAAGGCTTGGCAAGAACAAAAGGGAAATTAGGTATAGTTTCAATCAGAAGCCAACTAATTAATGATAATGGACCCCCTCCTTCCGAATTTAATAATGGCACGGAATCTCCCATCTTTATTTTCTTAGGCTCAGAACATGTAAAATCTGGAAGAAAAATCATGTCATGGCGACATTTCAAGTGACTTATCTGTACTGAGACTTGTGCTCTTGGGCAAATGGTTTTGGTTCCATTTCCGAGCTTGACTTTTTCATTGATTACATGTTGCCATAGAGGCTCACAAACAAAATCTTGGCCCGAAGAAAATCATATCTGGTTTGATGTCTCCCTCAGTTCCCATTGACATAACCCTTCCTTGAACCAGAAAAAGTTGAATGCAATACACAGCTTGATCAATGAAAAGTCATCTGGTCCCGAAAAGAAAATCTTGAGAGATCCTTTTGATAATTACCTAATCTTGACTCTCATTCATCACTAAAATAGGAAAATACCAATTGGAAATATAAAATAGATGCGGGGTGTGTATATTATAAATTGACCAAACTCGACCAATGTTGACCCTGACATCACAATCCAACGGCCTGAGTTGATCCCATTTTTTGATCTCTGTAAAGGCCCACAAC
Source organism: Castanospermum australe (assembly GCA_019955255.1). Taxonomy (NCBI): domain Eukaryota; kingdom Viridiplantae; phylum Streptophyta; class Magnoliopsida; order Fabales; family Fabaceae; genus Castanospermum; species Castanospermum australe. The sequence continues at coordinate 151,634 of NSJW01000183.1, forward strand.
AATGGAAGAGATTTGTGGGTTCAATTGCTGGGAATCTTCGTGATCATGATGATGCATGCACAAGCGCAAGAAACACGTACCCAAATGATAATTAATTAGTTTATTCTTTTTCTTTGTTTTTTATTTTTAATAATTCCTTCGCACGAATACTTTCATGACGTTTCAGAAGGAGGCCAAATATAATCCATTGTCTGGTTCGATCATATCTTTGAATTTGACATTTAGGATTTAGCCATTCCACCCTTTGCCCAATGTACAACATGGTTCTGTTTTTTTGTGAAACTTACGTGTAAAAATATTTTTTGTTATAAAACCAAATAATCACTAAAAAAATATTTAATTATTCACTTCAATTCAACTTAAAAAATTCAATTAAAATAGCAATTACGAGAATTTCTTTTGTCCCTTTTTCTAATTAAGTTTCCTTTCTCTCTAACTCAAAAGACAAAAGATTCCCATTCTGTGTGCATCCCAAGATTTCCTACACCCCCTGTATCATGCAAAGTCCTCTATTCTATTTATAACCCGTCTCCTCCATCTCCCTTCACCCACTGAAACACTGCAATCACCATCGCCACCATAACACCAAACTTCTTCTTCTCTTATTCTCGTCACCAAAATGGCTGAGAATTACCCCTTTCCCACATATTTCATACTACTCTTAATAACCATAACCCGTTTGATATCCACCGTGGGAAAATCCGAGCAATGGAAAGCTCTGCTACCACCAGAGCTTGCCACTCTCGACAACATATCCCACAAGCTCCGAGACGACCCTGAAACCATCCAATTAGCTTCCAGCGACTATGGCAACCTCGTGCGGGAACTCCCAGCGGCTGTGCTCCTTCCATCTTCCATATACGACATCGTCAGCTTGATAAGAACCTCGTACAACAGCTCTGTCCCTTTCCACATAGCTGCCAGAGGCCAGGGCCACTCCACTCGGGGACAAGCCATGGCTCGTGATGGGGTTGTGGTGGACATGGCCAGCTTCAGAGAGCAGAGAAATGGGGTTGGGATTAGTGTCTCTGTGGACCCTCTGGTTGGCTACTATGCTGATGTTGGAGGGGAGCAACTGTGGAATGATGTGCTGAAGGCCACGCTCGAGCATGGACTTGCACCCGCTTCGTGGACCGATTATCTGTACTTGACGGTGGGAGGGACGCTCTCCAACGCTGGCATCAGCGGCCAGACGTTCCGCTATGGACCTCAAATTGGCATTGTTCGCGAAATGGATGTCATCACTGGTATGGAAATTTCTTCTTAGTATCATACATTTTTTGTGGAGAAATTTCATCATGATTTTGATTTTTTTCTCTATTTTTTTAATGTAAACTAAATACCAAGTTAGTGGTTGTTCACAGAGTCTTTGTCTACAATTTTTGGTGAATGTTTCAAGCGTTTTCCACCAGGTCCCATGTTTGGAAATTTCTTAACTCGAACCAGTTCACGCGGTCATAGCCTCCTTTTCTTGATTAACTTACTTTTTCTGATTGATTAATAAGTTGGTCCAAGTCTTCTTTGGTCAATTCTTTGATACCCAAAAAAAAATGGATGGTAAATTTTACTCAAGTGTTTGTTAATTACAGAATAAGATGCATGCATGCAAGTATATATATTTATTGATTATATATTTAATTAATAGTTTTGGTTGGGTTCAGGAAAAGGAGATTTTGTAACCTGCTCTTCGCAGACGAATTCGGAGTTATTTCACGCGGTTCTTGGAGGTTTAGGACAATTTGGAATTATAGCGAGGGCAAGAATAGCTCTCGAGCCAGCACCCAAAAGGGTATGTTTATAGAGAATTGACTAGGACTTTGTCTTGTAGCTTTTTTCTTCCTCCCACTATTCATAGTAACGCCAAATTCTAGTTGTCACGTTGTTCAACCATCAAGCTTTACGAGAACACCACATGTCCTTGTCCGAAAAGCACTGTGTTATCATTTTTCTTGGCAGTTGGCACCCGTATATCATACATTTCACATTATGCTAGTGCATATTAGCTAGTCATCCATGAAAGACACATACACAAATGAAAATAGGACGAGTTATGGCTACGACGAGTTTGAACCACCAAAAGTGGATTTTTTAAATTGAAAGCATTATACGAGTTTGACAAAAATACATACGCAGAAGTCTTTTGAAATTTTATTGTGACTCTTGCATCTTAAGCAATTGCGCCTATAGAAAGGCTCACATAATTTATCATATCCTTTCTCGTCAATGACGAAGAATCAATATTAATTAGTTGTATCAGACTCAACTAACAACTCTATTTGTAAAGACTTTTTAAATAGGTGTATATATGCATATATATGCTTAACAATAGTGACTTCTAATGAACACATGAAGTTGAGGAGATTTGAAGTTTAGACAAGGTTTGAGCATGAAGCCACGAAGTACTCCAGTGCCACAGTATTTAACATTATCCATCTAACTTTGATGGGACTCATTGCATAAATTATATATAAGAGCATGCATAAAATTATTGCATATATCATTAGTACGTTGATCAGTACACGGCATTAATTAACAGTGGTGAATTTTTGTTGGCAGGTCAAATGGGTCAGACTGCTTTATAATGACTTTTCTGCTTTCACCAAAGACCAGGAACGATTAATCTCAATCAGTGGAGGGAAACAAAATACTGCATTGGATTATTTGGAAGGGATGCTGCTAATGCACCAGGGCCCCATAAATAATTGGAGATCTTCTTTTTTCCCTTTATCTGACCATCCCAGAATAATTTCTCTAGTAACCAAACATAGCATCCTCTACTGCCTTGAAGTGGCCAAATATTATGATGCCCAATCAGCAATTAATGTGGACAAGGTACTGTCTCTAGTCATATCTACTCTAGTCTCTGCTTAGATAGTAACTTTTTAAAATAACATTTAGAAAAAAGAAAAAGAAAAGCACTTCACTATCTAATCTCTAGTCATGAGCTAGATGATGTGGGTCTTTTTTCTTTCTTGGGGGGGTTCACACTTTAACAACCCTTTGCGCTCTATGTTGATTTTTTACTATAAGCAAGAGATTGAAGACAGAAATAAATTGTAATTAACAATGAAGTAATAATTTTCTTTTTCTTATTTGTGTAGGAACTCCAAGTTTTGCTCCAAGGACTGAGCTATATCCCTGGATTTTATTATGAGAAAAATGTCTCATACGTTGAGTTCTTGAATAGAGTCCGAAGCGGAGAGTTGAAGCTGCAGTCACAAGGACTGTGGGATGTTCCTCATCCATGGCTTAACTTGTTTATACCGAAATCTCAAATCATGGATTTTGATTCAGGTATATTCAAGAACATCATCCTTAAACGAAACATGACCACAGGACCTGTCTTGGTTTACCCCATGAGTAGAAGCAAGTAAGCCCCTGAATGAATCACACTTCATGTCATTAGTATGGACATTCATATTTTTTTTATTTTAATTAAAATTTTAAAAAAATAAGAGCTGATTAATATTAAATTTATTTGCAGGTGGGACAATAGGATGTCAGCGTCTATACCAGATGAGGATGTCTTCTACACAGTTGGATTCTTGCACTCAAGTGGGTTTGATAATTGGAAGGCATTCGATGCTCAAAATAGGGAAATTTTGCAGTTCTGTAATGATGCCGGAATCGAGGTTAAGCAATATCTTCCCCACTACAGTACACAGGAAGATTGGACAAAACATTTTGGTCCTAAATGGAGGACTTTCTTAGAAAGAAAACATCAGTTCGATCCAAGAATGATTCTATCACCTGGGCAAAGAATCTTCAACAACAATGAACTTGCTTTTTAAATATTTTCCCCAATGGAAAATTTTTTTTAAAAAAAAAGGTTATATATATGGTGGGACTACCTCAGTTAGCTAGCTAGCTGGGCACAGGTGTACACATATATAGATGATCATAGAGGGGTGGGGTTGAAAGCTGCATGACTTTGGCATATTTATAAATCAGGTTAATTACATACACCATAGATACGTTAGGTTGACAAAATCTCATGTGAAAGGAGCACGCAGCGAGCTAGCTGTATCTTTCTTAATTTCTCTCTCTGTGTGTCCCTCGCTTGCTTTGTCCATCACTACACAGATTAGTTGTTTTGAACCTAGTGTAGAGAAAACGATAATATATTGAGGATTTTTATGATGATCTAATCCTCCATTCTTAATTGGCAATGAATGTGTTTGGTGCATAAATGATTCTTTTTCTTTGTTTTATGATTAATGTTTGCCTTCCTAGTTTTTGTACAGGGCTCAGCCTAGCAATAATTGAGATCCTAGGTTAACCAAGGAACCATAATTGTGTCTAAAACTGAAGAGTCCTAGCTGTATGCCATAATCAATCATCGTAGGTTAATAGATAGACATGATAACGCCAAATGCCTTCAAATACTATAATCTCCATTGCAAGATCTTTCTTCGTAATTGTGTAGAAAAAGATGACATTGCTTTACAGGAGAATACAAGAAAGCAGTTGAGAGCTCCTTAATAAAGAGAATCAATCATTAAACAAATGGTACTGTAGTCCTCCAAGGGCATTTATTTGTTAAGTAAAGCGTTTAGACATTAATAATTAGGATACGAGGGAATGAAACCTACGTCTATCATTTTTTTGTGGGGATATATAGATACAAGTGGCACTAATGAGTATTTTAATTTAAAGTTTCAGATTCTAAATTTTTTTTCCTCTTTTTCCAGCGAAGAAAAAAAATAAAATTCTTATCAAACAACCAAGTAAAAAAACCACTAGACAACAAGAATACAAAAAAGAATATAGCCTAATTAATATTGCCCATTAGAAAGGGTGGAATAAAAAGAACAATTAACGATAATAATTATAAGATCTTCACAAATCCGCGATATTCTCAATATCTCAATCTAACATTTTGATGTTGAAAGCATGATTTTAGAATTTCCACATCTCACGACTCACGAGAGGGGAAAAATAAGTATATGTTTCTTTTGTAGGGGAATTCTACACTTTTTTCAGTTTAAAAAGATAGAAAGGAAGCCAAAAACAAGTTAAAACTAAGTTAGATCCTGAAGCAAGAATAACATCTTATAAAGCAGTCCAATCTACTAAATAAAACCCAAAGAGTGGTGAGATCTGAATCAAACTAAAACAACAAAACAAAACAGGAAAAAGAGATTGGAATACCAAAGAGAGATATAGCAGCTCCGAAAGCCATCAGAAGTGAAGAATAAGAAGAAGAAAAATAAGTCTATGACAACAACATACACTATAGTGGACACGCAACTCAAGGAAGAAAAAAGCTAACTAAAATAGAGGCACAGGGAGAAATTTTTAGGTACGTATCTGAATAGTATATATTTATGACATAGTTCATAAAATTTTACCTATGTTGACAGTTGATCAATGGAGTACTTAGGTAAACGTATATCTACCGAAGAGTTTCTTAGAGACACACCACATAATTAAGAAACACAAGTGAAAAAAAAATCATGCAATTCAAATTCAAATTTTTAAGGAGATAAGTAGGGTGGAGCTTATAAGAATAAAACGGATAATCCATATTTTTACGCCAAGTCACATTTGGTCTTAAGGTTTGGGGAGTTATACAAGGATCCGAGTTGAAGTTTAAATCCTAATTATTGTATGTCTTTGAACTTATTCCTCTTTGTTGTGTGTTCTTGTAGATTTATTCTCTTCTGCAATTATTTATTTTGAAAAGGAGACTTATAAATATGTTTGGTATAATTAATGCAATGTAACCACTAACTATGACAAAAAAAAAACATTTTATATGTCAAATTCGCATATCTTAAATGTGTTGGAATATTTGGCACATAAATTAAAGAAAAAACAAAAGGAAGTGTTAGAATAGGAATAATATTTTGCTTTTGGGGTTTCAGACATAGACCCACGAGTGCTTTTGTTGTCACACTAAAGTATAAAAGCAAACGAGTTCTTCTACTAATCAAAATGCTCATTTCAATTAAAGAAAAAAAAAAGGTTAAAGAAAGCCTCGTTTAGCTGTCTTTCTTGTTATTACATATATTAATTAATAAGATAAGTGGGTGAGTACTGCTTTTATTGTTATCCTATATATTGTTAATTAATTAACTAGCTAGGCTAGATTCCACAATTAATATAAACCCACTGTGATCTTTCGCCCCATAAAGTGAAACTTTTCTTTTTCACTTTTAAGTTAACCATACGTGCTTTGCGGCCTACATAAGGGACCAAAGGCAGCATATTTAATTATAAGAGTGCATAATTATTATATGATATAAAAATGACACAGGCTCTGTAACACTTAATTCCAGCTTACAGGCAACCAGGAGACAGAAAAGGTTAGCAGCCACTATCTTTTTTTTTTTTTTGACTTTTTTGCTGCATACATAATAGAAATGCTTTACGGATCAATGTCTAATTGTTGTGGAAAATCAGAGACAGGATCCCAACATTCACACACTGTGAATTATATCACTGTTGAAGAAAGAGATTTGAAAAAAGAATAACACATTTATCAAGTTAAGATAGCATGATCTAATCATAACCAAATCCTAACTCCTTTTTCTGCTTTTCCCACAAAGACTATAATTTTCCGCGATATATCTTTGTTAATCTTTTCTTTTTCCTCTTTCACTGTGCTCTACCTAACCTCCTAATCTGATTGAAAGTTTTTTTTTTTTAAAAAAAAAGAGCTAATTTGTTACATTTTGAATATTAATTGTTCTCATATTATATTTGACTTAATAGTTGTTTTTAGGATTTGGGATTTGATCAGTTTAATTATATTAAGAGAGTTCTGCTTGGGATCAAACCAATTTTCTATCGAACATTTTTTAAGAACACTTCTAAATTTATAAAATATTCTTAAGATCCTAATATTTATATATCATATTTATCTACATTACTTTCACATCCGATTGGTGTACAAAAATTGCTCTGATTTTTACGTAAGAGACACATTATGTTATGTAGGATTTTTATTATGTATCAAAAGTGATGTCAATAAAAATCGTTGCAAAAAAATTTATGTATTTAATTTATTTACCAAAATTAAAATAATTTATCTTTAATCTTATTCTCAAAATTAAATCTTATTCTCTAATCTTATCTTTAATCCTTTCAAGTAGTTTATTTTGTTAGTCAGCAATTTCATTAATTACTACTTGCATCAATTCATGTCTATTTATGAAACAAACAAAACTTTATTATATCAATATTATAATCAGATCATGTCTATATCTTCGTTAACATTCATTCATGATACTGCCAGAAGACTTATGAAGTCACCTAGTAAAACAAAAAGAAAAGAAAACATATCCACTGACTAGTCACAGAAAGTTGCATAGTACTAGTGGCTAACTCTGGAATCACTAGTCACACAAAGTTACATATCCACTCACACTACTCTTGAATTCATAACTCTGCACAGCCATGTGACTTCATTTTTTCTTTTTTGGGTCTGAACCATGTGACTTCCTTAAATTCAATTATTGTGCATAGTAGTGCATGAATTAATGGGTGATAGCCTGTCAAACTTGCACCTGAAATTCCCATGACAAGTAATAACTGTGGGCCCTATTCCAAACAGCCCAGGCCCTACAAGTGATGTTGTGTCCTTCTCATTCTTTTACTGGGTTCTTTTGGTCATTGGTAATAATGAGCCTAATTTCAATTATGGGCTATAGCCATTCTCTTCTATAGGGTCAACAAGGCCTGATTTGTAGATTTTCAAGTTGGGCCAGACTTAACCCACTCAATGGCCCTAGCCCATTAGCAGTGCCACCCTCTCCACCGGTGACTCTGCATAAAGGCTAGAACTTTTTCCACAAGAACTATGGCATTCTCACCAATTCCAGATTCACGTAATACTCCCACTAGTTTATTGTAATGCTTGTTGGGTATCATGACTTTCAGCTGGTGAAGATGCTGAAAATATAATTTACTACTCACAAGTCAATTTCTTTAAAATTGGTTGTGTTCAATATGTTTCTTAGGTTCCATTGTGATTCTTCATTTCAATAATTAAAAAAAAAAAAAAACTCAGCATCATTATACCAAACTTTTCAAATGCCACTTTTGATACCTTTTTTTTTTGTTATTTATATATAAAATGCACTTTCTTTGTTCAAATCATGGAATATGACACCCTGCTTCCAGAATTACACAAGTGAAAAGAGAAAACGAAAAGGAGGACTGGTAAAAGATGCCATGCTCTATTGGGGATCCCTTGAAGTCAACAATTTTTTTTTTTCCATTTTGGGTATAAAAAACATAGATCGCTAATGTTTCAGTTGTGACTCAACCAGAATCTTGAAGTAGCTAGTGAAATGGGTATAGTTCCAAGAGGGACAGTACACTGTGACCATAAATAAACTCTTGTTTATATACGTTGTGAAAAATTGAGACATTCTGCAATAACTACAGAACTGAGGAGATTCCAGATGCAAATGTTAACACGCAAAAATATTCAACAAATGTGGTATTAGAAGCTTGACTTTCAGAAAGAATTGGCAACTATCTAACTGATAGGGAGAGAATTAGATGAGATTCATCTGCCACTCAATTTGTCCTCAAGCATGTAAGATGGTGGTTTTTTCTTTTTTTTTAATTTTCTTTTCACCAACATGTCGCAGCTGAGCTGCTTAACTTTACTGTGTTTTCTTGTTAAATATTGTAAAAAGGAGTTCTTGAAGATTTGAAGAACACCCGGAACCTTTGAACAGAAGTTAAGTGTCTCCTCATTCAACATACTACTCTTAGTTCTAACTAAAAGTTGCTTCCACAGCCAGCACAATCTCAACAAGTAAACTGGCAGTTTTACCTTGTGTTCTCCTTCCGGGTAACTTCAAAAGAATCACATGTAATGTATTTGCAAGCCATTTCTACTCAAAGATCATAGGTAGTGAATCAATATCATAAGCTTGCATATCAAAGGTAATCTAAAAAATCGATTTTGCAAATGCTCTCATTATTTTTACAAAGGTAAATTTTGGTGGTTTGGATTGAGAAGAATGGAAGAAGAAAAGGGAGGATAGGAAGGTTTTAAATTAAAAAAAATTAAGTAAAAAAGGCTTTTAAGTAAACCTTCTCCTCCTTTCCTTTCTTTTTTCTTTATTTTCCTCCCCCCAAGCATACCCTTAAAGTTTAATAAGATTATACTGATTTTTCTTCTAGTTACTTCTCATATTTTAAATTTTTTAATTATCAGACAAATACTCCTTTTATTTTTATTTTAAGGATTTATAACACCCAGTTGTACAATTTTTTTCTGGTAATCCACATATGGAGTAAGTGTAACTTCTAACACTAAAGAGGATGTCAGTGTAATCTCATCAAACCTAAGGAAAGGTCAACATAACTTACATAAACAGGTGGCAACTAGGAAGGCCAGGCCTTATGGTAATTGTTTGCATTAACATGATCAGTACTGTTTAATGAAACTTCCTATATGAGTGGCAAATAATATTGGCAGATATCGCTCTCGCCTTTATTTTCTCCCATTCAACACAATGAAGCAAGATTCTCAAATTTAATAAACACAAAAGAGCTCAAACATGTAGAATATAATAGGCAGGTTCAGTCAGTGACCTGTAGAAAGAAATTTTGCCATCAATAGCAAATTCAATAGGCTCCAAACTGCGAGATCTACCACAATAATATCACTAATTAGAAAAATGTATTTAAACAAAAATGAGAAGTTCATATGCTAGCAAGAACAGATACCTAGCTAGCAGTGCCCTTGTCCTGGTGCAAGGTTTCCTGTATGAAGTTCACAACAACTGAAGCTAACTCGTCTTGATGATTAGTGTATCCATGATCAGCTCCTTCTATGATATGTAACTTGTTGTTTGGTATAATCTTGGCAAACTCAAATGCATCTTCAACAGGGATAACTTCATCGGAAGAACCATGAATTGTAAAGACCCTGTCAAACGTTATGTGATTTGACATTAGCACATCTATGCAGCACAGCAGCTTCACAGCTTTATCAAGAATTGTTGTTTGCATTACCACCCTCCTACCTTCCTCACCACCTCTCGCTTGTAGCACTATATATCTCGCTCTTTCATACCTCCTTTACATCAAATATCTACCCTATGATGTAGCACATTAAATCAAGGTGCGTTCATAAAATTTAATTCCGTACATCAAACAGGAATGCAAAGAAATAACTTACAAAAGCTATTTAATTATGTTTTTAGTTCTCTCTATAAGAAACTTGAAACTCTTAAAATAAGTATTTCATATGTTTATTGTTCCATCATTAATTTGAAAAGACTACAGGCAGCTATTAAAATCAAAATTTGTTAAAGGTTACTTAATAAATATTTTCTTTATTTTTTAGGAAAAAAATATAGCAATGTTCTAGGGGAAATTTCTTCAAAAATTGGACTTATTGGCTATGAAAGAATAATTTCGATTTATTGGTCCTTTATATGTAACAAATAAATAGAGAGAGAGAGAGAGAGAAACAATGATCATCCTGCCTTTTATTGCTTCTGCTTCATAATTTTTTCTAGTGAAACTCTGTAACTTCAACACACATACTTGATCAACAAAGAAATGCAACAAGAGGCAAAAGGTTGAAGCAGAAGGGACCAAACAACTTTTTTCGGTTTTCCCCCACCTGCATTCTTTGTCAATCTGAAGGCATGCTTCATGCATATTTGTATTCAAGCGATCCATCAAACTTTCCTCAGTCACACGGTAATCAAAACTTCCTGCAACAGTAGATGTCCTCAAATGGTTATATAATAATATAATATAATAGTGCCTATGTTAGACAGACGGAAACAGAGAATGCCGTGTCATACTGTCATGTGCCACATTATCCATGATGGCCATCGTGCCTGTTGAAATCTATCCAAACACAAGTCAATTTTCAAGTACTGAACACAATTGTTAATAATTATGCCTAGATTTTTTTGTTTTTTTGGTTTTTTTCCTCTTTTTTTTTTTTTTTTTTGCGTTTCCTTTCTTTTGGGTCTTTAGGAGTTTATTTTATTATCAAGCATAAGGGCGTTGCAGCAAGAACTTTGTGCTTAGGATACAATAATCCTCAATTCCAAGTTTAGTTTAGGTGCATAGGGAAAGCAAAAGCCACAGTTTCTGTACTTGTTGATTTCAGCATTTGTGGGCCTTTACCTAATAGCTTGGCTTTTTGAAGAGTTGGTTCTTAACATGATATCAGAACATCTATGACCAAGTGGTCAAGAGTTAGCTCCTTGCCGCCCTCATTCTTTATAAATAAATTAAAATCCTTCACAAGGTAAAGTGATCTTGTGGATTGTCTATGCTTCAAAGGACTCTCAAGTTAGGGGGTATAATAGAGATATAAAACCAATCGTGAGCCTCCACCTAATATCTTAAATTTTTAGAAGAGTTAGTTCTTAACAAGTACATTTAAACAACAAATTCAAAGTAGAGAACAAGAAACCAATAGACACTGAATATGTTGAACTATCACTTACAACATGCACCACACTAAGAGACATTGGAAAAATATGCCTGATTAAATGACAGGTTACCTGATGTTTTCTTCTTCACATCAATGAAACCGTCCTTCCTAATTCTTTCCACATAATCTTTTCCAAGGCGTTCTTCAATGCCTGCCTTCAGATCATAACGTCCAGAGAGGTTGATAACTGTTTTAATGTCATGATATTTTGAAGCATACAGAAGCACCACATCACCTCCTGCATCAAGATACAGAAACAATTAGTAATAGTTCAATTTGCATACAACAAACTTTGAAAATAAAATTAGAAGAAATTTGAGAAGATGTATTGGTCAAAAGCTACACTAATCAGTTGGGTTTCACCAACTGCAAATGACCACCGAAATAGAGTAGGGTTTTTTCATCAACAATACCTATTCCGATAAACTACCTGGTTTAAAACTTATAACAGAGATCTATAGAATATCCATGTTTGTACAATAATTGTTAACAATACTATGTTAAATTGAAAGATATTCACCAAATTCATTTTTAGAAGGTGTTTGCCAAGTATCTCAGAAATATAAGTTAAAGTTTCTTTCTGTTTCAATATGTTGACTAAGCTCATGCTAGAAGTTTCAGCCATTTATTATGTATCAATTAAATGAAAGCCGATCCTGGTTCTAAGTCTCTTTATATTGCATCGTTCAAGGTTTATATCTTAACATCCAAAGCAAGGCTGAAAAGAACAGTTCTCATCATATCACAATTATATAATGGAACATGATCGATGAATGAATATATAAATCAGCACCTATATCCAAAATGCTATCTAGAAATATCTTTCTTCACCTTTTCTTGTTGGTAGAAATACTTACGGAAAAGGAGAACAAGTCAGCTTACCTTTACTGTGCCCAACAATTGCACTAACTACACGGTTTGATTCACCGAAATGTTGAGTTACAGCATGTAAATCATCAGCCTCCTTCCAATAGTAACCATACTGGAATGAACCTTCACTTTCCCTAGAAGGAAAACCCAACAGCTAAACTAGGTCAAAACAAAGAGTGGAGCAAAACTGATGATCAAGACCAAATAGCAGAAATTTTAGCACATATAACCCAGTGTAAATGGAGAAACTACCACCCAATTTACAATCTACTGCGTGAGGTAACAAAAGGATCAGCAAAATATAAGCTTCAAAAGTTTTAAAAAAACAAAAAAGCATTGAAGATGGCTTAATTGTGCAGGCAGTGACTGTACCTTTCATATTTGTAATCAATTTGTGACATCTCAGATTTAAATCTCAAGGTCGGTAAGATGTGTTATTCCATATTTTTTGTGTTTTTTATATCCCATGGTATATTGACGGTAATCTCCATTCTCGAGTTTGCTGGAAATGAGCTGTTGTCAATCTGCTTGAGTCAATGCTGTCATTGGACCTTTTTTTTCTTGCTGAGACCTTCATTATATTGTTGAATAGCCCCAATATGGTTCTAACGGTTTTCTTATCCATGAATTGTTACAATCAAGGATACCAACTTAAGTGGTTCCAAATCTTCTAATGTGATAGTAAACTATCACTATGTTCATCTAATTTTTAGACATTCCTTTTGAAATTGGAACTCAACCTTTGTGCTTTTAAACATTGGCTTTTTTATCTGTTATGTTCTTTCAAACAATCCAAACCTTATTATCAACCATGAGGAAATGGCTTCTAACATGATTGAACTAGCAATTTCCAGGAAGAGCACCAAGCACCATAACTGGTGTTGAAATAATAGGGAAAAGATGGAAAAGAGAAAAGAGAGAAATAGGACTCTGAATGGTATTATAATGATGTCATGATGTGTGAAGCATTAAACGCTGACAAAATACACCTATTTCTAACAATATTCTAGGAACTCGAAGTGGAGTACAACTAATACTAACACTTCTAACTTGATAAGACTCCTAAAACAATAATAATAATAATAATAATAATCCTATGTTCTAACATTTCCCCTCAAGCTGAAGCTTACTAAGCTCTCATCCTACAAATATACAGATTTAGCAAAGAAAATAACTTCAAAATATAATAGGCTTTCTAAAACACATAGTACAAAAGGCATCCTAAACATTGTTGTAGAGACAACACAGCAAAATGAGCACTACTAGAAAGGCAACACAGCAAGTAGATAGCTGGAATGATGCACAACCAGAAGAGCTGGTTGAAATGACTAGGGAAAAAGAGACACTGCTGGAAAGATGCATAGTGGGAATAGAAAGGCACTGCTAGAAACAGTCATTGAGGGGGAATAAAATCACCACTAGAAATATGCATAGCGGGAAATACAAACTTCCTTGCACGCAATTACACATAGCAAGGCCCAAATACACCAAACTTTTTCAAATTAATAAAAGAAGACACCATTAGGAAGCTTCAAACAGCAAGAGTAACCTCAAATTTGAATTGTGGAGACCTAAAAGCCTTGGCAAACATGTCCAGAACGCAAAACTGAATCCAGCTCAAATATTGCTTGAATCAGCTCAGTCAACAACTGGCAGCTGGGAGAGAACACAGCAAACCACGCAAGAATAGAACCAAACAGATTCAACCAGACTACCAGAGTCAAAGGGGGGTACCAAGCAGTACCAAACAGAGGCAACCAGAGACAAACCGGGGGCAAAAACACAGAAACCCATGCAGGCATAAGCTAATCCAAGGCAAACAGAACAAGCTGGAGCCAAATAGGGGCAACCCGTGACCAAGGAGTGGCTAAAACAGGTAACAAAGGCCAAGTTTGGCCAGAAAAGGCGGGGTGGTTTGATCTAGGCTGGTCACCACGAAGGGGGCTGGGGACGTGCCATTATGCGCTGGTGGGTGGGAGTCAGGCTGCAGGAGAAAGGTGGCATGTGGGGGAGTGTGGCTGGGCTGTTTGGATAAAACTTCTGCGCTTGGCAGATCAAGACCTTCAATTCCAATGGTGGGGTCAGTTCATTGAACACAACCACTACTGTTGGCTGGAATGGATCAGACCTTAATGCGACCAAGAAAAAAACAGATGCAGGGAGGAAAACAGAAATTATGGTGACCGGTAAAGAGAAGACAGCCACAGGAAACTAAAGCAGAGTGAAAACAGAGGACACCAAACAAAGGGGTTCCATATCTGCAGCGGAAACAATGACAAAATCATGTCATCGAGGATGGTACCAGAGAAATAGGACTCTGAATGATAATATAATGATGTGATGCTATCTGATGTGTTAAAACAAACACTGTTGCCTGTTTGTTTAGAATTCCTGTCAACGCGAACGCCCATCTGCAAGAAGCAAGAATTTCTTGCTTCAAGTAAAAGTAGTTCCCCAATGCCCATTTGCATTGGAAACTATTTAAAACAATATTCTAGGAAATACAAGTGTAGTACAACTAGTGCTAACTACTAACGCTACTAATATGATTAAATTCCATAACTAATAATAATAATCCTCATATTCTAACAACCAGTACTACAAGAGTGATTTCAACATTAGTTAGGATATACAAATATGATAAGACTGGACCAAAATTCTGAGAATTGGATTGAGAATTGTAGTTTTATCTCCTCAACTGCTCTGCTATCAGTGGGATATCAAAGCAGTGGGCAAAGGAACAGTACAATATGTTACAGAGATGAAAGAAAAAGAGAAATCTGTGGATAGCCCAAGCAAGTTCGAGAGTGCTTGGTTCTCTCCTCACAATGCCCCCCGAATCATTTCCTACCCCCTTTTTGCACTGCATGGCCCCTTAAATATGGAACAGATCACAAGTCACACTTTCCACCCCATCCTAGGCTCACGCGGGAAAACAACTCTCAGCTGTGGAGAGTAGGTTAGTTACCGGCTCACATTGGTGGGTGCACGGGTTTGATTCCGTGCTCCTCTTGAATTTCCTCCTTACGTACACCTTAGGAGCCTTATCAATACTCCCCCCCCCCCCCCGGGGAAGTCTCACCTTGTCCTCAAGGTGAAAGCTCGGAAATTGGTCTTGAATGTGAGACATAGATTCCCATGAGTTTTCAAATGCTGGTAAATCTTGCCATTGGATGAGAACCTCTTGTTCTCCAGCTGCATTGGTACAAACCCCAGTAACGGCTGTCAGCTGTACTTGAAATTCTAAGTCTTCAGACAAAAATGAAGGCAATGGCTGGCTTGTAGCTGATGCTGAAATAGATTTCTTGAGAAGAGAAACATGAAAAGTAGGATGAATGCGACTGCCCTCTGGTAGTTTCAGTGTATAGGCCACTTGTCCCACTCGTGCTAGGATCTTGTAGGGTAGTACCTGGGACTGAGTTTTTGATTAAGTCGCCGTGCTAAGGAACATAGTTTATAAGGTTGGATTTTGAGGAAAACAAAATCACCAGGTTGGTAAGCTACCTCCCAGCGATGTTTGTCAACCTGTAGCTTCATGCGGTTGTGAGCCAGCACCAAGTTATCCTTGAGTTCAGCCAGCATTTGGTCTCTGTCAGCTAGAAGTTTATTGACTTCTTCAACTGCAGAGGGGCTTGATGCCCCCTTAAGTAATACAGGTGGGTCTGTACCGTATAGAGCCTTGAAAGGAGTGAGTTTAGTTACACTGTTGTAGTTGGTATTGTACCAAAACTCTACCCAACTAAGCCACTTAGGCCATTGCTTAGGTTTAGTTCCAGTGAGGCAACGTAAATAAGTTTCTAAGCACCTGTTGACTACTTCAGTTTGGCCATCTGATTGTGGATGGTAGGCTGAGGTAAATTTCAGCTTAGTACCCATTTGCCTGAATAGCTCAGTCCAAAATTGGCTGAGAAAAACTCTGTCCCGATTCGTAACAATAGATGTTGGAAATCTGTGTAATTTAACAATCTCCTTGATAAAAATATCAACTACTTCTTTAGTTGTGAACGGATGACACAGAGCAATAAAATGGGCATACTTTGTTAGCCTATCTACCACCACCAAAATGGTATCCACCCTTGTGTCTTCGGTAGCCACCTATGAAATCCATTGAAATGTCAAACCAAGTATGATTGGGAATAGGAAGCGGTTGTAGCAAACCAGCTGGTGATAGAGTTTGGTACTTTATTCCTTTGGCATATTTCACATGCAGCCACATATCTTTGAATGTCCTTCTTCATACCCTCCCAGTATACAAGAGCAGAAATTCGCTTGAAAGTGTGAAAGAAACCTGAGTGTCCACCTACTGCAGAATCATGGAATTCTTTAAGAATTAAGGGAATAGTGGAAGAGGATTTAGGTAACACCAGCCTATCCCTATACAATAGTTGGTTCCCCTTAATTTGGTAGCCTGGATGAGAATCAGGTTAGAGTTAAACCTCTTGCATAATCTGCTCAATTTGGGATCAGCTTGGACTTCCTCTACCAGGTTGTCTAAACCGTGAAACTGAACCATAGATATGGCTGCATATTGCAACCTGTGGGAGAGGGCATCTACTACCTTGTTCTCTGTTCCCGGCTTATAGTGAATTTCGAAATCAAAACCAATAAGCTTGGAGATCCACTTGTGCTGTTCTTCTCCCATTATTAGTTTTTGGTCTGTGAGAAACTTGAGGCTTTGCTGATCTGTATGAATGATGAAATGGCGGCCCATCAAGTAATGACGCCATTTTTGAACAATAAACACAACTTCCATGAGTTCCCGCTCATATACAGACTTAGCTTGAACTCTCTCGGATAGCCCTTGGCTTATATAAGCCACTAGTCTGCCTCCCTGCAGTAATATTGCCCCAATTCCTGCGCTAGACGCATCAGTCTCCACAGTGAAAGTTTTGGAGAAATCCGGGACTGCTAACACTAGTATACTTGTCATGGCGGATTTCAAATGTTCAAATGCAAGTTGAGCTTCCACTCCCCAAGAAAAAATTATCCTTCTTAAGGAGATTAGTCAGTGGTTTAGCAATTTTCCATAATCCTTGACAAATTTCCTGTAGTAACCAGTGAGACCAAGGAATCCTCTAAGGCTCTTGACATCCGTAGGAATAGGAATAGGCCAAGTTTGCATCACTTCCACCTTCTTTGGGTCAGCTGCCACCCCTTCATGAGAAATTAAGTGGCCTAAATATTCTATCTCGGGGTGGCCGAAAGCACACTTCTTCTTATTCACAAACAACCATTGCTCCTATAATTGCTGTAACACCAGTTTAAGATGCTCTAAGTGAGATGACTTATCCTTACTATAAATTAGGATGTCATCAAAGAAAACCAACACAAACTTCCTTAGGAAGGGCTTCAATACTTCATTCATAAGTGATTGAAAAGTGGAGGGGGCGTTAGATAACCCAAAATGCATGACCAAAAACTCATAATGCCTGGCATGAGTTCTGAAAGCTGTTTTTGGAATATCTTTTTTTCTCATTCTAATCTGATGATATCCATACTTCAAATCTAGTTTGGAAAATACTTATGCTCCTCCTAACTCATCCAATAACTCGTCTATAACTGGAATGGGAAACTTGTCAGGTATGGTGATTTGTTTAGTGCTCTATAATCAACACAAAAGTGCCATCCCCCCATCTTTTTTTCGTAGCAGAATAACAGGTCTAGAATATGGGCTATTGCTGGGCTTGATGATTCCAGCCGTCAATATTTCATCCACAATCCTCTCTAATTCATTTTTCTGGTAGTGTGGGTACCTGTAGGGCCTTAAATTCGGAATTTGTGCTCCATCCTTTAGGTTGATGGCATGATCTTGCTTCCTTTCTGGTGGTAGGCCTTGGGGATCAAGGAATAGATTCTCGAACTCAGTTAACAAATCCTGCAGTTCTATCCAGGGGGGGTTGTCTAGCTGTTGTTCAGTAATGACACCCTTGTACTCTACAAGGTACCCTTCTCCCTCATCTTGCAGAGCCTTGATCATAGCACTTAAAGAAGCTGGAGATTTACAAAGGGACGGCTCTCCCCTAATTGTCAGTAGTTCTTGAGCCACCTCTACTTTTAGTGTTAAGTCTTTAAAGTTGGCCCTTATCTCCCCCAGACTTTCCAACCAATCCATCCCTAGCACCACGTCCGCCCCACCCAGTTCAAACAAGTAGAAATCCTGAATAACCTTCACTCCTTGCATCTGTAGCATGACTCCCCTGCACACTCCCTTGCTTCTCACCTTATGTCCATCTCCTACCTCCACAAGGTATTCAGGAGTATCTGAAATAGGGAGATGGAGCTCCTGAACTATCCCCTTGGCTATGAAGTTGTTAGATGCCCCGCAGTCTACCAGAAACCACTACCTCCTTCCCTCCTATTTCTCCCCAGAGTTTGAGAGATTCTTGGAAGTCATTCCCATAATACTATGCATGGAAAGTTGCAATGCCAGATCCTGTTCGACGGCTTGCTCTTGTTCCTATTCCATTTCAACCTCCTCCTCATTTGGAGTTTCAATTAGCAGCAGGTGGAATTGCTTATTTTTGCACACATGATCTGGGCTATACTTTTCATCAAACCGGAAACATAATCCTTCCTTCATTCTATCTTGATATTCAGCATCGGATAGCCTCCTGGATCCTCCTCATCTGCTACCCCCCATTCCCTCCCTTGCTGCCTTATCTCCTATACTACTGCCAAGGGACACATCTTTAGAATTGACTGGCACCACTCCAGTTCCTCCTTTGTGTACTTCACTATTATGTCTTCCTCCCAAATCCACTAACGTGGTCTTAGATGTTTGAGCTGGTTTATAATTCCAGTTTGATGTCTTTCCTCCGGTTGAATTAAGCTTCCCGCACGTCCAGTTTCTTTCCTCAATCAGCAGGGCTTAATCCATCAGATCAGTTAGTGAGTTCAATATATAAAGCTTTAATTCCGCCCTTATTTCATCCTTCAGTCCATTTAAGAACACTCCTCTCAACACATCCTCATCTGCGTGCCTCAAAGGCCCCGAGATCAGCTCAAAGCTCTCCCTGAATTTTCCTACAGTGCCTGTCTGTCGTAGTCCCAGCAGGATTTCAAATGGATTTCCCGTCAAGGCTGGTTGGAAACACCGGAGAACCGCCTCCCTGAACCTCTCCCAGGTTATTTCTACTGTCCGAGCCTCCCACCATTGATACCAATTGAGGGCTCTTCCTTCCGAAGCCAGTATCACCGCCTGTATCCTTTCTCTGTCGGTCATGGAGTTGATGTGGAAGTATCTCTCCACCCGATTGAACCACCCGTAAGCATCTTCGCCAGAGAACAGGGGTAGTTCCATGCGTCTCGTCCGATCGTCTTGGTTCAATGCTTTGGGTGTGCCGTACGTCCGCTTGGTATCTCCATCCTCGTCGAGGTGCGTCTCCGATCTCCTCTGCGAGTTTTCCGGCGTTCTTCCTCAGGGGAACCGCATCAGTTCTTGCTGTAGCTTTTCGTTCTGCTTCTCCCGAGCCTCCCTCACTAGTCTCTCATCAGTTGCTTCCTTCCTCCACTGTGCGAACTCTACTCTTAAATCCTCCACGATGTTCATTCCACGTTCCAGGGCCTCAATTCTGGCTTCCATCCTAGTATTTACCATGGCACAGCTCCCAGATCGGGAGCTCTGATACCAGTTAATAAGAAAGGACCAGAATTCTGAGAATTGGATTGAGAATTGTAGTTTTATCTCCTCAACTACTCTGCTATCAGTGGGATATCAAAGCAGTGGGCAAAGGAACAATACAATCGGTTACAGAGATGAAAGAACAAAAGAAATCTGTAGGTAGCCCAAGCAAGTTCGAGAGTGCTTGGTCCTCTCCTCATAATGCCTCCCGAATCAATTCCTACCCCCTTTTTGCACTGCATGGCCCCTTAAATATGGAACAGATCACAAGTCACACTTCTCACCCCATCCTAGGCTCACACAGGAAAACAACTCTCAGCTGTGGAGAGTAAGTTAGTTACCGGCTCACATTGGGTGGGTGCACGGGTTTGATTCCGTGCTCCTCTTGAATTTCCTCCTTACGTACACCTTAGGAGCCTTATCAAAATATAACATCCGGAACCAAAGCAATCACATTAGAGGGCCAGAAACATGACTTTTAGATGTTTCAGGGATCATAGTATCATATTTTTCCGTCCAATGACCTATTGGTACGCAATCGCAAAGTATTAGTATTTAGTAACACATTAATTTGTGCATATAACTACATTAATCAAAATCCAAAATTTTAAAATACTCAAGACATGTGCTTTTTGTACACAATCATCCTGCAGTTATTATCAACTTACACTAGTAATGCCACCAAACGCCTACGTATCAACTCATAAGTTCTTTCAATTCACAAGAATCCCAAGAATTGTATATCCTTCCAAAAGAACAGCCTAGATAACAGAGGGTCCAGTCCACTTTTCTCCCTTTTAAGCTCTTAGCTTATCATTGATAGTATAATTCTAATACAATTTCACCAACATCTACAGTAACAAGTAAAGCCACTTGCATATTTTAAAACCGAAGATGTACGTACATAATATCTTCAGAATTCATGGTTTTGTTCTGTATTACTATAAACTTACCCATTTCCGGAAAAGTCAAAGCGGAAAGAACTGATTCTGGCATTTTCTAATGCAACAGCGAGGTTCTTAATGGCAGTGGCTTCCTGTAAATAAGGAAAACTTAATGAGAATAATTGGGTAAAGGAATTTATGTATACATATAGGAACAAAAAGAAAGGTTTCATAGATAAAGAAACTAACTTTTGAGCATCGAAAACCATGGCACAAGATTACAATCTCGCTAGTCCCAGATTCATGTAATATGCCCACCAGTTTTTCGCCGTGCTTGTTGGGTATTATGACTCCCTGCTGCTGAACAGCTGAAAAGGTAAACAGATTAAAAAATGAATTTTAAAAGGAAAAGATAATTTATCAATTTCTTCGAAATTTATCAATATGCTACTTGAATTACCATGTTTTGTAATAAAAGCATAACACATATACAGATAAATATAGTCACTGAAATTCAAACGCCCCCATTTGATTAAGGGTAGAAGTCAATCTCGCATCTTGCATATTACATACTCACATGGGTTTTGTGGAGCCAGGGCCATCTTCAAGTTGAAGGTTCCTCTGCGTTTCTGATTGGCTGGGATGGAAATGGGAACCTGGTTATAAGAAAATTTTGGCAACGAAGGCGTTTTAGAAACTGATGAAATCGAGAGAAGTGAGTAAGCATTTGGCAAAAGTGCCTCCATTGGACAGGAACGAATGATATGCATATGCATACGAGTTTACTTACTTTCAAGTTACATCCACACACCTGCTGTTGTTGCCGTCTTTGTCTCACCTCTCACCTCCCACCTCCCACCTCCCACCTCCTGACACCCCTTTTCATTAACACACCTTTTGTCTTCTGATTACGGAGATCAACTAGGTACAAACCCGTGAATCTCGGGTGTGGTTTTTTTTAGACTGAAGTCCTAACCTCTTCATTGGGCTAGGGTTGCCTGTAGCGATGGGTTACAAGCCCACTTCCCGTTGTTGGAGCCCAATTCTTACCATTCGAAGTACAAAGCTGCGCTGAAACTTGAGATAATACTTCAATCGTGGCCCAATGGATCCAAGCCATGGCCCAAGATAGTTCTGAAGTAGTATTTGCAAATTCTGGCCCAGTCGATCTCGACAAAAAATGAAAAATGTACTGACTTGCTCTTGTCATTTGCCGAAAAATGTGTTACTAAGAGAAAAAAAAAAAAGAAAAAGAATGTTAAATTGGTATTGATCCAAAAAGAAAATGTCCTAAACAGTCTTTAGATAAAAAAAAAAAAAACGATAAGAGTGCCAAATGGTAAAGAAAATGTTAAGCGCACGTATTCATGGGTAGTGATATATATATATATTATTGCTCAAATGATGATGTACAATACATGCTCAAATAGTTAGATAATTTCAAGTATACAGTAAAAGTTTAATTTTAATTTATTATTAATATAAAAAAATTTATACTACTATTTAATTATGAGTAATTATTAAAAAATTAACTAAAATAATAATTATATAAAAAATTAAATATTTATTAATATGTAATAGAATAATAATATAAAATAATTTTACATTAATAATAGATTAAAATTAAATTTATAATGTAAAAAGTTACTATTATCTTTCATTAGTTTACGACATCTTCTAAATTGGTGGCTGTGCTTCTCTAGATGATCATAACGCACAAGAAGATGAAAGAATGGTCGTATTGAAATTCTGAAAAATTGGGTCAACTATGGGGAAATACAGGACTCTGGTCCCGGGAAGAGGACTCTTTTGGCATGAGCTGTGAGCAGGGCCCTGACGTTTGGGAGCTGTGGCTGTGGGGGGTGTTGTCTTAGAGCCGGTGGACATGGAGCCTTTTGCTTTAGGGAGGACTTGTATGAAGCTGAATCGCAAAGTTGTGACTCTGACTCTGACACTGACACGGGGGCGCATGGTGCGTAGGAACATTCATAGATTACGGCTACAACCCGCCAAACCAAAAGGCCCAACCACATCAAGGGCGCCAGTTAGGGCCCCTTGGCTGGCTGGCTTTTCCTTCTTTTGCAGGGTGTGGTTGATTATGACAAAATCATTTCATTGTTCTTATTGTTAAATACAAAATAATCATCACATTATGCAATATTACATCAGTATCGCTTAGTGTATATATATATTTGGTATAAGAGTAAAAATTTTATAAATAAATTTTGTATAAAATTTTTATATACAAAACCTATCCATAAAATTTTCACCACAATTTTTTTATATCAAACTGACCCTTAATAATATGACATGAATTTGTACAGAAATTAAATAAAGTTTACACGTGTGAACACTTGGCATTGCTTAGAATTTCATTGTATGCAGTAGTGAAACTAAAAACTTTAACACTAACATGAGTTTAAATTTAATCTATTGTTAAATACTTTTTTTATATTCATATTCAATCAAAGATTGTCCTACCATTAAAGTAATTACGGGTTTTTTTACTTACTAATGCAAAAAAATTTGACAAATTTTTAATCTGGTGCGTAGTGACATCAAACATAATTTATTGGTAATATAAAATTATTTGCAGTAAGAATTTTATCAAAACAAATTATATTATATTTTAGTGTGTGTTTATAAGAGAAAAGATTATTCTTTTATCCTGGATACAAGTAAATGTTATTATCTTATATAATAGAATAGTCATAACAAAATATATGAGGCAAGAATTTGAAATATCTTCTCTTACTTAAATATACTATAGGTGAAAATATGTATGAAAATTTGAAAATTGTTTTATAAACAAGAGAAAGTAGATAAATAAAATGGCAAGTATGAAAATGTAAGATAAATAAATCAAACAAATTTTTATTAACTTAATTATTTAATTACATATATAACTTCATTCATGTATAAGTTATTTAATAAATATACACATGAAATAATAATTTATTAAACTTTAGAGACAAAGGACTAGAAAGAAAAATTATAAAATATTTTGTATTAATTAAAAATAGAAATTATGCAGTCATAGCCATTGAAGACGTCAAATCACAATTAGCACATTATATTAAGCGTCTAATAATTCAACTCAATAAAATAAAGACAGTTATATAAACCAAAATTGGCATTAATAAAATTATCCATAAATATAACATTAATTTGATTGATTCAAATATTACTTATGTAACATTTAGTACACAGAAATGGTGATTCTATGTCATGTTATTTCATAAAATGGAACATTCTTATATTTGTTTGTAAAAAAAAATTATGGAATAATGATTTCACTCCATGTCTCATTTCATAAAATTAAGAATAGAGTATGAAATACATTCTCTCTTTGAGAGATAGGATTGGGATTCCATCCTCCATGAAATAGGATTAAGATTATTTATTCATAATATAGCCTTAAAAATTTTATATAATTACACCTATTGTCCGTTTTATTTTTTTAGTAATAAAATATTATCCTTCTTGATGTTTTTTAGTTTATGATATAATTTTTTTAGAGTCAAATTTTATGTATTTAATTATTTATTAATCTTGATGATATTGTAGTTTATTAATATAATTTTTAATCTCAATGTAGATTTTTTGTCTTTAATTTAAAAACTTATTTATATATAAAAATAAATATAAAATATTTATTTGATGCGATAACATTATTTTTTAAAAGATGACAATATTTATTTTAATTAAGTTATTAAAAAATTAAAATTAAACATTATTATTATTATTTAAAATATTTTTTCTTATAAATGGTATTTATATCATTTACATCAATTTTAATTCTATTTCACAGTGATTTTATATATTAAATAGTAGAGTAACTTGAAAAGACACTACATTTCAAAAAGTTACTAAATTGTGGAGTAGGAATAACTATTTCATTCTATTCTAATTTCATAAAATTATTATTTTATATACCAAACATTATATTAAAATCTGGTTACAAGTACGACTCTTTCTCTTTCCATTTCTCTCTTACATGTTTTGGGTGATTGAGTCTACACGATAATGGGTCTCTTGCAAGTCTACATTATTTTTTACAAAATAATATTTTACTCTCATTAATTCTTCTAATAGTACATTTATTGTAACTTACTATAATTTATTGATATATGTTAAACTCATGTAACTCTTTTCTAATTACATATACATTATAACCAAGGGCGGAGATAGCTTTTTTTCTTAGGGGACTAACAAAAAAGTAAATTAAATATAAATAAAAAAAATATCACCACATTTTATATATCTCCCAATTCTTACTCTTATCTAGAAGCTCAAATGAAATTTATAATACATACATAATCAACTTTATATAATTATGTATTAAAGTATCAATTTTAAGGATTCAAATTTTTTGTCATCTTTTTTTGTCTCTAACCCGTTCTTCTTAATTGAACATTGACAAATCGACAAGAAAATTTATTTTTTTTTTAAATTAATATTAATTTTTTTTAAATATAAATATTATCTTGTTGATTTGATAATACTTGATTGGAGGATTGGGAGATAGGTTGGAAACAGAAAAATGAGATAAAGAATTTAAATCTCAAATTTAATTGCAAAGGATAATCAATCAGGTAAAAGAAAAATCTAAATAATTAAAAGTTCATTCAAAAGTAACTATAATGAAATTGTAATTATTTGAAATTTATGAGACTACTGAGTTTAGTTGTGTAAGTTAAAATAAATCTTATAAATAATTAATAACACACACAACAAACGTATGTTCACTTGTGTAAGTTAGAAAAATGAATAATGAAAATTAAAATATATTGTATTAGAACTTTATCAAGTTTCACAAATTGTACCACTTTTGTTACCAATATTATTTTGAAGATGAAATGATAAAAGCTTCTAACATCTTATTGCAAGTGTACATGGATTAAAACTTCATTCTTAGATAAATGACAATTTTATGTTAATTGAACTTAATTTACATAAAAATTTAGAACTCGAACTTAAAAAATTATAATATCATATTGATTGAGCTTATTCTAAATACAAATTTAGAACTTTAACACCAAGTTGATGATATTTTATATATTTGTTTAGCCCAATAGTAATTTATAATTACATTTAGTATTTTCATTTGAATGGATCAAATTAATAAATTTAAAAAAATTACATGTTAGTACAAATTTTGAAAATGTTTGGAGCCACAGCCCCTGTCACAACGAGAGGCTTTGCCCCCTGATTATAGCTCTTTGTTTTCTGACATAATTCCTGTCTTCTAAGCATGTCTCTTTCAATTTTCTATCATTTAGACCATCTGCTCTATAATTTTATTGAGGAATAGTGGTGTCCATACCTCTCACATCATTCCTCATGTTTTCAGTTTACACTTGAGTTTCGTCATCTCAATTTTCTATCATTTAGACCATCTGCTCTATAATTTTATTGAGGAATAGTGGTGTCCATACCTCTCTCATCATTCCTCATGTTTTCAGTTTACACTTGAGTTTCGTCATCTCAATTCTGATAGAGTGTTTAATTTGATTATTATATATATATATATATATATATATATATATATATTTATCTTTGTCTAAGTTTCTCTTACATTTTTTTTAGGTGTGAGATTAATTTTATTTTAAATATTGAGATTATTTTTTCAAATAATACATTTTTTCGAATTTGAACATTAAATATTATAAAAACTTCTCAACCACTTAAGTTTACTCCACTTGAACCACAACCTGTTAGAAAATAAATAATATATTTGATAACGTATTTAATTAAGGATTCCGTGGGTTAGAATGGATTGATGATTTTTTTTTTAACTAAAACTTTACCCAACTTAAGGGTTGGATGAGGTTAAACATGTAGAGACAACATACATTAAAAATAAAATTTCACTTGTTAAAATAAAATGTCAAAATAAATATGAAATTGAAAATTTATTACACATTACAATGAGTCTCAACAACAACTAACATACCAAATCTTCAATAAATCTCAAACAAACTAAAAACCTAAATATAACAAGTCTTAAACATATGCAAAGAAGGAGGAAGAAAAATTAAGTTTGCTTCCTTCAATACTATCAAAACAACGCCGTTTTGTAAAATTATATATATATATATATATATATATAGACGGATTAGGTTGGGTTGGGTAAATTAGAAAAATTTGAACCTGCAACTCAACCCATCATCTGCAAGTTAAAGATTTTAAAACCCAACACAACTTATGAACCTAACATAACTCGTCAAGTGTGGGTTGAGTTAGGTCAAAATACACGAGTTCGCAGGTTAATCCAACATAGTAGACTAAATTTAAAAATAATAAGTAGGTGTTTTCATTACTTTTAGAAATAAAAAAATTAAAAATTTGATAGTAACTTTGTAATAATTTTTGGTAGAATAATAACTTTGTAATTATAATAAAAATTATATTAATAACTAACAAGTGTTGGGTGTAGTGGTAAGCGAGCTACACTCTCAGGAAGAGGAACAAAGTTCAAACCCTGAATGAAACACTTGTTAGAAAGGCTTCATAGTCGCAATAGTGCCTGAAGGGCGACACTTGTTGGGAGGGCCTTTTAGTCATAACAGTACCTAAAGAGTTAATCTTATAACAATACTTATGAGGATACTCTAGTACCAAAAAAATTATATCAATAAAACATGTTTTTTAAAATGTAGAGTAAACTTTCAATTTTATTTTTTAAAAATTGTGTCGACATCAAAATTAAACTAAACCGATCTAAATCTAAAAAACTGAATCGAAAAACCAAAAAGCAAACAAAACCTAATTAATCAATTTTGTTTGATTATCTTTTTATACAAACTGATTAGTTTGGTTTGGTTATTAATTTTCATTTACGAACGGAATCAAATCAAATCAAACTAAATTCATGTGATTATACATATATATTTCTATCATTACAAATTTATATATTATTAGATTTTAATTTATTATTATTTTTATAGAAATATTTAAGTCAATTTATTATTTATATATATTTGATTATGTTTTTATTAAAATTTTAAAGTTAATTTATTATTAATTGAGTTACGGAAAGAAAAGAGTCAAGTCAAATATGATTTTTTAGGAAAAAAGTATTTAGTAAAAAATTGATTAGTCTAAATCAAATAAAACTGATTGAGAGTGTTTAGTTCAATTCGGTTCTTCAATTAAAACAAAATCAAATATAAAAAAATTTAAAACTGAATCAAACCAAATTGAAAATATCCCTAATTTAGTCTAAAATTTAAAAATATAAAAAAATATTTTCAAAAAATAAAAACAGAAAATATTTTCACAAACCAAATACGCTTTTAGCATCTCTCTTTTCATTTAAAATATTTTCTTTAAATTGGTGGTCAAATTTTCTTTTGCACAAATGGTATCTGGATGCTTTTAATTACTAATTATTCATATCATGTTATAATTTTTTGTCTCTTTTTTTACGATAATAGTATTATTAGATAATTTTTACGTTAACTGATATTAATTCTCTCTTTAAGTAATATTTTAAGAGCTTACTCCTCGTATCAATTTGTGACATTTAGAAGAATTAATTACTCTAAATACTGATCTAATATTTAAATTCAAGTAATCTAGATAAAAAGTATAAATCATTAATCATTAGATCAATTCCTTGAATTATTTTTTATTTTATTTGTACACATGTCATTCAATTGCTTATTTTACTATTAAAGATATTAGAATAATGTCAAATTCTAATTCTTATCTTCTGATTAGCATATGAAATGCTAACTGCATAAAATTAAAAAAAAAATATTTGTGTCATGTAATATTTTCTATATTCATATAACAAATCCAATAAATTTTAAGAAACTAGATGTAGACAATTAGACATGTGCGTTATGGGTGAATACATGAAATTGTTTTACATTTTGTATGATTAAAGAGCATACTTTGACTTTTATCTATCTTTAATTCTATAAAGAGGGGTTATGTGGGATTTTTTTAGGGTTACTAATCTGATGCAACAAAAACAAAATAATGTGGTATGCAAAAGTAATTATTACATCATATGAAATTTTTTCATGAATATACATTGAGAACTCAATATTTGAAGCCTTTGAAGAGTTTGAAAAATGATAGAAGAAATAGAGTTAATGTGATTTTTTAAAATAAACATGTATGTGAAATAATGGTATATAGGTGAATATTTAATATTAATGGAAGAAAATAAAAAATAATATCTTGAATTGAGAGATATTAAGAAAAATAAAAAATAAAAAGTTGCGTAAGTAAAAGTTGAGAAAAGTCACTTATGCAAAAGTTATGACTTAAATAAAGAGATGAGACAATGTGTTTGTCCATCACAAATTTTGTGTATTAGAAATTATATATGATAAACCAATCATGTTTGGGTGGCATTTGTATTAATCAAACGGATTATTGCTCATTTTATGTTTTATTTATTTTAGTATTTATACTATGTTTTAAATGTAATTTCAGTTTTAAAAACTTATTTCATTTGAAACAATTATATTTTTACTTTTACATTAAATATAATTTTTTCTCAAATATTTATCACTTAACTTAAACCTACTTTTAATTAAAATTAAATTTGTAAAATTTAATTCAAATCCAAAAAAAATATCAGTGTTAAAGGAGTAGTATCCCATTCACCAAAGAGCGAATTGTAGGATGTCAAATACCAAAGGCTCAAGAGAGAAATAATAAAATTTTTTTTATTACAATAAAAGGTTTATGAATTTCACTTAATAATTTTTTTGGTACAATTTCACTTAATAATTTGTTGTTCGAGCTTCTTCAAGCAGATTTTTTTTACGATAAATTTTGTGATCTTATTATAAATAATTTAAATTTTTACAGCATCCGAGTTTTAAATTTGAAATAGTAAAAAAATGAAGTAATTGGAAACATAAATAAATTTATAATAATAATCATGTGGGGGCACCAATTTTAGGATTTGAACTTCTATGTTTTACTTGTTTTATAAGTGCAATTGCTGACAAACTGTATAGTATCTATAACTTTACTAATCTTTTTCTTTGGCTCTTCTTTCCTACCCATCTCCTCTTGTTTGGCTTTTTATTTTCTCTAAATATTCAATTTTTCCTCATTCAATTTTAAATTCTAATATAAACTTATCAAATAAAAATACTCCTTATAAATGAAAATAGAAAATGAGAATTAATTGTAAAATAAAAATTAAGTATGACTCATATATCATTATACCTATTTTATTATTTATGCTTTAACCTTTAAATCTCTAAAAACATGACAAAATAAATACAGAACATAATTAAATATATAAATTGCAGATTTTTTTTTTAAAAAAAAAGAGCAATCAAAGTTCATTAATTTCCAACAAATAAAAAAAAATACATAATTTGTTACATATATCTTACATAGGAAAAATAATAGTACACCTTAATAAAATTCCTTTTAAATATTATCTTTTTACAATATTTTAATTTTTATTATTTTCATTTTCATTTTGAAAGTTAATTCTAATGACAAAATTTTTGTTCTATGATAAAAAGAAATAAATTGTTGAAGATAATATAAAAAGTGATTTCAATTTTCAAATATAAAAATAAATTTTAAAATGTGTCTATGTATTTAAATTATATTTGAATGATTTTATTAATTGGTTTTCTTCAAGTCCCAAGATGAAATAATCATAATAAAAATGATGTTGAATTACATTCTTTTCAATTTATCTATTATAATATAATTAATTTGGAATAATATTTACAATGTTAAGCAGATGATTATATATGTGCTAATTGTAATATAATTCAACTTGATAATATAGCATATTTTGTTATTTTTTTAGTATAAGATGTGTCTAGATTATTGTATATACATATCAAATAGAATAGCAAACATTTTTTTGTTGGAAAAAAGATTAGGGTGAGAAGAGGCTTTTATCATTCTAAAGTTAAGATAAACCAGTTACAGATCACCTATTAATAAAAAATTTTAAAATTCGAACTCAAGTCATGCAATTATCATGAAAGAAGATCGATCAGGTGAACCAACCCAATATAAAATAGTAAACATAAGTCTTGCTGAATATATAATATGAGAATCATTCAGTTTTTTAGTATATATTTTAATGATTTTAGTAATTTATTTATTTTTTTCAAGTTCTAATGTGTAAAATAATCATAAAAAGTTATACTTAAATAATATAAAAACTCATACATTAGTTGTATAATCTTCTTCTTGATGACATAACAATGAGCTAATAATTCTGGTGTTGAGAATTTAAAGAGTTGTCATTCAGGGTCCACTACTGCCGGGACCAGGAATGAGAATAAATTAAGGGATTGCTATTGATTGATAATGTAGTAATCAAGTTGAAGGGACATCTTCGAAAACCTTTTCCGTGTTCTGAAATAGAAATTTCAAGTTTCAACTAATATACCTTTCCCTTTTTTAGGTTTTTTTTTTTCTAGGAACTAAAAACCCGACTTGCAATTATCAATATAATAAATAAGTTTATATAGTAATCAATCACAATGTTATGAATTAATCATTCATATAGATCAAAGACATGTTTAAACTTTAAAGGGGCATATTTTATCATCTATATTCTTAATTTAAATAAGTAAATTAATATAATAATTTTTAAATTAAATATATTTTAAATATAAGTTTAATATAAATTGGAAAGCATAGTAAGTTGACCCTAAGTTTTGACTTAACTCACTCTGCAAAAATAAACAACCATAATTTGTTCCAAATTTCACAAGACTAATAAAAAATCTATGTCAAATGAGATGGTTGAATACCTCTATAATAGGCAAAAACTACCAACCCTAATTGAGCGTTATCATATCTTTGAATCCGCAGTCACTTACTTAGTAAGATTTATGAGATGATTTAAATGAACTGAATTTTATAAAAATATTTTTAATTCACACTAAAAAAAATTTAAGTTAATGGTGATCAGGATTTACACACACACACACACACAGATATATATATATATATATATATATATATAAAATGAAATGAAATTTCCATGATAAAAAAAATTCAATGTCCAGATTAGGGGTATTAAGAGATGGTTAGCTTCATTTATGCTGCCACTTGATTCAAATAATAAATGAATAAATAAAGTAAAAACTACCAGTTGATTTTTTATTTTTTTAATATGGGAATGCCAATATAAATAAGGTGAGTTAACAAGTCTGGGCTGTGAGGCCCGCATAGAGTCATCGAATAATAAAGCTCCAACTGGAGATGAATAGTTCAAAATATAAAAATCAGATTCAAGGTTTACAGTATCATTAGTTAAGAAATAGATGTATTTATTTATTTATGTTTAGTAAATATATGTTCAGTTTGACTTAATTTTCATTAAAAAAAACAATTTTCTTGAGTTAAAAGTTTTCTATATTTTTTTTATCAAAAACAAGTTTTCCATATTTAAATTATGATTTTTTTAAAAGTATTTTAATGAAGACAAGCTGAGGGAGTCTTATGTTGAGAGAGTATTATGGAGAATTGGTTTAACAGAGAAGACGTCCATCTCAGATTCTCAGTATATAACAATGGGGTTATTAAATTTCTCTCCTTATCAAAAGAATAAGCAAGGTGTCTGGGAAAGTAAGCAAATAATAAAATTCTAGAGCGAGAAAGAGGAATTGTAAAAGAATTGGCAGGTGTCATGTGGAAAGAAACACCGTGCCTTCCTTCCCTTGACTAATTTTCAAACCTTTCAAGCATGGACTTTGACTCGCTACTTTTCCAACCTTCCCCTCCCCACTCTCTCTCTCTTTCTGCTTCTGGCTGCTTCCTTCTCTACTTTTCTGCCAGTTTTTGCACTTCTTATCTTTTCCATTCTTAAATTAAAACAACTATCCATCCCCCCTCTCTCTCACTCTCTCTCCTCCCTGACTGTTCATGTAGACGTTCAGTGCTTGCTACTACTTTTCAAGCTCTCACTCGCCAAGAAGACAATTCCCTCGGTCTCCCAAATCCTCTATGCAGATGGGGCTAATTTTTTTAGCACCACTTCTTTTTCTTGGTTATTTCCTCCGTCTTTAATTGAGGGGTTCACACTTTCATTTCATGTAGTCAGCTAGTACTTTTCCTCACAGTGTGATCACCCACTTCTATACTTTTCAAAAACCCTTTCTCTTTGATCCGCTCTATCCTTTCACACAGGGTCAGATATACATCCTTGAATTTTTCAATAGCTAATTAACCATTTCATGACCTATTGAGGACTGGCTCCCAAGCCAGCAGCCACCTTCTTAATCCTTCCATCATATCTCTTTCTGGCTTTATACGGTTTCTTTACTTATTTTGTCATTGAAGCCAAGCCATTCCCTCTCTCCCACACACCAACTCACATAGGAGTAGATTACACTACACAGCAACAAATTCAAATGGCGTATAGATGTAGAACAAAAAGTTCTGATCTCATCATAATGCAAAAGCTTTAGCATCAAGTTTACTTGCACCCCATGGACGGCGTCTTCTCCCTCTCCGAAGCCGCCAGAACTGATTTTCTGCGCTCTCTAGTGCAGTCTCTTGGCTGCGCTTACATTTGTGTGTGGTCATATGATTCGCTTTTGCCCAAGTATATTTATGCGTATTTGTACATTATTACGTAGTATTTGTAGACATTTCTGTGTGAGGCTCTTGCTTCTTGCTCTTACGCTGTTTTTGTTGTTCTTTGGCCTAGTCATCTGTTCTTCTTGGATGGTTTCTACAACTTAAGGAACAACCAACCAAGCTCTTCTTTGGGGAGTGTAGCACAAAGGCTTTTTAACCGGTATCGGAGTTTAACATTTGATGTCAATGATGAGTAAGGCTAGCTCTCATATTCCCTAATTTTAATGTAATCAAATTGACATGCTTCTTTGCATTTAATTGCTATATGCAGTAAATTTCATTTTATAAATTTGTTTTGTTTCTGTTTATTTCTTTCAGCCGTGTTCCTGGACTAGCTTTCAAGAACCATCACCCCTACCTAGAGCTGCAACAATTGGATCTTCTAAGACTGGCATCCACAGATATACAAACACAATTCTTTCAGGTAATTACTGTACTAATGAAATTAAGAATATTTACCATAAAGTAATGCTGTGTTTGTCAAGGATATGTTGGCTAAGGTAACTTGTTTTATGTTTTCACAGGAAGCAAGGATTAAGGTTGGTTGGTTTGCTTTTTTTTTTTTTTTTTTTGAAGAAACTGGAAAACCTTTATAGTTGTTTCCTTAGCTTTATAATGATTAATGAACCAGAAAACTTAAAATGTCATTACTTGCGCCATGTTCTCAGACTGCAGTTTTCATGGGGTGCAACAAAGGGGAAATTGAGCTTGGGTTCTTAAATATGTCTCAAGTAAGCAAGTATTCTATCTATCAGCTAAAGATAAGTAATGCCATTTCATTAGCCAAGAGATGAATCAATATTGTTGAATTTTGATTTCTGATCTGTGCAGTCTGACATTCAATCAGCACTTAGGAGTTTGTTCCCAGAAGATTTTTTAAGACAGTCCCAGCCAATTGATCAGAATCCTCCTTCTTCATCTTCATCTTCTTTGAGATCATTATCCGCAGGAAGCCCTGAATACTCATCCTTGATATTCAGCATTGCTGGCACTTCCCAGTCCCACTTTCCTGAAAACCTTGGAGGGGTTCCCACGATGCAGCCAGCTGCTTCAA
Source organism: Castanospermum australe (assembly GCA_019955255.1). Taxonomy (NCBI): domain Eukaryota; kingdom Viridiplantae; phylum Streptophyta; class Magnoliopsida; order Fabales; family Fabaceae; genus Castanospermum; species Castanospermum australe. Next base: position 186,088 of record NSJW01000183.1, read on the forward strand.
CCACAGCAACTAGCGCACACCAACAAGCCATCCAACCATTGGCTCAAGTCACTCCAAGCCAATTCCCCACACCACAGAGCGAACATGATGCAATAATGAGAGCAATCATCCATGTTATATCTTCTCCTTCTTCAACTTCTCATCAGCATCAACCCCAGCAAAATTTGCCTTATACTTCTGTGGTGCATCCAGAAGCTAGTGCTTTCAAGAGGTACGGACCAGATATAGGCCCCAATAGCACGTCCCAAATGGTGTCCAAGTTACGCAGGCAAAGCCTGCTGAAGAGATCATTTGCATTCTATAGAAGCTTAAATTTGATGAGAATGAGAGAACGCATTCAAGCAACCCGTCCCACTAGTACCCAGCTGCATCATATGATATCAGAGCGAAGGCGGCGTGAGAAAATAAATGAGAATTTTCAGGCACTTAGAGCACTACTTCCTCCAGGAACTAAGGTACAAAACTTCAATTCAATATTATCTTATAAGCAATGCATATAGCTGTTTTTTGTGTATGTCATTCCAAACTAATGCCTAAGAGAATTGAACTTGGGTTGTTAGAAAGACAAAGCGTCGATACTTACAACAGCAAAGGAGACATTGAGCTCTTTGATGGCTGAAATTGAAGAGCTCAGCAAAAGAAATAAGCAGTTGACGTCACTTTTTCCAGCCAAGGAAGCTACTGATGAAACCAAAGCTAGCTTCCCAAATGAAACATTAAATGTCCAAGTTTCAAATGTACCGGAATCGAGCTCATCAGCAGAACGAATGGTGGACTTACAAGTGACTGTGAGAGGGCAAATTTCCCAAGTTGATATGTTGATTCGCTTATTGGAATTCTTAAAACTGGATCAGAACGTGAGTTTGATTTCCATGGGCGCGAACACCCATATTGCTGAAGGGACTTCACTTAATCAAGTAACCATCAGACTATGGATTAATGAGGTATGTACCCCTAAGAACAGTTCATGAAATAGTACGTAACTTGTTGGAAACATTTGCCTTTTGTGTAGGGCACTATGAGCATATATTCTTTGATTATAAGTACTCCTTGTTATAGAAATATTTGCCTTTTGTGTAGGCCTCTATGAGCATTGGTTGATTAATTATAAGTACTACCTGTTACAGAAGTCTTTGCCTTTAGAGTAGGATGCTATGTGCATTGGTTGTTAATAGCCTGCTACTGCATCCGATGATTAACTTAGTTCTTATATATGGTTCAAACCAAACACATAGACATTCAAAATTGGATGCAGCAGAGAAAAAAAAAAAAAAACCATAGGAGGGAAAGTTTTATATTGTAATTCATTAATTATAGCAGCAAAAACCAAGTTGTGTTTAATTACAATTAGTGACTGCTATAAAGTTATTAGAAAAAGTGGCAGCTATTATTACAAGATCCTAAAATTCCCGTTGATAGAGTATGACGATGAAATTAAATACTTATATAGTACAATGATCTATAGTTGAAAGGAAGGAGCTAGGCAAGTGCTGTTGTACTTGGAAAGGTGTGCCGAGAGATTTTGTCACTTTCCGCTGATGATCTAAACCATCGATGTATATTCAACCAAGAATTCAAAAAGAGGATTCTATTTTGGCAGCCATCAAACAAAAATCAACACAATCTATTGATCATTTCTATATATACATATAAAGCTGCCTCGTACTGGAAGAAATATAAACATGTGGCCCAGGTTATTCAGTGCATGTATAAATATTCAAAGGACTTAAACAACTAGAGATTGCTTTTGAGTACGGGCTTTCCAAGCACCTTCAATTTGGTTATTTATTTCAAAGGAAGAGTCTACTACTAATTTTATTGTGTATATATTGCATGTTTAATGTGTTGCAAGCAACTCTTCTTCCTTTGTTTTGATCAATGAACATCACCCCCTTTTTTTTGGTCAATATCACATTTATACCCCCATATAAGACAAGAAATATAGATACACTCAAAGACTAAATCAGAAAAATATTCAGAGAACAAAAAAAGGAGGAAACTTTTTTGTGAAGAATAATAAGCTGATCTCGATGTGTGCAGGGAAGTGAATGGGACGAGTCAGCCTTCCAGGAAGCAGTGAGAAGAGTAGTTGGTGACTTGGTACAGAGACAGGTGGACCAATAGCCAGGGTCCACGTCAGCAGTCTTCTTTAATTTTATTCTGTTGCGGCAGCGCATCTCGGATGCATGCTTAAGCCAATCACATCGGCCCCTCTGGCCACCAGTTTTGATGTCCTGTTACAGTTGGTTTCATAATTAATTGGGTTGATTATTACAATTTTAGCCTTTCTATATCTATAATTCGTCTTCGTTTTAATTCCTCACTTCTGCAATTTGTTTGTGCTCTCTGGGTAGTTTACCATTTAGATATATCCTTTAATTAAATTATTTTTTAAAAAACGTGTTATTAATCTAATAATATTTTTATATATGGACAAAAATTTTAATGTTATATGTCACTATTTAACAATACATATAATATATATATATATATATCGATGACAAATTTAATTAAATCTAATTAATTTCAATGAAACTATAATTAACACTTGATGGTTCATTTTTTGTGGATGAACATGTAGCTATCGACGTGTTCTGTATATGAAACTTTAGTTTATATATCCGCGACTCTTCATTGCATATCATATATATATATATATATAAAGCAACAAATAATTAATTTAAGTTTCCTTATATCCTTGTGTTTGTATATATATATATATATATAAAGCAACAAATAATTAATTTAAGTTCCTTATATCCTTGTGTTTGTATGCTGACTGCGTGGTGGAAGGTTCTTTACCTGCAAGGTAGGCTAAGCTGATTCTACCTCTCTTGCCCGAATGAAACTTTTGTTTTGTGTCGCCTATATTGACTGCAACTTTGCAAAAGGACCAAGGGAGCAGCGACCTTTTGCAAAGGGGCAAAAAAAAAAGATTGATAGATCCTTTGCATTTCAAAAGATGGTCAAAATGATAAGTCACTAAATAACAACCCACTAGTGGTTTTTGCCTTGTATTTTGAAGAATTCCATCGTTAGTCAATGAATTTTCTTTGTGGAAAAAATTGGTTGTTGGGAGCTTTAGAGACGACGGTTTTGACTGTCCATCTCAAGCCAATAAGGTTCAAAACTTCAAACCATCCTATAAAATTTTAAAAGACTTTTTTTAATTTTGTGTTTCTTTCTTTTTATCGATAAGAACTGTACCTAATCTTTAGTACAGAAAAAGTTTAAAGTAGACCACAATTTTTAAGTTACACGTGTGTATAACATAGACACATCGGCAAATTTTAGTATCTAAGTACTTTAATTAAATAATTGTATGGACTCGTTCAAGAAAAAGGAGGACCACTACTATCTGTTAATTATATATTGAAGCTAATCATTCAAGAAAAACGAAGTTCACATGTGGTGAAATAATAAATTAAATTTCTAAAAGTGAATCTATAAATTAATGAACAAGTCAAGTAGATGATTCTGTACCTTATATATGCTATTACAAAATCATTAACATAGCCATTACAAAAAAAAAATAAAATTATTAACATAACCATCTATTCGTGACCATTCCAACACGTTTAGTCATTAATCTTCAATTTCAACTATTACTTCATTCACTCGTGACTATGAGGCCCATGTATCTTTATTTAATTCATCTTGTAAGACTGGTTATTGAGCTTTTATATATATATATATATATATATATATATATATATATATATATATTATAATTAAGGATATTGAATATAGGTACATTAGGATACCGCGACCAAGCTAAATAAGTCATGTCAGTTATTGCTTTTGTATGGGTAAAACTAGATGTTTTCAATACAAAAGTTTATATATTTATATTATTAAATTTATTTTTAGATTTATGTAAATTTATATTAATATTTTTATAAACTTATATAAATATCATGATTTTATATGATAATTATATTTTTTATTTAATTAAAATTTGTCTATTAATATTATTTAAAAATTAATTTCAGCCTAAATAAAACATATATTCTCTACTTTTAAAATTATAGTGTTTTTTTTAGAAGGGAGTTCAATTGAATAAGCCAAGTCAAATAGAAAAATATATAAAAAAAGTGTCGTACAAAATTCTGTGAAAATTATAATTAATTCTTATATAAAAATAAAAAAAAATGATATGAAAGAAAAAAGCTATAAAAACACTAATAGACATCAATCAAGACTAAAACGAAAACGCTAATAATGATTCTATTCCTTGTCTATTTTATGAAATAAATAAATTTCATGTTTATATGTAAAAAAAAAAATAAAATGGTGATTATATTTTATACTTTAATCTATAAAATTAAGAATAGAGTATAGAATTAATTCTTTTCAAAAAAAGGTGGGATTGAGATTTTATAATCTATAGAATGGGATTAAATTTTTTTCTTCTAAAAATACCCTTAAATTTTTTTTTTAAATTACACCAATTGTCCATTTTAAATCTAAAACATTAGTAGACATTTTATAAGGACAAATTTTATGTATTTAATTACTTATTAATCATGATGGTATTTTATTTTATCAATATAAAATTTAATTTTAATGTAGATAATTTTTTTTTGATTTAAAAACTTATTTATATAAAAAATAAATATAAAGTGTTTACTTGACGTGATAACATTATTTTTAAAAAAATAATAAAATATATTCTAATCAAATTATATATGAGTTTAATTTTAATCTACTGTCAGTATAAAATTTTTTACACTATCATTCAATTATGAATTGTCAAATTATTAAAAAAATTATTTGAGATAACAACTTCCTAAAAAGTCAAACACAAAATAACATATGATTGGATAATAGTGTCAAAAAATTTTACATTAATAATATATTAAAATTAAATCTATTATATATATATATATATATATATATATATATATATATATAAAAGAAATTTTTTTTAATAAAAAATATTTATATAATTTATATCAACTTTAATTTCAATCTATATTTATTTTTATATATTAAACAGTAAAATAATTTTAAAAATTATTTATTTTAAAAATTATCAAACTGTAAATTAAAAATGAAATGATCCTAATATGTTATACTCTCGTTTTATTTTAATTCTATAAAATTATCACTTTGTGTATCGTACGTTTCTGGGAAAAGTTGTGCCTCCGAGGTGTCTCCATTCGGCGTTGCATAATTTCCGAAGGTTCGTGTATTCTATTTTCCTAACTATATTATAAGAAGGGCTATCATCATTTACGTAAGATCAGTAGGTGACATGATTAGGTAAGGAGCAAAGAAAATACCAGTCACGAATCCATTAACAACAAAAGGAAGCGAGCAAAAACTGCAAGAGGTATATTTGATATATTTTAAAAAAATTACTTCAACATCAATCTCATTATTACAATTAAAATTAAGGAGATCAAATTGACCGAAAATATAATTAAGCTTAGAAAAGTTCATACCTCTAAAGTTCAAAAATTAAAAGGTTTAAATTTCAAGCTAAAATCATAATTCGTTCGCAAATTAAACATTAGGTGTTTTGATATGAATTAAATACTAATAAGTGTTAGGTGTATTGGTAGACAAGCTACACTCCTAAAAAGATGATTTAAGCCCTAGATAAATTATTTGTTAGAAGGGCTTATTGAAAAATCAAGTCCCAATAGTATTTAAAAAGTTAGTTTTACAGTAATACATATACATATGAAGATACTAAACAAATTTAAGCAGTTTAATTATTTAATTTAATTATGAGTAAGAAAGGCCAATAGGTTGGTTCACCATCTAGGAATTTCTTCTTAATAGGAAATTTATAATTATACTATAAATATAGCCTTAGAATAGAAAAAACCTTCCCTCACTTTATACTTTTTCTTTACCAAAATAAAAAATAAGGAGTAAAAAGCATTTTAGGAAAAGTAAGGAGTGGATCGGGGAGGCTAATCATGCAAGAGAAACAAAATTTAACACGCAAGGAATGAATTTGGAGAAGTGAATGTGTAAATTAATGAACAAGTTTTGTATCACGCATGCATCGTCCACAGAGATTTAATAGTTGAGCTGCAATTCAATTCAAAGAGGTTTTGTTTTGTATCTATTACATAATCATTTTGTCTTTTTTTCCATCATTCATTCCGTAAGATCGTTTACTAAAAAATTAAAGCTAATAGGACAAGTTGGGTTGATTGAATAGATTCAACGAACAAGGTAAAAATCATTTTTGTCATGTGTATAGCTCGTTCAAACATGCTTACAACTAGGAATTTTCATACTATTTGGAAGACTAACCCCATCTTAAATTAGACTTATATTCTTCAAATTTTGGAGGCTTGTGGAGGGATTTCGGTTCAGATGAACTTGAACAGTATATGGGAAAGTTCTTTAGAAAAAGTATATCCAAAAATAAGAACAAAAGTAGCAAAGGGTCATTTTCCTGTACAAAGCTCTGAGCTCTCTTGAATCTAACCCATTTCAAGAATCTTAACTCTATTAGAATTGTTCTAAACATCATCAAGACACCTGAAAACATCAAGAAAAACCTCAAAATATATAAGGAAGTGCAATTAACCTACTGTAACATAAAAGAGCAAAAAATGTAGATAACAAAACTCTAATAAAGACAAAATAAACAATAATTATAAAAATGAATGCAACCTATCATCTCCCAATCCTTTGAAATCATAATTTCAAAAGGTTCATGCATCACTGATGAGGAAGTTTACCATGATTCACGTAAGTCATAGGTGCTACCAAGCAAAGAAAGCCTTCGTTTCTTTTGTGCAATTCCTAGTAAATGCCATTATCATTGACTATCCCTGATAAGGTATTATTGATTCGTCCACGTTTGTTTTACCTTTGTGTTGGGTGATACGAGCTTTTATTCAACCCAAACTGCCGTTTACATTTTTCAATGATGTTTGGTTACTAGCACGAACTTTCGTAAGAGAAAGAATTGATTCCCTTTTCAGTAAACTTGAGGCGCATTTTACCACAGTGAGTGTTTGGTCCCTAAATTACATTATCACCCTACCCAACAATCACATGTACTATTTTACTTTTCCTCTTTCAACACTATTTTTATATTCTTCTTGGTAATTTTGTGTTTAAATGTGATTCTACTTTATACTATTCAAACAGAATTAATTCTTTTAAAATCATTTTTTAAATATCATTCCAAATGTAAGTTAATTCTTTTACAATTAATTCTTTTAACACTAATTCTTTTAAAATCAATATTTTTACAATCTAATCCCAACAAATCTTAATTCTTAAACTTTACATTTGCACAAAGCCCAAGCTAAAGTAAAGTCACAACTCACAACTTGCATGTAAGTTGAATATTAGAAATCTTAGATATGATTCATATGAAAGCTTCGAATCCGAATCACTCTAGGATTGGGAGGGTAAAAATCACAAGGAAATATACCACCTTGTAACGATTCCAATACCGATGAACAAGATAAATAGAATACAATGTGATTGAACCAAATAACTAGATGCTGCTTCGCATGGCAAACAGTTTAATGCTATGTTTGTTTTAGACATAATCTACGACAAAAAGACATTGAGCCAAAGGAAGGCTTTACTTCCTGTTAGCAAACGCTTAGTTGAAGCGCAACCACGCATTTTATGTGGAACGCCGTGCTACAACCCACAATTTACAGAATCTCATCCAAACAAGCACAAATTTAAAATTTGTTTCATCCACTAACTAGTAACCAGTAGCGTTGTAGCTCGTATAATATTTCTTTAAGACATGTGACAAATTGCAATACTCAACTAGAGGTGACAGATGGATTAACTAAATGAATTTTAAATTAAATTATTAATATATATGAATAAAAAATAAATTAATAATTCATTTAAAATTTATAAAAAAAATTGTTAAAATCATTCAATCAATCCATAACATATTTTATGATAGATATCCAATCTATTTATCCTTAAGTAGATATATTTAAAATTCTCCTATATCCAAATTCATTTTATTTTAATATTATATAAATATCTATTGAATGTCCAGTAAATATTTTGGTTGGCTTATTAATTATTCATTAACTAAAACTAATCTAATTCATTAAATGTATTATAATTAGATAGATTGAGTTGAATTTAAATATGAATGAATTAAATAAATCATAAATTAATGAATCTAATTGCCATTTCTACTCAACGTATATGGCAGGAACAAGAACCCTTGTAATAATTAGCAAACTTAAGCAAATTAATTTGGGCAACTCTTTTACCTGGTAGGTGCATACAAGAAAAATATTTTCTGAGTTGGAGTATCTTTAGGATTATTTACCTGGGTGGTGTAACTTGAATTTTTTTTTTTTTAGTTAAGCAAAGTCATGCTTGCCATATATGATTTCATGCAAGTCAGACATAAGTCATTGCTGCCAGCCACGACTTCTTTAATTTTCAGGCAAGTTGGAGCTAGTAACAATAGTTTCATACCAGTCGTACACAAGTCAAGGCTGGTAGCCCCAACATGCATAAGTTGTTGCTACCAGCCACAACTTATTTACTTTTCATGCAAGTCGGGGCCAGTAGCAATGGTTTCATGCAAGTCATACACAAGTCGTGGCTGGTAGCCCCAACTTGCACGTAACCCTAATTTTTTTTCCCATTTGTAGTACCCTAAGCATCACGAGCCACGGTTTAAAGGCATGAAAAGCTCCTTTATTTTATGGCAAAGAGTGTGAAAATCTTCAAATGCCCATGCAAAGAGTAAGTAATGGCGTAAGAATAAGAGATAGTAGTAGCAGCATTAGTGTTAGAACTAGAAAGGGTGGTGGAAGTGTCCAAACAAGAAGTGACGACAAAGGTATACGAACAAGAGACGGTGATGAAAGTGTACATAAAAGGGATGGAGGATAACAACAACGACAAGTTCAACTAGAATAAAAAAAAAAAAATACTAGTTGTGGAACTTAGAAATTATATGATATTTTTTTCTTGTTAATTTATATTATCTTTTAATTTATGTTAACAAATATTTAATTTAGTGAGTATATTGTGTTTTTATTATAACAAAATTTAAAAAAAAACCAGCTACGACTTGCTTCAATTGAAAAAAAAAAAAATTAGGGTTGGTATATGTTGTGGCTACTAGCCACAAATTTTGTAAAAAAAAAAAATTAGAATTTATATAAGTCATGGCTAAGGAGCATGACTTGTATCAAAATATAAAAATTCGTTACTAACAGCCACGATTTGCAAAAAAATCATAGCTGACGACCACGACTTTGCTTTTTTTTTTTTAAAAAAAAATTCAAGTTACACTATCCAGATAAATAATCCTAGATATGCATCAAGTTGAAAAATATTTTTCCTATATACACTTCCAAGGTAAATCTGCCCCCCCCCCCCCCCCCCCCCCAAATGGCTAATGCCTATTCATTGGGTATACAAAGTAACGTTCATATATATATAAATCAAATCAGTGTATTGGACAAAGGCTTGTCAATCTAGTTAATGTGTCTTGTCTTCTAGTAAGACAACGGAGTCCTTTCGGAGACGGGACAAGTACTGTTACTATGCAGACTTTTGTAGAGATGAACTTTCAGGTCTCCTCCTAACATAGAAAGGCACAGATTCACTCTAGTCTTTCTTGTTGGAGGTGTTAATAATTGCTGACTTCTTGATTAGAACTTCACTTGGATTAGAGATAGCATTCAAAGTCAAAGTTCGACTGACCACTGAATTGATGTTTGAACAACTGCGCGATTACAAGAAGGCTGAACCCAAAATATCGTTCCAAGAAACAACGTGGGGGAGGGAGAAAATACCAGCACCACATGACACATCAGATGAGATACATATACACCATTACACAAATTGTAGATTATAATAATCCTCATAAATAATGGATGATGCTTAACTCTACTTTTACCTTGCTTCCTGACCAGTTAGTCCTTTCCTCACAGTCATAAAACTTGCATGCGCCACATGATTCATGGCCCACACAAAATGACCAGAAAGATTGAATTTCCAAGGGCAATGTGCCGTGTGGCCGAAAGAGGGAAAGATGCGATTCCAAACCAGAAGCAGTATGAGGCATCCATCGCTTTTTAGGGCCTTCTTCATTTGAGTGGGGCCCTTTTGTGGCCAATTCATCAGTCTACAGTATACACAAATCACATGGGTCCAGATAGAACCAGGGAAAATAGAGTGAGCCACACTTTAGGGTCATTTGCAAAATCATGCTTCTACAGCAGCAGCTGCTTCTTCATCAGTAGAATCAGGTGATACCATTTCTTCCACGACATCTCCGTTTATCACCTGTGCCTCTGGCACCTTTTCTGTCTCAGCATTAAGAACCTTCTCCCTGAGCTTCATTGTTAATTCTCGTAAAACATCACTGTCAGCCAGGAACCTCGTCAGAGCTTCCTTACCATGGAAATTCTGACCGTTATAGACATAATATGAACCACCCTTTGAAATGAGTTTGTGCTTTAGGCTCAACTCTATAATCTCTGCTTCTCTACATATACCCTTACCAAACTGAATCTCAAACTGTGCGGTTTTAAATGGAGGGGCAAGCTTGTTCTTTACAACCTTGACAAGAACCTGGCTTCCTAAAGTCTACATAATAAAATGCCATAAACGATAAATATTCATACCAGAAATTAGTTCTTAAATCATTCAAAGCAATCTTAATATCAGCAAGATATTACACGAGCAGAGATCACATAAAAAAGACCAAGCACAAGAACAAAGAGTCCTATCCGAGATAGCTAGTGAAGAGCCCTAGTTTGTGTCAGCATTAGATCAATTTTGAAACCAATGAACAAACAAGTAAATCGTTTTGCTTAACTCCTAGCAGAAATCCATTAATCAAAAGGCAGGGACTGCATAGATAGTTAAAGTACTTAAAAAGGTTCAATACATTTAGTATTTTACAGCTGACAAGGGAAGGGCTCTTGCACAAAGAAAGCAATGTCAGTCACCCAACCAGTTTTGACCAAAAAATTGATGACAAGCCCTTCCCAAAAAATTTACAAGATTGGTATCAAATGAATAATTCTGGTGTCAGTTTTCTTTTAATGCCCATACTCCATATCAATTAATCTATTGCTACAACAGGGCTCATTGCCAAAACAGAATGTCACACTTAACATCAACAGCTACTTCAACAGAGTGACTGCTAGATGAGAAATCCATTGATTGTGAACGATTAAAGAATTCGAACAATAAGCAAGCAACTTCAAATAACTTACTCTCCTACTTTATAAAGCACTGGATCAGAAGTAATATTAAATCATGATGATTGCAGATTAAGTCTATTTGTGGTTATAGTTATCAATGCAGAAGTTGTAACAAGTCTAGTTACAATAAGAGGATATCACTAAATTCATAAGTTGACATCCACTCATTTGTCCTATACATTACTGATTCTAGCACACAGAATTCACATATTTACTCTTCATGCTTATTTGAAATCATATCATTTGAAAAGGCGTGGCAATACTAAAGCAGGAAGCAAGAGAACAGAAAAATTAATAGATGATTTGTACCTCTTCACCCTTCTTGACATGCCCTGTTCTTTTGATATTTAGCCGCACAGAAGAATAGAATTTCAATGCATTACCACCGCAAGTAACTTCAGTAGGCCCGCCAAATCCCCCAAAAGTAGAAAGCTTTGACCTCACCTGGAGAAACATACACAAGAATTCCCATAGTTAAAAGATAAACACATCGTCACATCCCTCAGATAATTTGAACAAAATTAATTATACTGAAAAGCAGAGATACATATATTCTTACACAATATATAAACAACAGTAAAAGATAATAACATCCATGTCATTAACATTCCCTAGGATCAAACAACTATCTCAACCAAGCGAGAGATCATTTAGGCCTAGCAGAGCAGGCTCAACTCTCCATAAGTTTACAAAATTGGTTCACTGGCAAGTGGAACACTAATACATCAGTGCCAATAGAACAGTATCTAGCTTATTTAATCAATTCAGATAATCAGGGAAGCAAAAAGTATATCAACACACATTCCATCTTCTTAGTTTAGAGCTTACTGGGTCTGATATTTAAACCAGCAATGAAACTTTCACTTATTTGTTCTTTAATATCAAGAAAATCATTTTTAAGTTATTAAAAGAAGAAATAGGATGATGAAGAAGAAAAGAAGGATTCAAGTAGTTGTATTAGAATAATTGGATCTTTTAGGATGCTATATGCGTGTTGTGTGTCCTCATTGTCCAAAGTTTCAGCCTATTAATTTATGGCTTAAGCTTTTGATGTCAGAGGTTTACACAAAAAAGTCATGCCCAAAATTTTGCACGCATGCAGCTTTCCCTGCATAAAAAATAAAGAGGTTGAAAATGTAGCTAGGCAATGACATTAAATAGGAAAGAACACTAGCAGAACAAAGCTAGAGAGGGAACAAAAATTTAATGTCAACACAATCTAATAAAACATATTAATTACAACAGTGGAACTTATCATAATGAACCTGAAAGCACATTGGCTAGCAGCCACTAACCAAGCCCATGCTCAACCAATAAATGGAAAGTGACCAACTTTGGCTCAGAAAGTCAAGAAACATAGTCATAACCAATATGAAATTAGTAGACAGCCGACTAACCCAAACAAAAGTTTGCAATACATGCTAATTGTTCAAGATAAAATAAAAAATGTAATATTCACAATTTGGCCAAAGGAAAATTGATAGAAGTGCAATCAACAACTGTAGTCGATACCTGGTTTATAAAAATTAATATACATTGTGAAAATGACAAGGAGTGGCACAATTTCCTAAGCGCCTGGCTCATCAACCTAGCCTGCATTGCCATGTGAGCATCACCCATCTCACCATCAAGCTCACCTTTAGGAACAAGAGCAGCCACCTATAAATGGAAAAATGGCAAAAAGTCAGTAGACATATACCAAAACTTAGAACTTCAATCCAATGAAACAAGATTTCAATGACATAATCTAAACCTCATCAAAGTAAAAATAAAAAAATGGGAGAAAATTTATTTAAAAACCTCCAAAATTCGGCCCCATGTTTATGCTAAAAAAATTCGTTGATTCCAGAACAGTATCCAGATCACATATTTCATGTTCCCTAGTACTTATAATCAAACACATCAGTTGCTAATACAGGCAGCAGCAAAGATCTCCAGATGATGAGCCTCATCAAAAGCAAAAATTAGTTAAGAATTATTTCACTTTTAATGATATATATATATATATATATATATGAAATGAAAAACAGATAAGGATATTAGTTGTTTAGTACAGCTACCACAAGAAAGTATTGACAAAAATAAAAGATAAAGAGTTCCATACTTACACTGTCAACAACAATTACATCAACTGAACCACTTCGGATTAAGGTATCCACAAGGCTAAGTGCTTGCTCACCACAATCTGGTTGTGAGATAAGCAAGTTCTCAGTATTTACACCAATAGACTCTGCAAGGGCCTTATCAAGTGCATGCTCAGCATCAACAAAGACACAATAGCCTGCATGATACAAACAAATTAATGTCTACATAAACCAACTACAAAATCCTTAAAAGAGATACTCTCAACAAGTTAATCCTAGTTATAAATATACGTGCCTCCTCATTGTCATTATTAAACTAGTGGGAACATAAGCCCGAAAGATTAACATAGCTCCCAAAGATAATTGTTGAGTAAAATTTAAATTATACAGACAGTATATCTCTTTCTCCTCTATTTAAAAAATAAGAGAAGTAGAGAGTAAAACATAACCCTGTTCATACAACTGGAAATCTACTAGCACCTACAAGGGTATACTATTGAAGCAGGGATAGATAAAATGAGAAACCTTGTATAGAATAAAAACTCTGAATGTCCACTTCCAAATAGTAGTAGTCAAAAGGGTGTTCTAAGAAACTGATTTAGACATTCACTATAATTTCATTAAAAAATAAAATAAAATAAAAAATGCATTCATCCAAAGTATTACCTCAGCCACACATAAAGAGGAGGAGAAAAAGAAATATTACAGCAATTATGACTGCCATAACAATGAATACTACTATGGTCATATCTACAAAAGTTATAGTCCTGAATCTAATACAACCCAAAAGCAATAGACAACACAACTATCACTGCAAAAGTAGCATATGAAGCTAACCTCCTTGCTTCTGTGCCTCCGCAATCACATGTAAAGCAAGAGTCGTTTTCCCAGAAGCCTCTGGACCAAATATTTCCACAACACGACCCTACAGACATCCAACAGTTACATATAATAAGCAGCATATACCTGCTGCACAATGAAACATAAGATTGCAATAGGAACCTGATACTGAATAGTCTAATATTATTGAATATTCTCTAGTTACTGATCTCACTGAGAAATCAGTATCCAAGAAGCCATTACACCAGAAAGGAACAGCTCAGAAACAGAAAGGAGAAGAAAAGAAAATACACCAGGTCATTCAAGAGACCTGGAACCTCCTACCCAAAGGGGTCCCAAAACCTTACTCACAAAATGGCTTCCCCCCCTTTTCCCCTCTCCCCTTTTCGTTTATAACAGAAAGTGCTCTCAGCCTTCTCCCTATTCCCACGTGTGCAGCTGGTCCCCCTGCCCAATCACATTTTCTCCCTACAAATTGAGAGTTGATTCCCTACTATGCAACCCGCTCTCCCTAGTGTACAGCCTAGTGAAGGGTGGATGCCTATCAATACTCCCCCCAAAAAGATTTGCCTTGTCCTCAAGGTGAAAATTAGGTAGGGGTCTTTGTAGCAGCTGGAACAAACTTCCACCGGGATCCCATTGCTTGAAGCCTAATGACCAACTTCCTGGTTCCTTGGAAACCTTCATTGCATCACTAACTGCCACTAGTATCTCCTTCTTGAACTTCGCTTTGGTGATGGTCTGCAACAAGGACATTGAACAAGCGAATATTAATGGAGTTTGGTCATCATCTTCTATTTTGTCCTGAATGTTCCCAAAGAATTCTATCAATTGACCGCTTCTTTTTCTTTCAACAAGTATTATCAGTTGGCCAATCTTTTGCAGGCTTTCTTACTACCCGAAATAAGAACCTCAAAGAAGTAATCCCCTTTTGGTTTTGATCGCCTCGCCTTCCACAACAAATGCTATCATAGACAAGTTGAAATTGTAACAGAGAGTGTACCCATTTTTTGTAAAGGGTCATTATATGTCTGCAGGTACCTTTCTATTAGGGCATGGGTTGTAGACCCAATGTACCCATGACCCATACTCCCTCCACGGTCATGGAACAGAATAATCTTAATGCTATAGTCATTGCAAGCAACCGTACATTCCACCTGAGCTTGGTAAAATTCCCAAACAGCAATAAAGCACCCAAATTTTTCACTAGAATCAGAAAACAGAAGAAAATTCTGGATAAAACTTGCTGCTCCCAGGTTCTTCATCGTTTCTAATGGAGGGAACTGAAGGCTAAAAATATTTAAAGTATGATAAATGGATTCTTCCTTCAACTGAAGGCTCCACTGCTCGCAGTGATATCCAATTGTCTGTAGCCGAATACACCATTGCCGCAACCCAACATCAATGGTAGCCTTCAATTCTAAGAGTTTTCTTGACACTTGAAAACTATCATTCGTGCAACCTCCCATGCCTTGCTGTAACCCCAACACTCTTTCCTCCGTTATCCAAAGCAAATCAAATGGGAAACCCCACTTAGCATTCAGGTGGTGTGGGCTGTGCAAGAAATAGAGAATGGGCATTGAAAGTCCAGAACAGAGATAGGACTGAAATTTTCCAATTTAGCCTCCATACCAGCATCTTTTAAATTTGCTCCAACTGGAAGCCTAGTGGGAAGAACAATTCTAGTTTCAATCCATGCAATTGCCCAGGGTATGTCACGGAGTTTTCCAATTCCCGATGAGCACTTTCTTCCAGCGGATCTGCTACCATGACGTGCTCTTCCCAACTCTCCACTGACAGCAAGCTGCGCATCCTTTTGTAAAAGCAACATAGCAAAGACATTGCTAACATTTGAAACTGATGGGTAAACTACCACTCCACCACTTCCAGCTTTAGGGTATAAGGTTAGCCGTGACCCAAAGTCCTCTACAGAAGTTTTTAAAGGCTGGGTCTCTCTCAGGTGGTTTCCTCCCTTTTGAACTGAACCCATCCCGCTTTTTTCCCAGGACCAATTCATTTTCTCCTTGGGTTGGGGCTGGTTCACTAGCCCTAGGTGTGAGTGCAACCCACCAAAATTATTAAGTCTTAGCCCATCACAAATGTTGACCTTCATTCCCCCACAAAAGCCATAGCATTCATGTTTGCCCCTGCTCAACAACCCATCAACAACCCCACTAAGTTGGGCTTGGACCATTAGGTTAGGAAAAGAGTTCAATGGGTGTAATAACCGTCCTGTCCCTCCAGTTTCCTCTTCTCTCTACCGTTTTACGCAGTGCAGGGGGTCTTCAGCAACACCGCACAATGGACCAAAGTTCGATGGCTTCAACGGTAGTGGCTTGGCCGGAACACTCTTGACCCACTGCTCCATGGCCTTTTGCGGCCATCTGCGCAGCTGTTTGACCAGCTTGCGTCGCACAAACACTGTGTTTCTTTTCTGATGCGGTGCGATGGGCTCAATTTCACCTTGCACTTCTCATAGAATGTGCTCGTCGGTCTAGTCTGCTGGGAGCTCGAGATTGTTTCCATTGCTGGCTGGAAAGTTCGCACGACGGCCACCCTGAATTCTTCCCAAGTTGCGCATGGTGACCTCACCTTTTCACTCCAGCTGCCCTCTATTTTGTTCTCTTCCAGCACATTGCCCATGGCTGCTGCTTCATCAACAATACACAAGGGTGCAGGGGCTTTCTTCCTCTCGTTTTATCTTGAGTAGGAATCGATTCCTCTTTGTTTACTGCTGTCTTCACTGTCATGCCACTAATAGGGTACCCAGGGCCACCCATGAAACCCAATTGCGAACTATCATTATGTCCTGCGAGATTTGGAGCCATCACCGGCGGGAACTACTGGACTACTGCTGTTTTAACTGCTGCCCACGTTGCTCCGGTAGTTCGCGCCTCCCACCAGTAGTACCAGTTCAGTGCGCGTCCGTTCAGAGCTTCTAGAACGGCTCGAAGCTTCTCATCGTCTTCCATGGCTCCCTCTCTAAAATACTCTTCCACTTGTTCTAACCATCCACGTGTGTCCTCGCTTGAGAAGGCTGGGATCTTCAACCATCGTTTTCGAACGTCTGTTTTAGTGCTTTGATTTGCCTCCAATGTCACTCCACCACTAGCCCTACCCTCCACACTACTTTCCGATCTCCTCTGTCCAACACCAAAGTTTTCTTCCAAAACTGACTTGCTATTACGTTTGCAGAGCAGTTGCAGTATCTCTTCCTGCATCTCCTCCATGCGTTTGAACCGAGCTTCCATCTTCAAACCCAGTATCCACAGCTCCAAGATCGGGAGCTCTGATACCAATTTGATAGGAACCTATACTGAATCGTCCTAATATATTGAATATTCTCTAGTTACTGATCTCACTGAGAAATCAATATCCAAGAAGCATTACACCAGAAAGGAAACAGCTCAGAAACAGAAAGGAGAAGAAAAGAAAATACACCAGGTCATTCAAGAGACCTGGAACCTCCTACCCAAAAAGTCCCCCTTACTAACAAAATGGCTTCCCCCCTTTTCCCTCTCCCCTTTTCTTTTATAACAGAAAGTGCTCTCAGCCTTCTCCCTATTCCAGTGTGCAGCTGGTCCCCCTGCCAGTCACATTTCTCCCTATAATTGAGAGTTGATTCCCTACCATGCAACCCACTCTGCCTAGTGTACACCCTAGTGAAGGGTAGATGCCTATCAGATTGATTCTCTCCTCACTCTTTCTTGATATATATCCCAAATTATGCATGTGGAAACTGAAATGCAAGTAATGTCTCATTTACTAGAAACTTTTTTTTACCGAGTAAACTGTCAAACCCAAACGTGAGTCATGAAGATTAACAAGTAATAATGGATTGGCCACATAAAACTGACATAGACAATCCATCAGATCAGATAAAATTGTAAGTGCAATTTCCATATACTTGCCTAAAGGAAATATGCAAAAAATGTGGAGGGGAAACCAACCAATTGGGCGAAAAAAGAAACTTTTGTCATCAGCAACTTATTTGATATATTAAAAAACAAGTTCAAAGTTTATTCAGGTACAACAAAAGAGCAAGAAACTTCTTCATGCAAGGATCTAAGGATACCTTTGGAAGACCACCAACTCCTAGTGCTATATCAAGAGCAAAAGAACCAGTTGACACCACAGGTACATGGTTTGGTGAGACAGAACGACCAAGCCACATGATAGATCCCTTTCCAAATGAAGAAGAGATCTGATCCAGAGCTTGTTGAAGGGCCAAATCTTTCTTAGACATGTTCTCTTCACCTTCACTTCCATCTGATTTAGAGCGCCGTCTACCTTCAGGTATATAAAATCTTAAAATCAGTGGAAACTCTAAAAAAAACCCAAAGGGAAAAATGAAAAATCTTTCAGGAAGAAAACGCGAGACTCCTGAGTCAGTATTTGTGCTTACTATGCCTCAAGTACACAAAATTCATGCAACAAAAAGTTCTATATTTTGTTTCTCTTTGGTTCACAACATTCTACTGCAGGAACAATTATCTAGAGTCAACACAAGAAATGAATAGAGATTAGTGCTTCCAACAGATTCCCAATTTTACAATGTTATTTTAGACCATTAAAATGAATTGAGCCTGCGTACTAGATATTCCCAAGCCACTTTTCAAATGGTGCAATCTGTCATTGACAGTAGTATGAAATGCATTAAAAAAAACAAAGGAATTAAGGACTCACTGGTAGCACATTGGGCTTCATTGGACTAAGCCAACCCCCTACTCATGATGTTTATTATAATTTATTGGCATATAAATTACTGCAAGTTCACCAACTGAGAAGACTTGTTTACAACACTTTCCCTATAATGACAGATTGTCAGTTAATATATTAAAACTTTCAAATCAAAAGCATATGATCATCTCTTTTGCATGTTGATTGATGTATCTATCCATACAATATAAATTAACACCTCCGAATTATTATCTTTTTAAGTCATCAGCTTCAGACAGAGGGGAGGGAGAAAGCAAGTTCAAAAACCTCTAGTTGAAAAGCTCAAAATTTGAGATGTGCCCAATATTCCTCGTTTAAAGCCCTGCAAACCAGAGCAAGCAATAGGTAAATGAAGGGCTGATCAAGCACCAAAGTCAGTATCACAAACTACAGATATTGAGACCCATTAAATGGCCATTTTTTTTCCTTTTTCTTTTTCTTTTTCTCAAAGGACAAATACTCCTCGGAAGACATTGACTTCCCCGAGACCCCAACAGATGCAGACCAGAAAAGGCTTATGCTTCATCACGTCACGCCATTTGGTTTACAAGACACAAACAGTTTAAACAAAAACGAAAAATAACCAAATCAAATCAAATGTGCACGACAAACTCCACCAAGTGAGAATGTATAACCAGAAGAAGAAAGAAAAAAACACGGAATGGTGGAGGAACTGTAGTATGTCTTGGGTAACAAAATGTGAGCGTAAATAACTGATTACCACTCATAAACATAATTAACCGGTTGTTTTGAAGGGGGAAAAAGTTCAAACAAAGAAAGCATGTAATGTATCAGCTTAGGAACCTCAGGGTCGAATAGAGAGCGTTTGAGAAGGGAGGTGTTCCGAAGCAGCCTCGCCATAGAAGCACCTTTGCGGTTTCTGAGTTCCCGCCTTTACACCCAAAAAGGAAGAAACTTTTTTAGTTAACAATTGAACTATGAAATGGCAGAAGGAAACTGGAATGGATTTTATATTGATGCATGAACAAGTTAGGAAGTGACTCTCACTCACCCTTTGCTGGGTTTTTACTTAGGGTTTTGGACTTTGGGGGCGTTCCGTTTCGCCTGATTCCCTCCCCTTTTTAATTCATACCAGGAAGATTTCCCTCCCTTTTTAATAAAAAAAAATGAGTAAAAAACTGAAAAAAAAAAGATTAAAAAATAAGGAGAAAATTATTGTTAAATAAAAAAAAGAAGAAGAAAGAATTTTACAAAACTAATTAAAAGGTTGAACTCATGAACTTCAATTCTTGAAAATTTAAAACTAAGATTTATTAATTATTTAAAATATAATAAATATATTATAATATTTAAAATTCATATCAATATTATTTATTATATAATTATTATTTATTAAAGTCAAATTTCAAATTCCTTTTTTGTATAACAAAGTTAAATTCTACTTGCCAAATTCAAATTAAAAAGATCATTTTAAAACTATAAAGACACATAAATATTTCTCCTCTATATAAGGCACAAGGATTTAACCTTCTTAAACAAGAAATTCATTTTAAAAGAAAAAATAAAGAATTATGATAGTTGATAGGAAAATTAATAATTTTTTTTATTTTCTCATCAATATTTAATTTTTTTCATCAACTATTATAACTCTTTACATTTTCAATAAATCTCTTAATATAAACAAGAAAAATTCAAACCACAAATAAGTTAAGGCATAAAAAAAAAATAAAAAGTCACTTTCTTAGATTAAACTTATATTAATTGTACTTTGTGCTAGAAAATCACTTTCTTAGATTAAACTTATATTAATTGTTTCTATTCACAAAGTGTTCTTTATCTTCACATTACAATTCATCCTACTAAAATCTTAACTTATCCTTCAAGGTAAAGCAAATATTAAAAAATACTACTATATTTTTTTGTGAAATAATTATGTCTTTTTAAAATATTTTAAAAAAAACTTAAGATAGTTATTTCTTTAAATGATGTGTCATAAACAGGTGCATCATTGCTAATGCGTGCTATAATATATCAAGATTTCATATTTGATATTTGATATGTCGCTAAAGAAACCAAGTTATTTACACTAACACCATTTTCACATAATTACGTTATTAAAATTGATAAAAATTTATTACTTGATGCACAATATAATTATCTTAGATACGTTTTTATTTCACTGACAAAGTTGCGTGAACTTCCCTTACATGCATTCAAAATTTCCTCGATTTTAAATATTTAAAATTTAACATTGATAACAATGGAGGCCTGTAATATTTTGGGTAAAAGGACGACAAACAAAAGCTTGTATCTGCAAAATACCAAAAAAAAAAAAACATGTACCTGCAGCTGTAATACTAATCTAGGAGTTAACAGCAAAATGATTGTTTAAATGCTCAAGGAATAAAACATTATATTGCAATGAAGCACGAACTATATATTTTAAGTATGAGACGGACATTACAAATTCCAGCAATAACAAATCACAGCATCCCTAACTATATAACCATATTCTCCCCAAACGGATGGAAAAAAAGGTGAAGGGGACTCTCAGCAAATTCAGACTATAAGATTTAGGGAGGAAAATGAATTAAGGACCATAGAAAACGGCATGAAACCCACTTTTGCAACAGGCATTCTGGGCCCCCAAGACAACTCAACTCTCAGCTGCATAAATAACCACCGGAAGATATAAACTACTGCTGCTTGCACTCCGGAGGCCGCTCACCCTGCTGGCCATCGCCGGGCCGTGCTCTTCCACTCTTCTGAAGATTTATAACCAAAATGGAAATCAGGAATGCAGATTACAGAGCCAGAAAATAGGGGACAGCATTAACTTCGGCGACAGCATTAAACCAACAAAATAAAAAAGAAGAGTAAACCCATATCCCTTGAGATCCCGTATGTCCATATTATTTCATTTAGTAAACAACCAGAATATCATACCTTATGTGCTGATGCCTGGAGCAGCAAAATTCCAATCGAAATTGACACCACAGGAGAGGTCAAAAACAAAAGCGTTAGTTCAAATTCAAACCTCAGATAGAAAATAAACCCAGTTTCAGCACTTTAAAGTAACTAATGTACTATACCTTTTTTTTAGTCTTGCTTTCTTCCTCATCTTCATCGTCATCTTCATCATCATCTTCTTCATCTTCCTCCTCTTCATCATCCTCCCCCTCAACATCTTCATCTTCATCTTCATCGTCATCCTCCAGGTCTCCAAACTCCTCACCCTTAATGGCCTCCCCGGTAAACCATGATACAGCATGGGGGATAATCTTGTCTCTTATTGTTGACCTAAACAAGTATGACATTAAGGATAGATTCAAGATTACAACAAACCAAAGAGTAACAAGTCAATAGTTACACTTAAACAGCACACAAGCAACATATTGTACACTCAAAACAACATGACACAGCTCACACCAGTAAAAAGGCAATTAAGCATTTAAGCTCACCCAATATCGTAGTCTTGTTCCATCTGATTCTGAAGGTCCTCAGCCTGTTACGAAAAATGAATTGTTATAGCAATAGTACAAGATCTCAAATTTATTTCTAGCCTTAAATTATCTAAACAGACTGTCATACCATATCTTCATCAATGTCTTCATCATCTTCAGGGACGTGTGGTGGATTGAAAAAATTGAAGAAACTTTCACAGTTTTCAGTTTTGGTAATTGGTTTAGCATTCTTTGCACCCTTCTTAGGCTTTTTCTTCAGAAGCTTCTGTGTCAAGCATTTTCCTGGGCACCATTGAATTTCCGTCCTACAAAAAAAAAAAGGCAGCAAACAAACCTTATTCAATAACAAGTGAGCCCCTTTCGACATCATTGTAAAATGTAAACTATGGATGACAGATAGTGTGATTGCATCAATGGAAAAAGACCAGCTTACCCAATTGCTTTCTCCAATATAGGTTCATCCTCATCAATCATATGATATGTTTTTGTCAAGACAGAATTTGTAAAATAAGGATTGGAATCAAAGAAGAACTCAAGCTTGAATCCTTTAGGGTTTTCTATCCTGCTCCACTTGATATCTTTAAGAAACTTGAGAGCACCTTCATCACGCTCCGAAATCTAATTCATGAAAGCATTAGGAAGATGACTGAAAAAGTGACTTTGTTGCCAAACTTAATGCAGCAGTAAAAAAATAAAAGTTAACTGTTGAACACAATTGACTAACCTCCTCGGCTAACACTTCATTATTTTTCATTGCAGTAAGCCAAAAAGCAGGCACTCCTTTCTCTACACAAGCCCACAGCCATATCAAGGAATTGAAACACTGCCAAAAGAATAAGGTCTGTATTTGTAATTACTACCTTTCTCCTCTTCTGTATCAGCTGTTGTTTCATTTGCTACCCCTTCCACATCAGCAACATCATTTACTATTTCATAGCGCTGCATCCATTCATAATAAGTTAAGAGATGATGATATCAATACATCAAATGTTCCAACTTCCAATACAATTCAGAATCAGGAATTTTAAATTTTAAATTTGATTATAAAAAAAACAAGCCTGCTGCAATTGGATAAAGGAACCAGCAATGCCTGCCTTAAATAGCATAATGCCTCATATCTAAGAGAGGCAGATTATGCAACTGAACTATGTAAACACATTCAAATTTCGTTGATAACATCATATGCAGCTCATTAACTTCACTCTCTACAATTACAGAATCCTCAGGATACCTTTGAGTACAATGGTTGATACAAATTTTGGTATTTGGCTTCAAGAGCTGCTCTCTCTTCAAAAAAATTTGCCTCTAATTCATCATGTTGCCCCTGTACGGTCAGAAAAAAAATTCACAAGCTGACATTACGGAATAACACATACACTCATCTTTGCTGGGTAGCTAATAAAAAGCAAGCACACACCATCAACTTATTCTGTACACAATCCAAGCTCTTCAATATACGAAAAAGATCAAATTACAGAAATGGAGGAATACATTATATAATAAACAAACATGAAGAAGAAATCTAAGACACCCCATATAAAATAACATCATAAATGCAAATTCAGGAAGAGAGAATGTACCTGGATCTCTCTGAGAACCTCAACACGCTTCCTGACATTAGGGGATAGACTCTCTAGAACATCAGAGTGCTGCCCAGCCAGACTCTGTATCTTACTCTGCACACAAATTAAACAAACATAAATCATAATCTCAACCATTCATCCAATTTAACACAAACCCGAAACATAAAATTTGATATTCATTTCTAGCAACGAACCCAAACCATCACTCTTCGATAAACCACAGCCGCCCACCTTCGGTTAAAGACAGTACATAACAATAAAGCATACAACAAATTTAAAAAAAATCTGGGTTTCCGAGAAAGAAAGAAAATTGCTTTTTCTTCCAGCAGCTTAATTCCAAAAAAAAAAAATGAACTATAGTAAAATCAGTAACTGAAAAAGAGCATACAGACCTTGAGTGCATTGACTAGGTCTGCTCGATTCTCTTCGTTCAGAGCTTCACAAAGAAATCAAAACCCAATTAAAAAAAAAAAAAAACTGTAGCAAAAATTTTTTTTAAAAAAGGGAATTGTTGAGAAAAGAAGAGTATGGAGAGGTAGGAAATGGTGCAGCACCAGAGGTGAGATCGGCCATCTTGAAGTTGTCCTTGTCGCTGCTCATTGAGAAGGATGAAGAAGAAGCAACAACCAAATTGCTAAAACCCTAGAGAGGAGAGGAGAAGAAAAAGAGTAAAGAGGGGCTTGTTCAAAAATCAAAACGTGACGTCCCTTATATCCTCTTCATCTCCCTCCCTTTATAAAAGCCTTCCACCTCCTCTATTTATTACTAGGGCATCCTTTCTTTGTTTCTTTTTTGTTTTTTTTTTTCTTTCCCTATTAGTTTCTTTTCTTTTTTTGGTCAGCCCCTATTAGTTTCTTTTTTTTTTTTTGGCCTTCCCCCTATTAGTTTCTTAAACTGTGATAGTTTTGTACCAAAAATATTTTGATTGTTGACTATGTAAGAAAAGCTTCATGGGGGCCCAAGAAACTTAGCCTGCTTCAAAAAGCCTTATCTCTTGCGGCCACGAAAAACCAAAATACCAGAAAAAAGGTGTTTTAAAAAAAAAATTGAGCTTCAAACTTCTTGGACCTACAGAATTATTGTTTGAATCTTTTCATAAATGAGTGTGATTTAGTTAAAGAGATTGACTTGGTAATTAGAAAACAGTGTCTTTTTTTTTTATTTTAACTGCTTCAATATAAATTATAAATAAATATTTAAATAAATTAATTCTTTAAATACACTAAATTAATGCGAGAATATACTATTAAAATTGTGAAAAAATAAAGTTAATTTCAATTAGTTGATGTAAAAGGTGATTTAATAATATCCATTATCATACAATAAAAAATTAATATCATTTTATTTTATTCTATTATTATATTTGTACATTGTGTCATCACGTCATGTTTAGTAAACCAAATTAGTTTTTGCATAATCATAATGAAAAAGGAAATGGAAAGGAACCATAATTATTATTAATAACTAGACCTTGTACCTGTGCATACTTTTTTATTTCAATGTTTTAAAAATTTTATAGTCCTATAAATTGAATAAGTGAAAAAGATCAGACAAATAAAGGTGAATAAGTAAATACAATAAACATTAGTTTGTTATAGTTTGAAAGGAATGGTCATTCTTATTTCAATAAAAATAAATGAGGATTCATATTATGTAAATTTAATATTCAGAATGATCTTATTTTTTTATGTCTCTTTTTATTGAAACATGTTTAATATATAAAATGATGATTTCACTCGCTGGAAATAATTATTTCTTACTTTGTTAAGAAAAAAACTGCATGCAATGATAATTTTATTATGTATATTGATTTTGTAGAATTAATTAAGGATCCATGTTCTCTTAGGTGAAATTGTTAATTTCAATTAACTATGAATGAATTAATATTCATTTTGTTTTTGTATTTGTATTTTTTTAATAATAATGATTATAATATTCTATACCTAGTTCAAACGGTGAATAGAAAAATAAAAATGGAATAGAGTTGATGTTATTCTATTCAGATCCTATCAGAATTAAACGCTGCAATATGTATTCACTTCATTTCAACATGTTTCATTCTTACTTTTCACTCTAACTTTGATTCTAAATAATTTGATTATACGTACCAATTGTTCCTTTTAGGCTATATTTTATAGAAAATAGTCATTTCATCAATATTTCTATTTTTATTAAAATGAATATTCATTAGTTTACTAAGAATATAAAAAATGAGGATTCTAGTTCAGATTTTGATCGATTTCAAGATAAAAATCCTCATTCCCTACTAAGAAAATATAAGAATTATCACTGATTTGTGGTTTACAATATTGGAGTTACCGAAATCGAAAATCTTCATTCTCTACTAAATAAAGATGGAAATTACCATTGCTTGTAAACTATAATGGTTTACCAAACACAATAACAAGGATAGTTACGCCATTTCATCTCGATAATGAAAAAATTAATTTTGTATACTAAAAATTACCTCAAATGTAAAAATAGAGAGAAAAAGAATCAGCATTAAATGTACTAAAAATCTTCCTTGAGTACTCTGATATAAACAAAGCTTTTTTATGAAAATTTTTTACCTCCTTTTTTATTGAGAGAAAAATAAGATAGAGTAAGTATTAAAAAATGTGTATAAATTTAGTAAGTGTGTTTATTTCTTAATAAATAAAATATAAAAATTTAGTATAAAAAATAGATGTAAAAATAACAAAATTCAATGATAAAATGCAAGTACTCTTTTCATTCCATGCCACGTTTTATGAATTTCTTTTGGTTTCCTTTAACCAAAAAATTAGTTAATCTTTATAATTTTATTTAATTTAAATTTTAATTCTTATAATTTTTTTTAAATATTAGTCTTTATAATTTTATACATTAAAATTTTAATTTTAAAAAATTAGTAATTTAATAATTAAAAATTATAATAATCAATCTTTTTAAAAAAATAAATATTAATACTTTATTAAATATAAATTATATAAATTAAAACTCAAATGAATAAAGAATATAAAGATCGATATCTTAATAATAAAAATATAAATTTAAATAAATAAAATTATAAAAACTAACTTTTAAAAAGAATATAAAAATTCAAATACAAATCAATTAAAATTATATTAACTAATTATTTACTTCAACCTTCTTTTTATTTCTCCATCCGTTTTGAGCCTGTCATCATGCATTGCAAATTTGCAAGACTTCCAAAAGACCAAAACGATCAGCCCCACTCGTCGTCAAGTGCTTTAATTGGTGACAAATAAACGACACTGTCGTAGAATAACTTTTTCCGTTTTGATTGTTTGGCCTCCTACCCTCAGGTCCAGAACCCTACTGTGAGAGTGATCAATTGTTAGTTGTTATCTTCGTCTCTTTCGCTTGTTCTCCCCTCTGCGATTCTAAGAAGGAAAACGCAGCTCAAAAATGGTGGTGAGGATTCGATTATCGAGGTTTGGGTGCAGGAACAAGCCATTCTATCGGGTCATGGCTGCTGATAGCAGATCCCCCAGAGATGGCAAGCACCTCGAAGTTCTAGGTTACTACAATCCCTTGCCAGGTTCTTATCTTCTTGCTTAATCTTGATTCTTTCTTTCTACACTAATACTTATTTATCTATGGTTTCTAGATTTCGGTAACTATAGCATCACCATTTCTGTAAATAAATTGAGTGAATGCGAAAAAAACTAAAAGTGAAAGTCGGCATTATAAGACCCAAGGCAATCAGATTCCAAATCCCTAAACTTCAAAATTGTAATTTTCTAATTGCGATAGGGTAAACACGATTTTCTCTTTCTCTGGATAGAGTCTCCGCCTAGAGGTTTTCTTTTGTTGCTTCCACGCTCTTGTATAGGTTATGCTGGATTGGTGGGCGCACACAACGGCTTTGGAACAAACAGATGTTTTCTCTTTGTGTTTCCTTGTAATCACTGGGGTTAACCTTGTCTATAAAGAAGTCGTTGAAAAGGATATAGAATCTATATTATGAATATCAGTCAGAGTTTTTGGAACGTAATGAACCTATAAAGGGAACAAAGTTAGCTTTATCAAGCCTAGGTAATTAATATCTCTTGGTAGTGGCATTGACTGTTAATTTATATTCTGTTAATACACTCTAGTATCAGAAAATACCTGCATATGTTTTTGTTTTTGATTTTTTTTTTCTTATTGTTATCTCTATCACTTAGCTGTTAGCAATGAGAAAGGGGGTTAGATGGTTCAAGTAATGCTAATGAATTCTTTTTAACTTGTATTACTTCTGTAATCTGTGCAGGTCAAGATGGTGGGAAAAGAATGGGTCTCAACTTTGAAAGAGTGAAGTAAGTTAATTTCTATAATTTTTAGTTATCTTGTATGCCAATTTGGGGAAATTAGTGATAATTGAGGGGACAATGCCTTAGGATCTTGCATGTTATTTGCCTTTACATATCTGAATTCTTGTAGTCTCCATGAAACATACGTGAAATACTATAGTTCTTATCAGTCCCCACCAGAAATACCATGGCAGCAAATGCCTATATTTGTTTTCTACTTTCCCAAAATTTTCTTAATAAGTTAAATTATCCCTGCTATCATGAATTTATTTATGTAATTTTTGCCAAGTTGCTTGGCAGAAGTTTTTCATGTTGGCAATGGGCTTATTATACAATCATGCAGAAGGCCTTTGGTAGGTGTATTAAATTTAACGAGATATAATGTAGTTGCACCTCATATATTCATATGATTGTAAGATTAGGATTAAGTTACATAAGTCAGTTGTCTCTAAGAAAGAAAAGCAAGTGTTTCTGGTTGCATGACTATCAACCCCTATATCTATCTTTATGAATTTCATGGAACAGAAATCTCTTATCATATTTCTGAAAGCATTGATTTCCCTTTCCTTCTTCAGGTATTGGCTTTCTGTTGGAGCTCAACCTTCAGAGCCTGTAGAGCGTCTTCTATTCCGAGCAGGGTTACTGCCCCCACCACCAATGGTGGCAATGGGACATAAAGGTGGACCACGTGATACGCGCCCTGTTGATGCTTTAACTGGACGTTTCCTTAATCAAGAGAAGCTGGCTAATGCCAACCACAAAGAAGTTGGTGGTGGAAATGACACTCCTGCTTCTTGAAACCTTTTAAGTGCTGTTTTTAGGATGACTTTTTTCTTATTTCATTGACCATTTTATTTTAGGTAGATCTCCAAAATCTATATTTTCAATAGCCGTACAGGTCAACTGAAGAGAATAACCACCATATGTTTGGAGAAGGTGGGCACTTGTATGGTGTTGTGGGTGTATGTATCATCCAATGCAAGGGCAAGACTCTGATCAAATTTTCACCGTGTTAAATATGATGTGTAATTTAATCCATGGAAATGAACTGATAGGTTATCTTGCTGTTAAAATACCTGCTATTTTTGTTTTATGGAACTTATGCATTTGGAAGTTGCTTGGACAATAGCAAAAATAGCTCATTTGATTTTGGATTTATTCCTTTACCCCATCGTAGATGCATTTCTGGCATTCCTGTATACTCTCTAGTTGATTTCTTTGTTTCTGCAATGCCTCTTGATTCTGTGAATGCATTTTGTAATATTATTATCCTGCTATAAGTGCATTTCTTGAAACCGTATTATTTAATCGTGGTCTCGAGTCACTCATTTCTAGCATATATTGGGGAACTCTAATCAGCCATTGCTACCTTATTTTGGGTGTCTATGTAATGTTTGTATTTGTTTTTGGTTCTCCAAATAATCCTAACTTATATTGTGATATTTTGTATGATTTATGCTAAGTGTTGATTATTATGGTTCATCAGTGCATGATTGTACGTACAGGATTGTAGTGAAGCATGTGAGTTGAATTTTAAAACTGCAGTTATGCATTGCGAGGCTGACTGGCAGGGAAGCTAGCTCAACTTAGTCTACTGTCAATTTAACTCAAATCAGCGATGACATTTATATAATCCGAGAATTTGGTGGCATGGTTGTCTAAAGAAATCAGTTGTTCTTGTTTTTCTTGTTCGTTGAAGACTTAAATGGATAGCAGACTTCCTAGTCATTTCTTATGATTTATTCCGTAGGAAGGTTGACCATTTGTCATTAGATACTTCGATAGGTGGTCACTGCCTGGGTCTTCCGAGGAAGCTATGAGAGTGAAGATATTAGTACAACAATATTGTTCTGCTAGTATTTCTGATGGCAAAGAAAATGGTGTAGGAAAATAAAAATAAAATATGCTCTTGTATGTTTCACCCCCTAAACAAAGAGTATTGAACAGTTTTCCGAGATATTTTAATATAATTTAAACTTTCTGAAATATTAGTTCATTCATTTCGGACCTCTCACGTTAATATATTATTCAAATGCAAAAACTTAAAAAAAAAAAAGAAAGAAAGAAAAAAAAACATTAATATTTAGATTGTGCATCATCTCTCTCTGAGATAAGTCCTAAAAGAATGCCTTATAATTGCATCATTAGTTTCATACGGCATATTTTTGGGGTGCTGTTTCATACGGCATTTGGATTTGAGTTAGATTAATCAATTCAGATTTGTATTCTAAAATATATTATTAAGTTATTTAAAACGTCGAACTTAGAAAAGGTATCAGTCTACATAAAAATACATCATCTTTTATAAATGGAGGTGCAATAGGGATAGGTGGTATAATGTAGGATTGAACTTCTGACATATCATCAATCTAGACACAGGCTAATGCTAGTTAAGATTAAGATATTCATCAAAGCAAGTAAAAACTTTTCACGTTAGCATGCGTCTATATGCTATTAATCAATTCTTATTAATTAATTTTTAAATAAGTTCTACATTGATTCATTATTAACTTGGTTTGCTGTTTTATATAACAATTCTCAGGATGAATAACATAAATTTTTTAAACTTATAATGTTTGCTTCATACTCCCCGTAGATCTGAGGCGGAATCAATAGTCAAGAGCAATTAAAAAATGTTTCAAACTTTTGATATGTGGAAATTTGTCCAATTAAATTCTAAAGCGTGCCAGTAAGTAACCATAACATCAGGGACGTCATACCTCTTGCATGAAAGGGGATGACTGCCCATTTGATCATCAGCTCTCCAAGAATCCTTGTAGCAATTTTGTGCCCAGAGGTTCTTGCAGCAGAGATGATGCTTCTATGTTTTCACTTCAGGCACCACATCCACTTTATATGACTTCACTTCTTGTAAATGACATTCTATTTCTATTGATTGAACTAATATAAAAAGTGCTTCAAGTTCTTTAGATATATGCATCTGTTGTATACATTAATTATTCTCTTGGATTGAAATGGACTATTTCCAATTCATATACGAGCTAAGCTGGATATTCCTGTCTTCTTAATTCTGATGGTTGCAGACCTGAGTTGAAGCCTCCACTCTCGTCAGAAAATACAAGTTTCAGTGAGCCACATAACATCAATGGTCATAGTGCTTGCCAGAAAAACTAGTCTAAAATTTCTAGTGGAATTCATTCTGAAATCAATACAGAACATGAGGTGGCAGACACTGTACAGAAACAACCTACCCCGGCACCCAAAGGAACTAGCTTCATCAATGTTGCAAAATTATCATTACTCAGCGCTAGGACACTGAAACAAGGCATGGTGACGCCAAACAAGGAATGTTTTCTCCAAATTAGGATCCATTCAGACCAAAGTGCATCTGGGACAGCTCTAAACTCGGAGAAGACTCCTAAGATATTGCCAGCAGTGGCAACTGAGGTAATTAAGTTTCTTTCCTTTGGCAAAGGTCGTGTTTCCACCTCCAAAAGTCCTATTAGCTCCCTTCTCAGTTGGGAAAATGGTCTCAAGTTGCCTCAATTCTTCAATATTTGTTTGCCTGAGTAGGCAAGTTCATCTGAATAACGATGATCATAGAAAAGTTGGCGATGGGACAAAGAGAAGTGTACTGCAGGCTGCTCTATACACTAATGAGGATTTAAATCAGTTCAAGCAGAAGTAATGGCAAATATGATAATTCTCAGACTTCAACTGGGAACTCATCTATGCTTCCCGTTTCTCCATTTGTTTCAGGTCAATCTTTAGAACATCCAGCATCTGAACATCATAAACAAGCATTGAACTCAGCCCAAGGGCACTCTTGTTGACTTTAGCACTTGCACCAGAGCATGAATTAGATGTTCAAGAGCAAATTATGTGCTGGTGCTTCACCTGTATGATTGGAGGAGAGTAAAGATATCAGTAATAGAAGTTCTGACTGAGTTCCAAAAATAATTTCAGGAATCTTCTTAAATAGGCTGATTTAGAGTATTAAAGTGTGATTGCCTTGCAAGCCAGCAAAGCCACTCCAGCAACTCCGGGCACAAAACTTTCAACTCTTGTTTCATTCTGAACCATGCTGGTACCATATCTCCCCTCACTGTACTATTAACTATCGCTTTGGCGCATCCACTCATTGACCCCACTGGCACTGTGCTCACTTCAACCTACATCATCATTGATCACCATTGCTTGCTTACTTATGAAGTTAAAGGAGATCTTACAATTAGGGAACATTTTCAATGCACAATTATAGTAAGAGACCAAATAACTACTCGCAAAGTTTATTCTGTTGAATTTTTTTTGAACTAAATTGGACTGAATAACCACTCGCGTAGTTCTTTGGTCCCTCACTGTAATCAACATTGTGAAAAGTTCCTCAAATGTCAAGTTTTCCTAAATAACATGTAATGAACATGCTATAAAAGGTAAGCTTAAAATTGTCTCATTAGGATTTCAGGTGTTGAGTGTTTCGTACATGTTGAAAGTGGTTTCTTTTCTGAACTGTCCATTCCAGAGTGACTTGCTATTGCCTATTGCTGCTGCAGTTGCATCTCGTTTAGGAGTGATGATTCCATTGCTGTTTCATCTTCTAACAGGCAATCGTGGAGAACTAGATTCTTTAGATTTTTCCATTGACTGATGATATTTGATTGCAGACTAATATATTGTTCTGCTTCGAGCCGAAGATTTTTATAGGAATTTTCTTTTATTTTGTGCAAGGAGATTTGATGTGTAAAAAAAAAAAGCAACGGAAATGAAGAGAAGAGCATCAAGCCGTCTTGCTAACGAACTTGTTATCTCCATATTAGAAATTCTTCTAGTGAAGACCCTTGTGAGATTTGTGTCTATGATTTGTCATCTGATCAGTATAGCTCACTTTCTGTGGTTGGTTCTAGTGATGGGGTTGTATGCCTAATGCAATGTCGCTCCAGTCTGGTAATCCTTTCTATTATGATGAGAAAACTATAGTCATATGGATCTGATGAACTGACAAGAACCTATGCTTATGTTGTCTTTAACCCAAGGAACAAAGTAGCAATGTAATTATGTATATATATTAGAGGTTGTGCCTCTGCATTGCACTGCATCAGATCGTGCAGGCCCTTTTGTGTCTGCTCATCATGTGCATGGATGTATCATATATTATTATATCCTGTGGAATGCGTGTTGCTGGAATGCTTGTCTTTGAACGAAATGTATTCTTTGGGCTTTCACTTTTGCATTTTGTGGGCTCCATTGCTCTAGCGTACATTTTGTCAATTTTCTTTCTTTCAGGGATATGTTTCGAAACACAAATTATAAAAATTGATTTGATTTATAAATAAAATTTTTTATTTGAAAGGTTATAAAATAAAAATTAATTTAATTTTAAAATAATTTTTAAGCATAAAAATAACTTCTAAATCAAATTAAATCACTTAAACGTAAATCAAATCAAATGAAACTAATTTTATTCTTTTATTGATGCCAAACATTGGGTAAAAGTGCATCAGCTTGTTAAACGTTGTGTTTCCGCTTTTGTGAGAAGGGATTTTTGTTGTAGAAATCGCTTAGTTCAAAAAAGCTTTCCGCTTAATAAAGGGAAAAAGTAGGAGAAAGGTGTCAAAATACAAGATAGAATAAGGTGCGTGGATGCTGATTTATTTTGAACTTAAGTATATGGTCACGCTTTTATTGAAAATTGTTTATGTACTTTTCATTATTGACTAAAAATCTCATGCCTACAAGATTCAAATTCGTTTGAAATGTGAAACTTCAATAATTTGTGTGCACAGTTCAACCTTTTGAATAATTGTTCTCTTTTTCGTTTCTTGAAATTGAAACCATGTCTAGACGGCCAAAAGTTTTATCTATTATAGGTGTTGAGAAAGGAAATGAAATTTGCCACAAATTTTGGGGCATAAATATCGTTACTCTATCTATTACCCTTTTTGTTGTCTGAAAAATCTATCAGGCCTACTCTAATTGATACTTATTACCTTAATATTTAAATTTAATTTTAATTTATTATTAATATAAAATTTTTTTATATTATTATCTAATCACATCTGATCACATATTAAAAATATTTAACTTTTTAAATAACTGTTATTATAGTCAAATTCATTTAATAATTTAATAGCACATAATTGATTAATAGTATAAAATTTTTACGCTAATTTAGATCCTCTTCCATAATATAAGATCATTTTATTAAAAAGGAATAAATATAAATTTTATTATATTAAAACTTATTATAATAAACTTAAAGTCTATTAGTTATATTAAAAAAAAATTTGAGTCTTTCTTTCTCTAACAAAATATGTTCCTATTATTTCACTTAATGAAAAGAATCTTGATCCTTATAAATCACATAATAGGTTTGCGTGGGAAAATAATTCCATAAATATTTTTACATCAATGGAATACGAGTGGTTAGTCTTTTTTTTTTTTTTCTTACAAGATGTAATCTCAATCACGATATTCAAGTTGTATTTTTGATTGTTTGTTTGTTTTAAATTAATTTCTAACACCACTAGGTGTTTGAGGTAGCGTTAAAGAGAAGGAAGGACCTTTGTTGAAACACATGTTGGCGTTAGAGAATAAATAAACCAAACAAGACATTGCAGGTAAAGATAATTATATATTCTTATAACTTATCATCTTAATAATTGTCGTAATTATTAAATAAAATAAGTATTAAATTTTTTATATATTTTTAAAATATTAAATATTATATCTTTTCATTTAGTACTTATTTATTAAATATTAAAAAATTATCAAAAAGAAATATTAAAAAAATATAATATTACGAGTAATGCTGTACAGTAAAAAAAATCAAATTTTTTATTAAAATTTAAATAAAATAAAAAAGAATTATTAAATAGAATTAAGAAGTAGTAATTATTCATCAATTAAAAAATTAAAAAAAATATCAAATTATTTTATAAAAAAATTTAATAAAATTTTTTTAATTATTTAATATTTTCCTAATATTACTCTACATATAAAACTCATTTAAACAAAGTTCTAACTTCCTTATTAACACGCAATGAACCACACCTTTGTAAATAGTGGTTACCCATTTTTGACGTTGTCCAAGGGCCAAGGCCGAAACAATACAGAAAGATGTTTAATTTCTTTAAGGATATTACAGCTGGTGATGAAAGCACGAATGATTACTGCACGTGATGTTACTTTTCACCATTATCATTATAATGCTACACTAATCAACAATAATTGATCCTCAGATTTCGCAGTGATCTTTGGTGCTCCAACTCATATAAAAGGAGCACGTGGAATATGCTTTCATGGGCAAGGCCCCAGTGAGAAGAAGTCATGTCAGAGAAGGTTTGAGTGCATATGATGATGGTATGCCATGGTGGGTAGAAATTATTTTCCTGAACCTAGCTCTATGAATCCTTTCCCCTCGTCCCTGTTCCCTTAAACCTCCGGTGAAAGCATAGCCATGTGGGCTTGTGATCATAATAGTAAGACCCTCTGTTCTGACTTCTGATGAGCCCATGGCATTATTATTCTCCCAAAAACATGGATTCAAATTTCACCCACAAATTTAACTTCACCTGGTTCACATTTCCACAAATCTATGATTGAACTACGCCATTTCTACAGCATTAAATGGAGGAGAAGGGACCCAAAAAAAAATACAAATTCAACGTTGATTCATGATCTCACTTTCTTTTCTTGATAGAGTGGGAGAGGGTCTTGGTTTCATACCTCACAGTCAATAAAAATCAACAGTAATGCTACGCTGCTGCTAATTTGCCATTGTTCGGACACTGTTTATGAAATCGATGAGGTCATGATTCGTTGATATTATAGCACCATCACTCGGGTAATCAATCAACTAATGTGAAAAAAAATACAATAGTTATAGCCTTTTTGGCGCATTGTCTTTTTCCTTGCCTCAACCTATATGAGAACAGTGGACAAGTAATGCAAAACTGGTGGAAATTAATGATCTCGCAGTGGTGGCATTGATTTGGGCGAGACACGTTAAGTAGATTGGTGAATGTGGGTCGCCCTGTAATTGCAAACATGGTAATGATACCACGCAAGATGTGCAACCATTTTTTTTTTATTTTCATTCGAAAGAAATATTGAATATGTACTGTTAAATAAAGTTTATAATAAAATTTAAGTCATTTTATGCATTACTTTTAAGAGCACATCAAAATATTCTCACCTAAGTATCATTATAATTTT
Source organism: Castanospermum australe (assembly GCA_019955255.1). Taxonomy (NCBI): domain Eukaryota; kingdom Viridiplantae; phylum Streptophyta; class Magnoliopsida; order Fabales; family Fabaceae; genus Castanospermum; species Castanospermum australe. The sequence goes on from NSJW01000183.1 coordinate 222,407, forward strand.
ATATTTGTATACAAAATAAAATACAAATTTATATTAAGGGAAAAAAAAGAAAGGAATTGAATCAGTCACATCTACCAGAGCGCCGGTACAAGGAAGTCCCCTATAAATGCAAGCGCCCATAGATACAAATTGAATTAAATCTTCCACAGTGCTTTAACAACGATTTCCCCTGTTTCTGTCTCTCTGTCTCTGACGCACTTTACGATTGTACTGGAATTTTCTCTTCAATGGCGACGTCGGTGAAGAACAGCTTCGCGAACGAGGCTCTGATCTCCAATCTTCAACAGGCGTTGATCCTTCGAAAGGACGCTCTGCAGGAGCAGCACCCGAACAGAGCGCAGGAACCAGCCAGAGGTTCTCGAAAGCCTCTGGTGCTGGTGACCAACGGGGAAGGCATAGACTCCCCCGGCCTCGCGTCTCTAGTTGAGGCGCTCGTTCATGATGCCCTCCTCGACGTCCATGTCTGCGCCCCGCAATCGTATGTTCTCTCTCTCTCTTTCTCTGTCTCACCCATTTCCTAAAGATATGATTTTTCATGTTCAACTGTGTGCAGAAGATGAGCTTGAAATTACATTGTTCCAATGGATCACCTCTAAAAATTCTCTTTTTTTCGGCTTATTTGCTAAAACTTCAAATGGGTTAGTTTAATCATGAAATGTGAAACAAAAAGAGTAGCTTTTTGCTGATGCAGAGATAGATCGGCCTGTGGTCACTCCGTTACCACTAGGGAGACGCTAGCTGCGTATTCAGCTGAAGTTGGTGGCGCCACTGCTTATGAAGTGTCAGGTAGTTTCAAACTTGATTATTGGTGAGAATTGTGAATTTGTGATTCTGACTTCTGAGAGCTATTGGTAGCTTGGTAACTTAGGATGAAATGTATTTGAATCTTCTATGTTATGCCAGGAACCCCTGCAGATTGTGTCTCTTTGGCTTTATCTGGGGCATTGTTTTCTTGGTCAAAGCCTGTTCTGGTAGGTATTGATGTTAAGCATAAAATCTATCACTTCCATCAATTATCATACAAGTCATTACCATCATTTTACATGACTCTGTAACCAGGTACTTAGTGGACCAAACAGAGGAGCAACTTGTGGTTATGACACGTACGTGATGTGCTTTTCTTTTCACAACGATTCTTACAATATATTGACATCTTACAACTAAATTTGGAATCAGAATCAACTTAATATTTTCAGATAGACGATTTCTTTGCTTTTGCTTTCAATGATATAGGTTATACTCGGGAGCTGTCGCTGGAGCTAGAGAGGCACTGATATGGGGTGTACCGTCTCTTTGTATATCATTGAACTGGTGATTATGTCAAATGTTAGACATTGTCGTTGTCTGTTTTCCTACTTTTGTCCCACCAATGGTCGTGTGAACCATGTAAATAAATACCTTGCAGGAAAAAGAATGTGAGCAGTGAAAGTGATTTGAAGGATGCAGTCGCGGTATGTTTACCATTAATTTATGCAGCCATAAAAGACATACAGAAAGGGATTTTCCCCAAGAATTGCTTCTTGAATATAGGGATCCCCAGCTGTCCCCTGACAAATAAGGTTTGCTCTCCTGATCATCGTATTTCGTATTTAGTTTGGCAAGAAATAGATTGACAACTTGCAAGTTCTTGTTAACAAAAATTGGCTCCATGCCTATATGGGATATTTTAATGTCCATTGTTTTGTATAGAAGCCCATGATTTCATACATCACAAATTAATTTTCTTATACCAACCTTTTAGCAGACCCACTAGTTAGACATTGTGCTCTCTACCAGTGGTTGTTCTTACTTATGGCCTACTTTTTGGTGAATAGGGTGTCAAAGTGACAAGGCAAAGTCCGCGGAGGACTTCTTTAAGTTGGCAAGCTGTGTCAGCAAACAGGCATCCTTCAGCTGGCCATTACATGTCTAACCAGCAAAGTCTTGGAATCATGTTAGCACAACTAGGACGAGATGCCTCTGCTGCTGTAAGATTTGCTTATCTGATGCCATAAAATGCATTCGGGTGTGCTGCTAGTTACCATCATTGTAGCAAACATTCTTTCAGCCACTCATTTTCTGAATGGAACTTCTTGTGTTAAACTCCTAGGGAGCAGCACGTCGCCAAAACTCAAATCGAAAGAACGTGGAGATTGAATCTGTTGGTGTTGCAGGAAAACTCAAGTCTCAACAAACCATAAAAAAATACTTCCGAATGGAGGTACTATTAACATGACTTGGAAAGCTCATGAATCTACTTTGCATTTGGCACAATGAGGATGGTAGTTTTCACCTGTCTGTTATTGATAAATTGGAACTTTGGAAGTTTAAACATCACCATTTCTTCATACTGTTGATGCTTCTTTTCTTTTTCTCTTCTATAACAACAAACTGCATACATTTTGGAGACATGCTAATGAGCATTGTATAAATTCACATTTGCAGTTGACAGAGAAAGGGCAGCAGAACTTGGAGGACGATTTAGACTCCAGAGCACTTGAAGATGGATTTGTGAGTAGAAATTTTGTGTTTGCTCTATCTTCCTAGGCATCCTATATTTCTATTCTAAGCTGGTTACTCTAAATTTTCTCTTTGGCATGACAGGTTACAGTTACCCCTTTATCTTTGTGCACAAATGGTCAGATTGAGATTCAATCATCAGTATCCAGCTGGTTAGCTGTTGCACTCAGTGGGGATCAATGAAACTAGCTGCTAGCCTTATGTGGCATTAATTATAGAGTAATTTGCAATGTAATTATGGTAATTTGAAATTGAAAGCCAATGGTTCACGAGTTATATATTGTGAGATCTTGATAGCAGTATGCATCATAGGGTGGCTACTAAGCCATTAACCTATTTATAGTATATATTGACTTGGGTGCAAGAGCCCTTCCCACTCTTCTTTTTCTTCTTCTTCTTCTTCTTCTTGTCCTCTGCAGATCAAATTTTGACAAAGAATTGTCATTCATCCTTTACTGTTAGCGTTGGCATGAAAGGATATGCGCACCATAAACTTTTGTGGCTCCAAAATATGTTTTCATCTTCGTATTGCTGGAGCTTGAGGCATGAGTCTGGTCTGGTGAAGAGTTTGCTTGCCTCCACGCTTTGCTATTTTTCCATCTTGTCAATTATTAGAAGCATGAATTGTGGTAGTTGGGTTATATTTATATATTTTAGAGGACTTTGATATTTGCACATTCCTCTGTTAACATCACAAACATATATGATTTGTTATTAATTTTACTTGTTTTCACATGTCTTTATATGAAATCAACGTAGTGATTTTGATATGCAACTAGGGTTTAAGCTTCGGATATTTGGAACGGACCTCTTATTTATGGCCGATAGATTCTTTGGTGGCTTTTAAGCTTCTGATAATTTTTTCCATTTGTGTTGATGATAATAAAAATGAAGGGTTAGCCAATATTGCTTGCTAACCCCAAAGATTACGCCCTTAGTTTCTAAAATTTAAGCCCATGTCTCTGTGGGTGGGGGTTTGAGGGAGGGGGGAAGAATTGATTCTGGTTGCGGCTTCTCTAGGAATCAATCATTGCTATTAGGTCACAAGCCTGTGTCTAAATGAGCCTAACCCAGCCAAATTTAAGACTAGACAATATAGGTTGGGTCGTTCGATTGTATATATCTTAAGAGTTTTAGTTTAAGTGATATCAAATTTTTTAGAAACTCCTTCATTCTAAATTTAAATCTCACTGAAATTGTTTTACCTCTATTTAACTTATCATCCCCTCCCACACCAAGTTATAGTCCTATTTTGTAACTAAAACAAAAAAGGTGTGTAGTGTAGGAGCGAAGGAAGTTGGCAGGACTCCCTTCCATGAACCATCGATAATCTTAAAATTATTGAGATTTTTTAAAAAGCATTTTATCTAATTTTATATTTGACTCTCTTGAAAATGTAAAATTAGGTTTTAATGTCGTTTAAGATAAAATTTCTAATTCCACATTTATGTAGGTGAATAATAATGACATAAAAAGGAGGAGCAAATTTTTTTTTATAATAACGGCACAGAGATTTAAAAAAAATACCCTCTTGCAAACTACTCAAACAATTCCCAACTCACGCATTTTTAGTGGCTTAGAGGTTTTGTTCTTTAAAGATAAACTTTTGTACTCAACCTTATATAATTACATTTGACATGATTTTTTAAGCGGTTTAATAATTAAAGTATGTAACATTGGGCTGACCCAATGCACGGAAAACTGACCACGAAATCCAAAGTGAGCATTAAAAATACAGGGCCTGATGTCCCAGGAGAAGTTGTTCCCAACAACTAATTCAAGAAGGAAAATAAAAGTGCGACTAGAAAAAAGGAAAACAAAAGGTTGTGTTTAGAATAATTAAAAAACGAAATTGATTTGATTTATAAATTAATTTCTATGTTTAGAATTTTTTATAAAAAAAAAATTTAATTTGATTTGTAAATCAAATTTTGTATTTGGAATACTTTAAAGATGATTGGAATTTATTTTATTTTAATAATTTACTTTATTACTCTTACTTAAATTAGATAAGTGAATAAATTAATAAGGATAAAATTATCATTGAATTAAAATCAAATCAAATTTGAGTGTATTTTTAAATACACATAACTTAAATATAATGAATTTTTAAATCAAATCAATTTCAATTTTATAACTTCTAAAACATAAAAATTCAATTTACAAATCAAATCAATTCCTTCTAAACACACTCGGAGAGAAGGGAGACGCAGTGAAAATCAGCGGTTTCAAATTTTCATACTCATCATTTTTATGATTGGCTGTGAATAAACCTTCATTTTGGTCATTTTTTGGGGAACCAAATCACAACCCAATCAAAACACGCAAAAAGAAGAAAGAGATGAAGGAAATGAAACGCAAATGAAAGGGCCCAGTGTGGCTGTAGCACACATGGACGCATCTTCTAAGTTCTAACTTCACTGTGGGTGCCTTCTATTTTAGGTCAATGCAACATCACATTCATTAAATTAAGTTTCTTTTACTTATTTATTTTTTGTTGGTCTTCATTCCCCAATTCATGAAATTTGGCAGCAAGTACTAAGAGGCTGGTTTCGGGCCACGTTTAATGTTTTGTACTGATGCAGGAAAAAGGCATGGCCCATATGCTTGCCACGTTAATCGCTAGCCAAGTCCAACCCACCATCGCTAGGCCGAGTAGCTACCCTTTTAGGCTTTTATCGTTTTTTTTTCGACCAAAAAAAAAGGCTTTTATCGTTTTTATTGTAATTTTTTTTACAAACTTTTTTTATGATTATAAAATGTTAAAATAAATCAAAAATTATTAAATACTTAATTAATTTATTATTCAAGTCATTAGATTATAAATAAAAAATAATTTATTTAACTATTTATTTAAAAATCAGATTATTAACACTTCTAATTATTTATAATTTTGACTATCTTAAATATTCTTGATTAAGTAATTTTTATTTTAAGTCTAACTTCTTTTAATCTATATTTAGTTATGTATTTATAATTTATAATTTATGACTTATAATTTATAATTTATAATTTATAATTTATAATTTATAATTTTAATATATACATATCAATAATTTTTTAATAGAAACAAAAAAATTATTTTTATAAAAATCTCATGAATTGTTATTTTATTTTATTTTATGCATTCTTCTTAGTCAAACTATACATGTAAAGAGTTCCGTTTAAAAAGTCTCAATAATAACTAAAATAGATAAAAAAAAAAAGAGATAACAAAATAATTATTTGGTATAACAAATTATTGATCAATCATATACATTAAAAATTAGTTAACTGTCAATCCACTTCAATAACGTAATATTAATAAATTTATCAATTGTAAAAAAAGTATAATTTTGATTTTCTTAATCATATTAATATTTTTTTTATAAATATTTAAAAATCATGTCTGTAAATAATTAAGTATGGATAATAAAAAATTTTACTTGCAAAATAGACAAATCAACCAATAACATGTTAAGCAATTAAAATTATATTTATTTAAAAGAGGGTATGAATAGATAAATCGAAATATCATAAGTCCCATCCTTCAAACACAATGTTAGGCGCCAAACAGAATTTTATAACCACTCAAAATATTTTATAAGTACAAATTAAGTTTATATAAATTTTATTAAAAAATATAAAATAGTGGAGAGATATTTTTTTAAAAATAAACTCTTATTTTGATTCTTTAAAAATATAAGTGTTATTATTTTAATTTTTTAAAAAATTTTATTATTAATTTAATCTTTAAATATAAAAAGTGTTATTATTTTAATTTTTTAAAAAAATTAATCTTAATTTAATTTTTTAATAATTAAAAAATATTATCGATGTAATTCTTTAGTTATATAAAATTGTTATTAATTTAATCTATCAATTATTAAAATTTTATTAATTTAATCTTTATTCGTATATAAAAAATAATTTTGATAATATTTTTAAAATTTAAAAATTAAATTAATAATAAAATTAAAAAAAAATTAGAATATGATACTTATTTTTTTAAAGAATTAAAAAAATATTATTATTATTATTATTATTATTATTATTTTGATGTTTTTCGTGTGCGTCTTTTTGGTAGTATCCGCACCGAGCTTTTCCCGGTTCCCGCAGCCACAGTTTCGAGGTTCATCGTACTTGTCCACGCTAAGGCGGCGCTATCTTACTGGATAATAAACGTAGATAGCATTTTTGACTGGTGAGAATAGCATTCTCCCACTTAACACGAAGACAAAACACTGAACAGGTTGGAACCGATCGTCCTGAACGTGGCGCTCATGCAGATGGCTTACCTACAACGATGACGCCAGTAACCGAATGGACCGTACCCGTCAGATTTCCACCGTTGAATAATAAACGAATAAAACTGTTCAAACTTTAGGGGTGCACGTGGAATGAGTTGAACTGAAGTATTTTTGTAATTAATTTGTTCATTAAAGTAGTGAATTGATTTGAGAATTTTTTTTAAAATTAAAACTAACTTAATTTTTACATTAGTGAGTTAAGTTAGATTAAACTTGTGGTTTTACATATATTTAAAAAAATTATTTATTAAAATAAATATTAAAATTAATACGAAATCAAATATTCATCACATATCATAATAAATAACTTAATAAGTTTAAATAAAAGATGACATAAAAAGTTTCAAATAAACTAAAAATAAAATATAATAAATTACAAGTTACAAATATAATATAACAAGTATTAATCTTAAATATAAGAAGTATTAACAAAAATTTTAAAAATTAAATATAATAAGTCACATCAGATCTAAGAGATAAGAAAAGAAGAAACATTGAGTTTATAATACTGAATATTAAAAAATAATATAATTTTATGAAAAGATAAGTTAGGTTGGGTTGAGTATGTTAAAATTTTTTTTAACCCGTAATCCAATCAATCATTATCGAATTAAGAATTTTTAAACTCAGTGTAACTTGCAAATCTAGTCTAACATATTAATTATGGGTTAAGTTGAGTCAAAATTTATAAGTTCATAAATTGACCTAACTCATTGAACACCCATTCTTCAAACCTCAAAGAAATAAAATACAAAAAAATAATTCTATGAAAAAGCCACGGAAAAAATCTAAAAAAAAGCCATAATATGACAATGTCTTGATCTTGGATTTGATAATGTATGCCTTGGGTATACTTCTCAAGTAAAATTTTTTTGTTACATATAAATAAATGTAAGATAAATAAATATATAATATTAAATTTAATTTTATTTATATATATTTATCTTATATTTACTTATATAAAGTAAGAAAATTACTGTTCCAACAATATAAAAAAGTGTCTCGTCTACCAGAGGACGGCATGTACATCCTTTATTTCAACCTTTTAAACACGTGGCGTGTGGATATTACCTTCTTTTTTGTTTTTGGTATAATTCGTGGCCCTAATGCCCAAAAGAAAACAAACTAAGCAGAAATAATTCAAGGAGTTGTAACTCTCATTACATCATGAAGCAAAGAAAAATTAACAAAAGTGGGAGGAGAATCCCAAATCCAGAAGCCTTGATTCCAGTTTGTGCTCCAATTTGCCAGCTGGTCAGCCACCATGTTTCCTTCTCTGTAAGTATGACTGAGTTGAACCTGCCAGTCTTTCCGGAGGAAGTAGATGATCTGTTTAATTAGATTTTTCGTTGGAATAGCACCAGACTCCTCTTCATTAATCATCTGAATTAAGGCAGCATAATCCAATTCCAACTGGATGCATCTGTAGCCTCTACACCAAGCCAGTTGCAACCCTTCTAAAACACCCCAAGCCTCGGCAACAATTGCTGACGTAGTACGCAAAGCTTTTGAGAATCCTGCTAGCCATTGTCCACAGCTATCACGTAACACTCCACCATAGCCTGCAGAGATGACACCATTGAAAATTTTGCAAGAACCATCAGTATTTAGCTTGATGTAACCAGATTGAGGAGGGACCACCGAACAAGAACCATCTGGTTATTCGATGTATGGCCAGAGACTTGTTCTCCACCCCCATGCCTGCTTGAGCAGGTTAGAATGACCTTTAAGGGATACCCAGGTCTAGTAAAGGATTGATAAAAAATCTGCTTATTTCTCCAATTCCAAAGCATCCAACAGGTTGTGGCCCATGTTGTTTGCCAATTTAGATTCTTATGTATTCCTAGCTGCTCAGTCAAGTTCTCATTGATCCAACACTGCAAATCAATAGAATAAAACCCAATCCTTTTGTTAGGCAAAACCAGCTGATTCCAGATTCTGGAGGCTACAGGACAATCGCGCATGACATGAATAACAGTCTCAACTTGATCATGGCAGTTGCTGCAGTAAGGGTTGGCCTGAAACACAGCATTCCTTCTGTGGTTAGTCATCAAGCGATCATGAGCAATGAACCACACAGAGGTTCTGATCCTTTCAGGGCCTAAGATCTTCCAGATGCGCACCCGAAAAATATCTCTTCCCAAAGAAGTATCTGCAGCCATAAGAGTATAAGCACTCTTAACAGAGAAAGAACCATTGGCCTCACCAGACCAAACAAGTTTATCCGAGCCGAAACCAGAGTTTGAGGAATGACAGGAACAAATTTAGCAACTATCTGAGCTGGGAAAATATCATTGAGGAGCCTCCAAATCCAGTTACCATCAGAATCGACCAAATCAGCAACTTGCCAATGCCATTTATCCGAAAGTGAACATAAAGCATAATCAGCCAGGTGGATATCTTTCGACAACCAATCATCTGCCCACAAATTAGTAGTAAGGCCATCACCAATATCCCACCATTCAAACTCCTTGATTTTTGGCCAGAGGCTAACTATGTTTTTCCAAATAATTGAATCACCAGAATGAGTTACAACGTCAACTTGAAGATCACAGATCCTACCATACTTTCCTTTAAGAACTTGGATCCACAAATCATTGTCCCCAGTTCTAATCTTCCACCCCGACTTCATGAGACAAGCATTGTTCATTATCTGCAGCTTTTTGATTCCTAGACCCCCCCTGTCGTCTATCCTTGCAAATTGTTTCCCAGCTAAGAAGGTGGCACTTCCTTGAATGTAGATCATGCCCCCAGATAAAATTGCGCTGAAGAGACTCAATCTCTTTAACTATACTGACTGGGAGCTTTAACGTCATCATATTGTATAAAGGCATGGCACTAATGACAGATTTGGCTAGGGTCACCCTACCAGCAAAAGAAAGCTGAGTGGCCTTCCAACCAGCCAACTTGGTTTTCACTTTGTTCACTATTGAGAAAAATAACTCCTTTGAAGGCCGATTATGCATAATTGGAATCCCTAGATACTTCCCTAAATTAGTTGTTTCAGCAAAACCAGAGATATTGAGAATAGCTTGCTTGTCAGTAGCATTAGTATTCTTTGAAAAGAAAATCTTGTTCTTTTCCTTATTCACTTTCTGTCCTGAAATGCTGCAAAAATAGTTCAAACAGTCCATGGTACAAGTGATTTGAGTTGTTGACGCCTTACCAAAAAGCAGCAAGTCATCCGCAAACAAGAGATGGGAAATATAAGGACCATGTCTGCCAGCTTGGAGAGGAATCCAATTTTTATCTTCCACAGCCTGAGAAATAATATGAGGTAGTTTCTCCACACAAATCACAAAAATGTAGGGAGAGATAGGATCTCCCTGTCTGATTCCTCTAGCTGGAGAAAAACTATTAGAACAATTGCCATTCCAAAGAACACTTGTATTAACATGTTTGTCTAGCCCACTAATTCTATGTCTAAAATATTTTAAGAGGTTAGATATTTCTTTTTATTTTTTATTATTAATGATAATTATTAAATTTTATGAGTTATTATTGTCTACTTAAATTAAAATATTTTAAAAATAATGATAACTCACAAAATTAATATATCAACTAAATAAATAACACAGTAAAAAAAATTTACTCTTTAAACACCTAAATTTTTCCTCCAAGTCTCCAACGGAGGAAGAGAAATCCAGGGTCTGTGTTTCATGATCGGGTATGAAAGCTAGCAGATGGTTGGCTGGCAAGGTAGGTCCCACGCCACTTAACACTTCCTTCATTTACTTTTTTTTTTGTCTACTATTTTTTTTCAGGTTTCTTAAATAATATGCAGGTGTTAAGAGAATATTATCCTCTAAGCAATTTGGTAAATTACATTTTGAGATATCTTATCTTAGTTTATTACATTACATCAATGTAATACCTGCTCCTCCTAAGTGCATTTTTGTAGGGAACAATTCTTTTCCAATTTTGGTCACAGTTTCGTGTCATGGCTGTGGTGGCGACTTTAATTGTGTCCGACATTCAAATGGCTCCGTCTGTTGTTGGATGTACATGAAAATATGGATTAGAGAGAACAAAAAAAATTAATAATTGAGATTCTAATAAAATATATAATAATTATAAAGTTATTAAAATTAATTTTTTATTTTTCATCAATGATTGTAATTTATTTTTTTTAAATAAATACTTCACTTTAAAAAATATTTTACTTCAAATAAGCTAAATTCTAAAATATATGATCATTATTAAAGAGACTTATCTCTCTTGAATAAGTAGTTGAGAGAGCAATAAACTTAATATAAATTTAATTTTAAATCATTATTATTGTAAATTTTTTTTATATTATCATTCAATTATATATTATTTATTATTAAAAATATTTAACTTATTAAATAGTTATCATTTTAATTAAATCATTTTAATAATTTTATAATATATAATTAGATAATAATATAAAATTTTTTACACAAATAAAAAATCAAAATTAAACTCTTAAAACATTTACGCAATAGATAAATAGATATTTAGATCATCTCATTTTATTTAAAAATATAATAATGTTATGTTGGGAAAAAAAAAATAACACCACTTGATCGGTCCGGTCGAAGGTTTCGATCGATTTTCTGTCAAATTCGATGAATGGTGTAAAAGTCAATCAATTTGAATTGGGTAAAATTACACCAATTTTTTATCAAATCAAGAAAATTGACCAAGTATTTATTTATTTATTTTTTTGTCTGTTCGATCTTTTCCAGTTAGATCAACGGTCCATTTGATCGACGTTTGCTGGAGTATGAAACCAACCGGAGCTAAAAGTTAGTATATAATGTGCGGCCAAGCAAATGGCTATAAATTTGAATTCGGATTGTGCCACTCTCTTAGGCTTAGGCTATGCTTCAAATAATTTTGCTGTTAATGTTCAAGTTTTTACCTTTAACCAAATTAAATAGATGAATTATTAAAGATATGTCTAAATTAGTCAAAACTAATGTTGTTAACATCAAATTAGTCAATAAATTAATTAAATTTTCAAGTTAATTTTTACTAGTCTAAATTAATGTGATAATAAATTTAATTATAAAAGTAAATTATTGTCCAATTTAATTTACGGTCAAACTAGTGAAAATACTTGATCTAGTTTACACAACATTGGTCGATACACTACTTGACTTAAATAAAAAAAAATTAACATTTATAAAAATTGTATTCCATATATATTAGTTTAACTTTTTTTGTCAAGAGATAAAAATGGCTTAAGTGTATATTTAATATGGAAATAATCTTAAGGATGCAAATTTCATAATTGAGTTTTGTATATAAAATATTTTTATTGATATACCAAATATATCATAAGAATAATTTTCTCAAGAGTTTTTTAAAAGCTCAAATTTATTTTTAATTTTATTATTTAAAATTATAAATGTAATTCAACGGCTGTATAATTATATGGTATATGATATAGATAAAGTTTTGTTATACTCTCTTAACATTTTCTCTTAATAAATTTTTTAATACTTAATAAAGTAAAAATTATATTAAAAAATAAAGTATTTAATGTCTTCAATACTTATTTTAATTAATAATTAAGAGAATATATTAAAAGGATATAAAATTATTCTATATGATACATGTGTAGTTATATGATACATGTATTAAAAGTATATAAGAATCACGGTGGGGTAGTCGGGTCTACTAAATGTGTATTTAGATTAGAGTTTGTAAACTTAATTTTAAAGTAATTTAATTTTATAAATTTAATTTTTATTAAAAGTGAGTTTATATTGACGTGATTTATATTTAAAAACTTTTATTTGAAAATTAATTTTAAAATAATTAATATTGTTTGAATATTATTTATCAAAATTATTTTTAAATATATAATTATTAAAAAAGATATAAATTTTATATTACTTTATCTAATTTATTCTTATTATTTTATTTTATTAAATTTTAAATATAATTTAACAAATTATATTAATTTTTTTTTACTTTTGATACTAATATCAAATTAAAAATTAAAAATATAATATTATGTTAACTTTTTAATGAAGTGTAAGGTTGAAATAAAAATAATCACAATTTAAATAAAAGTCAGGACAATTTGATACCTGAAGCTCAATTATATCCCGGGAGGCCAGCGACGATCCTGGTATTCACCCACTCATCAAAAGGTCAAGAAGCTTAGAGTCAAAAGAGTCTTTTTTTTTTTTTTGGGTCTTCGAGTGAAAAGAGTCTCAAAATCTGCAGAGACTGGCTCTGATGGGTTCTCCTCTTACCCACCATCTGAAACAGGGGATGCAGAAGAGGACAAGGAAGAAGAGCAACAGCAGCAGCAACCAGACGAGGAGGAGTAGCAAGTGCCAATTCCTAAAATAGACAATGACACAAATACGCAATTCTTCGTTTTCTTTAATTGTTTAAATTATTCTTTTTCACATTGGAAATGAGTTTTATAAAAAAAAAGGAAATGAGTACAGTATAGTGTTCAGAAAAATAAAATCTAATTACACGTTAATTATCATGTATAAAGGGGGAATAAAGCAGAAAAGCGCGGCGTGTTGCATTCAGAAAGCAACAAGCGTACGTTTCTCTCCCTCTCTTCACACTCACACTCTCAAGCGGCACAGCGCGGAGACACCGATAAAGAAGAACATGGGGGTTGAGAGCGGTGGCGGTGGCGGTGGCGGTGACGGTGGTTCTTGCTCCTTGTTCTCTTCAGAACCCACTCGCAAGGAACTACTGGATAAAGATGCGGTGGAAGCAGAGGTTGTCAAAGGCAAAGCCATGGGAGAACAAGTTGCTAGAGTCAAACCAGAGAAGGCCACGGTGCTCCATGACCACGCTCCTTCTAATTCCGGTTGCTTCTCTCATGTTCGGCTTGAAGGCGAGCGTCACGACGACGTTTTCAGCGATGATTCAGAAACGAAGAACTCGGGAGTCACCGTGATCGAAGCGGTTCATATCAAAGAAGAAGAAGTTGATGATGCCGACGGCGGTGATCGTTCCTGTGCCGGTGTTAATGGATCGCCGTACTCTTATCCGTCGATCGAGTTGCCAAAACCGATGGAAGGGTTGCACGAGGTGGGCCCGCCACCGTTCCTCAAGAAGACCTTCGACATGGTGGAGGACCCGGATACCGACCCGATTGTGTCCTGGAGCGAAGCTCGTGATAGCTTCGTCGTTTGGGATTCTCACGAATTCTCCAAAATCCTTCTCCCCAAATACTTCAAGCACAGCAATTTCTCCAGCTTCATTCGCCAGCTTAACACCTACGTGAGTTCAAATTCCCAAATTCCTTGTTCAATAATGCTAGCATATTTTCCCCCCTCTCCAGTGTTAACATTTCCTTTAAGAAGGCTTTTTTTTTCCTTTTCGTTTGGATCTGTGACACATTTTTCTGTACCCTGAACCTTTTGTGTAATCTTGCTCACAAGGGTCTAGTGAGAGAGAAGTGATTGTTGGGCGACTTTCATGTTTTTCTATGGAGGATTCTTGTATTCTTAGCTTGATAAAGCTTGAGATTTTGTTGCACATGAATTTTTTTAGCTACTCAACCAAAAAATTGTTGTATGCTGGAATTTTTGTTGGAGATTTTGAGTTTCTTTCTGGTCCAAAAATATAAATCTAGATGAATCCCAGCACTGTGTATGCAGTTGAATTTGTGATGCCGAGAGATAGCTTTACCGTTTATCTTTGTTACCCTTGACATTTGACTTCTTGCGTAATATGGCCACAGGGCTTTAGGAAAGTTGATTCAGACCGTTGGGAGTTTGCAAATGAAGGATTTCAGGGTGGGAAGAAGCATTTGCTGAAGAACATCAGGAGGAGAAGCAAGTACAACAAACTGCATCAAGGAGCATTCAGTTCGATGAAGCCTGGCCTGGAGGATGATGAAGTTGAGAGGCTGCAGAAGGACCAGAACATATTAAAATTGGAAATTCTGAAGCTGAGACAGCAGCAGGAGAATTCACAGATTCAACTTACAAATGTTCAGGACCGAATTCGGTGTGCGGAGTTGAAGCAGTATCACATGCTATTTTTCCTCACCAGAATGGCTATAAAGCCAACGTTGGTTGAGCAGCTAATCCAGAAGATAAAGCGACAAAGGGAGCTTGATGGGGTAGACATGGTTAAGAGACGCCGATTGCTCGGAACCCAGTGCCCTGTTAATTTCCCAAAGGCCACGGACACCACCCCAAATGTTGATTATAGTCACCAAAATTATGAACAATTGGCTACATTGCAATCCGAGCTCAATGGACTCCTGTCTGAGACTGTGAACACCAGCGAGATGGAGCCCCCAGCTCCCTCTCCCCTGGAAGATGAATTATGCAGCTCTATACAAGGCTCAAGGGCCAATGGCTCCAGAGCAAGTGCGCACGATGCATCCTCTGCTTATCATGTTGTGTCAGAAAAACTTATGGGGGAGAATTCTGTTGTTGATGAAGAACTGGATGTGAATGACTCAAATATCTATCTTGAGTTAGAGGATTTGATTAGTAAGCCAACTGATTGGGTTGGATCCGCAAGTGGATTGGTGGGGCAAACTAGTTGAATCTGATCAATGCCTTGACATGGTAAAGTTACTCTCAAGTCTGAACTTTGCCCATCTTCTAGTTTTGAATAATCTGTATGTGCCATTGTGTGCAGTGTGCATTCGCAGTTTGCTAGAGTATGTTTATGTAGATGCTCTGCTGCAACACTATGACGAAGAGCAAAACGTTATAAGGCTCTTCAAATTACCAACTTCAATGGTGCAGGACCCAGATTGCACGAACCAGTTTGATATGATCAAGCAAAAATTTCATGCTTCTGTTTTTGCTGGGTCGAAATTGTTGATGCGTTGTCTAGACCATTTCCCCTCTCTTATGTTTTGATCGTAAATTTTGGTTTCCCCTGCTTGTATAAAGTGTCCTATATCAGTCTGTTCATAGCTTAGCCTCTTATAATGCAGTAATCACTATGCAAGTTGTAATATGAAAAATCACTTGCTCTAGTTCCCCTGCTTCCTGTTGTCTGCTACTCTGGTTTGTTAAAACTAAATACATATTACTAACATACTGTTACTAAAAATTTACCTTGGTGGGATTTACTTAGCTTGAAAAGTGCTTTTCTTAAAGTTGTCCTGTTCTATAGAACTTAAAATGGATAACTGAGAAGTAAAAACATTTGCCTCAACTGCTGCATTTTAAAATATAACTTCAAATTGTTTTGAGCTTAATTGAACTGTTTGTTTCCGCAAAACCCCTATCGGGTAAACTTTTTTCACCTTGGCTAATAATCATGAACATGTAAGAGCAAAGAGACAAGTTGTGATACTATGGTTGTTCGATTAGGACGCAAGTCTATCGGAGTTGATAGCCATGATTAGTATTTTATAAATTAAGTACAGTATCAAAAATGGTAATAATAATGATAATGATTGTGATGGGTGCAGGAGTGCGACAGTACAAACAAGGTGATGATTCGTATTAGGCTTGTTTACGATTTGTTATTTTATAGTTTATAAATTTTAGAAATTAAATTATGTCACAATTTTTCATTTGTTTTGGTTTTAAATTATAGTTAATCGATGATTTAAATTATATAAATATTATTAATATTTAAATTAATATATTTAAAGCATATTATCCATGCCTAATAACAACAATAATGTCAAAAGATAACAATTATAAAATTAATAGTACATACTTCAATCTCAAAATTTGATGTTTTCATTAGGCAAATGCAAAATTAAAAACTAATATAATGACAGAAAATAAAATGACACGTTAACTGTAATATTATATATGTAATATATAGAAATGTATATATGATATTATATGAGAAATATAAATGTATACGATTTAGTCTAGTTTATATGGTTCGGTACTTTGGTTTATTCATAAAACCATGAACCAAATCATACAGTAAAAAAAAAAAAACTAAAAAATGTAATCAGTTTATTTTGTTTGGTTGAAATTTTGATCGCCCACCTAATTTTATCTTTTGTAGTTGTGTTGATAATTGCAGGGAAGACAATAGGAATTTAAGGTGGAAGAACTGATAGTGATCATTGTAAAAAGACGAAAACAATAAGAGTGAGTTTGGCATTCACTTAAGATTAAAAGGGTCAAAAGTTTAGAGGTGGGATTTTCATATAAAGTTAATTTTTAAAATTTTTTACTCTTATTTTTAATAGCACACCAAACTAATCCTGAAAATATTTTTGATCATGGTGAAACGAATTATGAGGTTATAATAGTGAAGACAACATAAAAATTAAAAGTGCTAAATATTTTCAGATAGTTGATTGTTTTCTAAAGGAATATTAGTGCTGTAAGTAGTACACTGTCAACTGCATATACAATACGCATACTTAGTTTACATATAACAGTGTCTAATTGTGCCAAATACTAGCCGCCAGTCACAAACATAACTTCAGATTTGAGTGACAGCAACAAATATTAAAAGAATAAATCAAATTACAGAAAAGGACCTTTAATTAAAAAATATATATAAATTTGATACCTTTGGATAAAAAAGTAATTTTATTTTAATAGTAAATATTTTATCAGGAGCTTTATTTTATATTGTAATTTTCAACAAAAAGAAAAGTGTACTCATCAATTTGTTTTTTCTCTTTTTAGTAAAATATAGTATACTAAACTAGCTTTACTCGTACTACAAATCGGCTGTTACTATTTTGTATATCTAGGTTAACTGACCCGAGTTGGATCAGAAGCAACATCTTCCTCGTAATACAACAAATGAAATACAGAAAACTAAAATTCAAAAGATCAAACACTTATCTAACGACGATAAGATCAAGTGGGCCTATCTGACATTTTGCTTAGTCTTGGCTTAATATAGACATAGAATGGAATATTCTTTTGTGTTATACACACGTCACAACCAAGTGACAGAATGAAAAAAATAAAAATAAGAATAAGAATGAAATATTTTTATTTTCTTATTTAATAAAATATTTAAAAAATACTTTTTTTAAAGAATATTATTCTTTTTATTTTTAAAATACTAATTTTATTTTCATTCATATTTTTATTTTTATTATATTATTTTTTTTTATGATATCAAACGTGCACTTAAGTCTAAATCAAAAGATGCAATATAATGTATTACTTACCGCTCTGATTCTGCCACTAATTGTGATACGTGTGTTACTTGTGACACCCAAAAATCATTCAGAAGACTTGGTGTGTCGAGACAGCATCAAGGGCCCCAACAATCAACACAAACTTGTAAATTGAAATAATGCATGTGTCTTGTGCTTTAATTTTCTCTGTTCCCCAACATGAAACATGGAAATATTGGTGCATGATCTAATCCGTCCCTGTTCCCACATCTATCGTTGATTATCATGTATTAAGATAAAATGCAGTACCATTTTTTCACCAGAAAGTTCACACTCTGCATTCTGTGTTCCAAGACTCGCCACGTATATTAACTTTCTACAGAGCTGAGCATGGGGTTTGGACCGTTTTGGTGGAGGTCCTATTTTGCCCTGCTTCAAGATAAGACCAAAAGTTGTAGATAAGGTTTTTTTTTTATTCAAAAAGGCAAATAAAAAAAGCTTTAACAAAGAATTCTTTGACATGAGCTCAGACAAAGCGATTTGCGACTCATTTAGATCCTCTAGTCATTGTCATAGTTATAATCCAAACCATTGGTGACAAGAAAGTAGATAAAACTAGATGAAAATAGTCCTCTGGTCATCAATTTTAAAAGGCCCACAAAGATTACTTTCCCAAATTCTACAGCCGTCATGGTAATAGACCAACAGTACAAGAGAATTGAGGACAAGACCAATGAAATAGGCTTTCGTGTTGAAGTTCTGTGAGTTCTCTCAAATGGCTGTGGAAACACTTTTTTTCAAGAGAAAAGGGGAAAGAACCAATGAGAGTGCTTCTATAATCACAAAATTTCATCCCCTCCTTCCTGAGACTAGTGAAATACCAAAATATAATACGGGGTTAAAATGAGGGAAGAAAAAGATAATAGCTAAACAAAAACTAACCCACTAAACTAATGATATCATTACAAAAGGATGCATCATGCATGTCTGAATTTATTATTTGCATCTAGTTCTTCATGGCTATAGCTTACCATTAGGCCTCACCACTCCTATTGATGTTGAAGACGATGATGATGACACGGTAGACCTATCAAACTCCTCTTTGTCCTCATTGAAGGCCTTACTAAGAACTTCTTGGAGTTCCATGTACCTTCTTCGCTTCACGAGTCGTTCTTCAGGACTGTCATTGCCCATACATGCAAGCTGAGATAGGTCATCAGCATCCATGATCTTATTCAATACTTCTGAGCAACGAGGGAAGAAGCGTTTCCCTAATTCCACTGCTCAAAGAAAGCAAAAAAGAAATCAGGTCCCATACCAATTCTCTGTAATTGATTATTCTCCTGTCCAACATAATTTAGATATTCAAGTAAAGAAGTGCTCCCAGGGGAGAACACAGTTTCAACATTTCAAGTTTCTGTGCATCAACTTATATTGCTCAAAAATACAAATCCTATAGTGGGTCATTATCTCACCATTTCCAAGTACTGCATGAACTGTTTTCTCTCCAACCCCTCCCCCATTCCTCAGTTGCCAAGCAATTGCTTTCTTGGAGTTAATGCACTTTAAAAGATGACATTTTTAATTTAAAATAATTTTCTAGTTGAACACATACAATCAACCTGAAATCTCTCAAATACTAGCACACACTCTCGTGTAATCTCATAAATGGCTAAAGTCCCTCAAGTATATATATATATATATTATATATATATATTGGTGTAGGTCCATGTATCTTTTCTAAATATAAGTCATGGCTGATCATGCAATCATGCTCGTCCTGCCAGGATATATCTCCAGCAAGGACAAGAAAAATGGAAAGGAAACATTGTAAAAGTCAAACATGACAGGCATCGAGTAGACTCCCATATTGATGATAAGAATTACTTTACGCCGTTAACCTCTAGGGAAGTATTCAATAAAATAAAGATGTGAAGCATCAATTACCAGTTCTAGACAGTGCTCTCATCCTGATTAGGTGCTCCTCCTTCATTTTGAAAGACGCCTCATTTAAATCCACAGTTGTCCTCCGGCTACCACCCAAATTTGGAGGATAGATGTCTGTTGATGGAAATTCATATGTTCCATCAACTTGAGCAATATCCATCACAACTTTTGCTTCCATTGGAAACAAAACTTTCGCCAGTGCAACTGAAAAGAATGTATCATCAGTAATAGCCATAGGCTGCTTAAACAAAAGATCTCGAAGTTCCTATTTGCTAGTAATTTACTTGATTCAAGACTCCAATAGACAAATGGCATGCTACTCCAAATGAGATTCAAAAGAAAAAAAGTGGACAATGCACCAATTCTGCTGTAAAGCTAACAAGCAGGAATTCAACCTCAATCATCATGCATCAAACTATGATTCTCTCTGCATTAATCGTATGCTGCAAAACATTGCCATAGTGCTGGCAACTGTGGATTCAAGAATGTGAAGTCAAATTGATAGTACCACACAGAAGCAAAAGATTTTGCATGTCAGAACAAGAATTATACCACTTTCGACTGAGAGAACAGAGAATAAAAAGATTGAGTTAACAAAATTTTTTATTACAATAATTCTCTCTCTCTCTCTCTCTCTTCTCCTTCCTCCCTGTCCCTTGTTTTCTGCTGCATCAGACAGGGAAGTGGGGACAGACGTTTGACAAAGCCCAGGATTTGAATTACTGGCCTGAGGGAGCTCCCATGCCTAAAGGCATCAGTTATGATATATGACTAGGCTCTAGGCAAGCTCCAAGCCCCCAGTACTTCATTAAAATGATTCAATTTTATTAAAGGGAAGCTATTATTCTTGCTCTTCCACAGTCAATTAGTTGGAAAAAGATTTAATAAAATTACACTGGTAGTGAGCCTATACTCAGTGATACCTGAATCTTCTCTTCAATTATATCTAAGACACTTGAAAATTGGGGCGAACATATCTCAAGGCCGCAGATGCTGACTCCATTGTTTGTTGCAAAGGAAAAAAAATTTAAAGAGTATGTGCATGTGAGAAAATACCTCTGTTTTCTAGGTACAACATTTTCGTGCGCAAATCATCCCCTGCCATAGCAAGAGAAAGAGATGCCTCTCCAAGTAAAGGCTCCCTTCTCTCAGCTTGCTCCAATATCTCTATGCACAATCGATCTTTGGAATGATGCCTTTCCTTCCTCTGTAGATTTATAATAAGTCCACAGCCTTGGTACAGACGCTTTGAAATCTGAAGGGCTTTCCTACCATCCAACAGTAAGATCAGAAGGCTGGGCTCCCTTTGTTAAGAGAGAAACTATAATCTTGGGCTCTTTCCTCATTGCAGCAACATGCAGCACACTATAGCCCCTAAGGTTTTTGTGATTGACATCGGCAAGTCCTAGATCAAGAAGCTCCGTTGTGGTCTTTGCATCACAGTATGCAACAGCATAGTGAAGAGCATAAGCATCATCTACATTAGTATTTCCCTCTTTCAAGAGCATACGAACTAATTCTACATCATCTGACTCAAGAGCCCTATGTATTCTTTTGACATGTTTGTCTGGAAAACTTAAGTTTTCGGGCTTGTCCAAGCCAAGTTCTATACGTTTATCCATGATTTGTTTCACTATAGGTTGGAGCAGTGCTTTTTCAAGAGTGGTAATATCAATATCAGATTTAACTATCATCTCAGTACACCTTGCTAGCAGTCTCTCACACATTGTACCACATATATTTGCAACTGAAAGAACCACCAAAATGTCATCTATTGCAACCTTATCAAGAATGTCCAGTAGATGCCTCTGCAAGTAAACAAATCCACTGTTGAAGTATTTATAAATGAACTTACATACAGTAGCCAAGGGCAAAACAAATAGACTATAAATTTGAGCATCTAATGTTCCCTGTAAATATGGACGCACTAGTTATTTCTTGGAACTTACTCTTATTATATTCTCAGTTTGACACATGGAGGGACATATTCCAAATCCTATATTCTATTATTACATATGATGATTTAATCAAAAAAGTAGTTTGTTGTTTGCACAGCTAGTATGGTATCTAATAGCATCCAGATCATGCTATATAACCATATACCAACATGAACAAGGCAATTAGCCATTCGATGTATGCAAAAATTTGAAAGTCACTCATGGCAGCACGTAATTTTAAAATAGCTATTCTCCCAATATCGGGCATGTATTTGTGTTGGATATTCCTCAGACACGATTAGGTGGGATATCATAAAATTTGGATAAATGATAATCTTTTATCACGTCTACGATGACTAATGCTAAGTTTTGAAACATTGGTGTTTGAAAGTTTTACTTTTTGCTTAGGATTTGTGCTAGGAATGACTATGTAGTAATAATGCTTACATTTTAAACATAGGTGCTTGTGCTAGGATTTGTGTTTTTATCTTAAATATATCTTCAAGATGTGTGTTTTTATGTTAATCTTATATTAATTTTGTATGTTGTATCATTAAAATGCGTCATAAGAATTTTTTCGTATACTCGTATCCGTGCCAAATGGTACTCATGTCTCATGTCGTATTCGTGCTTAGAGGTCATGACAGAATCAACAATTCCAAACCATAGATAGGTACTTCTTTATTGGGAAACATCCATGTACTCAAATAAATTACAGAATTGTAAACCCTATCATGAACAAACACCAAGTCTCAAGTCCTAAGATGATAAATAGGATGATCAATCAGCTTTTTGCATAAAGATTTGATACAACAGAGAATTATGTTAACCAGTTATGTTTTGGTAGAGCCAGCTAAGTTCCAGCTACAAAAAGCTGGTGCCTTGTCTCCAAGTCCAAGTTTCTGTCACATGATTATGGCTAATGAAAGTTAAAAGAAAAACAGAAAACAATGTCAATTCAGACTTACGCTAATGTAATACCAATATTTACCTCTTTTTTCCTCTGCCATTTTGGGAAAAGGAACCCGCATTCTTTATTGAAATATTGTAAAGCAATACAAATATAGTCAAACATGC
Source organism: Castanospermum australe (assembly GCA_019955255.1). Taxonomy (NCBI): domain Eukaryota; kingdom Viridiplantae; phylum Streptophyta; class Magnoliopsida; order Fabales; family Fabaceae; genus Castanospermum; species Castanospermum australe. The sequence goes on from NSJW01000183.1 coordinate 245,185, forward strand.
TGAGCAAAAGGCAAGAAACGAGAATAATAAAGAAATGTTGTTAAACCAGACCAATGAGACTTCTGGTTCATATTCAACCGGTTCAACTGTTTAAACTGTTTAGTCAAACTTGATTACATCAAAAAAATAATCTAAATACAACAATATAAAATTTATGAAAAAATTATAAAATGCAAAAAAATTTAGATTTTTTAAAAATAAAAATTTAATGACTAGTCAGTTGACACGGTTCAAGTTCACACGGTTCAACTGGCCAATTCGAGCAATTTTGAATGGTTTTGTCCGGTTTTGATCAATACAAACTAATCTAAATATATATTTGGTTATGAGATTAAGCCATAATTGATTGAATGTCCGGTCTGATTTTGAAAATAGTGATAAAGACTAAATCACAATGTATCAATGTCAAACTATTCACAGGAAATCAGGAGCAAAATCAATATGAAAATTCATTATAAAGGATTATGGAGAAACAAAACAAATGAGAAGAAAAAGGAAATTCTGGCTCTCTTACCTGATAAAGAGCAACCAACTCAGATATTTGAAATTTAGAGGCAGCATAAAGCACCTCAACCATGAAATCCACAGCTGGCCTACACCCAAAATGGGAACAATCATCATCTACACAAACACAAACACCTTCGGGCAAAGACCTCACTCTCCCACTGTACAAATAACCCAGAACAGCCGCAAGCGCGTCGAACCCAACATCGTAATCCTTGGCCAATTCCTTCAATTCGAACTTGCCGCCTCTCTCCTTCGCAGCGGAACCCGAAAAGACACTCTTGAAGAAAGGGCTCCTCGTCGATAGAATGCAGCGATGGACGGGGACTTCTCGGCCATCGCCGAGCACGATTTTGCCATCAGCGAAGAAGTCAAAGTCCGGGGTCTCGAAGATTGATTCTAGGTTCCCGGAGAGGCGCCTGAGTGCTGTTATGTCCGAAGCCGGAAGCTCCGAAGCCGATTGGGTTTCGCCATTGCTCGCTATACAGCACACGCCGCTGCTGTTGCTGATCTCGTTCGAATCCGAGAACCCAATTCTAAAGTCCATGAGAGGGGAAGAAAGAGAGAGAATACGAACTAAGCAGCCATCAAAAATGGAAGAAAGATACAAACTTGAAGGACGGTGGAGGTTCAAACGTAAGGTAGGGACTGGGGTCGGGGAGAGGTTAAGGATGAGGACCCTTTTAAGCACGGAGACTGAGAATGGAGCGAGCTATGAATATCCCAAAAGCATGAAAGTCAGAAGGAGAAACGCCATGAGATTGCAGAGAACAAGCTGTCAGAAGAGAGAGAGAGAGAGAGAGAGAGAGAGAGAAAGTCGAAAGAAACGAAGGAGACCAAGAACAGTAGGGACCCAAAAAGCTGCAATAAAACTGCAACTATGGACTTGTTCGTACACCGCAGATTCCGAGTCAGCGTTTCCTTCCATCGCAACAGCCCGCGTTGGATGGCGCATTTTTCTGAAGATATTGTCCCTTTCATCATCGGACGCCTAGGATGATCTCTCGCTGTCTCCCATGTTTTTGGACGGACAAGATTCACGGCAAGGGACCTACCACGCTGCCACGTGTGCATGGCGAGGGTGTAGCAGACAATGCGGTGGTCCCTTCCGCATCCTATCTGAGATCCATTGAGGGCGAAGCCGTGTGGTGCCTCTTGAGTCCACGGTGACACGTCAGCAGTTACGTATGGATTGTGTTTAATAATGAAAAAAAGATGCGCATAACAAGTCATGGGATGAACTCATGATTTTATATATATCACAGCTTTCGAAACACGCTAAAATTTGTTCATTTTCTGGCACCAATTTTGTGTGGACAATGATTTGAGCTTTAACAGTTGAGCTGGATTCATGTATACATACCTCACAGCGAGAGCACTGCCGTGTTATTACTGCGAAAGTGAGGGAAGTGGAAAGATGATCATTGATCGCCGTTAGATTGGATCAAATGACTTACAAGAATAATTATGTCTGTAACTGCAGTGTTCAAAAAAGCCGACAAAACATTTGACCTTTCATTGGCGAAAGGTGTTTAAAATTTTTTGTTTTGCTATAGTATCACCTGCTAGGAAATTTGGTTGTGATTTTTGATGAGGTCAGGGATGGCATGATTAGATTAAACAATGTTGAAAAGTCGGAATGGTGGCTGGGAGTCACCAAACAGTGGTGGGTTCCAATCTGCCACTAAGCAGATAACATACTATATTAATCCAACTCTCAGATCGGTTAATCCTCGAGTTCTCAAAGGAGTATTATCTACTTCATTTGATGTCATAAATATAGACTAAATTACTAAATTAATTATTAAAAATTTTACTAATTTTATATTAATCCTTAAAAATTTTAATTCTTGATAATCCCTTTCATATTTAAAAATTAAAATGATTAATTTTTAATTTTTTCAGAAACTAATTTAAACTACAAGATGATAGTCTCAAATAAGATTAAAATATCTCAAATATTAATGTAAGCGAGTAAAATCTTTCAAAACAAGTTTGATGATTTAGTCCAAAAATATGTCATCATACAAAGCACCCGCTTAGATGTGATCTGCCTGGCACGAAGTCAAGAATACTAGTCGTGAGTAGATTACAGCAAGGACATTCTAGTGCACAGAATTTGTCCCTTCAAATATAGAATTAGCAAAAATAAAAATAAAAAGGACTATAAAAATCAGGACTTACCTGCAAAATGAGTTAGGAGATGACCATGACTAGTAGCATTCTGATAAAACAAGACATGGTGCAGAGCAGTGTTTCCGTGCAATGCTCGTACAACTTACATGAGCAGGACAAGTGTGTTTCACTATCTGAAAGCGGATTGCTTGATGAATATCTTCTACATTTTCTGTCTGAACCAGGTGTTTTTGTTGTTCTTTTTAGCTTTTCCCTAATCATCAGAATAAAATATCTACAGTCCATCTAATGCAGTAAAATGTCCAATCTAATTACAAAAATAAAAAAAAAAGTGTTGCCAATACTAATGTGCAAGGTAATGGTTGGAAAAACAATGTGCAATGTAAAAGTATACTTTCATTTCCCCAAACAATCCAATCTTGCAATTCAAGTAAACCAGTAGACTTCACTTCATGAATAGGATTCGTTTACAAAAGATTAGAATCACAAACAATAAGTTTGCAATAAAAAAAATTGTGTGATTCAAGCAAGAAATAAGGTGTGAAAAGGGAAATAACAAAGGAAAATGAACATCCTTCAACACTGATGAATAACAAAGAACATCTGTGTTATTTGCATCTTTTTCTCAAAGAAATCAAAACCACGGGGTGGGGAGAGATTTTTTTTTCATTGGGTAAGCATACATTGCAAAAATATATGCATATATTTACTGTTTATCTCGTGCATATTAACTTCCATCCAACAGTCAAACAGGATCCACCATCCTTCTATGGCAAGGAAGGAAATTGTCAGCTTTCTTTCTTGGGATGTATTGCTTGGAAAATGGCTTCGAATTCTTCTTTTACTCTTTCAAATACATCTGGACCCTTAACTTCATTGGTAGGGGTATTCACATCAATATCATCACTCATTCCATGAGTTTCTTTATGATGATGATGGGGTGACTTGCCATGGTGTATGATGGCTTCAATCTCTTCCTTAGCTTTCACAAAAATGTTTGCTGCCTTTGTATTCATTTCTGCCAATACAAAATGCATCATATCAGGTCAACAAATTCTTGACACTGAAGTCATATATCAAGCCAACAACCCATGATTGAAGAAGCCTTCGATTATTTACAAAGGCATGACAGTGATTTTTGCAGTCACTGAATCACATGACATATAATGGAATAATTCAATATCAGTAAGGAATCCAAAGGATTGAAACAACAAGAGCAAAGACAGAATTACAGGCCTATAGTGCTTCTATATCAACATGTATGTAGTTATTCAAAAAGGAAACCACAAACTAACTGATTCTCAGACATTATTAAAACAAAGAAGACTTCAATGAATTCCATAGCATTAAAAACCCAAAGTCCAGATTTAAATACATAGAATTGATGAGGCCATTCTATTATCCCCTTTCTAATGCCAAGCACTACTTTGAAGAATGCATTAACACATTCTGTACACAATCCCCAAATGACCAAGTAAAAGCAGCATTCCCACAAAATAATATACCTGATAGAGAGCTTGGGGTTTCTTGTTTATGTTTTGACTCAGCCATTTGAGTTTCGTCCCTATATCACAAAATAAAACAAGTAGAAATCAGAGTCTGTCAACCGCAATGTCTACTTTAATTTCATCATGTCACTTTTGATCAAAAAGGAAGGTATGATTTCAACCTTCTATCATGAGTTGGAGACTCTTTCTTGTGATGGAGCACTTGAGCAAGAGCTTCAAACTCCTCCTTTGCTCGCTCAAACACATTTGGAGCCCTAACATCATCCAACTTTGTGTTCTCATTGATGCCATTATGCAGTCCATGAGTTTCCCTGTTATGATGGCAAGGCGACTTCTGAGGATGCAATATAGCTTCAAATTCTTCCTTTGCTCTTTCAAGCAAATTGGGTGCCTTTACTTCTTTCACTGATAGCAGAAAACATCATAACAAAATCATCCAAATTCCAACCAAATAGGCACATGTGAAAAACTTCCACACATAAGAGTAACAGTAGACTCCCATGAAAATTAGTACTTTTTTTTAGGTCATACGACATAACGTATATCCCGAATTTATTACCAATAGAATTTAATAGCAGTACCAAAATTAAAACTTATAATCACAGTAAGAAAAGCCCAATACTGCAAAATCCAATCTCCATAGACACAACCAGGGACAATAAGAAGATCAATATGTAGGAAACAAGCATTGAGGATAATATACTGCAAAATAAACCCAAATGGGTATGTACAACTAGCAACTGTGCAAGCAATCGCAAATCAAAGTTTTCACAAAACCAATCTCTAAACACAAACAAGTTTGCCCATTTGATTTAATCAGTGGTCAGAAATAATTTGATGAAATTATAATTAATACATAACTGAATCTCCATGACCGTATTCGTACCTGTTAAAGAGTCGGTTGTTGCGTCGTTGGGCTTAGATTCGGCCATGGCGAGTTTAAGGTAAGAGTGGAAGACAGACTAGTTTTGTTATCAGACGGAGTTGAGATGGTGTGAATGTTGTTGTCAATGTCTTGTTTTTGTTTTGTTTTGAAGATGGGTCGTAGATGGCAAAGACAGGGAAGAGGGGATGCCTTATGAGATTGAGATGCCAATCTGTCATCCAGTCACGAAGGAGCCAGCGAGTTAGTCAATCTCCCTCTTTCAAGAGTGCTTGTGTGGAACGGATCAGCATCATGGTCCAACCGGTTCGATCTGGAACCGGAACAAATAATAACATTTGACAAACATTATGAAATATTAATACCCTGAAACAAAAAAAAAAACTACGCTGCCGTAACAACACCAAAATTAATATCAAAAAGATGAATATTTGTTAAAAGTAGAGGAGTTAACTCTTTGTTCTCTTTTTCTTATTTTTTTTTTTGGGTACACCTTTTGTTCTCTTTTCTACTGTACTATAAAAAGTTATTTTTTATTCAATCAGAATACGCTGGGAATTTCAATGTGACAAAAGAGTTTTAAAATATTTTTAGAGATTGAAGTTTTTACATTTCGAAAAAGATTGTTTTATGTCAAGAGTTCGTTCAAAATGTTACTACACATCAATCTTTACATTAAAATATTTACAATGTCCTGAAATAAGATTTTGATATCCATTAGTATTTGTTTTAATGTGTAAATGTAGAAGTTCAAAAAGAAAATTATACACAAAATTTATTAGAAGCAAAATTTCACTTTTTGTCCTTTAACCTTTCTTAGATTTCATTTTTATCACACAATTATTTTATTTTATTTTCATCTAAAATTTGTCTAAAACTCATCAAATTTTTCATATTAAACAAAAATTCTAACTGAACATAGTGCAATGTCAATTATGCACTTGTTCCCACATAATATGATGTGTCCATAAATTTTGTTAATATTTATAACAAAGTTAATGGTTAAGACAAATTTAATACATTTTAAAAGAATTAAAATAAAAACAAAACAAAATATAATTATAGAATACAAAAAAAAAAATCAGGATAAACTTGAAGAAACCCTGGAGGCTGTGCAGAGGTGGTAGAACCTCTGGTTACTCTTAATACAAGCAACACTCAAAGTGGGATAATTGCTTAAATTTCTATTTCTTTCATTAATTGGCAGGTCTTAATGATGTAGGTGGAAGTGGAAGGCATTAGACTTTGCTACTCCAAAACTTTCACTATAAAAGGTTTTTTTTAATATTATTATCTAATTATACCTTAATATATTATTAAAAAATTTAATTATAATAACACTTATCTAAAATGTCAAACTCTTTTAATGATATGTTAACATATATTTGAATGATAGAATAAAAATTTTTACACTTGGATTATGTTTGGTATATGCTTAGAATTTAAGGATGAAATTTTATGGGAGACTTCTAATATTGAGTAAACGTTGATGAATTAAAATTTCCTTTTCACTTTGCTTGGCATACTTGGAATAACTAGTAGTCTTAAAACTTAAGTGTGTTTGATTCACAAATAAAAATTTATGTTATACAACATATTTAGTTTTAATATTCATTATTATTTAGACTATTATATATTTATATTAACAAAAACGTGCTACTTTTATGATTTTATTTGACAAATCAATGTTTTAAAAATGTAAGATTATGTCATTTTAATAATATATCAAACTTAATACATAATTATTGTAATATATGCTAGAAAAAGTCACAAAACCGAAAAAAAAGAAAGTAAAATTACATGGGTTAATGGTGTTACTGGTTTAACCACATTATTTTTCTATTTTCTATTTTCTATTATAATTATTGGGGCATGGTATTTAATATAAATAAAACTTTGACACTTCTGCTAATAATTTTACTAATAATACCTTTCTAATCAATGCACCAAGCAATAGTATCATCTTTCTCATTTTAAAGCATCAAGAGTCATCCGATAATTTGTTTCAAATAAAATCTGAAATTTTAGCCCACAATTTTAATATTGTAAAGTAAAATGAGCTAGCAGACAACACAATTTTGCATCTACTTTCCTGTAATGAATATAGTTAATAGATTTATCATGTAAAAAAGAAACAACATCATGTTGCATAAGATCTTATATTTTATTATCCATAACAAAGACCAACCACATTTCCCACCATTTCATCAAGTTTTTCATCCTACTGCAATAACCATGATTACAATAACATGGTGAAATCAAACTAACTTTCAAAGAAATCAAGATAAACATAGGATGGTAAGTAATCAAACAGGAAAAATATATGCTCCCAAACATTAATTTTCTCACAAAATAAACAAACAAGAAGATAACTATTGGTTCTCTCTTTACAAGAAAGTAAGCAAGCACAAATAGAACTTTTAGTCATATCTGACCAAAGAAGCTTCAGAGCTTTGCTTCAAAGAAGTTTGTGTGTTTTGTTGTAGGAATTAGTGCCGAAGATCTTGAAGGAATCACGCTTTCACACCAAATTGTTATAAATCAAAGATCATGCATTTCATTCATCTAAATTGTCACGCTAACAATGTAAATTCCCCAACACAATTTGGACAAAGGTATACTTCTCATCCTCATCCTCTCATGTATAAAACACCGTAACATCATCATCCATCATTTTTCTCATAGGTTGTAATCTCTCTATCATAGATAACCCATAAACTTTGTCAAGTTCCTCATGCAACCTACTCCTATCACATTTCTCATTTGCTTTAAATGAATTAATGTTTTGTGCCACACACTCACTATTGCTTTGAATCACACATCGCATCAAATCTTCAAATTTTCCTTGTATAGCCTCAATATCTCTGTTTTGTGGTTTCCTTTTCCTATTGGCCTTCCTTGATGTAGTCCCATCTTGATCAAAAATTACATCCTCTTCAACACGAGTATCTTCATTCTCATTTATAGGCCTATTATATGCTACATTGTTGCTTAATTTTTCCATCTCTTCGTGAAGTCAATCTGCAGCATTAGCACCAATTACTCTATCTTTGGCATATACTTCTTTAAAGATATTATATAAAGGCCATGGCTTCATATATAAGCTTTCAGCAGTAGAAAGACTATGCGATGAATAATTAAAAAATTAAATAAAGAAGTTGACTTCTGATTATTTGAAAAAAAAAATGACAAAAGAAACAACATAAGCTTAGAAAGTAGCATATTTTGAAATTAAAACAGGTTTTAGAAAGTAGGACCTTCAAATCAGTACCACAACATCAACAAAAGCTAAGAAATTACATATTGAAATGAGCTTACCTTAGCCTATTCAGTATACACTTATGGATCTCCTGCCGCCATTTTCTTCTCATGCTCCCATCCAAATCCCCTGGCTTGTGCAAAACTTGTTTCTTCAAATAACTCAATCTTGGGTCTATATTGTTTCTTCAAAAAGTTGTTTATTGAAATTGTTTCATGAAACTTCTGGCCCTACTTCAACAATTGCAGGAGTACGAATAAGAGTATCAATATGCAGAAAACCAATTAAAAGTAACAACACAAAAATCAAATTCTAAAGAGTACTAAATTAACGATCTATTGTTCTTTTTCATTTTTCCCTGCCTGGCTGTCAATTCATGAGTTACTAGAGCACGAAATATTGCTTTTACTTAATTACAACTAGTTAAAATGAAAGGGTTTAAAAATCTGAAACTTTTCAGTAGAAGCTTTATGTGTTTTAACTTTACTGCAATGTGAGTATATGCTTATACATTCAGCCAAAAGAAAAAAAAAAGTAATAAACTAAGAGTAAATATACACCTTAACTACTAATGCCTACTGGAACTCTGGGAAGTTTCAAAGATGCGCAGCCACCTTTCACCTAAACTATATTCACCTCTTTATGTGGAAGTGCAAAAATTGGTCAAGAAATAGTGAAAACAATTCTTGTAATTTACTGTAGTTTTAATGGATAAGAGAACTGTCCTTGGCAACTAGTCACTATGAAGATACATCATTAAGAGCTCAGTCAACTTCCTCTTTTTGTAGCTTCTTCATTCTGTTGCTTACCACTCCACTTCTGTATTATTTCTATAACTATATATCTAACAAGCCTAAATATAGTCTTTGTAAACAGACTGATACAATTCTCCTAAAGCAAAGAAGTTCAAAACAATTTTATCTCAGGGTTTGAGAAGAAAGAAAGTAGGGTTGCTTATATTCTCTGTATTCTATCATTTGGAAAATGGTTGACTATGAAATCCAACCTCCACACTATAGATTTTTCATCAAGAAATCTGGAATCAAAAGAGTTTGGATTATAGAATCTTTTGGCTTAACCAATCTCTTAACTTCCTATCACCATATAAAACCCCTAAAGCCTCTCACCAGCAATGAAATATGTTAAAATTAGTATCCTTTCATTGGCCCATCAAACCAAGACTACTGATTTCTCTCATAAAACACACGCATGACCAAATAGCATGGGAAGAAAGCACAAAGCTTATGTAATCAGCACCACCTTAGTCAGAAATATATATATATATATATATATATATGTATATATATATATATATATATATATATATATATATATATATATATATTATCAAGTTAACAACCGCAAAGTTTGATCCAACATATTCTTCAAAACTTATGTTTTTAGAAATTTTCTTAACACAGTACAAAGTACAAATATTAGTATAGTCAATCATTAGACATTAGGCAATTGGATCCTGCAAAGTATAAAGGCAACTTCTAGCAATATTTGATAAGTTTTGGTTATCTGAACTAACAGTGTTAAAAGTATTTACCCCTATCTTCTAGCTTCCCTAGAATCCACGCAGGCTACAAACTTCTAATGCATTGGAACATGAGGAAAAAGTAAATTCACATGACTTGCTCTTTTGTACAGCAAATATTTGCTTTAATTGTAGTTGATCTTTGAATTAACAAACCAAGTTGAATTTTCACATTCAAAACTGTTGTGGACAGCACTGACTATTGAAAAGTTATCTAAGTAAAAGAAAACAATTAATGAAAGGGAAACTATAGAAATCTGCCAATGCATTCTTATTTTGAACTGCAGGTCCCACTGCAAGAGTACAAGATTAACTTAAATTGATAGCCAGAAGACCTAACACATTTATACGTGATGAGTTTTTCTATGAAACATGAATAAACTTGAAACCTATTTCAGTTCACGGCACTTAGATTTCCAATTACATCATATTACATTGTATATATCTTCACAGAGAAAAGTCACCAAAAACTTGAAATAAAGTGTATTCACTCAGATTAAAAAAACTCTCTGGAGAACCAAAGTTCATCACATAATTTAAAACTTTTTCCGCGGGAAAAGGAAAAATCAGAGAGGTCAGCCAAAGGTCACGGAAGAACTACTAGGAAACCTTTTTCTCTCACCCAATTCAACAAACAGTTGGAATGTAGGTAAACATTCACTCACCAGTCACCTCACAAGATCAGTTCTGAAATTTCATCTGAGCACCATTTTCTCTAAATGGAACTTCAAAGTTCAAATACTAAATCTTAGACAGCACTCAAATAAAGATGGATTTGAGAGTCTCCGTGGTTCGTCTCTGTTGCAATGCTGCGGAACAATTTGAGGTTGCAACCCGAAATGAAAATTATAGAGGAGAACTCATAGAAATGTCCATCGTTCAATCTAACAAAAACGAAAAAACAAAATCAAATTAAAGAACCTGCTAAGCAGAGGGGTGTTGAGAGAGAGGTGGAGCGAGAGCTACAGCGATTGCGATAGCGATAGCAATAGCGAGACCCAGAGCCAGAAAGAGGGAGATGCAGAGAGAGAGAGGGAGCCCCAAATCGGGTAAACGACGGAAGAAGGGAAGAAATTTTACACCGCGGGAAGGAAAACATTACTCCCGTCAATTTACTCTGTTATTTTTTACTTATAATTTAAACTTTTTTTTTTTCATAAAGCTTTACTCGTGTAAAGGTTACTCCCTTATTAAACCAAACATAACCTTACATGTGTCAAAATTAAACTCTTTATTTATTCCCTTGTTTATTATTTATTTGTAGTCTAGCGCTAACTTTCTCACACAGATAGGAAAAGGTTTGTTAAGGCACAAAAACTGGCCCAGCAACAATGGCCTTCATCCCATTAAGTTTCTTGAAATAAAAGCACTTTATGGGGGTTTCAAGTTTGTTTACGTGGATGTTTGAAAATAAATTATTTTTAAGAAAAAATTATATATTTTTTAAGCTTTCTAGCAAAACTTTAATTATAAATTATTTTAAATATAAAATAAATTAATTCAAACACATATTACAATAATAATGAATTTGGTGGCAATAAGGTTTTTTGTTTTGTTTTTTTCCCTTCCTATTTACTTTTTCTTGCTTATGGCGCAGATTGACCCATATCACCGCAATAGACACAATCTGTGCTTGTATTATGATGATGCGTGGTCTAGAAGTGACAGTACTCAACCTTAAATTTACTGGTAAGCACTTAATAGTTAATTCAGAATTTTGTCTTTTTAGATGAGGATGGTCAAAAATTAAGAAGTGAAAGATTTGGATGGATAACTTCTGCTTTGAAATATGCTGTCTGAATGTGGGAGACGGCTAAGAAATAGATCTTGAGAAATGGCCAGGGATGAAGGATCACCCTACAGAGCCAATTCCATAATATCTTGGATCCTCAGTAAACAATATCAGATTCTCCTATTCCTATCTAATTACCCTTGCTTGCAGAAAAAGAAATAGAATCATAAGAGAGAACTGTCCAAAAAAGTAGAGCTCTACTATAGACAGAGTGGGAAGCTTGTGTGGACTCTGATGTGATGAGCGATTATAGATTTTTATGCCACCCTCTTGTATGTGGAATGGTTCACAGTTTCAGTACTCAGGTTTTTGTGATTCAAGCAGGAAACCAGCAACTATGAGCAATGGCAGGAACTACAAAGACTGAAATATTGACGGATGAAAAATAAACATGACTAATATACTTGAAAAATGAAAATAAATTGAAAATTTTTGGAATTGAAGAACCTATCGACCAATCCTATGCTTTGGTAAAAATATAAATTGAACAGAAAAAAAATTGGAAATTTTTAAATGGCTGCTGCCAAGGAATCACATATAATGTTTTAAGGTATATGATCTTTGATGATAAGAGAGAAACTTAGATAGATGAATGAGAATGAAACAATGGTGAAAATTAAAAGGTGTTTAGTTTGTTTTATTTTTTCATTTTTAGTTGATATATTTTTACTACTAATTACAAAAATATCACATTGTTTTTATTTTGTTTCCTGTTTTTAAATTTTGTGAAGGTATTGATGAAAACAAAAAATACTTATTTTTACTATTTTTTTTTTGAAAAATTTTAAAAATAAAAAATAAAATAAAAATAAGATAATATTTTTATAATTATAAATAAAAATATATCAACTGAGAATAAAAATATATAACAAACTACCTGATACTCTAACTAACTTCACAATTTGTTTCCTTTACGCTCTCCTCCAAACAGAATATGAATATGAAAATTGTTTTTTACTCTTTGTTTGTATCTAAGCATGTGAAAGTTTGAGGTTGATACAAATATAATCCGTTCATGTGAAGAGATACGTTGAACATCAACCAGCTTCTGCAGTACACACTCTCTTACAAAATACAGATAAATGTCTTATATTTAGTATATCCAAAGAAATCACCAAAAATATATACCCAAAGAATTTGTCGTGGATATTGTGCTCGTGAGTTGTGAAGCGATGAGCATGATTCCTTGGACCCGACCCACGGAAGTTAATTCAGGATATTGGGCCATGAATCCACCTCTTGGCCCACTTAGCACGCAGCCGTTAACCAGGAAAGCTACACGTACGGATGTGGCATAGTTTCCATTTGTTCAGTTCATGTAGGTCTGTTGTCTGTGAAGATTTGGACCAAAAATTGTCTGTGAAGATTGAATTCACATTTCTTTTAAAACTGTAAGAAAATTTTGAAACACTATAGGTTTACGATTATTTTTTCTTAATAATTACTCTTTCAGACTTTACAAATTAAGTAATACAAGTACTACAATTTAGATAATTTAAATTCATGCGAAACATATAGATAATAGATTCTTCTCTTGACATGATGAGATGATGGCTTATGTGGACACTAATATGGTGTTTAATAAATTCAATTAAAAGAAAATATTAAATGTATTTTAAAATTTTAAGATATTAATAATTTTTTATTTTTAATTCATTAACACATATCCTAAACCTTAAATCTTTAAATATATGTTACCAAAATTCTATGTAAAAATCAGCTCTTCAGCACCCCTCGTAAATGATTTTTTAAAATTGTCAAACATCCCATTATTTTCGAGCCTAATAAAAAGGTGTTGACGTGAGAGACATCAAGGGATCAACTAGCACTGCATAATGCATTTATTGCATCATATCCCTTGCGTCTGTAATAGCCCATTTCCTCTCTCGGCTCCATATCTAGCTGCAACTACTCTCTCCATTTTCTTTTGACTTTTGGCACATGCATACTTAGTTGGTACCTAAACAAGAAAATTAGGAAATTGTAAATGATTGGCAGCAAACTCTATATATCCATATATCTACGTTATAAGTTATAGCTGAGCATTAATCTTCTTAATCTGCTTCTTGTTGTGTTGTCTCTTTCCTACTTCAACACCTGGGGCGTGTCAGATGATACAAACTCAATCCCTCTCTTCGAGTAAAGAGAAAATTCCTCTACTTTTCAATTTGAGTTAGAGAAAACTCTACAAATCGACTAAGATGAAATTATTACAGATCACATAGCTTCTATCGATTAATTTATTGTTAAGCCTTAATTATACTACTAATTAAATAATGATTACTAACTAAATGTACCTCTGATTTACACTAAAATTGGTGTCATCAGTCGTCATCAATAATATTGATAATAACAACTAATAAAAGTGGCCGTCTAGCAAAATCCAATGAAGGAAAAAAAGCCGAGGAGGACTGGGCCGCTACAGCAAGTAACGCGTCTATTAATTATTAATAATAATGTAAAACTGCAAATATCTATATCCATGCAATGTATTGTAACACGTAATTAGTTATATTAATTATTTATAAGTATTTTATAATGAAGCGTTGACAGAAGAGGATGGCGGCGATGGAGAGGCAAGTTGGCAAACACCATCCCCATCGTTGCTGCGTAAATAGAGATAAGCATGCAGTGGCGACGGGGTCAACTACCCTGACAGCTGTGGCGGGAACAATGACCAATTCATTTACTCTCATTATTTCATTTAAACATATATATAATGAATATGGCTGCACTGCATTTATCACGTATCTTTGTTTACATCTTATGCTCTCATTATTTTAATTAGGGAAGAGTTTGAAAAATCTCTTTTAACAATGTTTTATGTATACTTTAATCTTTAAATTTTAAAAATATATATGCATGTCCTTCAATTTTTAAAAATATATACTTTAATTCAAAAATGTAACGTCCATTTAAATTTGAGCAAAAAATTGCATGTAATTAGCATGTGAAAACATTTTAGTTGAATACCACGTACAGTTTTCTAATGTTATAACTTTAAATTAAAGTATATATTTTTAAAAGTTAAAGAATCAAAGTAAACATTTTTAAAGTTTAAGGACCAAATTATATATAGAACAAAGTTGAAGTAAATTTATTGGACTTTTTCCTTTTACATAATATGATTGTGCACTGCATTTGTCACGTATCTATGTTTTCATCTTATGCTAAAAAATCTTCTTAGTTTAAAATTTTTTCCATTTGTCAAGTGTTCATTTTTCATGTTGATTTAAGCACACACTTGATGTTTTGATCGATGCAACTATAAGTTGTAATGTCTCTTCTAATATATTGCATCTCCTCATTCAAATTTGAGAGTATTGTTGAAAAACATGACTCGGATGAAAGAAAACAAGAAATAATTTTATTATTGGAAAGGATAAAAAATGTACAAAATGAATTATATATATAAAAAAAATTAAGTTTATATATCTAACTAACCTGCTAACAAACTTTAGCTAACTAACTAACTTGTGTTAACTATTTGTTAACCACTCAACAAGTATTAATATTTCATTTAAAAAAATTTCCAGGTTAACACCGACAAAAATTTATTCTTAACACAATTAATATTTTTTTTAGTTAATCTTCTTTTCCCTTTTTTCTTGGGTGTTATTCTCCTTTTCCGTTACTTAATTAAATCCATTTTTTATTAAAATGTTATTTTATATTAAATATAACATTTTATAATAACATAATTGATTGTAAAAGCAAATAATGATACTAAATTCTTTCACTAAAAGAATAAAGATGATATAGCATATATATGTGTGTGTGTGTGTGTGTGTGTGTACGTAGTGACAATATAATTGATAATCACATATATAGCTTAATTTATTTTTAAGAAGAAGAAAGCAAGCGTACCATAGATGCCAAATGTTCTTGGTCAGCTTGCATACCATAGATACCTCATGTAATTAATTGTATTGTTAAGAAATATTAACAGAAGCAACTCGAGGACAAGGATGAGTTGCCAAAAATATAATACATATTAATAAATAATAATATGGCTTGTGGTGCAAGTAAGAATTTATTATATATTTTCTCTGCCCTGCCAATCAGGGAACGTTTTACAAAAGTTCAGTTGGTCCTTTAGCACCACCGCTGTACATAACTAATAGGGTAAAATGTAAAGATATTTTTTTAATTTTGGATGACTTGTATGTATATTTCTTTAATAAATAAAAGTAGCAGTTAGATACTTAAATTATATAATTAGTAACAATTAAGTTTTTTATTTAATATTTTATTAAATTTAACTGATAATTTTATCACCTATGACATGCATATAATTTATTAATATATTTTTTATTCTATTTTTATAATATCTCATTAAAATGATAATAGAATCAAACTTTTATACTAATTCAAGATGAATAATTATTTTATTTTATGAGTTATTTTTTTAAAAAGTAAAAAAGTATGTTAATTGATCACTTACGTATCATATGTAATTAAATTATTAATTAAATTAAATAAAAAACTTAATTGCTACAAGTTGTATCAAACTACTACTTTTTATTGTTAAAGGGGTCTATATGCAACTTACTCAAAGTTGAAGGGGTGTATAAGCATCTTATCCTAAATAATACAAGATACAACTATACTGATAATAAAGAAAATTAATTATTATAGTCAATCAAGTAGCTACTTTGTGGGTGTTCATAAATAGGACTAAATTTATTATATTTGTTAAATTGAAATATGATGGCCAGTTTAGTTTCGTTTGAGAAAACAATTAATTTGTTTTAGTTAATTTAGTTCAATTTAATATACTGGCTCAGTTCAAAATTTGATTTTATCGAGTTTAACACCCTTTTAATCTTTTGATTACAGTTTAGTTCAAAATATGATGTCATTCATTTAATCTCAGTTCAAAATTGAAATAACGCATGGAATAAGAATGGATGGCTGCTTATATACATATATAAATGATTAAATTAAACTAGTCTTTGATATTATTGGCATCCGATATTATAACAATTATTGTTAATCAAAAAGAAAATATTGAGATTTGAGAATAAGGAACCAATTAAGGGTGCCAAGTCAAAATCTAGAAGAGGTGTTAGCATTGTTTTTATTGTATAATTTCCATTTGAAGGTACCTCAAAGCCAAATATATTATCATGTTCAATACAAGTTCATGCACTGACAACGATATTGGTGACATTAATTTGTTTCAAAATATGGGGCACTGACCCCAAAATATCTGTAAAAGTAAACTTTATGACCGTGTACTCCGATCCTATTCATATTCTAAGTCTAATGCAATTTGCACTTCAATTTCTAAACGTCTCTGAATGTATATGAAGACGGGATGAGGGCACGAGGGAAGAATAATAAACCGTTCAAAAGGTCGCTGGAAAAAGATCAATTGAAGGTGCCTATTTCTTCCAATTCGGAGTGAGAAATGAAAGAGAAGACAAGAGACACACTCTTGAATTGAATGGTCTTTGTTTTTGACCATCTTGACCCGCATGGTACGCATTCCTACAGCAATTTTGTAATATATATAATTATAATCCATGTAGCTTGTCACGACTATGGCTAGAGTCCATGTTAAAATGTGTTTTCAACATGGCTCCTCAAATTATTGCTTAGTGGCGTGTTTTCATATTTTTTTATACTGTATGGGTATTAATTAGTGAATCAATTTTTACATTAAAAGATACTATGTGCTTATTGGCACGACTTCAAAGAGGCACCCCTCAAATCATATAGTATACTTAAGAGAAATATTTTTTTTTTATGTGTTAACTTAAAATTTGAATTTAAGTATTTATCAAGACCGGGAGCAGACATTTTTAATCACTTGGCTATCTCTTTAAAATGTCTGTTTTCGTAATTTACTTTTATAGAATGAGGTTTTCATAATATTGTTAGTATCTTTGACGTAAATTCATCAACACAAGTTATGTAACGTAAGTTAATAAAAATAATTGTGCCAGATGAATTTAATTTAAAAATGAAAAACGATTAAGCGATACTAATTATATTGAAATAATTATAAAATCTTGTTTGGATTTTGCGTGCTTTGTTTGTGTTTATATATAATTGGTTATATGTGTTTTTAGATCAAGGTCAAATTTAGTTTACTTGATGTGACAGTTATAATTAGATACACGTATATAATATTTTTTTTATTCCACATACAATAATACTACAAATGAAGTAGTGGATGACTCAAGATGAAATAAGTAAATTCACAAGTACACACAAGAAATACTTCAACATGGAATTAGTGGGCTTTGAACCCAGCCCCAAAACTGTAAGTGTATATTTAGTAATTGGGAAAGAAAAGGAATATAACGGAAATGAAAAGTTTTATATATTTTTACTTTAAAAATTTTGTATATTTCATTAATTTTATCCAGCTCATCAAATATACACTAAAATTGGGTATATGCATTAGGCTACAAGTTCATTAGTACATGTAAATTCCAACTTGGAATTACTCGGTTTTGAACCCAGCACTCGGATTTCAGAGGTTTAGCTGACTTTTCACATACATCATAACGTCTTATTTTCAAAATTTAGAGTAATGCTTAATTTTTTTCAGACAATCAATTTAATATTTTTAATATTTAATTATATTAAATGGAAAATAAAAATATTTATTATTTTGAAAACTTAAATTTATTTAATAATATTGAAATAATTAAAAGACTATTAATTCAATTCTGTTGGAGAAATTAAAATTTTTCTTTTAGAAAAATATATCAATGTTAATTTTTTTCTTTTAAAATTTGCTCGATGGAGTCAATTTTCAAACAAGTTGTGAGCGTAAAATATCACAGGGCTAGTATGATAAAGTAGACATGAGCAGGTGGGAAAGTCCGTAATAAAAGAGGAAAAATTGTTAAGTGTATTTAATATAAGATAATTTTTTTTATATTGTATTATTAAATATATATTATATATATTATATAAATTATTATTATTATTAATTATAAAATACAAAAATAATCATATATTTAATATATCACATAATAAATGATATAATATAAAAATATTAATTTATATTAAATATATTTAAATATAAAAATTTCTTATAAAAGAGATGAGTGACGAAGCATGGCATGGCAGTGAAAGGCACAGTATATGTTTGGGCAGCAAGTCAGCGACACAATTCACGAGACACGGGCGTGACCTCATCCTTTTACTTCTCTTCCCCCAAAAAACAATGAAAGATTTCGTTGACTGTGAAAAACGAAAGCCACGAAACCCCCAAGTTTACGATGAATTGGATTAAAATCAACTCGCGTTTTTCCATGGAACCTCTCGCCAAAGCTTACTTTCTTTGACCGTCAGCATGACCTTTTTCTTCCTTCTCTCTCTTGTTTATTTGTGGTCCCAGAAGAAGGAGAAAAGAAAACCAATGCAAACGTAACCCTTATAAGGGGGGCTAAGGCTTTTACCCTTCCGCAAGATCCAAGACGGGGAATTCCCAACTGCGAAGCTTTGAATTAATCAAACCAACTCGATCGTGGGTTGGACCTTGGAAAAGAAACAAGTAGAGTGACCTTGGAAGAACCCTTACAATCACCGCACCCACCTTTTTTATTTTCCAATCCGAAAGTGTGTGAGTAGATTCGCAGCAGAATTCAAAAACTACTTCTCCTTTTCTCTCGCTTTCAAGTTTTTGACACGTATTTGAAGGCCCGCTAGCTGTGGAATAATTGTCTTCCTCAGAATATATATATAAGCAAGGGTAGCTGCTAAGATAGACTCATCTTTCTTAATTAGTTTAGTTTGTGTTCGTTCTTGGAGTCAGACTTCGATTCCAATAAGCGCACCAGAGAGATATCTTGATACTATCTATACAAGAAAGGTAAAAAATCATTCATGGTTGATTTTCGTATCTGTTGTTTTTCAAGCTGTTTGTTATATATCCACGATTTGAGGATTGAACCAAAAAAAAAAAAACAATTCAAGGCGTTTTTCAATTCTCCTCTTTCAAAAAGAGACGTGAAACAGGAACAGGTCTTGTTTAATTAAAATGAACTCTGCAAAATTGTGTGGCTCTGAAACTTTTCTATGGCAGATTTCACATTTGTTAGGCAAAAAACCAGAGTGAGAATTTTTTTGGCCTTGACCCATTCTATGGCAGATTTCTGACGGTGACATATATATCATTTGGGCAGGACTCAAAAGAGGGAGAGCTTTCTTCAAACAAGCATTGAAGTGTGCGGGGTATCTGCACTCTGAAGCTCTATGGGATTATCACTTTCCTTACTCTTATCGACCTGGGAAGAAATCTTTAGACATTCACTCTTTGGTCTGTCTTTCAACATCAGTTTTGCTTCCAAAGATGGTGCTGCGATTTTGAGAGCAAGAAGCTTCAACAAAAAAGAATCAGAAACCGGTACCCTTTTGTCAAATGGTTCCAACATGATAAGCTGTTCATCAAGCCGGTTGAGGGATTGCAGACCCGAACATGTGATCCTCGAAAGAAATCTTTCGCTCGTTCAATATAAGGAGAACATGGGTTCGGATTCTGTTGCAACAAGCACAAGTGACCAAGAACTGAAGTATAATAAGCCAGTGCCCGTGCTTTCTCTGCCTGAAGCAGTAGTTTTCTCTTCCCCCAGACCCGTGCTAGATGCTGCGGCAACCAAACTTCAAAAAGTGTACAAGAGTTACCGAACTCGAAGAAACCTTGCAGACTGTGCTGTGGTGGTGGAGGAGCTCTGGTTAGTCTCAATGAAAAGCAGCATTATTTTTTATTTTGGATATTCGCCTAAACTTCTATCTATATCTGTTATTAATTGACGAGTTTCAAATGATGTAGGTGGAAGGCATTAGACTTTGCTGCTCTCAAACGGAGCTCTGTTTCATTCTTCGATGTCCAGAAACCAGAAACCGCCGTGTCACGGTGGGCAAGGGCAAGGACAAGAGTAGCTAAGGTATTCATTATTCAATTCAATATTCTGATAAGTTCAGCTTTCTCTGAATTGAAGTAACTTCAGTCATTTTCTTATTCATGTTATTTTATTTGGAGTCTAGTCAGTGCTAACTGTTTCTCATACAGCTTGGAAAAGGTTTGTCCAAGGACGACAAGGCGCAAAAACTAGCCCTTCAACATTGGCTTGAAGCTGTAAGTCCTTGAACCCCCCATTATTCCATTAATTTTGTTTCGCTGTGAAATCGTAGTACCCTTTAATTTATGGTCTAATATTAACTGTGTTTGTCAATTCCTTCTTGTTTCCTGCACAGATTGACCCACGTCATCGCTATGGACACAATCTGCACTTATATTATGATATTTGGTTTGAAAGCCAAAGCACCCAACCATTTTTCTACTGGTAAACTCCTATTCTCTGATATATATATATATATATATATATATATTTATTTATTTATCTTCTTGACTGTAATTATCATGAAGATAGTAAAAACTGTAGAAGCAAAGGATCTGGATGATTAACTTTGTGCTTTACAATATGTAGGTTGGATGTTGGAGATGGTAAAGAAGTTAATCTTGAGAAGTGCCCGAGGAACACTCTACAACGCCAATGCATTAAATATCTTGGCCCAGTAAGTTATCACTGGACATTAATCCCACGTTTGGATTCACAATCACACATAAGCCTATCTCATATCTAATAGTATTGTTTATCTTTGTGGTTACCATTGCAGAAAGAAAGGGAAGAATATGAAGTAATTGTTGAAAACGGGAAGCTGGTCTACAGACAGAACGGGGGGCTTGTGGATACTGATGAGAAGTCCAAATGGATATTTGTCCTTAGCACCGCAAGGGCCTTGTATGTTGGGCGAAAGCAGAAGGGTGCTTTTCAGCACTCCAGCTTTCTAGCTGGGGCTGCAACCACTGCTGCCGGCAGATTAGTGGCCCACCAAGGAGAACTTGAGGTAAAAACAATAAACTCTAGGAAAAAATTTCTAGGTGCTTAAAAATATACAACATTTTTCTTGTTCTTAAGATATCTGTTCTGCGAGTTATCGTTATTTTTAAAATATTTTAATTTAAACAGATAATAATAATTTATAAAATTAATGTGATTATCATTAAATAATATAAAATTAAAAAAAATATCTTTCTCCTTAAATAGGGAAGGATCCCTCAACTTTAAGAATGCATTTTTAACGTCATATCATACAGCGTTACAGCGAAAGCCATTATAATATTTATCCTGCTTAATTATTTTCGCAAAAGCAAAGTCGCTTACAAAGTGGTGTTATATAAACATTGCAGGCTATTTGGCCATACAGTGGTCACTATCACCCAACAGAAGAGAACTTCAAAGAATTCATAAGCTTTCTCGAGGAGCACAACGTAGACCTCTCCAATGTCAAGGTAAAAAAATGTTGGGTTCTCAAAAACTTATCTGCCAGTTTCTAAAGCAAAAGTGATCTAATCGATTTCAGCGAACAAGAAATTGGTTCTCAGATGGATTACCTGATGGTTTTGTTTTGCATGTATGTTTCTTGCAGAGATGTGCCATAGACGATGACACTTCATATATTGGGGTCAATTCATTTACTGCGATTGATGAATCCCAACAAACAACGGGTCCAGCTCCAACCTCCCTGTCAGGCCCTGCAACTACCGTTAATGTCAACAACAGTGGCAACGAAGCCATTGATGCAACAGTTCATAAAGAGGATGGTGCCAAGAAGGGTGAAGCACC
The DNA here is from genome assembly GCA_019955255.1 of Castanospermum australe. NCBI lineage: Eukaryota > Viridiplantae > Streptophyta > Magnoliopsida > Fabales > Fabaceae > Castanospermum > Castanospermum australe. The sequence goes on from NSJW01000183.1 coordinate 267,459, forward strand.
AGTGTATGACTTGCCCAAGAGGTTATCGTGCAAGTGGTCCACTGGTGCTGGACCTCGCATTGGATGCGTGCGTGACTACCCTGAGCACCTGCAATCGAGAGCGTTGGAGCAAGTTAACTTGTCGCCAAGGCCCGCTTCTGCCCGCCTCTGCAACTATGGTCCAATCCCTTCGCCGAGGCCTAGCCCTAAAGTTAGGATCTCCCCGAGGCTTGCATACATGGGATTGCCCAGCCCAAGAACCCCCATTCCTGCGGCGAGTTAAGGCAAGTGTCCCACGAATTAGGGTCATTCTCAGACCTGAAACCTTTCCCCTTGGTGACCAAAAAATGGGTCAGCTATGGTGACAGTTGACTTCATGACACTACCTGTCGCAGCAACAACTAGGAAATGATGAGGCCGCAGACACTGTCATACTAACGAGAAATTATCTCTCTCTCTCTCGTTTTTATTTTGGTTTTCAGAATTTGTTTATTCCTTTATTCTTTTGGAATTTGGATGTCCTGGGCTATTAGGCACACTGTAATATTGTATCCTTCTCCCAATTTTGCCTTTTTCTTTTTGGGGAAGGTGGAATGAATTAATTATTTACTGTAAGCAGAGTACAAATTTTCGAATAAAACATGATAATACCAATTCTTTTTGCTTTTTAACTTTATAATTTTTCTTTCCATTTTTTTCAGTTTTTTTTGTCACAATTAATTTCTTTTAAATTTTTTATATTGTGTTAATTCTGTGATTGGTTGAAATCAAGTAAGGGGTGAGCGAAGAGACAGGCAAGGCGCGTTAAGGGGAAAAAAGGCATTGGATAGTTGTTACTCTAATGCTACGGGTGATTCACTTAAAAAAAAAAGGTGTGCATCCACTTTTTCTTTTGATTTTTTTGGTATTTGTTTTTATATGAATAATAATAAATTTTATTTTCTCAAAAATTTATAAGATGAATTAGTTATTCCGCAACCAATAGGCTCACTGCAAATAATGTAGTATGCCTTTTAATTGAGCTAATCTTCATTAATTATTATTATTATTATTAATCAAGTAAAAAATAATTTATTTATAATATATAAATAGTGAAACATAACATGTGGTACTATCATATTAACATCTTTAATGTCTAATCATTTGACACATCAACTCCTTCTCATTTTCATTTGTAATCACTTCATCTAAATGCATATATTAGCACATATATTCCTCTTTTTTTTTTGTTCCTCTCCTACCATCTCATCAACTTAACCATTATTCCTTACATGTGGACTCTTCCCATTCCTAACCTTTTTGTAAATCTTCATATTTCACCTTTTACTTTTTCTGAACAAAAATCATCTTCTTGTTACTTCCAGTCTTTCGACGAAACAATATCCACTACATTCTCATAACGATCTCCCTCTCATTCCAGTGACACCATACACTAACTACCGATAATCTCTCTTTCCCTCCCTCGTTTTTCTTAAGTTCACGTAAATAAATTTTTTTATGATGATGTGAAATTCAATCCACATAGAAACAGAAAAAAAAAATTGTCTCAAATATTTGAAAGAAAACCATAACAGACACTCTAACTAGCTAAATATATAAAATTTGAAAAAATGTTGTCAATCGTCCGGGCAACACATGGGTATACATATATTGTTATATAATTATGATGTCATTTATTGAGATTATGGATTTCATTAGTTAAATTAGTCAAAGCGTAACATGCTAACCTTTTTCTATTAGCTATATGATGATTTGGTTGTCGAAATATTACTTTTAAGATTATTAAAATTTATTGAAAGGGAAAAAACATTGCATTAATATTTTTTTTTTGAGAAAACTGCATTAAATTACTGATAGAGGAGGTATGTCAATCAAATTAAATTATAGTAATGGAGCCAATATATTTTGACTCAACTGATTGAATGAATCTGTATAAAATTCTATATTTTTTTTCTTGATGAATGAAGCTCAAAAACTAATTAAGTAGTTTGAAAAATTAAATTATTAAAAGTAATTTTTAAGGTAAACATTTACTTGGAGTAACTTATTTTTATTATTATTTTTTATTAAAAAAATTACAAGAAGTAAATTAAGTGAATCAAATTTAAGTATGTTTGTTAGGCTTGACTGAATTTGCCTTTACTAATATTTAGCTGGTAAAAAAAGATAATGTTTAGTAGTTATAATATTTATTAATTTGATAAAGTTAGCTCATGTACATTCATTTTTTTTTTAAAGGGAACGATATTTCATTCTAAAGTTAAGATATATTAAAAGCTCTAACGAGAGTTTATAATGATATTTATAAATTGTCTACTAATAAGGAATTTCAATAAGACCTGAAACTAAGATTTTTTAGAATATGTAGTTTGATCTTATCAATTAAGATCTCTTGTTGGCTTATTCATTTTTATATTGAGTTCAAATATCACTAGACAAAAGTTATTAGGAGTCTCTTAATCATTAGAGAATTGAGTAATTTTCATGAGATTATAAGTTTTAACGTTTGTGTTATCATGGTAGGAAAAAAAATGTTGGTAATAATTTCTGAAAAAGACGACTCTTTTGAATAAAAGTTTGCAAGAGACCTTTGCAAAATGAAGTAAAGTTGTGCTCAAACTATTAGAGCATATAAAAGAGTACTTTTCTTTAAGTTTAATTCACCCTATCAAATTTTATTTTTTGAATGTAAAATGGTTATTAGCGAATTTTTTACAGGATAAAATAAAGAACCACTTAGTTTGTTTTATACTTCCGATACCAAACTAAAGATAACGATAGTATTTTACAAAAGATTACGAGTGATGCAATCCTTTTTTATAAACTTATAAATATCCCTTTATGATTATATATAACTCTTAAAATAAAGGACTTTTATGAATAATCACATCCTTTAGGCGTTACACTTTCGTTCACATGAATTTCCTTGGTTAGGCATTACATGGCTGTGTGGCCTCATTTTGTTCCTTTTTCCTTCCCACGAAATCCATTTCCTTGGAAGCGCACAGTTTGACCATGTTTTTGAACATAGCCGTTTGGCTATTAACCTTCTTTTTTCATTTTTTTTAAATTTTTGGAAATCCTCCAACAAAAAATCACTTCATATGTTGGATCAACAATTTGGAATATTTCAATTGAACAAGTTCAAGTTGAAGGCTTGTTCAGTTTTGTGATAGAGAACTATTTGAGTAACATATATTTAAAAATTATTTTTGCAACAATGTGTTCTGTTTAACAATATATAATGTAAAAGTAATTGTGTAAATGAGTTTTGTTTAAATAAAAGTAGATAAGAAATTATGTTGAGTATGATATTACTAAGATAAAAATAATTCATTGTGTTTTGTGTAAATTTATATAATTCAACGAGAACGAACATGTAAGTTGAGCTTAAAATGCATTATATCCGCATTTTGGAAATCAAAATACATTTTATTCTCTCAGAAAAAAAAAATTATGAGAAGAGATGCCAAAAATATTAAATTTGATTGCAAAATTATTTTTGAAGGTTAAAATAAAATTTGAGGTGTAAAAGTAAATTTTCATTAAAAAAACCAAAAATACATTGAGTTTTTGAGTTGAAAATATTTTCATCTCAAATAAAATCAAATTTGAGTTTAAGTCAAATGTTCGAATTAAAGCTCTGCTTAAGTTTAAATTTGAAGTTTTGTATTCTAATTAAATTATAATACCTCAATTTTGGCCGTGTTTCCAACCCCACTATTGTTCTAAATTTCTAATGTGTCAATAGAAATATCTTTTGCTCGTAAGCACTCTACTGAAAAGCACTTTTTTTGTTTTTTCATAGAAACAATTTCAATCAGTTTTTTCTTAAAAAAAATTACAAATCAGAATTTGAATCAGTTGACGAGTTGAATGCGGAGAACGTACACCTTGTGTAGTAAGGATCGTGGGGTGAGGAAATAAAGAAAGAAGACATTCCGAATTAATGTCTGAGTGGATAGAAATTGGAGAAAGACAATTCGGTAGTGAATAATCAAATCACTCAATCACACACCGTACCCGAAAAAATGGCCAATGAAACGCGTCACTAGCGTTGGGTTAACAATTTTTTTCATAATTTTATCTTCTTAATTTATTTTTAAATATTAAATATTAAATAAAATTATTAAGAGATTTTAAGAAAACATAGCAAAACAATTTTTTTTTCTAATCTCGTCATCATTTGGTTTGGTACGTCATGAATAGTCGTCTTAACTAATTTTGGGGTAACAGCTAACAACCCCAATCTCGCAGGGGCCTTATGCCCCGTTCTGCTTTTTCCCAAGTGCCACCGGTATCAGATATGGTAGTCTCTGCCTGAATCGTACAGGCTATTGGTGCTGCAGCAATATAGCTACAGAAGAGGGGCACGTCCCAAAATCTCATTCCAGGGCACACTTACAAGGGTAATGCACAAACTGCACCACTCTTTCTTCCTACAACAGCCTGCAACCATCACTATCGAAGTTTATTTGCACACTGAAAAATCTCTTGTCATGAGTGCTAGCCCCTTCTCTTTGCTTTCCATGTGTTGGGATGCGTTTGCGTTATTGATTCTTGTGTTGGCTACTTGTCTTTTAAAAGGTCGCTTCTGCATTTGGATATTGGAAACATGGTACCGCTTTTTCTCCCTTCTCACTCATTTTGCCTAATGAACAATGATGACGCCATCATGTGCGTTTCATAAACTATGAAATTTATACCATACAAAATCTCAATATTCTAAAAGCTCGTTACTGTTTTGTTTTTGGTTAATGGAAAATTCATTAAAGAGAGGGAACGCTAGATGCACGCATAAGCATAGGCATTAAAATTAATTCTTAAAAAATATGTGATATTAAATTAAAATTTTAAAATTTTAATTTAATATTAAAATAATTTTTTAAAAATATGTGATATTAATTTAAAATTTTAAAATAATATTAAAATAATTATTTTAAAAATTATATTAATGTCATTTTAAATTTTTAAAAAATTAATTTGATATTATATATTTTTTAATAATCAAATTAATATTAAATATTTTTAAAAAATCAAATTAATATCAAACAAATTTTTAAAAGATTAAATTAATAATTTAATAAAAAAATTAATGGTACTGAATCATTCAGCTATGTTGCCATCTTTGCAGGTTTATCCGCGCACTGGTTGGATTCCCTAATAAATTCATGATTGATCTTGATCTGGAGAACGAGATGCGAGTGAAGAAACTATCACGCACGCAAGTAAAAGGGGTAGCACAAATTGTTCAACAATGAACCCAGATGAGTGAGCCCCTACCTGTGGACAAAATTACGGACTTTTTTTATCTTGGAAACCAATGCACAGATGTATAAATGCGAATTGATGCAGAAAGCTTGCGGCAAGTTACAATGCAATCTGTATTAAATTCTGAAAAGTCCAATCAAACTGGGACTTTTCTTTTTGGATGCTTTCAACATACCCTTCACTTTTAACTGCTAAAATTGAACTAAAAATGGTGACCGGGCAACATGTAACTTGGTGAGCAAACTCTACTGATTGGGATAAGTCATAAAATGACCTGCTCCGCATTCACTGTAATCAATATGATGAATCAAACCCACTCCTCATGGCCGAAGTCTAATACTCCACTCCTCTCCAGCCCATCTTTGACCGTCATTGAAGAGGTTCAAATTTGAGGGTCATGAAGCAGATTGACTGCATGTTCCTGTTCCCCATTAACCAACCCGTGAGAAACTGACACGACTACGACTGTGCACTCCATTCTGTCTATATTGGTCTAATTTGCCAATTAATCTTGGTTCAGTCGCACTTGCCTGCTTGGTAACATCTGTCCCAATTTGGGGCACTTACAATTATAACAAATTGTATGTCTATTGTCCTCTGCCCTCAGTAGGATTTCCACAGGTTTCTTTGGCATTACTAGTCACTTTGTCAAGGGTGAAAAGTAAACTTCAAATTATATAAAAATACTATTCTTTTTACCCGAGGAACTTGAGTCGGTCTTGGGAAGTCGATTCAGAACTGTTAGAATAAAAAATTATGAAAGGAGGCTCTGCAGTCTAGGCAGCCTATGACTTTCTGCACTATTTAAAAGTTCCATAGGGACATTTGCAGCTCAACAATCAATTATCATCTTGAGGTGGCATTGCCAGTTTCACACCAGCTGTTTTTATAATTCTGTTCTATGTAAAGCAGCAACTAGCAAAGGCACTGTTGGGGAATGGCAATTGTAATGAAACAATTTATAAGCTTTTTCCAATTTATATATAATATATCCCACTATAAGACAGGTGATCGACTTGTCATAACAAATGTCAAGAAATGCCAGCCTGTGTGTCACTTGTCTGAGAAGCAAAGCAACTTTGGTCCAGCGAGGTAATTTCCAACAGGGCTTTTGCTGGCGAGGTCTCTGTCATCTTTCTCGTTCTGCTTTTTGGTTCTTTTTGTGACATCTTGCGCAAATCTCATTCAACAGTGATGTTTGGTCTCTTCAAGGGAGTGATCCGCTAACCCCAAACTCTTCTTTGGTCTCTTGCTTCTCTCTCGCACACCCTTTCTTAGAAAGCTGATCATCATTGACATCAATAATATCCTTTTAGGATTTCCACAACGATGAAGAGAAGAATGTGCTATATTCTAATGGCCACTCTTCTAGTTACGAGATGGGTTTGTGTAACAAGCAAGCCTCTGTCGCCCTACGGTGCTGCAAATCAACCAGGTCAGTTGTTTCATTCACATTCCCAGTCTCTTGTTTTCATCAGGTTTTTGTCTTTTTTACCTTTGGTTACCAACATGCTTCTTCAAACATTCTGCCACAGTCGATCAGACAAGCAGAATTCGAGATGTCCCAAGACCTGCTCTTGACTCTGCAGAGGTACCTCTTTGTCTCGGAAGCTTGTTTTTTATGCATGTGGATTCATGAATATGTGCTTTACATTATATGTTTTTCAAGGGAACTGAAAGAACGGAAGCAAGAGCCAATGGGTATAAAGAAGCGTTCAGAGGACTGAGCAGGGTTGGGTCAACACCACCAAGGTGCGAGCACAAATGTGGAGGCTGTGTCCCCTGCAATCCCGTTCAGATTCCCACCACCAATGACCTTGTGGTTGTGGGTGTTCAGTATGCAAATTACGAGCCTGAAGGGTGGAAATGCAAGTGTGGCAATTCTTACTTCAACCCATAACCACATAACCAAAAAAAAAAAAAGCTTCTGGTTGTATGTTTTTGTGTGTAAACTTCTACTCTGTCTATGATCAATGATGGTCTCCGGAGTCACTGCAACCCCAACAAGATTTGTGTTGCTTTTTATTTATTTTTAAATAAATTAAATTGTGCAAGTAATTGCTTCACAATTTTACATTAAGAATGGTACAAGTCCTTTAGAAAGTGACAAACCGTTAGAACCTGTTAAAACGAACACACTTTTTTTCCACATTTTGGTCTGACTAGATTGGTATTCTTTAATACGCCGTTTCTTTAGAATTCTTATATAAATGTTAAATTTTTATATATATATTTGGGACGTCATTTCAAACAATATTTTCATGTAAAAATGTTTCTCGAGAATACCTTTTGTCCAACATTTTTAGATTTTCGTTCTTATTATATAAAAATGATTTCTGCAAATATAATTTTAAAAATGTTTTATGAAATCATAAACCTAATTTTTAATTATGCCATATAAATTTATAATTTGATATTGTGCTATTCAAAATATTAATTTTTATACCATGTATGCATACTGCACATCTCTTTTTCTTTTCTCTCTAGCAGTTTATCCATCGCTGCGCATGCAAATATGGGAGTTTGTACCACCTAAATAATTTTTTATTAATTTTTTATTTTATTTATTTAAATATTTATATTATTTTTTAAATATAATTTTAATATTAAAATTTTTTATGTAAATTGAAGTAATTATTTTTTATTTTTAAATTAAAAATATAAATTATCTCATTTAAATTAATTTTTTATAAAAATTAAATTTATAAAATTAAGTTTATTTAAAATTAATTTAAAATTATTCCATAATATCAAGCTTACAATAGTTATTATTATTGTTAAAATTGAATGATTAGATTATAAATTAAATATTTAATTGATTATAATTTATTTTTATAAATAAATTTGTGATCAGATTAATTTAGATTAGTTAAAATTAAATAAAATCAGTTAAAATTATTTAAATCAATTGATCTTTAATTTTTTATTTTTAAAAATAAATAGTCTTTACATTTTATAAATTTTTATTATTATATATAAATTTTTTTATAAAATTATCTGATTTAATCATATAATTTAAATAATTAAATTTATATAAAAAATCTCACCAATTCACTTTCCCGTTTGATTTTATCAACACTGTTGGATACACGACTGAGATTAGTTAAATTCTATTGAGTTTTTAGCAACGTTTTGAAAATTGAATCAGTTATTAAATTAGTGAGGAGACTGATTTATGGTTTAATAGTTTGATCATGATCAAACTAGTATATAATTAAATATGTATTTATATTTTTAAAATATAATATTTATACTAATTTAAAATTATATACATATTTTAAATATAATAATGTACTATATGTTATAAACATTGCACTAGAACAGTGACAATGCTTCTTTCATATAACCTTTTATCCTAAGTTCGAACCAATGATCTTTTGTTGAAAGTTATAATCATGTCCCTATTTCATATTAAATATATAATAAGACACCTAATATAATAAAAGTTCACTTAGTTTAATGGCAGAGTGGCTTGCTTCTCAAGCTCACGACCCAAGTTTGAATCAATTTAGAGAGTTTTTTTGTTCAATTTAAAGTTAATTACTTAACTGGCGAGCAATCAAACAGTGGGTGGTTTGGACGGTTTATATCTAGTTTGACGATTCTGTAACCGATTTTCAACACACCGATCACAGAGATTTGATTGAACTGACCAATAATTCAGTTCTAGGTTAAACTGGTCTGACTAACCAGTCAGATCCAATTTTCATAACTATAGTTTTTAGTTATAATTAGTTACAGTATTTGTTTTTAGAACTCATAAGATTGCAGCTCACGTGTAGTCACGTGTACTCTGGCTATATAAGCTTTGTAGACTGATTCTTTTTTTGGTACAAAGGGAAAGCTAAGAAAACAAAAACAACTTATTCATTCTTTATCTTTTAGTTCATAATTCAATTACACAAATTTCTCTCCGAAATAAATCATTAAATTCTACTAAAAAAATTAGTAATTAACAATTAGATTTTAAGTTTGAGTTCTTTAATAATTTCTGTTTTAAAAATTGAGTACACCTGCAATAAATTAAAGTGGAAAAATTACTTAAGAATAATAGATAAGGAATGGGATTAAATTTTTCAAAAGTTTATTGATGATTTTGAATATGTAGGCTAACGTTTATAAAATTTCAGGGTTGGAATTGAAGAAAGGAACAAAGTTAATGTATTATTGAACAAGGTGGAGATTCTATGCCTCAAATCAAAGCTTAGTTGATCGATGCTTTAATTTTATCAAGGTTCCAGTTAGGGCTAAAAATAAAAGGAGGATGATATCATAAGTCATTTAGAAAAATAAAGTTGTTTGAATAACTGTTTATATAGTATGCATGTTTTAAATAAGTTGCTTTCCACACATTTCAACACTGTTTGTGTAAGATTTTCTTCCTCGCCAAATTTCCTCCATGCCAACACGCCTTGGGTTAAACAACTCAAACAAACACTGAAACATGTTCCACCTCAATTCGAAAGTAAGTAGATGAAAAAAATTTGTCACACATTTTTGTGGGTGTGTGTGATTTATGTTTAATTTAAAATTTAAAATTAAACGTAAATGTCCCTACCAAAAATAAAAAAAAAACGTAAATGTGTGGATATGTATTAAAGAGGAGGGTTTTGGTTCTGTGAGAATGTGTTTAGCCGGGTTAAATGTATTCATTACTTTGCATGGTCTTGCTCTGATTATTCTTTTTTTTTTATGTTGAGCTCTATGCTTCTAGTAATATGTGTTGTGTGGATGAAAAAAAGAACTAGCAAATGAATTAAAAATAAATTTCGATGATATAAATATAAAATAATTCTAATTTTTCATATCATTTTAGTAATGCTACATACATATGCAAAATTATTTATATTCTAGATTCCTTATCAAATTTTCTCTGCTTTACTCAACACATTCTTATAATATTGACTAAATAATAAAATTAGTTCTTAAAATATTTCACTTATTTTACATTAATTTTTGAGAAATTTTAATTTTATTTATAATTTTTAATAAATTATTTCCTTATTTAAATTAGTCCCCTCTAATATTTAAAAGTTAATCATATTAGGTTTTGAATAGAAAATAATAAAATGATTTATCAAGAATTATAATGAGATTAAAATTTTTAAAAAAGATTAATATGAAATTGATAAAATCTTTCGAAAACTAATATGGTGATTTAGTCTATAATATTTAGTCTTTTGTTTCATTACATGAATGTTTCATAACATGATAGGAGTATTAGTGTGTATTTTGATTAGCTGTGAAAAAAAATTATTTTAATAATTAATCATATGTATAATATATTTATTTTAAAATTGATTGTGATAAAATCAATTTCTTATTTGGATATATTAACAAAAAAAGTGATCTTAAGATAATATATATTTTTTTAAATTATATAAAAAATCATGTTTATATAATAAATTACTAAAAAAATATGAAATAATTTGTTTAAATTAAATGTAGTAAAATTATATTAGGGTGAATGTGATAGAATTGTTTCTAACTACTAAATAATTAGAATGATTATAATCCAAATATACAAAATTAAACTTAAAAAATAAATATTTTTTAATATATATAAAATAATCAACTATTATACTTCATTTTATTTTAGATAATTTGACCAAACATATTATAAAAAAAGAAAAAACCAAAACTAATCTTTTTCCAGCACATATCTCTCTTAACTTATGTCTGGAAAAGATTATATTTTTAAAAAAATTATTTTAAAAATAATTTATCATCAAAGTTTTACCAAATTTTTTTAATTTTTTTTTTAAAATTAAATTATAACAAATATCCCATTAGTAATACTTACGCTTGCTTTTCTATTTTTCGGAGTATAAAAAAAAAAAAAACAAAGAAGGGTGGATAGAGAAGGATGTTTGAGATTAAAAGCAGGAAGAACAGCAAAGAATGGCGGTAGTGAGCCACACGCAACATACGACGTGTAACACACGCTCCATCGTGATCCACGAATCATCGAATGACGGATAAAGTCACGTGATGTGGACCCCACTAGTCACAGCAGCGCTATAGCTTCTGTCGTTTGTCCCCACCCCCCCTGCACCTAAGGGACTTGCGCCACGCGTATCCGACACGCGTGGACAGGCTTCTCTCTCTTTGGAAGCCAAAATAAAACAAAAAAAACAAAGAAAGAAAGACACCAAAATAACCGACGGTTGCAAGAATGTTCTTGCTTCGACTGGATTGAAGCCATAATGCAAGAGAGAGAAAATCCCCAATCGCCACCATGGCTCTCTCTTTCAGCCTAACCCTAGAATTATCATCGTCTCAGAGAGAGAGAAAACAAAACGGAAAATTTTAGCAGAAAGGGCAATTTCCGACCTGGGATCTCACACGAAAATCCTCGTTTCTCCGCTTCCCACTCCCCCGTATCATCTCATTTTCTTTTTCATATCCGTTTGAGCTGGTTTTTTTGTTTTGTTTTTATCCGATTCGTGAATACCAGTTATCGGCGTGGATAATTTTTGTCATTAAGCGGTTTCCTTTTTTAGAATTAGGCGTTGGGATTAGCTTAAGGTTTCAAAATTTTTCGCTTTTTTTTTTTGTTAAATTATTCTTTGAATGGAACCTCGTGTTGGTAATAAGTTTCGGCTGGGTCGGAAGATCGGTGGCGGCTCGTTTGGGGAGATCTATTTAGGTTTTGTTTTCATGCGTTAATTTTTTTTCTTAAATTTAATTTTTAATTCTCTCCCAGTATTCATAATTTCGGTGTGTTGTTGATGAGCGTAATTTTGTTGTGCAGGTACTAACATTCAAACTAACGAAGAGGTTGCAATTAAGCTTGTAAGTGTTGTTCATCAATTGGTTGAATTTGAGCATTTTCTTTATTTTATTTAATTTTTTGCTTTATTTGTTTATTTGAAGTCTGATGGAGAGGTCTTTTTTTTTTTTGTGTATCTGTAATTCTGCTATGAATAATCTGAAACGGATCGGGGAAAGGATGGTTTCCTGTGAAATCAAGTTTCTGCTCTGAATTATCTGTAATATGTTGTGAAATTTGGTTTCTAGTTGCATTTTTTCCTGGGCATTCTTTAGGTCGTTGGTGAATGCTTGTATTCATGTCAGTGTCTTCACTGAGCTTTTTCCTGTTTACCAAAGGTTGGGAGGGCGGTAGAGTGATCAATTGAAGGGTGCTCATGAGAGACATTTGACCGTTTAGTTGCCAGTCTTTGCCTTCATTAACATTCAAAGCAAAACTGGAAATAGGATGAATAGAATGCATCTAAAACCATTATCGCAAGAGCGAGAATTTTGTGATGCATTATTCATTGGGCACTGGATTGGATGCATTGACATGGTTAGAGGAAAAAAGAAACTCCACGCCCCCCCACCCACCCCCCCGCCCCCCAACCAAAAAGGAAAAAAAAAAAGAAACTGGTTTTAACATATGACCTGAGTTCCTGATAATTTGATTGTTTGATATCTTTTACTAGTACAATCTTGTGCATAATAAACATAAAAGCGACTAGCTTTTCTAGTTGAAAATGAACCTGGTCATGTTTATTTTGATGGAAAATTAACGTTCAGGAAATCTTGTATCCAACGGTCATCCAGAAATAAATTCCTTTAGCAGAGGTTTAACTTTTCAGAGGTTCAAAAATGGCTTCTTTTCCTCAAGTTTGGAAATCATAATCATGTACAAGTTAAATCTTTTATAGCCCACTTATTGTTTGTTAATTCCTGATCTCCTGCGAAGATCATCAGCTACTTTTGATATAAGAATTTTTTTCCTTTTCTTTTCCCCCTATTGTTTGTTATTTTGTAGTGATCCATTTTATCCAGAAAGAAGGTATTCTGTGCAGAACATTCAATGATTAGGTACACATGTCAGTCTGTGAACGAGAATCCTTTTATTGAAAAGAGTAAAAAAGTCATCCCGTGAGCGTAGCTCCCTTGTCAGTCTCTGGAATATGTGTTTTACTGTTGATGCGGAGCAACATACTGTTATGGCTTAACATTATTCCTAATGGATTTTTTCTTTTTGTAACTCTTCAAGCTGATGCCTCTATTTGAACTTTGCTGGTCATTTTGGAATTCATTTTTCTTAAGTATTCTCTGGATTCTGGATATCTTCAATTGCTCTACAGCTGATTTTCTTGTTCTTTCTTTGTGTTCCTTGCTGGTCTTTTAAATTAGGAAAATGTTAAGACAAAGCATCCTCAGTTGCTGTATGAGTCCAAGTTATACAGAATTCTCCAGGGAGGAAGTAATGACTATCCTCATATTAATTGTTTTTATCTTTAAGTTGCACTTTTGCAAGGAGCCCTCACCTCCCATAAATTTATATTATTTATAATTATAAATGGTTCTAACTCAAGATTGGTCTTGGCAGCTGGAATTCCAAATGTTAGATGGTTTGGTGTGGAGGGAGATTACAATGTTCTAGTGATGGATCTGCTTGGACCTAGTCTTGAAGATCTGTTTAACTTCTGTAGTAGAAAGCTCTCACTGAAGACAGTTCTCATGCTTGCTGATCAAATGGTAGGCCCTGGTTTACTTTTTGACATTGCTGTATCAATTAATGTATTTTTTTTGTTTTATCCTTTTAAAGAACTTTGTCTTTTGGTTTTTGCCAGATCAACCGTGTTGAGTTTGTTCATTCTAAATCATTTCTACATCGGGATATCAAACCAGATAATTTTCTCATGGGCTTAGGAAGACGGGCGAATCAGGTGGCTAATCTTGTTTACGTGTGGACTTTTTATCTATTGTATGTTCATATGCTAAGGTATCTAATGCGTATTGATCTACATGTAGGTTTATGCTATTGATTTTGGTCTGGCTAAGAAATACAGAGATAGTACAACCCATCAACACATTCCTTACAGGTACGAAGATTCAGTTGGTTTGTGTTAATTTGGTGGTAATCTAGGTTGTTGCTGTTGTTAGACCTTGATGGCATAATTAAATTGATGACCGACTTTAAACTACTTTTAACCAATGGCAGTTGTAACTTGTCAAGTTATCATGTACTGTTCAGCTGTCATATGAGAAAGGATTATGAAAGGTTTATACATTGGGGAGGGTGTATTCATATGATTTCTTGAGAATATAAAAGCAAGTTTGCATTATAAAACCTTTTGGTAGCAGTCATAACAGAAAGTAGATCAAAACGAATCATCTTCTAGTTGCTGCTATTTTTCTGGACACTTAATTGTTGTCTGTCTTTAACTAGTATGATGATGATGATGCTCTGAATGCCAGCCTATTCATATATTGTCCTCTAGCTGGATTTTTTGCCTTCAGGGCAGCAGCAAAACGGGGGATTTTTGAGAGTGGCAAGGATTAGGGTTTTAGGAGGCAAACTTAGAAACAATTTCAGAGCTGTTAAAGTTTAAAACTAATTTCATAAATCTATATGAACTTGAATTGGTTTCAGTAATTCTTAGTTTGTCTAGAATTTGATTTTAAATTACTTTAATATGAAAACCAAATATTATCTGGTAAACTTTATGATTCCTTTTTGAAATTTAAAACAAAGTATTATGGGGGAGGGTGGAGAAATAAAGAAACCTTTTTCTCAAATAAAAACGGATTGGCTTAAAACCAACCTTGTGAAATATTTGTTTTATGGGTACTAGTTTTGACTTTAAAAAACTGATCGAATAAGAGTGTTTTTTTTTTCAAAACTTTTATGGTTACAAAAGACAGATTTTAAAACCAACTTCATTGTATCTAGTTATCCACTATACCTTGTATGTGAAAATTTTAGAGCCTTAAATATTGTTTAATTCTGCAAAGAGGGCTAGAAGAGAGTTTGCAACTACTGTATGGCTATAAACAGCAACACATGTGAACAGTAATTAAAAAATAAGAATGAAGGAATAGAGAGAGGATGGGGGAGATTAAAGGGGATAGTTCATAGTGTCTTGACTTGTAAGGTTTTGAACATAGATTCTTGTTAACTCACCTGAAAGGACTCAACTCTGTATTTTCTTGGTAACTTGATTTTAAAGTCCTATATTTTTAGGGTTCCTATCTCTGAACGGTAAGACTAAATATGCCATTTTTTCTGCTTAGATAAGGACTCGTAAGGACGGAGACACTCAGATATTAAACTTGTAGCACTAAAGACTAAAGTGTAGTTTGTGAACTCCTAATAATAGAGTATTCTATTACAATCCTTTAAATAGAAATTTAAATCATCACCTTTACCAAAATTATGATTCTTCCTCTGCATGCAGAATCCGTAGTTTCCAAAACTTGAGTTTTATATATACTATACGACCCTCTTCTCCCTGGATCATTTATAATTTGTAGACAAGTTTTCATTTTGCATTGATGCCATTGTTTAATTTTCTTTTCAGATGTAATCTATTTACCTGATGGATTGGTGGTGAGAATTGTATTAATTATGCATAGAATGCTTTCTGGCATTGCCATTTTATCCTAGTTTCTCATTTCTAGGATCAGGTTGTGCCTCTTATCAGTAATTTCACATCCATATTTCGACCATGATTTTATGCAGCCTACACTTAGCTGCTACTGTTCAAATGTCAATTTATTTTTTGGACGAGGATGTGTAATATATTTGATTGTTAATGCTTCAGGGAAAATAAGAATTTGACTGGAACTGCTAGATATGCTAGCATGAATACTCACCTTGGCATTGGTATGCATCATCTTATCCACTAGCATTTGTTTAATGCATGGCAAAGTTGTGTTTTCTAACAGATACATGTTGCTTGTACTTTTCTGGTGATCGTTGCACAGAGCAAAGCCGGAGAGATGATTTAGAGTCTCTTGGTTATGTCTTGATGTACTTTCTGCGTGGAAGGTGATTATTACTGTCTACCCTACTTTGTTGTCTTACAGTACTGCGTTGAAAGCCTTTTGTCTGATTTGCGTTTTTATGTAGTCTTCCTTGGCAAGGACTCAGAGCAGGAACCAAGAAACAGAAGTATGAGAAAATCAGTGAAAAAAAGGTTTCTACCTCAATTGAGGTGGGTTCAGTTGTTATCAGCCCCGTTCAATGCATATTATGTAGTATTTCGTGGATTAAATGGAGAATTTATTGCTTATTCCAGGCCTTGTGTCGAGGTTATCCATCAGAATTTGCATCATACTTCCATTACTGCCGTTCATTAAGGTTTGATGATAGGCCAGATTATGCTTACCTCAAAAGGATATTTCGTGACCTGTTTATTCGCGAAGGTTTGAAATTATTATCATGTAGAAAGCATCTCTTTTGTCTCAGTTCTCAAGTTTATCTTTTGTATACTTTCTAGTATAATTTACTTTTCAATCTGTGAAGGACCAGGCTGTAAATTTGTTTTTCTCATTACATTGGCATTTTGACAGGATTCCAGTTTGATTATGTGTTTGACTGGACCATCTTGAAGTATCAGCAGTCACAGCTAGCCACTCCTCCATCACGTGCCATTGTAATTGGTTTTCTTTTCTTTTATTTTTTTCCTATGGGATCTTCTTTGTCATCAGCAATAGATAGAATTCCAAGATGCTTGTTTTTTTAGGCTCCTGGTGCTGGAACTAGTTCTGGACTGCCTCCGGCTTTGACTAATGCTGATAGACAGACAGGTAGTTTTCTCTAAGTTCTATGTAGAATGATAGGTCTTTCATTTTTTTTGCGTGTACGTTTCTGTGAGTTGTGGCATTCAAGTTTGGTCAACGTAATTGAAAAGTGTATACTTCAGTATTTCAAGTCTAACCCATGCTATTTCTAGCTTACTGTCATTGATGCAATCAAACCTTTTCTTTCTCTTATTTTCTTAATTTACGTATTATTTCTTTATTCATTCTCCAAAAATATTATTTTTTAGCTGTCTCCTACTCCTTGCTGTTGTTCTGATGTTGTCAATTTGTTTTTCAACTGCTCATCAATTTAGGTTTTACAATAGCTTGTCTGTCGTATTCCTCCAAGTTTAAATGGTATGTAGTTAGCTTTTAAGTTTTCTGGTTTTTTATGTTTGTTACTCTCTCACAGGAGGGGAAGAAGGGCGACCTCCTGGTCTGGTTTCGGTGGATTCCTCGAGGCGAAGAATGTCGGGGCCCATTTTAAATTCTGTAAGTTTTCTCAAAGCAGAAAAATCCAGTCACCAATGATTCTGCTGTTATGAAGGATTCTATGGTGAGTTGTTTGAAGTGCATGGTTTCCATGGGGTTCTTCTTGAAAATCAGATGATTATTCCTCTGTAACCCTAACCAATTCTGAATGTGATGTGTGATGTCAAAATATCTGCAACCAACACCTAGATTTACTCTTGCAAACTCAAAAATAATTGCACCATCTGTGATCACGCAGTTATCAAGTGCCAATATCTTGGGCCAGACAAGTGGGACATCAAGGCGAGTGGCTGTTTCTAGTAGCTGTGATGCATTTGTTAGTGGTGAGTTAGATCTCCGCCCTCGTACTACTGAGGCGAGCCCCACAGCAGCACACAGAATTTCAAGTGGGCAAAGAAGTTTACCTATTGGATCTTCAGATCCCAAGAAAGTAGTCTCATCTGGGAGAAATGCTTCTCATGCCAAGAATTATGAGTCTGCGCTCGGGGGCATTGAGGGTTTGCAGTTAGAGAATGATGAGAGGGCCCATTATTAATTTCTCACCATTTCATCTTGTAAATGTAAATTTGAGTTGGCAGGCGCCGCAATAGTTGCTTTTGTTGCTAAGTTGAGCTGTGAGGAAATTTGGTTCTGAAACTCACAAATCTGCGTTTGTATTCTTAATTCATCTGCTCGTACCGATAAAGCTAAGAAGCTGAAAGAATTTGAGCTAAACCAGGGATTGTTCTTGGCTTCTTGCTGTAAAGCTCGGGTCTAAATTTGCACTTCTCTTCTGGCGGGAACTCCTAAATTTTATACCCTCTTCCTGTGAGTTATTATTGATTTACCAGATGCTGACGGTGTCATGTGAACCACATTGTTCAAAACTATCAAATTCCAGCAAAAATGTAATTAGCCATTGTACTCGTTTTGGACAAGATTTGTAAGTTTCCCAGATTCAAGCGTCTGGAGATTACTGTGGCATTAGGGATATTTAAGGTACTTGAAATGTTTTGCCTTGTGAAATTTCCTATCAAGCTTAGATTATTATATCTGTAGTTTCTTTTATTTGTTATTTCTATCTCAATAAGCCTGTCTGATATTTTTTTTCAATCTGAATTTTTTTAAAAAGCTGGATTGATCATGTAATCATGTCTGGAATTCCTTCTCACCTTGTTGCTCTCAGAAAGAACATGACATGCCTAGCCTATTCATGTTCCTTATTTGTGTCAGTTAAAAGCATTCCTCCACTTATATTGTCTGGCTGGAAACTGGTTTGTACGAAATGTTAAAGAGAACACTGCAAGTAATGGTATTAATTTACTGTGGGATTGTATTAGTTCGTATTTGTTGAAAATCACTGTTAAGACCATGTTGTCTTGTAATTCTCTTGAAGATCTTGTGGTGAGTCGTATATGAATCATCTTCGTTGATTTTTCGGAGCTTGTTTGATATATGTTAACTCAAATGCGGACGCTTATGAACTTCATGGCATTAGCCTGTCGTTTCAGTAGTCATAATGTAAACGGTAACTAGTTTTGCAAATGCATATGCTTAAACCACCACAAATTGGGTAGTTGTAATCTATGGGCTTACAGACTTGTAATTATTGCGAGGGAGTATTAAATGTTCAAGAAATAAGATATATTTTGTTTATTTTGTGTTATTTAATGATAGATATAATTTTGTTGGTCATTATTATCTATTTAAATTAAAATTATTTTAAAGATAGTAATGATCTACAAAATTAATATGATTATCATTAGATGTTATAGAGTAAGAGAAATATCTTACTCTTTAAACATATAATTTTTTTTCAATTTATATAGCCCTTGAAAGATGGTATATTTGATGATAGGGATATATATCTTTTGAAGTAATCTCTAAGATAAGATGATTTGAAAGATCATCTTTACGAAAATATTGTGAAGCTCAATGAGTTGATTTCAGAGTCTGGCTTTTAACCAGAATTGAAATTTGAAAGTGCAACGGGAAAATAGATGCATGAACGGCTGAACCAAAATTCGGTTATCGTAAAGCTCTTTGAATGAATACAATTCATTCTGAGATATGCATTTAATGTAATTAAATTCTGAAACAAAATCTTTCAAGTGGTTGTTTTATAACTACTAACAGAGACTTGATTGCTGTTGCGGTCGAGATCTTCACAGCATTTCCCATTTGGTTAGGGTGATGCTTTGGTATCTTGTTACCTACAAGTGAATCCTGCTTTGTCAGTTTTGCTTTGAATTTGCGAACACTTCATCTCGAGACTCGAGTTTGTAGTAATAAACAGAACATGATTTACCTTCCAAGATTAAATTTGAGAAACAAAGGAATATTTGTCATTGTGAATGCTTCTCTGCATATATCAAGAGCATACAACCATTCTGAGATGTTTTAGCGTTGAATGAGAATAGCCGGAGTTGTTCAGATATCAATACTTAAATAGTAAAATTACTGTGTCATCTGCATTGTGTTCATCACACAAACTTCTTTATTATAACATTTATACAAAACTCACTTGCATTTATCAAAAAACATTCTAGTTAACTCCAAAATACTACATATTTGTTGACTAAATTGCCAGTTCATAGTCAACATGGATGTTTTTGTAGTTAAATGTCATTCCTACCCTTATTCAGCCTCACATTCATTTGGGGCTGGAGGAGAGGTTGAATTCAAAACCAAATGAAGTGTTTTTAACCACAACTCTTAATAAATTTGTTAAGCCCATTTTGTAATTAGTTATAGCACTTTTTATTAATATAAGAGAGTTTTGTGTAGATTTTCATAATAGAGGAAATATTTGTATAGCAAAGGCAAAAATTTAAGGGAGGGAAGGGATGCAATGTTCCTTTAATACTGGTAAATTTTTTCTTAATAAATTGAAAGGTATTTTTGAACAATAATGGTAGTAGAACCTGATAAAAATTAAATTTCAAATAATGGGAAGTGTTACTGTATACTTATTGTATTCCTCTATTAATTATGTGTCCAATGCTAATCAAGGCAATCTAGGAGTGTAAATAAAGCAATGACATTAAACATATAGATTCTTAAACTTCAATATTATATCAAACATTGGTTCCCTTCATCCCAATACTTAAATTGGGTTACTTCTCCTAAAATCCTCATTGTAATTTCAAAGCTATTCATACTGTTCCTCTTTGAGATCCTTCCATTATCTCTCTAGTTTTCTTCGAAGTCCTGCAAATCATGACATCATCAACAAATGCTTCCTTTATAAACTTGCAAGCTTTCAAGCCTGTTAACTTAGGTTGAGATCTTATTTGTAAAACTGGCTTCTTGGTCAACCATTTTATGCTAACTCGCTTATTCTTTAGGCCCCTGCTACAACTATGAGTTTCAAGAAATTTTTTTATTTAGAAACTGAATGGGTCATTGCTCCCAGGAGCAAAAACATTCCTAACAACATAATAGCTTGATACATATTCCTCTTTTTTTAATATAAACTAGGAGTATTTTTATAGAGTTTGATCCATTTAAATCGTTTCATAAATCTAATCTCCTCGAGTCGGAAGTGATAACGGTAAAGCTCTTCCTAAGATACGCGACTCTCAAGAATCAAACTGCAGTACTCATTCTTAGGAGTGTAGTTTATTTCTACTACATTAACACTTCTTGGATTAATACATATTCCTCTAACCTTGTTCTTGTCGTTCTTTACCCACCCAAACTGTCTCCAAAGATGAACATTCTAGATTGCTTGAACACGTCTAAATATTTATATACTTTCTGAAACTCTAGTTCTTTGTTAAGCATAAGGAATCTAGCTTTCCTTGTACAAGTCCCTCATCTTCAGACTCAAGCAGACTCTTAAACTCTTCAAATTCATAAATGAAGTCAAGCGTAAATGACATCTAAAATTGTGCAACCTGTGTGTTCTGACTTAGGGGTGTTTGTGGCTTAAATTGGTTTAATTTTTTAAAAAAAGTTATTTGAAGTGAATTAATCAATCTTTCTATGTTGGATATGAACTTATTAGTTTGTTTTGATTTAATTCAATTGTTATTTGGTTAAATAATTTTCTTTTAATTCATAAATAACTTACTTTTTTTCATGACTCAATTAATAATAAATTGACATAAAATTCTTGATAAGAATATCATCAATAGAAATAAATAATAAATTAACCTAAAAATCCCATATAAATATGTGTGTGTGTGTATATATATGAATTTAATTTAATTTGATTTCATAAATGAAAAACAAAATTAAATTGAACCGATAAATTTGAGAAAATATAAAAAATTAAATTTAATCAATTTTATTTATCTATTTTTGTTTTGATTTGATTTTTTTAGTTTTAAATCAATTTAGTTTGATTATAAATAGCCGCCTCTACTCTAACCCTCACTTGATCTGCTCTTAGCCCTGCTAGATTCATTGCTTTAAGGATTGGTAACTATCATATCATTTGCATCCACTGCAATACGCATTCCTTTCCTCCTACATATATATTTTAAATCGTTCATCTCCATTTTGCAATCCCTCCATTATTGAATTTCCTTAACCTATCATCATATCTTTAGTCAGGTCTACTAGTGATGGTTTATATATGCCGAGTCTTCAGCACTATCAAGACTCATTGTCACTGACCACTCAACATCACCTTAAAAATCCTCATCATTTGAACCTTCATCGTCACCACACAAACCACCATTACATGAATGGACCCTCATCAATTGGGATACATCCATTCTATGTATTCTCACTTGCAATATGCTTGTCTTGAACTGAATATTCTACTTCGTTATCATCTTCCATAATCTGTTCATTCTCTAAATTTAGTTTGCATTTCTATATTCTCAACTCCCTCACGACCTTTAACAAGGTGTTTTTAGTTTCCCTAATATGCTCATCTTGATCCCAATATTATGCTTCAGTCTTTTCTTCCATATCTTGTTCATTCTCAGCATTTTCAATATGCAAATCTGCTTGTTCAACTCCTTCATGGCCTTTAACAGCAGGTTATGTTGTATGCTTATCTTCAACGCCATGTCTTGCTTCATGTATATGCTCATTTTCAAGACTTTTTTTTTTTTTCCTAAACTTCTTGGGCATTATGTTCATCCTCACTATTAATTGGATTCCATTATAGTAACAAATTTAGTAGGTTCTAAAACTTCATGTACAAAATAAAACAACCAAATTGCTGAATTAATACTCAAAGTGAAAATACTCTTAACAAGCGTCACTTTGCTGACGCCTCCGAAAAGGACAAAATATATATATTAAGTTCTTTGCTAACTTGGTGTTCCTTAAAATTAAGGTTATACCAACTAAATTGACTCTTGAAATTAAACTAATTGAAGAATTTTAAAAACTGATTAACTATCAACCCAAAAAGAAAAGAAAGAGTAGACAACAGCCTGCAAGTTTTCAATTGAAAATTTAGAGCAACGAAAAAGACTATTAAACCAAAATAAAGTTTATCAATGAAGATTTAATTAACAAGTAACATTAAATTTTCTCGAAAAAATCACTGTATCATCTTCCTAATTATTTACCTACAAGAGTGTAATTTAATAATAAGTAAGTTGAAGTCTCAATCGGATAAATTTTACTTGTAATGTTAATGGTTTAATCCTAAAAAGAACATTTTGTGTGAATGAACAATTTATCCAAAAGAAAATTAGTTTCACACTCAAAAGTTGTAGCAATCCTTCATAAAAACTAAAAAAATTATTTAACATAAAAAACTAAAAAAAAGTAAATACTTAATATTTTTTAAAAACTTAAAAAATATTTAATACTTTTAAAAAATCAGGCCATAGTGACAAAACCAAAAGGCAATAAATTTGTAGCCCATTTTCTTTTCCTATTAGGACATGTAAGAATGGAAGACTTTGTAAGATAATAAAAAGGAAGGTAAATTTTTTATTTTGATTAAAACTTCTTTTTATTTGATATATTTTTAAATTGAAAAAATAAAATGAAATATTATCTCAATTTAAAAATGAAAAATCAATTCTTCTTTCTTTTTTTTTTAAATTTGTAAACTTGATTTTGAATGAATTTGATTTTGTAAACTTAATTTTGGTCAAAAGTGAATTTAGAGTGAAGTTATTTATGTTTGAAAAACTTTCTCTAAAAATTAATTTTGACAAAATAAATATTATTTGAATAGTATTAATCAAAATTACTTTTGAATATATAATTACTAAAAAAGATATAAGTTTAGGTGTAGTCAAAAAAGTAAAATAAGCTGCAAAGAAGAAATATCAAGGTTAAAAATATCAAAATTTCTCTAACTGACTTTTGTTTTAACATAAAAGTAACAAAATCTTGCTTTTATCAAAACTTTGATTTCAAGTAAGAAGCAATTTTATCTTGTGATTGTCAAACATAATAGCATAGCTTTCAAGGAAGAACTTTTGCTCTCAAAGGAACTTTTGTTGACATACACTTCATCTAAACTTATTCTCGGTCTCCCAAGTAGAGAAACTCAATCTCTCAAATAGAGAAGTAGGGAATAAGAGATCTCATCTAACTGAGAAATTATTGCGTGATCTGTCACTAAGATTATGTTCTAATCTAATTATATCTTGACATTTTTATATTAAATAATTAAAAAAACTATTTATTAGTGTAGTATTAATTATTTTTACCTTTGAATATATTTTCTTAATAAATATATATTTTAATTATTTAATACTAAAATTTGAAGATATAATTGAATTGAATGTAATGCTAATAGCACTTATGCAAGAATTTCTCCTTGTGACTGTCTTTCGAGTTTCAAGAATCAGCTTCAGTTTACTCATGTAGTTCTAACGTTTTCGCTACAAGGATTACGTAAGCAAGGTACAATTCTCCAAGTCCAACTTTGCAAGCATCCCTCATTTATGAAGTTAACATGCTATTGCACTAACATAAAATTCATATTAAATAAAAGCCATCATTATTCATAAGTGGAACTTCCAGGCCATGAAGAAACAAATATACAGCAGTGCTATTTTCTAAGTTTTACAGAGCAGGTTTTTTTCTCAGCTAAAATTTAACAAATTATTATTGGATTGATCAGATAATTAAGGAAATATACTTTCTATATTTTATTATTTAAAAAAATAATTCTTCTAAATGTAGATGTGAAACGTGCCCCCTTGGGTTTGTTCAAAAAGCATATTTAGTCTCGATCAAGGCAAGAACTGACCCGAAAAAACCCCTTACCATGAAAAAGAATATAATAATTATTAACAGAAACCAGTTACAGGGTTACTTGGCACTTCACATTGTTAGTGCATTGCTTTCAAAATTGCTTGCGTATTGATACAAGTGCCAGAGGAATTGAGTTAATAAGTACATAGATAAAGATGAATTAACCTGAAAAGACGCGGCAAAATCACATGGAAATGCTTAACCCGGAGGAACCACTGTCAAGGCAGATGAAGTCGCCGTAGAAAACGTAGAGAGCAACATATCTACATCAATTTTACTCTCAAAAAGGAAAAGCTCATCCACATGCCCCGTTAATGATGTAATGCTAGCTTAGTCCATTTTCCCTTTCCTATTCATCAAGTCATGGTAGTATAGCAGTACGCACATAGGTTGACCAAGAATACAGAATATGAACCAGAAAATCATATTTCCAACCTGGCATGAAGAAAATAGCAATAAAAGAAAAACCAATAAATCAACTTGAAGAAAATCAAGTCATAAGATACATTATTAATAGGCCAAAGTGCTTAAATGGGACACTTTGAGAGAGATACCATTGAGTTTCTGTATTTCTTTTGCAGGTAATTAGTGATCAAAACCAAGGGAACCTAGAAATAGGGAAACACGTTCATCATTATCATGTCAAATGAACGGAAAATACAGATATCATAATCATCAACTATAGCTAAGCTAGAACAAATTCTCAAAGTCTAGGGAACATTTTCTTTTGCTTGGCCATAAAAGAATAGAAACTAAAATCACTTCATCCTTTTCTTTTCCTGGGCTGTGCTCCACCCTTTTTTGGGGGCAGGGGGGAGTTGGGTTTCTAGGAAAAATTGTGTAAATTTTATCCTAAAAACAATAATGAAAGTTTAATAATAGCCGAGTTAGATGGACAAACAGAAGTACAATATGGCGATAAGCTTTTACCTGAAACATAATTCCAATAAAAGCCCACAACTTGAATATGTGGCAAGGAACGGCAATGCATAGCTGCACTCAGATGAAAGAGAAATCATGAGCAGAATTACTAAATTCAGGTGTCTTTGGCAATAAAATTGAAAAGTTATTCATATCTGCATAGAAGGAACAAACGGAAGTGGCTTCATTGAAAACACAATTAGAACATGATTACAAAAATGACTCGACTAGAGAAAACATCCTTGAGTGGTTTACGGAAGTTTTGGTGCCAATATTAATATGACTATAGAAACTAGAATATATAATGGCCTGCTGAAAGTGCCATATAAGTTATGTCACTGAGGCCCTCATGTGGTTGTGGACAGTTCAAAGCAACTAATGTCTCAGTCATTTCTAGCATATCAATCACAATTTTGTATCTAATTTTCAAACCTCTCCCCCACCGTCCCACACCCTGCTAAAGAGAAGGGGAAAGAATACTCCAGGAGTAAAGTAAAGCAAGCTTCTCCCCAACTTTGATCAATGTAGCATGCAGACAAGCAGAACAGCCTTTACGACATAATACCAAAAGGAGACAGAGGAGGAGATAGAAAGAGAGATGGCCACACACCTCATGGAATACAGCAGAGACCAGGAAGGCAATTAAAGCAGCAGTTCCCTGAACAATATGATGAAAATGACATTCACAAATATATCTAGAACTATGAAAAGCAACATATCTATCTTTGACAAAAGAAGATCTGAACCAACTATCAGTCAATGAGAAACAACTATGTTAAGAACAATTAGCTGAAAACAAAGACAAAAAAAAGGACAACAAGGTTTACATGAGAAAAAGAAATCAAGTTCCTCTACTATTCTTGTTTGATCATGTCAGTCTACATGCACATGCATGTTCTTGCATATGCCAAAGTCACTATCTGAAACGACAAAAACATAAAATGCCAACTTTGAATATTGTCTATCAGTTGAAAACTTTCCACAAATAACTAATTCTTCGATTTTGGGATGGACAATTCAGCAGAGATAAAAATAAACGAACTAGAAAAAAAAAAGATGAAATCAGGGTCTTTTTTTTAGGAAAATCACATATTAAGATAATATAAGTTCAGCTGAAAATATTGTCCAGAAAATTGTACCTTCTGTTGTTTAGTTTAAGCAATGGAAAACATTTACTTGTTTGATGTAAAAAAAATTTCCCAACATGTTAATACTTACTTCTTTGAACATATCAAAACATACAATTAGTGCATAAAAAATTATTTATTTTACATCAATTCTATAATTTATCAATTATTTTTTACATAATTATTTATTTATCATGATAGACTGACAATATCCTAAAGACAAACTTTTCATTTGCATCTAAATGTGCTAGAAAGTATAGTTCAGGGCCCACTCAGCAAAACAGGAGGATGCTTGATTACCTTGGGTATACCATGCCTGACAATATCCTAAAGACAAACTTTTCATTTGCATCTAAATGTGCTGAGAAAGTATAGTTCAGGTCCCACTCAGCAAAACAGGAGGATGCTTGATTACCTTGGGTATACCATGCCTTATGCATGGAAAATATATGTGGCGAACCATCCATTTGTGCACGGGCTGCAATATGAAAGATTCCATTCAATTGTATAATAACAGATTAGAGCTACACATGAAAGTTATAAACGATTGCTGATATGTTCTGACATATGGTTTTAGAATGATATTCAGTAATAGATGGAAAAGTAAGCCAAAAAGTAACAGATGGAAAAAAGCTGTAATTTCTTTTTCTTCCTTCCTTCGTTAAAATAGCCTTAGATATAAACTACCTTTCTACCCAGGTGGAAAAGTTATATCAAAATATATAAGCTCACAAGAATTTCACCCAAAAACTAGACTAGCATATCATTTTGCAGAGATAAGTCTGGAAAAGAAACATACCATATTCCACAT
Organism: Castanospermum australe; assembly: GCA_019955255.1. Lineage (NCBI taxonomy): Eukaryota > Viridiplantae > Streptophyta > Magnoliopsida > Fabales > Fabaceae > Castanospermum > Castanospermum australe. Next base: position 294,768 of record NSJW01000183.1, read on the forward strand.
CCTCCAATACTGATGACAGCAGCAGCAAAAATGCATCCAACAAAGACAAGTCACAAATTCTTTTCATGAAAGGATAGGTATTATACAACCTAAGAATATGCCAGGACAAAAGCCTACCTCTTCAACAGTTTTGGCATTCCACCAATCTTTATAGAACTCACGATCGCCAAATCGAAGAAGCTCTGCAAGTATATTTAACCTACATTGCAACATTGGCTCTAAGGATAAGCTGCCCCAAATATTACTCAAATTTATATTTAGAAAAAAAAAAAAAAGAATCAATGCCAAACTTTACTTTTAATATCCATAAATAAATAAGATACATAGATCAGCACTTGATAGGTTGGCACGTGCATGCACACACAGATCTAAACTGTTTATATATAAGAATTATTTTATTACAGAGAGGATTAGAAGAAAAAAGGGATACAACAGAAGGATAAGATATCCTCACAAGTCACAGCAAAAATACACAAACTCATCACCAAAATAAAGCTCTTCAATTCCTTTGCATATCTGTCAGAGAGACTCACTTAAAGTTACCTGGGTGGTGCAGCAAAGAGAAGCCATAAAACTAATTTTACATCGTAAGGAGCATATACTTCAAACAACAATTGTCTCTACATGCACACACCTCTATATCAGCTAGATCTTCCTATCAAAGCTGCAATTACTCTTGGGTGGGGTGTATAAGAAGGTGGATATCGTTTTGATGATGGTTTGAAAGTTCAATCAATAGCAAATAGACACATAAGCATCATCATTAGAACATTGCCAAGGCAGAAGTCAAGTTTGGCTATTGCCAGTGCTGATGCGCCACTATCTTCAAGGCATTAAACATTAGACTAGAACTACAATTCTTCAATTTATGGGGAGTGAAGACAATTCCATAAAAATATTTTATAAGCACACTCTTGCACATGCACGCATACATAACTAAAACAAAGAGGAAATACACACCAAAGGTGAAAAAAGCAGTAGAACATGCAGAGCCACACATATAAATTTGGAACAGAAAGCTTCAGAACTCTCTCGATGGCATATAAAAGGTTTCCCTTCAAAGGATGTTGCGAATTTTGGACAATAGGATTAATATACTGCAAAATTATATGAATAAAACCATGTCAGAATATCAATAGAATTAGTGAAAAAGAAAATTAAGGGAAAAAAAGGGTAGAAATGAACACTGAATTTACTACTAAACATTACTGCTTACTTGCTCTATTATAAATCCCATAACTCCTGTAAATATAATCAGCTTCACAAGTTGACGGAACACCCAACCCTTTCGAATGGAAGGTGTGCGAGGATAGCTTGGCTACAGCAGCAATTCATCGCATAGGAAATAAAAAGTACAAAATATATGTAAGTAAAAACAATGTCAGAATTTTTCTCTCAGAACAAATATAATTACCAAATGCAATCCCCTTAAAGAATAAAGATGCCCTTATATAGGCAAATGCAAAAACAAGTGAACTGCAGAAAATTACTTATTAAAAGAAAGTCTTGGGAAATTTCTGCAACTTAGTCCTGCCATGAATAACAACACAGTTTTGTTCCCCCCCCCCACCCCCAACCCTATCGGTGGGCGATGAACATCGTAGAGACATTTTTTTGTAGAAGGACAAACATAAAAAATAACAGACGCTGCCAACCCAACCCAGTATTCTCAAAAGGTGCCAGAATTACATTTTTATATTTTCATGCCAGTGAGTCATGTTATAACAGGTCCCCCAAAAGACCCTTAGCACCTACATATATAACAATGAGAAACAACCACCATAATAGAATGCAACCAGGTCAGCAGGTCCCGTTTTCCCACTTCAAAATTATAGTGAGATTGAGGGAGATATAACTAACAGAATTTGGGCTAGGAACTAGCTGATTGCAATGGGGAAGTATGTGACAATTTAGTATGAATGGAAGATACAAGTGAAGCTGGAGAGTGAATTTTGGGAGTACTGTTACAGATTTCACTACAGAATGCTTGATGATGCAAAATGTTGGGCTGTCTAAGGACATGCCAAAAAAGGAAAAAAAAAAAAAGATTATTGCATCTGAAAAGAATGAGGTCAAATGTCCAACATTTGGAGATGAAAATGAAAGATAGGATAAGAAATGAAGAGATTTGCCATAAGATATAGCATCTATCGAAGACAATGATGGAAGAGTCATTTGGACAGATCCCACTAATCAAGCGATCACCAGGCAATCTCAAGCATTCTGGATCAATTATTCTTGTTGTATGAAAATTTAATTCCTAGCTGTGTAATTGTGTGGGTGTGTGACAGAAATTCAGACTGGACCTCTATCTAAGAACCTCAAACACATTCCACACCAAAGATATAGGCTGTAAATAAATCCATATAACAGTGCCTTTTATGAGCATCAATCAGAGAAAAATGCATGCAAATGTCAGTAAAAGAGGTGAATCTAAATGAGGCAACAATGACAAATAAAAAAATATTGGTAGATAAAATTACATAAATAAATACATTACTTAAAAGGTTCTGCTACCTGGTAGCATAATGTAGGAGCAACCATGAAGTATGCCAAGCTCTTGAAGCTCACATTGTAAGGGTACTCCATAGTCGAAGTATGGGGTTGTGTTTCTCCCTATAACACAGGGAACACAATTGAATAAGGGAGGAAAACCAGAACTTTTATCTTTCACTCATCAGAAGAGATTATTACAGAATGTCAGCATGCAGCAAGAGGGAAAGAATTTTGGGATTTTGGGGGGGGGGGGAAGGATGGCTTTTATTTAAATGAAGATAAAATAAAACTGTGTGTTGCCATGTGATTTAGTTTTAGAACACAAGAATCACAGACTAGAGTTTGGTCATGCAGGATGTTCCACTTCAAAAACTAAAAATCACATAAAATATATAGCAAATCCTCTTCTTTAAATATATTAAATTTTAGAAAAGGTAGAAACAACTTACAAATGGAACTTAAATGCTACCTTTTCAATTGAAATGGTAAGTGCCCTCATATCATAGTTTGTATGTGCATAGGACACCAATTTTAACCACACAATGCAAGCAAATAGCATCAATGTGATGCCTGATAAAAAAGCAGAATCACACCTGCACAGAAAAGCCACAGATCAATAAGATATCTTTGCTATATCGATATCTATGAAATGACCAAGTACCTGACTCTAAAGTTATTTTATCCTTCAAATAGACATATTTACTGTATCCCTCATAAGGCAAATCACTGTGTACAAAGAATGCCACAACTGTGGTGACCTTTTCTGATGGAAACATAGGATTTACAGTGATCTCATAGTTGGTTAAGGGCCTGTAAATGTTTCATGGATGTCAATCAAATGCATCTGACAGCAGACAACTCCCTATTTAGTTTCAACAGGCTAGACTGCCGTCTGTGTCACATTAATAAATATAATGAAGCAACATACCTGTTTTCAATTTTTTCCTTATTGGTTTATTCTTTTGTGTTTCTAATAATAATAATTTGCAAGATAATTTAACTCCAACATTTTATGAACCAAGCATTAAACGGAGGTTCACCAAAGGTCTTCAAACCTCTTTTCAAATAATACAAAAATAATGTCTTAAAAATTTCCCTTCCTGGATGATGACAGAATTTCCTAGTTATAACACCTTTATCAACTTAAAGTCATTCTGTTAGTGAATACTTCCAAAATGTATATATAGTGTAACCACAAATGTCAAAACAAGTTTAGATTGAAGCCCTAGAATCAATTTCGAAGTCTATAGGAAAGAATCATACTGACCTGAGGATTACTAAAACTGGATAGAAGAATGCAGCCGTCGTTATGATTATATGAAGTAGAACAACAACCTGCAATATAGAAGTCAACATTCCATGTATGTAAATATGGAAGATTATGTGATTGAAAATATCACACCACAATTGACCATAATCTGAAACTATTTTAAGTTATATAATGAACAAAGATTTCATGTGGTTACAGAACATTTTTTCCCTATGAAATATAATAAAAGCTTAATCGGCCAGATCACTTACTGGTTCGGCAATACACTTCTGTTGTGCCAACTTTTCCACTATAAAGGCAGCAAGAGGAAAGATTGCAAGAGTAAGACTGCAAAAGAACATAAAGCGTTAGTATTGTTACAGAATGATACAACACAGAGTCTATTCATAGGAAATTCATCAAATTCATTACCAACACATGAGGAGGGGCCAATCTCTCAACGATTTTGAACTAAACCAAAATCCAGACTTAATCAACCAACCATACTGCAAAACATATAATATAAAAACTTAGACAGACACAAATGAACTGTCAAAGTGAAGGCAAAAAAGCAAAAGCTGTGCGTGCAGATGAATGCACAATTCTACATTGGAAATTCATATGTCACTGAATGGATATCAAGAATAAACAGAAGACACAAACCTTCATTAAATTCTCGATGATAAGCCGGCTGTTTACCGCAACAAGCACTACTATGCAGAGGTTGAATAGGCCTGCGTGACTCTGTAATTCATTGATTAATTGTTTATTAGTAAAGGAAAACAGTCGCAGGTGACGCCAAATTAAAACAAACAGCTCAGCACTCCCATATAAGACGACAGTAGGTTAGAAAACTTGATTCTCCCATTTTTTTTAAAATAGTAAACACATACATTGATCAAGTTAACAACTAGTACACATAAGAAACAAGTAGCACGCAACCAAGCTCATCCCATGTAGGATACTTTTTGATGTTTCACATCCAACTGAACACATAAATTATTCGCTTTCTTTCATGCGTTAAACTTTTTATTATAGTCAACAATTACGTCGCCAATGCAATTTGATGAGCTAAATTTCGATGGAGTGAAAAGAAACAACGTCTTTCTAAAACAACGTCTTTCTAAAACAACAATCATCAGAGGCAGTCCTTTTTTTTTTTTTTGCGTTAAACCAGTGGATTATGAACCACAAATCATTGAGTTCCCAAACTTTCCAAACAGAAATACTAATCAACAATTAACACAGAGAGCAAAAGCTGATAACTAGCGCAAGAAATTAACCGCCAAACCTGTCTGAAAATGTTGTCGGAACTAAGCGGGCTTTCCTTGACTCTCCGGTGAGCAGGAACCGAAGGACGGTAAGCGAATTTGACCACGGCAGCATCGGGCAATTGTTCTCGATTGGCACTGCTCCCAGTCTTGCCAATGAGGATCCCATTGGCTGCATCAACCTTGTGATCCTTATCTTCCTCCTCGCTGCTCTTGCCGTTCACGGAGTCGTCGGAACCTGAATCTCTGACAGCACCTTCAGCTGAGCTTTCGGCTTCGAAAGCGTCGACCTTAACAGACGAATCGAAGAGGCCACCAGAGGAGGTGACGCTGGGCCTGCGGCGCAGAGAAGGCCGGTTGAGATCTGAGTCACTCAGAAAGGACGCGGCGGAAGCGGAGGCGGTGGCAGTGGCGGTGGCGGTGTCGCCCACACCTTCAGGTACCTGGGAAATGGCCATCGGCGCAGAGCAACCGACGTATACTCCTTCTCCACAAAACAGTCACGAGACGGTGCAAAACAATTTGTTCTTTATATCTGGTATTAAATAAATATTAATTAAGACCGAGAGGGAGGGAAAAGTGGGATCAGGAAAGAGAGAAAAGGGCATCCGAACAAAAAAAAAAGTGTTGTTATTTTGTTGTACTATAATTTTATGTCATTTTTAAATACAAATAAAGTTATTATGTGAAGAAATTTTTGGATAAGTATTATTTATTATTGTTACTCAAATTAATTTTTGAAACGTTTGTATTTATGTAAGTTATGTTATAAATATATTTTTTTTAAATTATAATTGTAAACATATCAAAAGTTAATTTAAATATATAAGATAGACAATATCTACTAAAATAATTTTTTTATTATGTAATGTATTGCACGAAATAATTCAAATTGTGAGTTTTCTTATGCAAGTAGATAATTAATTAATTTTTATCTTCTACAACCTTCATTTTCTTTAAAAATTTTAAGATATTTAATAACTTTATGGTATTATCAGATTCTAGAGAAAAGAAGAGTTACAGTTTGATACACTTTCCTATTGATTACTGTGTAAAATTTGTTTCTATTTGTGTATGTTTAATTTTATTTTGATTGATAATTAAGATATAAATTATAATAAATTTTATAATTTTATAATTAATCTTATTTACTGTAATTCTAACTTTTTTGTTTATTTTATACATGGATTTAATCAACATATATTTATATAGTCATTAATTTTAATGATAAAAGATATCTTCTTATGTAGATTTTTTGAAATAAAATGTTAGTACCCAAAGAGATGTTATAATGATCTATTTTATTTTAAGTGACAATCATATATAGCTATATATAATTACATATACACATTTATATTTAATAATTTAATTAGTTAATGAATTTTATTTTTATAATTTTTTAATTTAAATAAATATTATAGATCATTATAAATTCTTAATAATTTTATTTGTTTTTTTATAATAAATTCACCGTGTCTCGCAAAGCGGCCAAAAATGTCGTGCGGGAGATCTAGTAGCTTTTGTTTGCGTTGGCACAAAAATGGAGGAAAAACAACGGCGGGCGTGGTGCGCCATTCATTGTGTGACGAAAAGGAATGGGCATATGACAGAAGAATAATCCTCGTAAGGCGCTTTGGAAGTCTTGTACTGACTTATATCTTTTTTCTTTTTTGTTTTTTGGTTGCATGTATTGGTTGTGTGACAGTCTGATTGTGTTGGGAGTATTTTAAGAAGGTGGAAGTGGACTTTGTAAAAGGAGAAATTATTATATATTTATAAAGTATTAATAAATATATATTTTAAAAAGTATATTTATTGTTAATTTTTAAAAAATTTACATAAATTTTATATTAATAATTTAAAATTAATAATAAAAATATTTTTTAAAATATATATGTATTATATTTCAAGAACCCGTAATAATATCTCGTTGCAAAGGGGGAAGGTGGTTTGGTGGTGGTGGTGAATGCACGGTGACGGGGCAGGGCAGAATACGAGGTTGGACTCGGATTGGATGGAAGGTTCCCAACCCATACCTCCTCCCATTCGGGGGGAAGGAAATACGTGACAGCCGCGTTTCCTTGACACTTTGACACGCCGGGCTTTTATTGCTCAATCAAGATACGTTCCCCAGATTTGCCACGTTCATGGCCGCGGCCACGGTTTCAACTTCAAATGCAACTCTGACTCGTTCAAGTGGTCGGTATATTTTTGTCCCTTTCTCAAAGCTTCTTTACTTCTCGAGTAATCTATCCTTTTGTTACTATGAATAATTGTTTTATTTTAAAATATTTATTATTTAATAATATTAAATTTTTTTAATTAATTTTTTACTTTTTAATAAAAAAAATTAAGAAAAATAAAAGACTAATGATAAGTTTTCAAAGGCAGCATCAGTCTTTGAACTATATATCTAAAACTACTTAATAACTTTTTAGTAAAATATCGACATCCTTGGTAAGTTTTTAAACATATATTAATTGTTAAAATCTATTAAGAAGAGATTAGTAGTGAAAAATTTGAGTAATTGACAAGAAATTATAAATTCAAACTTTCATACCACTATTATACCTAAAAAAATTATTAATTTTTACAATAAATTCTTAAATTTTATAAAATAAAACTAACAATTAATAAATATTTAACAATTAATCAAAATATTAATGTTCTAAAAAAAATTAAATACCAAAATTATTCCCTCATTTTAATCCTTTAAAAGCCACATTAATTCTTCATTTATAAACAACATTAGAAAGAAGTTCTTCACTGAGCCATCAATTTGATCTAAACGTCACGGCCTTTAAATGAGAAACATTCTCTACCTACTTGAACGGGTAGTTGCCATTTGGTGTAAGAAATATCCCCAAATCGCAAATATCAATATTTTTTTTGGGTCCAGGGGTGGCAGTGTTTTTTTTTTGGGGGGGGAGGGGGGGGGGGGGGGGGGTTGGTTTACAATTTCTCAAAGTTCTAAGCCTTTGCTGCTTGTTCAAGTGCCCTGACAGCAACCACATATCAATCTAAATCCCCAGCCCACTCTTCCAGAAAATCCCCCAAATTTCTGAACTCATTGGTGGTTTCCTTCTTAAAATATCAATCTAGGCCTGTTACTAATCATCGAATTTAACTTAACATTTATTTGGCAAATGCTATGATACAAAATACAAATGGTTCATTGACCCACTTCCGAGGTCATCTTCGTTCGTGTGTGGCAGGCGCCGGAAAGGCACCTTGGCGGGTACATACTCTAAATACGTTAATCTCCAGCAATTACAAACCTTGCCTCTCAAATAAACTTGGCATGGCCCAGGTAATTCAGCCGCTGAAGCTCCCTTGACCGAGATACATTTTTCGCTTGAACACTGGAAGTTGAAAAATACAGTTGGAAGCTAAGCCCCAAAAAACGCCACACTCGAACTAATTTCAACCTCGTTCATAATACTAGGGTATTAATATTAATGCATATAGGCCCATTACCAGTCACCTTTCTTAGCCCCAAAGTTCAAACGGTGACGACATTTTCGCAGAAATGCAGAAGTTTGTCATTAACGTCATCTGACTCAACAAACGAAGAGGCATCTTAAAACGTGACATTGACAAAAGGAAACGGCAACAGAAATACCCATTACCAACACCTAGAGAAATTGACATTATTTTAATTAGAAAGACACTTAAGAGGACGTAACATCATGATTTTAAAATATTTCAATTTCATTGATACCCAAAAATCAGGAACTAAGTGCCACATCAATGTTTCTAACTTTCCTGCCGCAGCCACATTGTACCAGCCATTGCATTTCATTCCATGGAAATCAAACCACCATAACGGTAATGTAAAAAAGTTGGGGTATGACCGGGTAATATCCGTGGAACATCCTATAGTATAAGTTGGCAACTGTTTCAACCGGGAAAGCAGGGATGATCACTATATACATGCTACCAATGAACAGTTGCCATTTTCAAATTGGAGAAATGATACAACCAAGAGAATGAAATATTCTAAAATAAAAGCATAATATGCAAGCTTGAACATCAAATTGAGTCCTATGACACACCTCCGCCAGCAAATCAATTCTAAATACATAGAAAAAAATCAAACTACCTCAATGAATGTTAAGATAATTAAAACGTATATTAAAAGCTTTGCTTGCTAGAAATGTGCAACAACGGATACACCAATTTGGGCAATGATGGGATTCCACATTGCAAGTACTTATCACTTGGACATTCAGACAACTGACAATTTAAATTAAATTACTACGCCTATTAAAAAGGTTAAACAAGGATAAAAAGCGGAAATACAACAAAAGAAAGGGAGGAGGGGGAAGGAAAAGAAACATTACATAACACTTACCTTAGAAACCAACTTTCCTCTAATATGATGGAAGAAAAAAATCTCATCAGAGGAGTTCAGCAACATTTGATGGCAGTTCCTCAATTACCACATTATAGAACTTCTGGATGTCAAACAGCATTCTTTCATCATCCCTTGTGACAAAGTTGATGGCAACACCTTTCCTACCAAACCTCCCACTACGACCAATACGATGGAGATAGTTCTCAGGCTGTGTTGGGAGATCATAATTTATAACTAGAGACACTTGTTGGACATCAATACCACGTGCCAAAAGATCAGTAGTTATTAAAACACGGGAAGACCCAGAACGGAATTCACGCATAATAATGTCCCTGGTATTCTGGTCCATGTCTCCATGGGTTGCTGAGACTGTGTGGTCTCGGCTTCGCATCTTGTCGGTCAGCCAGTCAACCTTCCTTCTGGTGTTCACAAAAATGACACTCTGAGTGATCGCTAATGTCTCATAAAGATCACAGAGTGTGTCCAGCTTCCACTCCTCTTTCTCAACATTGACATGAAACTGCTTTATACCCTCCAAGGTAAGTTCATCACGCTTCACAAGGATCCTGACAGGTTTGTTCATAAACTTCCTTGTGATCTCAAGGGCCTCAGGAGGCATTGTAGCAGAGAAAACTCCCACTTGAATCTTAGTTGGCAGCAGCTGGAATATATCATAGATCTGACAACAATAAAGCCAAGGTTAAATCAATTATACATACATCAATTCATTTAGGACACTAAACCAATGGGCCAATACAAGATAAATCTCCAAGATAATTAAAAGAAACTTACGTTAACGTTTCATTACTACTAATATAAGAAATTTCACATAGATAAAAGTAACATACATCTGAAGTCTGAACAGAGTATAGAGTTTATACATATTTTAAACTGTCATAAATATAAATAGGGAAATCAAATAGATTTAAGGAAGAAACTTGACGAAAAGATTAAGTAAATAAACAGATTTGACATGTATGTGTTTACATATCAATATACAAAAATACAGAGACAAGTGTAGCAATTAGTAATTACATATCAAACACAAGATAAAAAAAATTCATAATTGATAAAAGTGAAAAAGGACAAACGGAATTTTCAATTAAAAAGCACCTGATCTTTAAAACCTCGGGAAAGCATTTCATCAGCCTCATCCAATACAAACATCTTGATGTAATCTGGCCGAAGTGACTGCCTGCGCAGCATATCAAATACACGACCAGGAGTACCAACAACAACATGAACACCGCTTGATAGAATGCGTTGGTCTTCACGAACACTGGTACCTCCCACACAAGCATGCACCTTCACACCTAAATAATCTCCAAGTGCCCGCATAACCTTCTCAATCTGCTGAGCAAGCTCACGAGTTGGTGCTAAAACCAAGGCCTGGCAATCTGTCAAACCATAGTCAAGTTGCTGCAGAATCCCAGAGCAGAAAGTTGCAGTCTTCCCAGTTCCAGACTGAGCCTGTTGTATCACATCAAGTCCCTTGCAGAATGGAACTATTCCCCTCTGCTGAATAGCTGATGGCTTCTCAAAACCTAAAGCACAAATCAAACCAGTTTAAGGATTTGAACATACAATTACAAAGTAAAAACAGTGGCAGGATAATAAACACCTTGGTTTATACATAAAGGCAGCAGAATAAAGTCACTCCAAAGTGATATGCTGCTGCCATTTGTTTAAAAGATTGAAAAAAGTTCAAAAAGATTTTTTGAGGTCTCAAAATACCAGGACAGTAAATTCCAATCACATGAAAGTACAAAAAGTATTTTTTTGGCTTAAAATTTAAAAATAAGGGGGAAAAAGAAAGAAAGAAAAAGAGGCTAGAAAGAGTATTAAATCTACCATATGCATAAATGCCTCTCAGGAGATTCTCTTGCAAGCCCATAGCATCAAAACTATCATAAACCTCATCATAAGATGTGAAGAATTCCTGTCCATCAGCTGTAAGTCTGTAGCCATCAAGTCATCAAAAACAAACAGATAACATCAGCATCCCATTGCAAGTATGTATCCAAAATTAGAAAGAAAGCTGAACAAACAATGTCAGTAAAAGAAAATACTAATAAAACCAGATTGTGTACAACTACTTTGAAAAATAAGAACAATAAGAAGGTAAGCAAAAGTTCTTACAACTCATTCATTTTGGTATCATATTGACGAGCATCGAACTGTGATCCCTCGGGTGGAACTGCTGCCATGACTGCAAGATGCAAAGAGAATTTATTAAGTGGATCAGCACAAGTAAAATTAAAGGAAGTATAAAAAGAAACCACTTTAGTGTTGGAACAAAAACAAGAAAAAATATCAATATCGTCTTCAAAAAGAATAAAATCGACGGTACCCTTCAAAAAAATTAACCTACAAAGAAAATATTTCAAAACTCTGGACATTTTGAACTAAACCTAGGAAAGGAAAAAAAAAATTATAGAAGACTGAGCATGAGCGCGAAGAAAATAGATCAATTTTCTCTTAAACTCCCTGTTATATCGGTACCCAAAAGGGAAAAAAAATCGATATTACAGTCAGAAGCAATAAACACAGAACCGAGTTAGGCAAGTAAAAAAAAAACAAAAAATAAAAGAGAACTTTTGAAGGTTCAAAGGGGTTCAAAAGAAGAAAAGCTTACAATCACCCAAAATCTAACCAAGAACAATAGATAGAATTTCGCATGCCTACATGAATATAGATCCAATCACTAAAAGCTAAAGATGCACACAGAAGAAACACGGATTGAAGTATGAGAAAACGGATTGCACCGTCACATAGCAATAGCATCCAATCATAGAAGATGGAAGGAGAAAGAGGAACCTTTGGACGATGATGATGGTGGTGACGACGAAGATGAATAGGACGTTGATCAAGGACTGGTATTGTTCGCAAGAGCAGTTAGGGTTTCCCAAACTCCTCGGATCTACGCCGCGGAGTCGAGGAAACAGAACAAAAGAGCGTTTCGCAAAAGTGAGTGGGGAGTAGGAACTGTGAGACGAGCAAAGATTATAGCAATCCTTTGGGTTTTGGGAATGTGCTCTTTTTTATGTGCTTCCGAATTTGCCCCTGCCCCGCTTTTGCGCCGCACCCAGTCAACGGGCACAGGTCAAACTCTGGATTGAACCCGCATCGGCTTTGATGATGGGCTGGGCACCAGCCCGTAAAGACAACTACTACAATTAATTAATCGATTAATTACTCACTCAAATAGTCAATTGCATGTGTAAATTATTGCTATTTCTTAAACATTTTTATCTGCTTGAAAGAATATGTTCCGATCTTAATTTTCTTTCAGAAGTAGTAAAACAAAATTGATATTTTAAAAATAATAACAAATATACGCATAAGAGTGTGATTTAATAGTAATCAAATTAAAATTCTAGTGAAATAAATATTACTTATAATATTAGAGTTTAATTTTGTTAGATAACAATTTTAAGAGACGAACAACTTCAACACTTAGAGCGAGGATTAGTCTCACACATAAAGAGTGTAAAAATACTTCATAAGATTTAAGTGTCACTTATAAGAAATATTAGTCTTACAATTATTTTGAAAACAAATTATTCAATTTTTGAAAAAATTAATTTTATTTTTTCAGTGTCATTAAAATCAGAAGGCCACTTCTATGATACACTACGAAATTAAAGTGTATATATACACTGTAATATTGTTACCATTGATTTTCTTCATTAGACGTGAGCGGTTGGATTAATTCAGTCCAACAAAATTGAGTTATTTTGTATTTTTCTTTTTTTTATTTAATTACATTGTTTCTCATTTTTTAACACAATAAATTAAAAAAAATTAAACCAAGAAGAGAAGCTTCGTTTCTTATGCAGGAAAAAAAAAAAAAACAGCACTCCCACACATGGATCTCTTTATAATTTTTTGAACCTCCATTCTTGTTTGCCAGACCAGCATCAAAACCACTCTCTTAATCCCTTTTCGACCAGTGTTCACCAAATTATTATCATAGCCTCTTTTCTCCATTGCAGAGGAACATTAATCAGTATTCTCTAAATTTCTTGAAACCATCATCATCATCATCTCACTTTGGAGGTAATGACCCACCAATATATGATTCCACCTCCCCAACTAGTGGAGAGACTTCATGGCATTACTACAGCCATTTTTCACCAATATGTTCGAAGTGGTTGACGATAAAATTGCATGGATATTACCATTATCACTGTTTCGTTGTTTTCTCTTTTCTTCCACTGGTAACAGTTGTAAGTTTTCTTTTTCTTCATCAACAATGGAGGCTTTGTGGCCTAATTTTAAAAAATTACTATTGTATTAGAAAATGGGAAGCAATGCAATTATATAAAAAAGAGAGGAAATATAAGATAACTCCTATTTTATTGGGATAAGATAATCTCAATCGTTCACATCTAAATAAAGAAAATTAACCGTACAAATGCTATAGTGTATCTATAAACTATAATTTGATAGTATATTGTAGAAATAGCCAAACCAAAATAGATAATGAACCGACATGACTTTCGATATAAGTTTAACTAGTTCAATTATTTACATTAATTGATTGAATTGAATAACATTATAAAAATAATTTACATATAACAATATGAAATAAATGAAAAAATTCATAAAATGAGAAAAAAAATACTAAATTTTGTCTAAAAAAATAATGATTGGCCAATTTAAATTATTCAATCGGCCGGTTCAAGTAATTCTAACTAGTTTTGTCTAGTTTTAATTGGTTCAAACTAATTTGATAAAAAATTTAATTATAAAGCTAACCATAATTAGTTGAATGTTCGATTCATAATTAAACTGGTCAAACAGTTTAGTCTGATCTAATTTTGACAACATTAGTTTTTTCTGCAACATAATTTGTTTTTGGCCATGAGATATGTGTAGTCTATTTTTCTTAGGCTAATATGAGACATGTAGTCACTACTCACATAGATTTTTTTTTTTTAACAAGGTATTCATATACTCTTTGTGTGTGACACTAATTTCCATTCCAAATATTGAGAATATTCTTTTTCACAAAGCGTTCCAACAAAATTACCCCTAATTTTATATGTAAAGTTCATCCCAATAAAAGTCTAACTATCTTACAACTGAGTCACATCCTTGTGAGTATTTTTTTGCTCTTATGTTTTTCTTGAGTTCGTCTATGCATGTACAAATTGTTCACAATTTTTACAAAATTATGTTTAGTTATTTGTTTGCTTTGTGGCACCATATGTTTTGTAGCCGATGAGTGTAGCTGCTTTTGCTCATTTAATCTCTAATTTCTGATCTAATTTGAGGTTTTAGAGGCATGGATGTCTATCTGCTAGATTAAGAAGAGATTGCATGAAGGATGTGTCATGTGAGGGCTAAGTGTAAAGCTTGATATAAAACTGCGTGTTGTGGAATCAGCACTTGTACATCATAGGTCAAGTGGCCAACATTTGAGTCTGCACCCGTGGTATCCTGGTTTCCTTTAACAATCTTATATAACTTTGCCTTGGAACTAAAACATGAAGGGGTGGAGAACTGTTTTGGATGAGTTCCAAGATACCCCTTTAAGCAAAAAAGAAGCTTTGGAATAGTAGCAAGCCTCTTAGAAAATGTTATTAGCGTTGTCCTATGGAGCACGGTCTGCAGAGACTCTTGAGGAGCAATATTAGTATCATCCTATTCCTAACAATTAAGAGGAAAGTGCTAGTCACCATTTGGATTTAACAGAACAAAAAATTTGGGCGAACTCAACTAACCACAGGAGCCTTTTAGCTAATGGAAGTAATCATGTGAGACAAATTGACCAAGTTAAAGCCGCATACTAGTACAATTTTTGCAAATTCAGGGGTTCGAATCATGGAGTTGTCATTTTGGGAAGAGTTTTACCATACCACTGTTGGGTCGGAATTGCGTGAATAATTGCTTGCACAATTTTATCTAAAAAAAAGCCACATACTAGTATAATGATTTCACTTAAAAGCCACATTGTGGCTGAGCCCTTGTGTTTTGGGTGTCACTGCAAATAACGATAATAAATTTAAATTCTTAATGCGTGCACAACTTCAAAGTGCTCCAAATTCGTAGTGATTTTGGTTTCATCTCCATTCACAATCTTCAATAGGAAGCTTACATTTCTCAGAATTTGATAAGTGGAGTGATACCACTATCAAATGTACGTGATCGGTAGTATCAAAGCCTACAGCGTGTTATCTCTTTGCAATAAAAATCTTGATTTGTATACAATAAGATAAGATTTGCAGCCGCAAGCACTAAGCAGCAGATTAAAGTTGCATCAATAATCGACAAACAAATTACTATGTGTGAATATGCCTCGTGTTCTTGGCTATAAATAAAGCCATTGCTAGGTGTGTTTGCCACATGCATCGTGACTTGATAAAAGTGACAATGCGTAGATCAGGGAACTCTGATGCATATTTTCGGCTTATGAATTTGGTCATGTTGTGTGTGGCAGTGAGGTCCCAACTGAGGACAGATTTTTACAAGACAACATGCCCTGGTATTTTGAGGATAGTAAGGAGAGAGGTTCAAAATGCTCTCAGAAAAGAGATGCGAATGGGTGCTTCTTTGCTTCGGCTTCACTTCCACGATTGCTTTGTAAATGTAAGTTGAGGTGCCACTTTATTTTGAATTCTCAATATGATAATCACCCTTGGATTCTTGAAATACTTTCACGGGTGATTCTGTCAAGTATTTCCAAATCAGTAGTCATATCTTTTCCCATTCTATGCATTCCGTGTGCTAATTTTTTCTCTTTCAGAGAAGAAAAAATGTATAACATGCTCCTCAATTTTCAGACTTTGGGAAATAAAGCCCCTTCAACTTTAAAGAGCATCATATTTGCGGCTTCAAATCAATTTACTGCCGTCATACTTGAATTTTCTAATCACCTACCTACTCATTGAGTTTTTAGGAGAAAAACTAGCAGTTACCTAAAATTGAAATTTTTGAAGCTTAACCATTCCACAGAAAATTATTTGGTTAGATATAGCGTACCAAGTAATTTATGTAATAGGATTAATAAATGATTTGACACTTCTAGATTTGGATTTCATTAGACAGATTTTGTCAAACCAAGTAAATGTTCTTGTTAGTTTTAAATAGCCATCATATTTTTGAAGTAGCCTTTGAGACATATTTAAACTTGAGATATAATTTGTCAAAATTAAAAAGATTATTTGCCAAAACCCAAAAGTTGATGGGGGGATAATGGGATATTCTGTATAGGACTTCCATTTTTCTTACTTCATCTAATATATTTCGCTCTCAGGGTTGCGATGGCTCGGTTCTGCTGGATGGAGGCAAAGATAGTGAGAAACTTGCTGCTCCTAACTTGAATTCTGCTAGAGGATTTGAAGTTATAGACACAATCAAAAGTTCAGTGGAGAGTGCATGCAGTGGAGTTGTGTCCTGTGCTGATATATTAGCCATAGCCGCTAGAGATTCTGTTGTCCTCGTATGTGCAATGATTCAGTTGAGCAAAATCTCTGAGCCTTTAGGACAATTGGTTGAGTTTGTGTTTACATTTTTACCATATTTGTGTTCACGTTTTGCAGAGTGGGGGTCCCTTTTGGCACGCTCAGCTAGGACGAAGAGATGGACTAGTCTCAAACGGGACACAGGCAAATCTTTCACTTCCTTCTCCATTTGACACACTAGACACTATCATTTCCAAGTTCAACAACGTTGGCCTCAATCTAACAGATGTTGTTACTCTATCAGGTATAATGAACAGGAAAACAATGGTTGCGCAAACATGTGAAGAAATTATTTGGAATCTCATTCGTTCAAAAAAAAAAAAATAGTAGAAATTTTCTTGCTTGTTTCTACTTCTAATTGAATATGTTACTGATATCTATGATGTTCAATTATTTCTTTAGGTTCCCACACTATTAGACGAGCAAGGTGTGCTCTGTTTAGCAATAGATTGTTCAACTTCTCAGGGACAGGAGCACCAGACAGTACACTAGAAACCAACATGCTCGCTGAGTTGAAAAATTTGTGCCCAAGGGATGGAGATGGAAACACGACTAGTGTGCTGGACCCGAACTCAGTGGATCTGTTTGATAACCACTACTTCCAGAACTTGCTCAGTGGAAAGGGTCTCCTTAGCTCTGACCAGATTCTCTTTTCGAGTGCTGGGGCCACTGCAACCACTAAACCTTTGGTCCAATTTTATAGCGACAATGATAGAATTTTCCGTGTGCAATTTGCCTATGCCATGATCAAGATGGGGAATATCAATCCACTAACTGGTTCTAACGGAGAGATTCGGAAGAACTGCAGAGTGAGGAATTCTTAAGGATCCGCAGATTACAGACAGACACAACAGAACTAGGAAACATCTGAAGCATCTGAACTTACAAATTTTACTCGAGTGGAATTTAGTCTGTGAAATTGGAAGGACGTGTGTATTCTTGGTGTGTTTTTTTTTGTCCCACGTTGGAGCCTGAAAGGGGGCCATTGGCCAAAACATTATACCGATCACTCCTTGTTTTGCTGTCTGTATTTTACATTAATAAAGTTTAAATGAAACTTATATTTATTTCTATATATTGATCATAGATTGACCCAAGAAATGTATTGAATATATATTTGGATGTGCATTTACTCTACTTTATTGGTCCCTCCTCTACCCCAGCCATGCTCCCTTAAATGAGGAAGGAGTGGACCTCCCCACAGTGGACTCATGAGGTATTTACGTCTATAGGGGTCAAAAGCCTAGTGTTTTCATTTTGTTTTTTCAAATATATAAAAGTTTAAGAGGAGGAGAACCGAGCTAACCTTCGAGTGTTTTCTGCCTCTAAGTAACATGGTTGCCTTTACTTTGGTGTAAAAAAAAAGTTATTTCCGTATTTGAATTTTATATTTTTTATATACTTATCTTAAATAATAATAAAGAAGAGAAATAAATTTAATTTTTTTTATTTTTTTAAATCATAAAAAATCGGTATGCGTGTAAAAACAAAATATAAAAATAACATAAATTGTTTGTTTGATATGTTTACCCTCAAAGTTCCTTGACATCACATCCTCTTCCCGCTGCTTGTTATGATAGCTTCTTAATTTATAAAAAAGTGGAGGCGTTGGATCTAGTGGGGCCATAAGAACAGACGGTTTAGATTGCATTGGTGCTTTTTCTTACGAAACCCGTTTCCCGAACTTCCGGCTCTGGCATGCGTTTCGCGCGTGACTTGACTTCTCTTCACCAAACGAGTCGTTTCTGATAAGGGTAGCCTGTGCAGAGCTCGATGCAATCCAAGAACTCCACGTGGAAAACTTGGATGTCTGTTAAACAACTCAGCAAATTAAATTGCACCATATAACTCTCCCTCCTCTTCCCCTATCTTCTGAAACTGAAACCGCTCAGAGTCACAGACTCACAGACACACTCACACGCACACAGAGCTCGTAGCTCGTGGTGTTAAGGACGTCGTTGTTTAAGACTTGGAAGCTGATGAAAGTGCGGGCTTGGTAGAGAATTGGCTCGAATGCCATGGTGAGGAGCAGGGAGTGATAAAAAGCAGTGCCGTAACAAAACCCAATTCGAAGCGAGAAAAAAAAAAGATTCCCAAGAATGGAGTGCGTTGGAGCGCCGAACTTCGCTGCAATGGCGCCTTCTTCAAGGTTGCGGTGGCCAAGAAGGAAGCTTGCGGGAACGCGAACCTCGTTCTGCGGCCATGCCGTCTGCTGGCATCATCGTTCGCACCTGCATTGTCTCAGGGTGGAAGCCAAAGCCGGCGCAGGGAGCGACAGCTGCGTCGCCGTGAAAGAAAACTTCGCCGACGAGGAAGACTTCGTTAAAGCCGGTGGGTCTGAACTTGTTTTCGTCCAAATGCAGCAGAACAAATCCATGGAAATGCAATCCAAGCTTGCGGATAAGGTTTCTGCTTCTCAGCTCTGTTTCATGGATTTTGATTATTATTGTTATATGTTAAACTTAACTGTGATTAGTCCTGAAAGCTTGATGAGGTTTGGATGCGAATTGGCCATTTCTCTGCGTTTTGGGCTCTGTTTTTTTGTTGAAAATTCAAAGGATAAGGTTGTAGTACATGGTGATCAAGAAGTGGTTGACGGAGGGTTTTGTTTGACTTTTGCTTTTAGGTTACTATAGCTGCTTTCTGTTGTTTGAATTGTCGTCTAGAGAAGTTCCAGATAAAATATGTATATGACTTTCTTTTCTGAGACTAATTTCTCAACAAGGTTCCGGGCATCAAGACTGCTGCTTTTTAGTCCATACTTTAAAGAGTTCTGTTTATATGAGTAATTGCACTGTGCTGTCTAGTTTCAGATGGGGTTGCATTTCTTTTATAAGATGTTGAAATCGGAATTTGGAATTACCAAATCAAATTTACTTTCTTTTTGTTTGTATGGATGGAGTTGAGGCCCCTTCTATGAATAAAAATGATGTGAGGTGGTGCCTCTTATTGAATCTCCTTCAATATAGCCAAGCATGATCTATCTTTTTGGTAATAATTTTTGTAATTTTGAAGGCATTGATAGCTTTCCTGCACCAGTTTTGAGGGTTCTGGTGATACTTACAATTTATTTATTTATTATTTTTCTGGAGTTCTGTTTTCTTTCTGAGAACCTGTGCTTAACCACTTTTGCAGTTGCCACCGATCTCTATAGGAGATGATCTACTGGATCTAGTAGTGATCGGTTGTGGTCCAGCTGGTCTTGCTCTGGCTGCAGAATCTAGCAAGTTAGGATTAAAAGTCGGGCTTGTTGGTCCAGATCTCCCCTTTACAAATAATTATGGGGTGTGGGAGGACGAATTTAAAGGTACCATTCTTGCTGCATCACTCTACTGATGTTATCTTCGCACTAGGTATGCCATTTGTTTAGATCTTATGAGTGTTGGATAACGAGGTTAAGGTTATAAATCAACAGAGATAATGCTGCTGAATGCTGATGCTTACTTATGAACAACTTCTTTCAGTAGTAATGTTTTCGCCCTTCAGTTTGAGACACAAAAATGGTGACCTTGAAATTTTCTCACTTTCAGTGAACTTATGTATCACTTGCCAAACAAATTCCATTTAAAAGCATTTCTATATGCTTCTGTATCCTGATGAACCACTGGACTCTATGTTATCTTGATAGTTTTCAGTTTGGACATTTATGCCCTAAGAAACATAATATATTTTCTTTTTGACAGGAGCATAAGTTTTGCTTGTTTTTACATATTTATGAACATGCTTCATTATAATATCAGGTCTTGGACTTAAAGGCTGTATCGAGCATGTTTGGCAGGATACCATTGTATATCTTGATAATAAGGATCCTGTTTTAATTGGACGTGCTTATGGACGTGTCAGTAGACATCTGCTTCATGAGGAATTGTTAAGAAGGTAAAACTGTTTATGATATATTTAGTATCATTATCATTTCTGCTGATTTTAATTTAACTTCTTAGTAATAATTATTTTATTTTTTAGATTTATGATTCATATTAATTTTCCCTAGGTGTGTCGAGTCAGGTGTATCATATCTTAACTCAAGAGTAGAAAGGATTGTTGAGGCTGGCAATGGTCATAGTCATGTTACCTGTGAATATGATATTGTAGTGCCCTGCAGGTACAATATAATTTGCTTGCTTTTAAAATCTTTATCGATTTATCTATTGTATATTGAAAATTCTGACATGTTATTATAGGCTTGTTACTGTTGCATCAGGAGCAGCTTCAGGGAAACTGTTGCAGTATGAAGTTGGGGGTCCAAAGGTGTCTGTCCAAACAGCTTATGGTGTGGAAGTTGAGGTAGGAGGCTGGCTCTAAGGTTTTCAGTTTTCTAATAAGTGCTTCTTGTTGGCTTGATCCTAGTATTATAAAAAATATCCTACATCATTAATTGTATATGGCCTTTCTCTTATTTCCTAAAGCTCTAGATTTTTCCCGTCCTGCATCTATTTAAATGCGTGAACAAGGAAATTTTCTTGCTTTGTGTGGTAAATATGATTGAGTTGTTGTAAAAGAATAATGGAAGCAGTCTGGTGACAAGCTACTGTTTTCATTATCTTTTTCTTTTTTGGAAATGCTGTTTTCATTATCTTTGATTATTTGGTGTGTGTTTCTTTTTCTCATACATTTTTTTAATAACAATACAGTTTACAAGTCTGTTTAAAATAATCAAATATTGGCGCTTATCTGTATCAGAAATAACATAATGTTTTTGGAGAACAAGTGAGTTTTGTTCCAAATCCATTGGTTGTCTCTAAATATTAGTCTGCCTTCTGTAACATTTTTTTAAATTAAAAATGTTCAGTGTATAAAATGTGATAGCTAGTAACAATAACATTTTTTTGTTACTATTTTAGGTGGAAAACAATCCTTATGATCCAAACCTGATGGTTTTCATGGATTACAGAGACTACATGAAGCAAAATATTCCATGTCTAGAAGCAAATTATCCAACATTTCTTTATGCAATGCCCATGTCTCGTACAAGAGTGTTCTTTGAGGTTTGCTCAATGTTTTTCAGTGTAGTGTTTTACATTGCATGTTACAGTTCTATTTGGATTAATGAAAAATTGTCAATTGCAGGAAACCTGTTTGGCGTCAAAAGATGCCATGCCTTTTGATTTATTAAAGAAAAAGCTATTTTCAAGATTAAATACGATGGGGATCAGAATCACAAAAACTTATGAAGAGGTAAAGGCATTGGAAATGCTAGGATTAATTGTAGTCTAGTGATTTTTTTCCGATTGTATATTTAGTGTCGAACAAGGGCTCATCCTTATTCCATGTAGTAGACTGCTGATGTGCACATTTATATTGTTAAATGACCACTCAATACAATTCTTGCATATATTAATCCTACAAATTTTAATTGATGGTATTTGTGGCATCTATTGGTCATCAAATATATGCTCTTTCTTAGTCAAATAACTTGTTCTTTTTCCACTGAAAGCCTGTATCATAATGGAGAACAGTTGTGGAGTTGAAAGCCTGTGCTTCCCTTGATAACAGTTTCTGTTATTATCCTGAATTTCCAGCTGTCCTTCGAGCTGTTATATTAGAACTCCTGAAATAATAATGTGATATGGACAAGTTCTTTCAGAGCATCTAGGCATATCTTGCATCTGAATCAGAATTTTGAGTGCCCAAAAAATTTACCTTTCATCTATACGTTTCTACATAGGAATGGTCTTATATCCCAGTTGGTGGATCCTTACCAAACACAGAGCAAAAGAACCTTGCCTTTGGTGCAGCTGCCAGCATGGTGCATCCAGCCACAGGCATGACATGGTCATATCTTCATTTTTAAGGATATTTTTAATCTAAAGTTATGTCCTTATATCAATTTTTATCCAATAGGCTACTCAGTTGTGAGATCTCTGTCAGAAGCTCCAAAATATGCTTCAGTAATTGCTACTATTTTGAAAGAGGGTCATGCAAGGGACATTATTACTCATGAAAGAAGTAAAGAGAATCTATCTATGCAAGGTAATCAAGTCTAATTTTGCTTGTTATTTGATATTGAAGTCCACTTTAACCTCCTTTTAGCTTGCTTTTTGACTTTTGACTCTTTGACTGACAACTAGACTATTTGTGAGTTTGTTGACACATAAGAGTCTCAAATTTCATTTAGGCCTCCTTGAGAGAACTTTCACTAGTTGCTTTTGTCTGCTTGATGTATTGACAAAATCAGAGACTCTTGCTCAAATGTACCTTTTCATTTGTTAATATGAGAACCGATCTGTTAGAACCTATGGAGCTCAGCGATTCTATTAACTCTACTTGTATTGATAATCCTATGGGCCCCATTGATGTAATTCTGAAATATGGGTATTTTCAATCCCCATTTTAAAATTTTCTCGAGAGGCATTGCATTTTTGTATACATGCTATGAACCGGTTGCACTTCAGGTTTCCTGTATACACCGATGATTTGCAACTGTATACATGTTCTTACCTTTATGCTGTTAACCGAAAATTACCGCAAAAACATATTATATCATGGACTAGAGTGTTGGATCCTTTCTCATTTATATGAATCAGTCAGACAGACCATTCCAAACGTGAAACCTGTTTATTATTTTTTTTTTTTAATAATGGATTCTTTCAGAAAGAGTTCAAGATTAAAATATGCTTATTTTGTTTCTATCCTTAAACAGTTCCACTACCTGGTAGAAAAATACATCTAATTTTGAGATATAGATTTGGTGTTTATTCCAAAATTTGAGAGCAGACTGTGCCAGACTTGTATATGAGGTTTAATGTGGATGTGAGGTTTTCCACTTGTATATGCATTTACATTTTCTTTTTCATTCAGCTTGGAATACACTTTGGCCACAAGAAAGGAAACGGCAGAGAGCATTCTTTCTTTTTGGATTAGCGCTAATTCTGCAGCTGGACATTGAGGGCATTAGAACATTCTTTCGTACTTTCTTCCGCTTACCTGACTGGTACGATCTATTTTCTCTCATTTATCTTGGAATTTGCCTTATGATGCTTTTCACTTATAATTTGACTGGGATATGCATTGAGCTTAGCAAAGCCTTTGCCAGATTTGTAGGTTCAGCTATACAAATTTTGCTTCAGTCCTACAGTTTCATCAAGGACTGTCTAGGCTTAAGTGGCTGAAAGCCAAAGAAATACGAATACCCCATCAGATAACAAAATTCCAAGTTATTTTCAAATAGGCCCCTGCTTATTTTTGAGTAAAAACTCATGGTAGTAGCCTATCTGATACAGCACTGTTTAGATGGCTGCCAAAATGAATTTTAACGTAAATGAAAGAATGGACCTGATCAAAACCTGAGCAGAGGCTGTAACTTAATTTTGCAGTTTTCATAATCACAACATCATGAGTGATTTTCTTTCTTTCTTTTTCTTTTTCTGCATTTGTATAGTTCTTCAACGTCCACTCATAATTTTCCTATTTGGTCCTTCATTATTCTTGCCTTTTCTTTCTATCCATTTCAAGTAGATCCATGATTCATTCAGTAACTGGCTTGAGGATGGATGGACGTTGATATCCCAGAACAATACTTGTCCTCACGGTGAAACCTTCTCTTCTGACCACCCATTTACTACTAGATGCTGAGGATCATTGCCTACAGGCTAAATCGTGTTCGAAAACCGAATGAGTTATTCTCTAGATTATGAATTAGTGCAATATACTACATCAACACTATTATGTAATGCCCTTGCTGAAGGTAACATATTGTTTCAGTGATTAGAATTTGTCGCTAGGATTAAGGTTCATTTGAAATATAATGATAACTACAAAATTGAGGTAAAACAATTTTACTCGAGAGCAAGGCTTCACTGATGACCAATGTCCATGACTCCATGAGATGATAATAGAAAGAAAGCCGCATCTTTAGTTCATTTAATTAATCCCATTGCTGTTCCTAGGTAAACCATTTGAATTCAAATACTACTGCTTCGGTTTACAAAAGGCTTCTAGAGACACCTGTTATTATATATGATCTTTTGCTATCACTTACATGCTATGACGCTCTTTTCCTAAAAATATATGTAAATGTTGACCTAGTGGGCCGAAAGATTAATATGTAATAATAAACTTTTTGTTAGTGTTAGATAAACCGGTTAGCTATTTCATGATACAAGCCCGACTGCGTAGCTTATTGCTCAAGTTTTTTTTTTCTTTTTCTTTTTTTGGACAGAAATTGCTTGAGTATGGAATGATGGTTAAATGTTTTTTCCTTACAGGATGTGGCAAGGATTTCTTGGCTCCTCTCTCTCCTCTACAGACCTTGTATTATTTGCATTCTACATGTTCATTATTGCACCAAATGACTTGAGAATGTGTCTAGTCAGACATCTGCTTTCAGATCCTACTGGGTCAACTATGATAAGGACCTACTTAACGATATAGTGCATTTCTATAACTTTTTCCCCTCATTAGGTCCCTGTGTTGGGAGACAGGTTAGATTACATTAGGAGCCATAATAGAGGTTAGTAGGTTCTTGTATATACATATATTTAACTAAAACCAGAGATGTTCTTACGCTTTTAATATTCCTTCTGCTATTAAACTGCATGTGGACATTTTGTAGTTTTCTTATAACCATTTTGTAGATAGGTTCAGGGTTGTAATGTACTTATGTCTGTGTCGCTGGTTTTTTGGGAGGCTTTCTTTCATTATTTTCTCTACCTTGTATTAGTCTTGCTGCCTTGACGAGTTCATAAAAGGATCATAATACTTTGTTAACTGAACATCGCGTTGATGCCTATTTTCAAGGATAAATCTAGGGTATGCAGTTGGAGGAGACTACTAGTGCTACTTCATCACTTGTTTGCATTTTGTCCAAATTAAATAGCTTTACCATCGACCTTGCTGAGACAGATCTTCCTTTACATTGTTAAGAAATTGCCTTAACCAGAAAGTGCATGCTCTCTTATCTCGTTCATCTCATTATTTATACGAAGGGCACCCCATTTGCGTTTGGATCCTAGAAATCTAAAACAATGAACAAGGTTGCTGCTGAGAATAAAACTCCTGCTGTTACAATTTTATAATTGTCAAAGGATAATGCGTTTCTTCAGGAGGCATTTCTGGGACTAACTTCACGCTTAAATTCATATTCATAGCTCAGGTCTATTTACTGTTGTGACGTTCATTCCTTTTCTACATAGTTGAAACAAGAAATTCAAATTCTGGTTGAGAGTTGAGATTGTATCGAAAGATCACACTGAATGCACAAACCGTATTTGAACATGAGGACATGTATTCCCTGTGTTCAACAGGGTAACTGGGACGCTCTGCTCTGATCAAGCACGGCATTTCAGATGGTGAGAATTAAGGAATAACGCATTTTCTTCCATTTGAGAATCCTTTTTTTCCCCCTTGATACAAGGCAGCATTAAATTTTTACCAGCTTACAAAGTTCCAGTTTCACACAATATACTGGGTTGTTCTCTGCTTCCAGTACAATAAACAATAGAGCCAGGCAACAACTTCTCTGCTTCCAGATTTCCATCATTCAAAGTTGAGCTAAGAAAGCCCACCTGGTTGCTTTCTGAAGCTAATTTACCTTCTAACTTATAGGTATCTAAGGTAACTGACCAACATATTTTGCACTGAACAAGATCAAGATCTAACAGTCATCTCGTTTTGAAAAAACATGAGAAGAGCGTCTAATTTAACAAAAGTTAGGAGAGAATGGAGTAATTTTTAAAGAAAAATTACATTTCTCCTGATGCTGCATGGCTTAGAGAAGGGGCTGGCTTCCTCTTATTTCTACCTAATAATACTGACAATTTTATCAAGATCCCCTGCCCTCTGAACCTTACTCATCACTTCTTGAACAAGAGGAAAATAAAAGAAGCTAAGCCCATTCCTCAAATAAAAATTATAACGAAGCTAAACCTCGAATACTCTTCTCCTAAATCAATTGCAATGTAAAATATTTGGTAGTCGTTTAATGATGTGTAATAGCTAATCTAATATCAAAATCAAGCGGCCTTCCAATACATCATGAAAAAAAACAAACAAACAAACACAGGAAAGACAAAGTCAGCAACTAAAGCACAAATTTACAGCAGAGATATCACCATGTTAATAAATCTTCAGATTACCATTGAACAAAAATCCTGGTTTGTGAAACAAAAGCTGGATTGTTAAGGAATCAAATTATCAAAATGGCCATAGATATTGCCAATGAGAAGGAAAAAAAAAAATACTGCAAGGGGATTCATATGATAAACCATCTAGTGTCTGAAGCTAATTCCTCGTGACAACTAGATTACTACACTTTCCACGAAACTAAAATCCCAAAATTTACTTAGAAGGTTATGAATTTGAAATATCTCTACTTGTGGTAGATCAAAGTCAAATGGAACCAAGGGCCCAAGGGCTTCTCATCTTCTACTAGGAACTCATCTTATCAAAAACCTGATGAAAGACTCATTGAGGATTAATTACATCGTTTAGGAATGTGTTTAAGACTTCATTCAATTGGGTGATTTCTCACTCTTTGTAATCATTAAATTTCAAATCTGCTGCCTAGTAATAATCACGTTATTAGGTTGGCTATCTGCACTTGGCTAATCATTTTTCCTTAGCTTCTAAACTTGCCTGAAGGTATTATACAACGTACAAGTTCAATTATTGAGAATGACAGAAGAAAAAAAAAAAAAAAAAAGAGAGCAAGAAAACATGTTAATGTCTATATATGTTTATCATTTCACAGTAAAAATTATTGTCACAGAATAAAAGGCTATACGTATGACCAGATTTATGCAATCAACAAAATCAGCAACAGATATGAGAAGGCAGGTAAATAATTAAAGTATAAAAAATAAAATAAAATCTGCTTTGCTCCTCCAACAACCCAAGACAAAGGTGTTCAAGAGTCACACTAGGAATTTTTTTTAATAAAATAAGAATTTATTGAAAAAGAAGAGATAGATAAAGCAGGAGGATCAGGAATCCACCAAACAGCACCAATCCAGAGTCTCACTAGTCACTAGTTGTTTCATGATTTTCTCTGATTAATCAAGCATCAAATCCAAGAATACTTAAATTCAATACTTATACACCAGCAAAGAAGACTTGAATGACAACGTCAACAAACAAAACACACTAAACTGCCCACAAAAGCAGATACCAATTTACTATGTCAATGTATCTTTTTACAATATCCCATAAATCTTGTCTTATGAAACATTAGCTAAACAGACAATCATTACTGTGTCAAATGACATCAATCTGGTTCACATGATAACCCTGTCCTAACCTCCTACAAGTATGAATATCTGTACTTACTCATGAGTCATGCCAGACCATCAAATGGTCCAAGCTTACTCAATATTTAGAACCACAGATGGGAACTATACTTTCCACGTATTTAAAAGCCCGAAAGAATACTGGTCCTATATTAACGGGAAACATTTGCACTGGCTGCTGGGTATCAAGGTTATATGAAAACAACAGCCCACCCTCCTCTCCTGCAAGAATTTCAGCTTCTTTCCAAAAACCTCGAAATTTCCCTAGTCCAACAAGCGGTCCAATGTTAAATCTTTTATTCCAAGTATCTTCAACACCATATTCATTCATTACCCAAATCTCAATCCGACTTCCAAACAAATGACAATTATATTCTTTAACACAAGCAATATGATCATCAATGACAGCAATGTTCTGATCCACAAGAACTTCATTCATATCACCTTCAGTACCGAGGGGCAACTTCAATTTCCAAAATACTTCGTAGCTCATATCAAAGCAAAGGATTACTCTTTCATTTGTGTCAATAGTCAGCCAATGGAAAACTCCATTCAGAAACGAATTAAAATTTTGAGAAGCTATAACACCTGAGTTAATAATACCAACCATCTTCCATGAATTAGTACTGAGATTATACACCTCAACCTCGGCTGGAGGCAGTTGATGAGTCAGTGCATAAAAGATTTCTGTAACTCTCAAAATGCTCACAACCTTGTAATCATTCGTTTTGGGATCAATACCAAACCCCAATATGCAATATTCCTGTCCAGAGCACAGTTGAGGACGCATAGGAAGAACCTTGATCTCTCTTGTTGCCGGATTCCATAAAATTAACTGATGAGGGATGTCAAAATAAAATCCAAGAAGACAGAAAATTCCATTGCAAGGCCCATGAAATTCAATCCGAACAACATCCTTGTTTGGGAATGGTAGCTCCAATTCATCGGTGGGCCGTGATATTTCTGGAAATGGTAGCCCTAAATCAATGGGGGGCTGTGGTCCTTCTTGGAATGGTAGCCCTAAACCAATGGCATGCTGCGAAATTTCCCGGTACAGTATCCCAAAACCAATGGCAGGCTGTGATATTTGTGGGGATGATAAGTCAAAGGGGGGCTGTAATATTTCTGGGAATGGTTGCCCAAAATCAATGGAGGGCTGTGCTATTTTTGGGAATGGTATCCCTAAAGCAATAGGGCCCTGTGATAATTCTGGGAATGGTATGCCTAAAGCAATGAGGGGCTCTGGTATTTCCAAGAACGTTAGCCCTAAATTAACTGTGGCCTTTTGCATTTCATCAGAAAGCAATGTCAAGTAAGGATTTCGTGCATGTGCACTTTGGTAATGACAAATCAGGAGGAAGGGGTCCTTCTTGATGGAGTAGTGAAAATGTTTGGTGATGAAACTATGATTTGTGATAAGAGCATAGTAGAACTTACTTAAGCTTTTGAATCGCACCAAAGACTTTACAGGGAGCCTTGCTAGGATGTCCACCATGATATCTTCAAGCATATCCTTCCATT
Organism: Castanospermum australe; assembly: GCA_019955255.1. Classification (NCBI taxonomy): domain Eukaryota; kingdom Viridiplantae; phylum Streptophyta; class Magnoliopsida; order Fabales; family Fabaceae; genus Castanospermum; species Castanospermum australe. Next base: position 324,353 of record NSJW01000183.1, read on the forward strand.
CCATTCTGTGGCTTTTTAAGTTACACACACCAAATTACTTGAGGAACTACACTGGAAAAGTGAAGATGGGCGATGGGTCGCAGCAGGGGCAAGAACTAGAATTGGGGATATATATATATATATATATATATATATAAAACTTTTGGGGTGGTGATCAGCCGCAAGAGGCTGAACCTAGCCCATCCCTTGGGTCAGTGTTGGCATCCAGCCCATCAATCATGTTTCCCAATTTACTATGTACCGAAAAAAAGTATTTCCTAATTTGACTGTAAGGCATATACAATGAAACTCAATTAAACAATAAAAAATTAACATATATACTCTATGAAGGAAAAATGATTTTTTTTAACTGAAGAACTACAACAACCAAGCCTTATCCCACTAGGTGGGGTCGGCTACATGGATCAAATGATGCCATTGGGCTCTATCAAAAATCAAATTTTCAATTAAACCGTTTGGACTAAGGTCTTTTCTAATGGTTTTTCCTAAAGTTTCCTGCAGTCTTCCTTTACCCATTTTAATCACACTAATCTTCCATTTGATCCACTTTTCTCATTGGAGCCTCTAATGGTCTTCTTCTCACATGACCAAACCACCTTCGGTAAGTTTTTGTCATCTTCTCTTCAATGGGTGCTATTCCAAATTTCTCCCGTATACATTCGTTCCTAATCTTATCTTTTCTTGTATGTCCACTCATTCACCTTAACATTTTCATCTCCACTACACTTATGTTATTCCTCTTGTTGGCAGTGGCACTTTTGGACCCAACATTCATAAGTAATTTGCAATCACAAATAACGCCTGAAGCATTTCTTCATTTCATCCATCCAACTTAAATCCTATGTGTGACATCCTCATCAATCTCTCAATCACTTTGTGATAATAATAATCAATAATGTTTTTCCTTTAGAATTCTGAAGTACTCAACCATTCTCAACTGTCCAAATAATTAAAGAACAATGAAATAATTTGAGAACTATTTTGGTTTAATTAATGATAAAAACAATTTACTATGTATTAAATATTAGAATGAAAAGATGTAGTACATTGCAGTTTCAATGTATAGCATATCAGTATTTAAATTATTGTGTAGGAATGTGCTTGCTCAAGGAAGTTTTCTCAAAAAAGAAAAATTTTACAGAACCATGTGAAAGAAAGGGAAATGTTCCCATAGGGAAACAATCCATGGTTTTCATGATTGCAAACAATTGGCAAGGAACACAACACACTAAGAGTGGGGCAAAATATTAGAGAAGCTAAGTATAAAGGTTAAAGATATGTAAGTTATATTGCTTCTTTTCTGCCTAATCCTGATTATGTGTATGGAATAGTATATAATATGAAATTTATTACATTCCTATATAATTTCAATTTGCAGCCTTAGCTAGATTTGACGAATTAGTAATAAGTGATGAATTCTCTAGTCTCCCCAAATTTCTCCTCATGTGAGTTAAAGCAATTTTATATTCAAGCAAGTTTCAACATAGGAGCCAAATTAATTCTATAATCCATAGGAAAAATCGACAAGATTTATTTTAAGTGAACAGATGGCAGTATGTTTATATATATGTGATCAAAGCCATAATAGTTTCTCTGGAAGAAAAAACATCATGTTGCTAAATTGAAAAGTTCACATTACACAATTTGACTAATGCTATAAATTCCTTTCACATTTTCCAAAAATGTTTCTTGGAGTTGGAGTATACCTATGATTACTGAATATGGCCTCCTTATAGGAAGAGTTGCAGGATATTAACTGTAACAATCCTACAGCAACATCCCATAAAAAAAGATAACATAGAATAGAACAAACATCACAATTACCCTCCACATGTACACTCACAGAAATAGAAACAGTAAATGAAATACCAGCTATATTTGACTCATAGTATACTTTCTTGGAATTTTGTATTCTTTCCCACTCAGACCATCAAACAACAACATTGTTATTCCAAGGATAATGCAGCCAAGTATCTGGTAGCAATCTATTAATTGAAAATGCCCGTCTGTACCCACAGGAGGAAGTACTAATGGCAACATACTGAATTCACCCTGAGAACTGTTGCTTTTTCTCCCACCCCTACCTCAAAACCAAAAAGCAACTTGGGAACCACCTTTACAAACATAATATTGTAGGAAATTAACACTGCAATTTTTGGAGAAAAAAATGATGACCTGCAAATAGTTCAATTAGGGACCTTTAAACCAGTTATTAGAAGAATTCAATCTGAACAGTTCAACCTTTTTCTTCTTATAGAAAATAGATTTTACTAGAGAGAAAGGAGGAAAGTACAGCTAGGAGCAGATAAGATATCCCCCAAAACAGAGAAAACTAGATACAACAAGGAATATGAATAAACTCAAGAATGCAAACAAGGTTGAGTTGCGAACAGGTATCTCAGACACACATGGTGCAATTGTTTGAGAAAACAAATCCTAATTATGATGAAATCAAGCACAACAAGTCAATTGAATCAATATGAAATGCAGCAACTATTCTCCTAAATGGGGACTTCATTTCAAATTTTCAATAGTTGTGCAAGTTCTGCAACTTTTTCAGAGAAACTATTTTCCAATTGCAATTTCTGAATAGCAAGTATAATATCACATCCAAGAGATAGAGATATTATAGCAAAGCTGCTTTTTTCTGGCAAACTCGGTTAAAAATTGATGTCTTAATTATCCAATGATACTACTTGACTAGCAAGAATAAAAGTCACATGCATGCATCTTCATCCTAAAAATTACGCAATAACACATTAAAAAAGTTTATCAATTACATAATTTCAAATACAGCAACATTATTGAATAGCGGGGATTAAAATGGCACAAATTTACTGATAAAGGAAAATTAAAGAAATAACACATAGAAAGTAATATGTAAAACTTGTTCCTCTCCACTTTTCCCTTAAAGAATTAAGATATTGAATCTTCAGTAGTAGTTTGATGATCCATAGTTTGGCGATCCATCATAACTTAATGATATCAAAACCAAGTAGCCTGGCAGTGCATCTAATATACAATAAGAAAGAAAATAACAAAGACAACCTCTGCAACTAAAAGTATATAATAAATATATACAAAATATAAGTGCATCCATTTCAATATCTTCAGAAAATTACTCAAAATAGTATTCTCTTAAACAAAAGCTTGAAAGTACATAATTACATTATCAGAATATTATTGAAATGGTCCAAAGTCTTCTTGTCACACACAACAATATTTGGAGAAAGATTGATGTTTCCACATTGACTATGTACGAAAAAAGATACTTCCCAATTTACCTGTCCATAGACCAGAGTACTAGGCTTTCCACAAAAGCCAGACAGCCATTGCACTATCAGAATATTATTGTATCATGGAATGATTATATGGAACCAACTATACCCATATTCTTCAAAAACAAGAAAAATCTATTATTTTTTGTTTTCCTTTATTGAGGAGAAAATGATAGAACCTCACCTAAGGTAGTTTAGTTATTGTGAGAATTCTTTTTTCCGTTCCCAATAGCCCTTGCAGTCGGCCTCCAGCTCCACCGGCCACCGCTTTCAGATCTCCACCGCGTCCCGCACGGCCACACGCACCCAGTCGCGTCTCGTGTGGATATTAGCCGTCTGCTGCGGAGTCCAGCCCGCACGCCGCCGCGTCTGACGTCTCCGGCCAGCCTTCTGATTCAGTGGTTCTTCATTCTGGCAATACTTTTTGACCCTTGCCTTTTTTCCTTTTCCTGGTTTCACCTCTCACTCCTTTCCTGGTTTCACCTCTCACTCCTTTCCTGGTTTTCCTGTTCTGATTTTGGAATGATTTCTTGTATGTCTTTGGGGCTATGGTGCTGTGGAATGATTTTTGTCTCTGATATTCTCATGGGTTATGTCTCTAATGTCTTGTGTTTTTTGGTGCAGAAGTATGCAAGTAGTGTTTATAATCAGTATTCAGTATTCAGATATTTCTGTTGTTATATTGTGAGTATGATTAGTTCGTTTAATGTTAGATATCTGCCAATAAAACTTACATTGTGAATGTGTGATTGAATGTACTGATTGTTTTGTTTTGGTTACAATTTTGGTTTTGCAATGTATTATTATTTAGTTATTATATGGTAGATGAATTTATCAGTTATTCATCTTTTTTTATTATTTTAAAATAATAAATAAATAATATAATATAATTAATATTATTTATATTTTAAAAAAAAATTATAATAAAAAAGAAAATTTGGATTTTGAGATAAGAATGGATTCATCTAGTTGTATGGGCCGTTTGGCCAGTGTCCACTTAACCAATTGGACTCTCTTTTTATTTTTATTTGTTTAAATCTTTAAATTCAACCTGATCCTAACTCATCTTAATTCATAGGTTAAGTGAGATTGATCAAAATTAACTTTTACTAAAATTTAAAGCATTTTCTTTACCCAATTCGTGTACTATGCAGGTTGGGCCAAAATTCACAATTAACTTGAGTAAATTATACATTTATTAATAATAATACATATTCTTTTTTATTTTAATAGTGTAAAAATTATATGAAATTCATAATTGACTTGAGTGTATTAAATGTTATTGATAATAAATACATATCTTTTTAAATTTTAATATTATAATAATTATATGGAGTTTATTTAATTAGTCATGATAATACATATTCTTTTAAATTTATTCTGTAAGTTAATTATATTTTTATTTTAAATCATATCTTATTATAAGTTAAAATATTATTTCATAAAATCTCTTATTCATGATTTCCATAAAAGTACATATCAAGTGCAATAAATATTATTAATAATCTTTTAACTAATTTAAAATCTACGTCATAATTTTTATATTTTGATAATTATATAAAATTTATTTAATAAGTCTTGACAATACCTATTATTTTGAATGCAATTGAAAGAAATAAGTTTCTTCATGTACACAACAATTAGTTTTTCCAAGGAAGATTTAATAGGAAATCAACGAATAGATAGTACACGACAGTTGAGCTCATTGTTGCGATATTCTCTACAAATTTATCTTGGTCTCTAATATTTTTGTTTTCGTTCTCTCAGCAAAGCTCTTGTATTGAAGGTTCACTTTATAGTCTTAAGAGTCACTGTACTGAAAGGAAAATTCACTCCTTGAATGTTAATGAGTTATTCAAAAACCTATCTATTGCATATTATTATTGTAAAAGAGATTTGCGTTCATATATCTCTTTGTCTAGTTTGAAGAGGTTAGTATAAAAAAAAATTATTTGTCTAACTTTAAAAGGTTAGGTTATATAAAAGAACCCTTATATTTTAACTTAGAGAAAATATGGTAAAAGAAGGAGAATTTAGTTCATCTAAAACAAGAAGTTTACTTTAGAAAAAAAAAAGTAAAGAGTTACAAACATTGATAAAAAAAACTTAACGGTTGATATCATGATAAAATACATGTGCATATATAACAACTTATAAAATTATTAAAATCTACTTCTTTAATTTTCTCATCAATAATTATAACTCTTTACTTTTTCTTCTAAAGTAAATTCTTCGTTTTAAATAGGCCAAACTGGAAGACGAAATTTGATTCCTCTAAAGTAAGGAATTTTTTTTTTAGAAAAAAGTGAATTATAATCATTAATAAGAAAATCAACGATTGAGATCATGATAAAATATATACACATGTACGACAAAAATTAATTAACAAAAATCTTAGTATTTTGACTTAGGAATAAACGTAGACTCTGTTTTAACCAAATTGGTCTAAATTCTTGTGATTTTCGCTTACCATTTATATTTATTGGTTTAAGCTCTTATAATTTGCTTTCATTGATCCTATTTGTTATTTAGTTAAAGTTAATCTGAACAAATTCAATTGATTCAATTTTTATTATTATATGCTATGTTTTGATATTGCTTGACTTATGTTGTCTTGTCTTAATTGACATCTTTGTTAACTATTTCTCTTAACTTAGCTTTTGTAAGTGTATAAAAATATTTTATTGAGAGGGTCTCTTAATCACGACAGTATCCAAAAAATTAATTTTATAGTAATAGTTATGGTAATACCATGGTCAAAGGCCCAAAAAAATAGTTTTACTTGGATCACAATTCAATCATCTTCCTATGCTTCAAACACCGACAGACACAATTAGATGAATTACTCTTGATTTGTTTCTTCTAGTGTTGCATAGGCTACAGCCACACTCTAAGTCAAAAGATAAGGACATTATTTGGTAAGAAGAAATTCAAAATTCTCATTTTCATTAAGAACTAAGTATATATTATCATAATACTTAATATTAAAATTTAAAAAATGCAGAAATGTGATGAATTTACTTTAATTCAAATTTATCAGCTTACATGTTTATCTTAAAATGCAATGTATAAATTATTTTCATATTTCCTTTAAATCCACAACTATAAACTTGTCAAACAAGCTAGCTTGGAAAAGTTGGCAGGCCGAATAGGAAAGCTTGCCAAGTTGAACCAAAATATATGTTAAAAAGGTCGAAAGATCCAGATTGAACGGGCCCATTTGAGCTATTTTTATTTGTTGGGCCAAACAAACAAATGGACGAGATTAAAGATATTAAGCCTAGCTTTCAAATATTGTAGAGTCAAATGGGAGGACTTAGAAGACCCAAAAAAACTTGAACTAAGCAAGAACGAAGGTGGCATCGGCTTCAGAGAACTTGAACTAATGAACACAGCCTTGCTAGCTAAACAAGTGGGGGGGGGGGGGGTGCTAAAAAATCCTGATACAATGTGGGTTGGAATTCTTAAAAGCTTTTATTTCCCTCATGAAGAATTCCTAGATTCAAAGAGGAAAAGGAACTCATCTTGGTGTTGGAATAGCATAATGCATGGGAAACTTTTTCTGAAGACAAATGGTAAGTGGGTTATTGGCAATGGTAAAAACATTTTAGTTTAGAAAGACAACTGGTTGGGGTCAGAAAAGGCAGTCAATGTGAAGCATCTTTAAGAAGACTTAGAGGTTGGATTATTTTCTTGAGAATGAATGCCCTAATTGGAATTTAGCAATATTAAGAGAGTTTCTTCCAACTAGTCAGGCTATCAAAGCCTTTCAATTACAGCTAAGGAAATTGGAAGGAGAAGATATCTTCATTTGGTCAGGAACAAAATCAAGGGAGTACACAGTTAAATCAGGAGGATACAAAATAGCAAAACAATAAACTGGTATTCCTAGTTCAGGTGCTAGTTCTTCTTCCTATACTATCCCAAATGAAATCTGGAAGATAATATGGGCTATGAAGATTCCTAATAAGATAAAAGTATTCATATGGAAATGCACACATAATGCCTTACCTGTTAAAGCCAACTTAGTCAGGAAGTAAATTGCTACAGACTCCATATGTCCAGTGTGCAAAAATGCCCCGAAAATAATAGAGCACACCTTACTTCTCTGTCCTTGGACCTAAGCTGTCTGGTTTGGATCTCAAATTCAACTTTCCCCAGTGAATGACCAGATTACTAGGTTAGATGATTGGTTCTGGAAGAAATATCAAGCTCTTAAAGATATCAATGACAATGTGGAGGAAGGGTTGGCTATGATTTGCAGCCTAATGTGGAGCATTTAGAAGGGAAGAAATAAATAGGTCTTTGAAGGATCCAATACCAACCCATTCTTAGCTATCGTCAATGCTAAAGATCTCTGCAGCGAATTTAGATCTGATCCTTCTGTTCCACATAGGACAAATCCTCTCCATTTTGTTTGTGTCCAACAACCTAGTCAAAGGTGGAGGATGTCAGCGCCAGACTGTGTTAAATTCAATGTAGATGTAGTTTTTAACTCCTCCAATGGTTGGGGTGCAATTGCAGTGGTGGGAACGAATGCCCAAGGCCAACTGCTTTCTAGGTGGGCTAAGAAAGTGCCTGCAGGGTCAAGTCTTATAGTTGAAGCCTTAGCATTGAGAGCATGTGTTTTGGTGGCAACAAGGCTTGGAATTCCAAATTTGTTACTTGAATCAGATTGCAGGGAGGTGGTAGAATCATGTAGAGGAAATCTCAAAAACTAGGAGATCTTGCAAATAATGGAAGACATCCTTTAAATCTGCAATAATAACCACAACACCAGGAAAGGCTTCCTTTGGGCAAGTGGAAGTTGCAACTCAGTAGCCCACGAAATAGCTCAACTGGCTATGTGTGGGAATCTGCCCCTAGATTGGACAAGGAATCCCCCACCAGAAATCCAGTCTACTCTTGCCAGAGATATAGTGAACTCTTGTTGAAAGCTTTGGCTTTCGTTGTGTTTGTTTTTCCAGCTTGCATACTTGTATTTCCTTGTTTCTATTCCTTAGTATTTCGTGTAGTTGGTGTGTGCTCCTTGGGCCTTCAGGCCTTGTAACTTTTCATGGATGACCAAAAACAAAAAAGCCCCATAGAAAAAAGATGACTTAGTAAGTCGGGTCCAAATTAACAACTTCATTTACTTAAAGAGGATAATATTTAAAGGCATGTGCCAAAAAAATAAAAAAATACTACATAAAAATGATTTTTAAAACAAAAAGATACTAAAAAATCCATAGACTCTTTTCTTATTTAACTTATTAAATAACAAATTTTTTAATCTCATATAGTATATTAAATATTAATAATTTCTTTTAACGTAAGCCCTTAAAATCTTGAAAGTTCATAATCTTGAAAAGTCATGAACTGAGTTTTTTGTTCATTAAAAATTCTTCTAAATGAAGAAAATAAATAACTTTAGCTTTCTTTACCTTTTTTTTCTTCAATCCAAAATTAACTTAGGATACAAGATAAAATTTATAAGGGAAAATAAATTATTCTATTAAAATACTTAACATATATACTTAAGATAAAAATAGACAATTTTTTTGGTCAATTAAAGACTTGACAAGGTATTCAAAAGAAATGTCTTTCCTTAAGCTTCTAAACTTACGTAAGGCTAACGAATTCATACAAAGCATGGCAAAAAATCAGAGAAATAAAACATTTTACTGTCCTTATTTGTGAACCACCGAACTCTAAAGATGTCTAGCTTGTCATAGAAAATAAAGATTAGATACAAGACCATATGTACGCAATGAACAAAATCAGCAAATATGAGGACAACTAATAAACAGAAAATAAATAAATAATTAATACTCAAAACTTACTCCCCTACTCCTCCAAAAACCCTAAACAACTAATTCAAGATGTAGATTCTCACTAATTGTATCATGATTCTATTTAATTAGTGTGTCAAAATGAGCTAAGTTCTATGGGCTGACTTGAATAGCCTGGTAAATGAATTGGGTTGGATTAAAAAATGTCTTTATTTTTTCTTGATTTTGCCTTGGGTAAATTTTGGAATGACTTCACGATCCGAATGTGATTTAAAAAAAAAAATTATCAAAAGAGTGATACTTTTTAAATGATAATTATGATTTAATTTGATAATAATTTTAATGGTAAGATAATTAATTATATACATAAATATATTATGACTATTTTATAGTATCACTAATTATTAATTATTATTTTATGATTATATATTATTTATTAATATAACATTTATATTGTATAATAATAAAATAAAATATAAAAATAAAATAAAATAAATTTAAAAATATATAATATGATTTTAATAATTTTTTACAAGACTATAAAAAAAAATAGCTTTCATTATAAAAATATATTAAAAAAATCAGACAAGTGGGCTGGCCCAAAAAATGTTCGGCCAGTTCAAATAGATCAGGCCAGCCTGAATTAACACCTGGTTGAATACAAAAACTATGAAAATTTGTCAATTCATTACATATACGAGAACAAAACTCAAATTAACACAAGAAGCCCATTAAAGATGATAACGATTTTACAAAGATAATTCTCTATTACTTTTCTTCAAGTATACATGACTAGAACTAGTGGTTCTATAGCTTATTCTTCCACCCCCGAGACAGATATGGGAAACATGCTTTCTGCATAACTAAAAGCTCCAAAATATCTTGGTCCTACAACTTCAACTGGGAACTCCTGCACAGGCCTCTGGGTATCAAGGTTATAAGAAAACAATGTCCCATCTTCGCCTCCTGTTGCAAGAATCTCACCGTTTTTCCAAAAGCCTTGAAATTTTATCAGTCCGGGGAGTGGTCCAATGTTAAATCGTTTAGTCCAAGTTTCTTCCACAGCATATTCATTCATTACCCAAATCTCAATCCGACTTACACGCAGAATGTGAGAGCTATATTGCTTAACATAAGCAATGGAATCATTGACGACAACAACATCAGAATACAGACAACGTTCATGCCCACGTTCTTCAACAACTGAGGGCAACTTCATGTTCCAGAACACTTCGTTGCTCATGTCAAAGCAGAGGATCGCTTCGTCATCCATTCCATCGACCAACCAATGGTAGGTTCCATTCAGAGAGGGACTAAATGTGCGAGCTAGTTTAAAAGCAGAGACATCAAGATTAATCATTTTCCACGAATTTTTACTAAGACTATATAGTATATACCTCGACTCTAGGCTTTTCAATTACTCTCATGAAATCAACGAGGTTCTCCACACTTGGCCAAAAGATTCTTCTTCTTCTGCCATAGAGCGACACGATGTTTACGACCTTGTAATCGTTTGTTTTGGGATCAGTACCAAACCCTAGCCTGCGGATTTCACCAACACCAGTACAAGGTTGGTGACGAGGTAAAGGAAGAACCTTGACCTCTCTTGTCGCTGGATTCCAAAGAAGGAAGTGGTTGTTAAGGCTTCTTACAGAATAATATCCATCAAGAACAAAAATGCCATTGCAAGGACCGTAAGCTGCAGTGCTTAAAGCATCGATCTTGTCACCAAATGGTAGCTCTAAATCGATGGGGGATTGTGATATTTCTTTTAGAGTCTCTGACGTTTCACCAGAAAGCAACGTTATGCAGGGGTTTGATGAGCATGTAGTTTCGTCGCGAAAAGTGAGAATGCTGATGCGGTGTTTGGTGGAATGCTGAAAATGATTTTTGATGAAATTGGGGTTTGTGATAACAGCGTAGTAGAACTTACTTAGGCTTTTGAATCGTACCAGGGACTTTACAGGGAGCCTCGCTAGGATTTCCGTGGCCACATCTTCGGGCATGTGTTCGAGTGCCATTCTGTGCCTCTTCTGAGTTACAGACACCAGTTTACTGATAGGAGTATGATGGAAAGATGAAAATGATTGATAGGTGATGGGTTTATAGATCAAAACAACAAATAGGAAATATTTACCATTTACCAAATCAATTGTTCCCAACATTATCCCCTTTCTTAGCCCATCATGATGGTGCTTTCCAAATAATATAATGTATTTTACCATTTATTCCTGGGGGTGCATTTTAAAAGATAAAGTGCAATGTTTATATCCATTAAATAAAAAACAAAAATTTGGATTTGTAAAATACACATAGATCGCAAATTAGGAATTTGTCAAAATCTTCTCTTTGATTTTCCCTTCAATGGTTATTTATTTATTTTCTAGTATAGTGCACTCCTGAATCCAAATCCTTTATCCTTTATTTTATGAGTAATGTTATAACATTTCCTCCTCCTAATTACTTAAAACATAGCAAATAGGAGAATAGTTATTAAACTAATTCAATAAAAGAATTTAAAATTATTTTTATTTTATTTCTGTATAAATTCATATATGCAATCCTTATAGATTTTATTACTTTTCGAAATAATACCATTTAATAAGAAAGCAGGTGGTTGAGTGACGTAAAATATTTTCTCCTTTCAAATAATACCATTTAACATTTATTTTTTTTTCTATATAAGTACAAATATGCAATCCTTGTCAGATTTGATTAGTTTTTGTACTAAACAAATAATGGACGGTGCAGATTTCCCAAGTTCTGCCTACCAAGAAGTCGCAGAAGAAAATTGTCAAAATTTCACCGGATTTGAATAGTTCAACTGAGTTAACTGCAAACTGAATATTTAATTAATTATAATATAATTTCATAATTAAATTTATAATTAAATTAATTTTAATTAATCAAAATTAATTAAAACCAATCATTAATATTTTTTAAAGAAAATTCAATTTTTTTTATGTTTTATTAAAATTTTCATAAATTTTATATTATTATGTATAAATTTTTATAACAACATATGATTCAATTAGCTTATTTAAATAATTAAACATGTTAAATCTAAATTAAAAATTTCGTTGCTTTACTGTTCGATTCAATTTTAATAATATTAAAAAAATATGTGAGTTAAAAGCAACTTGATATTGCATAATTTTAAGAAGGTTTAGCACAACACAAAATGAATTATTAACTCCAGAGAAAGAATAACAAAAAATTATTTTTAAATGTACGTATGACATGAAATAGGTATGATGTGAAATAAAGACGTGACTTAATTGTAAGTAAATTGAAATTTTATTGAGACAAATTTTATTTGCAATATTAGGATTAGCTAGAAAACACTTTAAATATCAAAAGAAATAATCTCAATATCCGAATTGAGAATTAGTCCCATACTAAAAAAAAAAAAGGCATTAAGTGATATCACACTTTAGTGGCAGAAAAAATAATTTTGCTATATTGACAAGTTCACATCACACAATTTGTCTGATGTTAAAAAATCCCATCATCTTTTCCAGACTCGATTCTTAGAGTACCCACGGTTATTGAATATGGCCTATTCATTGGACTAGTTGCAAGATAATAATTGCAACAGCCCTGTAGTAACGTCCCAACAAAGCAATAACTCAGAATGCAAAAAGCATGCAAACTCGCTCATGAGCCCTTGTTCAAGTGACACCAAATTCCTTTGTGTACTGCTTCATTCAGGGTTCAAATTGAAGCCCCTTTGCCTCCACTTTTACTTATCCTCCCCCTTTGCCTCCACTTTTACTTGTCCTCCACCCCTAGCTGGAATACTTTTCCCTAGAAAATACAGTCCTCCTTGTGCTGCCTCACTCACGGAATTTGATGGCTGCCTCTGTTTTGATACCATCAGGGTGCCTATTTATTCTCAAACTTCTTAAATATATCATCCTTTCCTAATCCATCTTACTCCTCATCACTTCCTGCAGATATTTAAAATTCTCCAATAGTATTTAGCTATATCATATGTCAAAGAGTGACACATATAGAGCAACTATGCCAGGGAAAAGGAGGGGAAAAAAGAGACACCTAAAGATATACTATTTCATCATGTCTCTTTGGTATATCACTATAAATTCTAGAAAACAAAAATTATATAGAGCACATTATCCAAAACCTATAAACAAAGATCAAAAGGGAGCAAATAATGGATAAGAGGGATGTAAATTATTCAACAGTAGTTTGATGATGCACAATTGATAATCTCGTAATCCAATATTAAAACCAAGCAGCCTTCCAATACTTCAAGTATGCAAATCAAAAAACATAGGAAACACAAAATCAGCAACTATAACACATATACAGTAGAGAAGTCCGTGATAATGAGATGACAGAGCTCTTCAGAATATCGTTATAAAAATATCGCTCTTCAGAATATCGTTATAAAAATATCGCTCTTCAAAACAAAAGCTGGATAGTTAATGAAATCACATTATCATATCATTCACAAAATCAAAACAGGTTCTTCTCACGTCACACAAAAACTCTTTGCCAGCGGATTAACAAAATAAATTATCTAGTGACTGAAGCTGACTCCAGTTTAACTAACAGAACTAGATTATTAGACTTTAGACAAAAATAAAATCCCAAAATTTGCTCAGAAGTCCATGAACTTGAAATCTCTGTACTTCTATCAAGGTCATCAGGAAGTATTTCTCATCTTCGACATGGAACCCCCAGTGAAAGACTCCAATTCAGGATTAGCCTCGCCATGTTGGACAATCTACTTGTTTTGCAGACTAATCATCTTTCCCTAAGCTTCTAAACTTACCTAATAGTAGTAGAGATAAGGCTAATGAATTCATACATCATGCATGGCAAAAAACCTGAGAAACTAAATATTATAATGTCCTCATTTGTGTACCACCTAGCCATAAAGATGTCTTGTGACAGAAAATAAAAAGACTAAACACAAGAGCATATATGCAACATACAAAATCAGCAAATATGAGTATAAACAATAAAAAGAAAAAAATAAATAAGTAATACTCAAAACTTACTCCCTGCTCCTCCAAAAACCCTAACCATCAAATTCAATATCTATATTCTCACTAGTTGTTTCATGATTCTGTCTAACTACTCAATACAAAATTGAAGAAATTTCAATTATTACTTATACAACCAGAACAAAACTCAAATGAAAACATCCACAAACAACACAAGAAGCCCACAAACGATGATAATGATATTAGAATGTCAATGTATCTTCAAGATATTGCAACAAATCAAATCTTATGAAGCATAAGCTTAGTAAATAATCATTACAATGCAGCAATTCTGATCCAATGCTATCAATCCAGTTCGCACAAGATAATTCTTTATTACTTTTCTTCAAGTATGAGTACAGCAAGTGGTGCTAGATTACTCCACACCCAAGACAGAAATGGGAACCATGCTTTCCACATATCTAAAAGCCTGAAACAATCTTGGTCCTACTTCAACTGGAAACTCCTGCACAGACCTCTGGGTATCAAGGTTAATAGAAAACAATGGCCCATTTTCCCTTTCTGATGCAAGAATCTCACCATCTTCCCAAAAGCCCCGAAATTTTAGTAGCCCAGGGTGTGGTCCAATCGTAAATCGTTTAGTCCAAGTTTCTTCAACACCATACTCGTCCATTACCCAAATCACAATCTGACTTCCCAACATATTGCAACAACTATATTCCCTAACATAAGCAATAGAACCATTGATGACAGCAACATTAGAATACGTACAATGTTCATAAGTAGAGCCTTCGATATCAGACGGCAACTTCATTTCCCAAAATACTTCGCTGCTCATGTCAAAGCAAAGGATCGCTTGGTAATCAAGGTTAGTACTCAACCAATGATATATTCCATTTAGACAGGAACTAAAGATTGGACCAGCCAGTTGAAAAGTAGGGACATTAGCATTGATCATTTTCCATGAATTACTACTAAGATTATATACCTCAACTTTAGGCATTTCAATTGCTCTCATAGAAAGTAAATCCAAGATGTCTTCAGCAACTGTCAAAATGCTTACAACCTTGTAATCATTCGTTTTGGGATCAATACCAAACCCATGTATGCAGATGTCCCTATCAGTGGGTGGGCGATGAGGTAAAGGAAGAACCTTGACCTCTCTTGTCGCCGGATTCCAAAAAATTAACTGGCTAGGGCTGTTTAAATAAGTTCCATAAAGACAAAAAATGCCAGTGCAAGGACCATAAGCTACAATCCTTATAACATTCTTGTCACAGAATGGTAGTTCTAGATCAATGAGGGGCGACGACCTTGATGGCGAAGATAACCCTAAAGGGCCTTGTGATATTTCTGGGACATGTAGCTCTGAATCAATGGGGCTTTGCGATACTTCTGGGGATGGTAGCCGTATATGAATGGAGTGTCCCGGTGTATCTAGGTTTGCCAACACTGATTCAAAGAGGGTGTCACGTATGTCGGGGAATGGTAGCCTTAAATTAGGGGGGGGCTCTAATATTTCTAGGAATGGTGGCCAATCAATTTCAGGGAGTGGTAGCCCCAAACCTGTTGGCGTCTGTAACATTTCATTAGAAAGTACTTTTATGCAAGGCTTTGATGAGAATTTACTTTCGTAACGAAAGGCTAGAAGGTAGAGGTGGTTTTGGATGGAATAGTGAAAATGTTTTGTGATGAAATTAGGGTTTGTGATAACAGCATAATAGAACTTACTTTAGCTTTTGAATCGCACCAAAGACTTCACTGGGAGCCTCGCTAGGATTTCCATGGCGACATCTTCAAGTATATCTTTGCGTGCCATTCTGTACCTATTTTGAGTTACAGACACCATCACACCAACTTACTTATACGAGTATGCTAGAAAGATGAAGATGGGTGGTAGGTGATAGGTCGGTGGTGGCGTCCAACCAATCAAAACGACAAACGGGAAACATTTAGACCAAAGTTTAATGTTCCCCATTCAGCCAATAAAAAAAAAAAAAGTTTAATGTTCCCCAATTTACCAAATTTTTTTTTCCCAATATAACCGTTAGACTTACAAGAAAAAACATGAAGAAAAAAAATTATGCAAATGGAAAATGATTATATTAAATAACTTTATGCATGCTCAGTGAAGGACAAATAGACAATTTTTTTTTTCATGTGAACAAAGAATTAAGATATTTGTCTGTGATTACATATACTTTTTTCAATACATTATGATGTCAGCCTTTAGTAATGCTCAAGTCACCTCCATAATAATTTATGCTGGTTAGTTTCTTTATAGCTGGTATCTACTACTACTACTACAGCTAGTAACAATAAAACAACAACAATAATGTTTTTCCTTTAAACATCTCAAGCACAACAGGCATTCTCAACTGTCTCAATAAATAAGAACTATTTCATTATGCTAATTATAAAATAATTTACAGTGTATGAAATAATGGAATGAAAATAAATATTACAATGCACTATGAACATTTAATATAATCAGTTCTTCACGTATTGTGTAGGAATGTCCTATCTCAAGGAAATTTTATCCAAATAAAAAGAGTTTATCTTACAGAACCAAGGAAAAAAAGGGGGAGAAATTATTTCACCGGGAGACAAACCATGGCTTATGATTGTGACCAGAAAGCAAGGAACACACTACACAAAGAGATGGAGGAAAAAATAAAGAGAAGCCAAGGTAGAGTGATGCAAAATTTTATCCCCTTTCTTTGCCCATCCTTGATGGTGTTTTTAAAATACCATTTATAATATTTCTATATAGATTCAAATCTGCAATCTTTATCAGATTTTATTAGTTTTTGAAATAAATAATGGATTTTGCAGATTCCCCAAGTTCTTCCTCATCAAGAAGTCCCATAACAAAAACATGCTAGTTAAAGCAATTTGATATTGCACAATTTTAAGCAAGTTTAAACACAACACAAAATGAATTATTAACACCAGAGGAACAATAACAAAAATTTGTTTTTACGTGAACATATCACAGGAAATAGATGTGATGTGACCATAGTCAAGATAGTTCTGCGGCAGAAAATATAATTTTGCTAAATTGACAAGTTCACATCACACAATATGTCTGATGTTAAAAAATCTTTTCATGTTTTCCAAATATAATTCTTGGAGTACCTTGGTTTCAAGAATATGGCCTCCTCATTGGAAGAGTTGCAAGATCCTAACTGCAACAGTTCTGTAGCAACATCCAAACAAAGCAATAACTCAGAAAGAAAACATGCACAATCACAGGAAACAGATAAAAACAATAAATGAAATTCCACCTTTATTTGACTCAGAAGTACATACCTTGGTTCTTTGTATAATGCAGCAAAGCGTCTGGTAGCAGACCATTGAATGAAAATGCTTAATGTCCCCACAAGCAAAGAGTACCAGCAAGAAATTTAGACAAAGCATTAATGGCAACCAACCATTGAAGGCCGAACTCTCAGAACTGTTACTGTTACTCCCCCTACCTCCATATCCAAAAGATATTTTTGAAGCTGATACATAGCAAATTTTAAAATAAACAATGTGATTTCAAAGGGGGAAAAAATAACACTATGCCTAATTAGTTAAAATTACATCATGTCAGCCATTATTATAAGATATGTACGTACAACAATGAGGGACCAGCAAACCAGTGATTAGAAATATTTAATATGTCAAACTCAGCCTTTACATTGGAGTTATGAAGTGAAATGAAAAAAGTGGAGGAACCTGTACATTACACATATGCGATCATCTGTACATCTATTTCTGGTGACTTGTAGACGCCAATGGCACAGTGGCTATGGCAAATAAAATTCGAAAAACATCATACATCTATTTGCATAGACTCTAGAGCATTTGAATCAGGATCACGTGCAAAGATTGCTGGTCTTCCAGAACAGCTAAGTGTGTAGGGTACACCTATAAAAGCAGAGAGAAAATTAAATAGAGCATCTCTTTTGGCAAACTTACCCTTTAAGAGGGCTCTAAATCATGGTGACATGGTGAACTACTAGGAATGTTATTGAACAAGGACATAAGGAATACCAGCTTTATCAAGGTTTGCTTTCAGCATGGAAACATTCCGGATTGCAATACATGTGTGACGATCTCGACCCCCATGTTCAGTTCGTCCAGTCAAAAGGGTCAGGATTTGGAAGCTCCATCAAATGAATCATCTCGGAACCTACCCAGAGCCAAGCACCCCTGAATGGAAGCTTATCATGTGGCCTTGCTTCATTTATCTTGAGGCCTAAATTTCATTGAATTTAGTCATTCAAATACTTGCTTCTTGTTAAACAAAAGTGTATACAGAAAATATTTGAATGTTTTGATAAAAGTCAAGAGATCTTTTGAGGTCTTCACACAAAATTCCAACATGGTGAACACTAACAACCCCATAATCTGAAAAATAGCAGCAAATTGAATTGGATGAGACTTATTAAGACATGCAGAGAATGAAAGTATGTCAATGCTTACAAAATGACATGAATTTCATGCAGCTATGTGATTAAAAAAACAAAAGAACAAAATGAATTAGCAAAATCACATAAATAAAGCAGAAAATGAACAAAAATCAACAACTTACCACTTTCTTCATTGATACGGACTGATTCTTTTTCAAGCACATCCCCCTCAACAGCCATCTTAGTTTTTATTGTCATATTGGGAATATGACATCTCCCATTTCTTACACTAGCATGACAAAATTTGGATTGCATGTTTGTAGTTATGGGCAGGAAGCTGACATTATTCCACTACAACAAAAGAGGGTCAATAAACAAGAGAATTAAGATCAGGCATCAGAAATGAGAAAGCATATTATATGACTTATTTGCAATTATCAAGGCTTCCTGCTAAGAAATTGCTCAAATTACAAGCTAAACTGTAATTGCAGATATTCACAGTCTCCAACTACTTGAGAGTTACATGCTTCCAAAATCCATTCATTGATGATTTTTTGTCCAATATGATTGAGAAACGCCACAAAAAAAATTGATTTTTTTATTTGTTTTCCCTAACAGAAAATTGATTGTGTTACCACCAAAAAATCAGGACAAAAGATATAAAACATATCAAAGCATCGGGGATAAAGGGAGTTACATGCTTCCAAAATCCCATTCAATGATGATTTTTTGCCAATCTAAATGGCATCAAATGCCAAAGAAAATTCATTATTTTCTTCCTCCATTTTCTTTGATTAACAATTGATCAATGATCATATTTATCACCAAAAACAGAGAGGACAAGAGATAAAAGACATATCAAATCAAACCATCAGGGTGTAAGGGAGATGATGGGTAGTGTGAAAGAATATATCACACCCAGAAACACATTTCCAGTATGAAATTGCCATAGAAAATGAAATATTAGTAGATAGGCACAATTATGTGATTCAATTGATGGCATAGTAATATATTTTCTGGGAATGTTTGAACTCCTAGTAAGCTAGAATATTAAATCAACACGGCCCAACAACATAAGTCGTATATCTGTTAGAAATCCTTGAAAATCCTTGAATTTGTACCTCGTCATAAAGCTTCATGAGGTTTCCCAAAATGTTATTATTTAGCAGCTGAAGAATTAACAAACAACCCACTAACTTGTTGATTAGGAATAACTAGTTAAGAACTATCACATCCGCCCAAGTCTTCTCACCCCATAGAAGAAACACAAACCCACTCTCGCAATCAGTATCTCATGCGGTCATACCCATAAAGCTTAAAACAATATGGAGAATTTTGAAAAAAAGAAGAAGGGAAACTCCAGTTGCAACTTACAATTTTAAATTGTAAGACAGTAATCAATCAGAGCAGTTATTTAATCCAGTATCTTTTCTACACATAATACCAGTTTTGAGTGATCATTCTTCTTTCTTGGTAAATATTTTTAAAAAAAATTCCTTTTTTGAAATTCTCCAAAAACAACATTCGCAGAATTTCTCGCTAAGGATCAAAGTGAATCCAAAAAGTGAAAACGCTCTTCCTATAACTCAAGCCGCAATAATATCACCTCCAACGTCTCAAATTGAAACCCCTTCGCATGATTATTAGAGAATCAATTATCTAACTTCCAAGTAATATGATATTTAAAGTTATGAGATTGGCAAAAAAAAAAGCAGTAGGAATTGCAAAATCACCTTTTGGTGCAGAGGAGGAACAAAGGAAGGTGCTTTGAGAGGGGACACCATGGCCGAGCAGCAACTCATCTGGGTTTCGTCTAGCAGTAAGCGAACACAGACACAGTTGACGAGACTCTTGCTGGGGGTATATAAGTCAATCGCATCTATGACATATACTAAAAAAGACATAAACAAAAACAAAAGCAAAGGGGTGGCTTGTCTTGAACCAATGGCAATGGGGCAGAGCTTCTAGCCTCCTACCTTGTAGCGGTGCCTACCAAAGCCAAAGGAGCTCTCATTTGTTCCTTCTCTTGCTGAAGGTAAATCTTATTCTTCTGTTCGATGGTTCATTTAGTCAGATAATTTTCTTCCGCCATTGTTTGGTTGGTTCAACTCCCACACTTGGCTGTGTCCAATACGCTTTTCCTTTCGTCCTCTTCCCCTCTCAGCTCTTTTTCAGTGCAGTGAGGATGCTGTGGTATTTGGGGCAAGGTTATTGAATTTTTTCTGAGATTTTTTACCGAGTTAATGGTGGTTGTGTCTTTGCCAGCTCTGTTGCAATAATCATCTATTCATCTGACATTTTGGTTAGGATATTGTATTCGTTAAATTCTCAAGTGTTTGGAAATTTTACGGGGAGTAGAATGTAACGAGATGAAACGTATATAATAGAATTAGATAAAAAATTTATATTATTGTTCTAATATTTAATGATGAAGAAATATTATATTATTTTATTTGAAAATTCTAATCTAAATAAAAGAAATAATAAGAATATTAACTTATATCATCCCTTCTCTTAATTTGGAAGAAAAAAAATGAAAAATAAAAGGACAAGAACTAGGCTGGATTTTCTCAAATTACATTCTATTTTATTTTATTTCATTTTTAAAAGTTCAAACAATTGTGCTCTATTATCATTTCATTATATTCTTTTCTTTTACATCTCTTACCGTTAATCTAAACAAGCTTTTAAATTTTGACGAATTTGCAACATAAAAACGAGTTAAATTACATGAAAGCTCTTAATTTATTAAACTCTTACAAGTTAAAATTTGTAAACCCTTAATTATACTAAAGAGTTTATAAGTTTAGATAAGAATATGATTTTGGCGTTGAAACACGTAACTTTAATTGATTTTGTTAGATACTTTGATTGAGTTGCCTATCATATAATTGGGTTAGATACTTTGTTATATATGTGAGTAATTTGGTTAGATAGTTTATTGTGAGTAATTGGGTTAGATATCATATAATACTTGGGTCAAGTATTGAGCTTTTTTTTTTTTTTACTTTATTACTTATGTTTATTTTATTACAAAGTTGAAATTTTGAATATTAACTAAGGATATGCTATAAAATTAAGTTTAAGTATTAAGATAGGTTTTTTAAATATTATATTTGAAGGATGTAAAATTTTATGAGTTTAACTAAACTTTTGAATGTGACAACCTTGATTGTATTTTTATCTTCTAACCATGAAGTATTACTGGACTTAGAAGATAAGCAGTGCCCATAATTTTCATAACTAAAATGTGTAGCCTTAAAAGATAAGTCGTAAGGGCACCTAAGTCCTGTTGTCTTCGAGTTGAAATCAAATATAGAGAAAGTGATATTTACACATACTTATATGCTTCATGTCATTCTCGTATGATGAGTTGGATGAAGGGTGTTGAGGAAAAAATGGAAAAGAAAAAAAAATAGTGATAATTAATTGAGCGTGAGAAATGTAACAAGATAAGTATATTTATATAATATTACTTTCAACATAGATATGAGGAAAGGAAATAAATAACTTTGGTGTCCTAGGTGTCAGAGCGAAACAAACAACTCAAAATAAAAATAAAAAAAGATTTGCCTTCAATTTTTATTTGATTAGGCAAAATTATTGACAAAACTATTTTTAAATAGTATAAAAATTAAAATAAAAAAATTGGTCTGTGATTTTAAAGTTCAACTTCGAAGCTTGATTAGGAGTAATGAATGTATTAATACCTTATTCTGTTTGTTTTGAGAATAGCTGCCTGTTTAATTTTACATTATATGCTAAAGAAATCAAATTAGTTCTTAATTATTCAAAACAAAATATTTTTTATTATTTTTATTTGTCTCATTTTGTGAGGCATAGCACCAAATATGATAAATGATTAAGACAAAAACAAGTAACTAAGATAACCATTATTATATGAAATAAATTATAAGTCCATAACATGTTAAGCAAAAATTATTAATCCAGAAGTATGATTTTCAAGAAAATGCTTTTAATAAAGTGAAAATTTTCTGAAATAAATTTTTCAAAAAGTAATTCTTTAAGATGATAACAAAATAAAAGAATTTTATAATAAATTTTCAAAATGAAGTTTATAACAAATATTTTTCAAAATAAATAATTAAATATTGTCAAATTATCACAATGGCAAGATTGAAAGCTATGTGAACTTGTTCCCATAAAACTGAAACACGTATATTACTTTTCTCGATACAGATCACATTAGCATTATTTTCTTTATACAACCTTGGGAAGGTAGAGTCAAGTAAGTTTGATTCGAAAATATCTATGCTTAATTTTAAACTGTTCCTGAAGTTTTATTTTCTAATACATTTTTTTTTCTTCCCGGTCACTACATTTTAGAAATGCCTTCTAAACAGAGCAAGATTACATTAAATTTGAATCATATCTTATAACAAAATATTTCTATAAAAGAGAGATAGGCACAGATAATATTGTATTGAGACCTATTATAATCAGTTATAAAAGTGTACTTTTTATATTTAAAATTTTTTTGTATCTTTTTCTCTAACATGTTTCACTAATAAAAGAAGATCCTAATTCGATTACATTATAATACATAAAATCCTTCAAGTTCTTTTAATAAAACAATGAAATATTACTAACAAGTGTTAGGTGTAATGATCACTCTTAAAGAGAGGATCAAAATTCAAACTCTGAAAAAGATATTTGTTGGAAGGGTTACTTAATCGTGACAGGATTAATCTCATAATAATACTTTTAAAATATCCTAGTCAAAGACTAATAAATAAAATAAAAGGATGAAATATTATCTTTTTCTGAATCCAATTTGAGTATATTTCAACATCTAAGCAACATCTTCTCCACATACAGATTTGAATGGTTACAGTTGAATATTTTGATTATAATTTGTTACACATATCATATGAACGAAACCTTAATTGATCTGGCCTAACTATTTGAACTTTTGGACTAGAATTCAAATATTTTCATTTAACAATATCATAGCAAAAAAGAAAATATATGCACAATAGAGACAAATGCACTTGTGCAATGCTCAATCTCCTCCTACTAATGACTTTTTGTTTAACAGTGCTCAACATCTTCTTGAATAATTAATATTATTTATATTTGAATAAGATATAAAATAATAATTTATTCGGTCAAAATAAATTTATTCAATTTTAATTGTATAAGATTATATAAAATAAAATAATTTGATTTTTATTTGTTATAGGATCAAGATTAAATAAAATTATTTTAATCAGATATTATGTTATCTAATATCTTATCTAAATATTATATAAAGATAAATAATATTAATTATATTATATTATTTATCATTTATACAATATACTAATAAGAGCCTAATTGGTCTGACCTAACTATTTTAACTTTTTAAACTAAAATTCAAATGTTTTCATTTAACAATATCACATAAAAAATGAAAATATAAGCATCGTAGAACAGTGCTCAACATCTCTTGGATAAAATTTTCACTGCTGGAATTACACAATCGAAGAAGTATGCTTCTACCACAACGCCAAAAAGTAGGGGAAAAATAATACCAAACAAAAATTAGGGAAAAATGTAATTAGTAATAGGTTAAAACATTGAGCGAAAATAACTACTCAATTTTGAACCTTGAATCAACATTTAGATGAATTAATGGTGTTGGGGTGTGCTCTTAAAATCATTTAAAAAGAAATGTTAATTTCAATGGACATGAAAACTTATCCAAAAATATTCATTATGATACCAAAAAATAAAAAATAAAAACATGAGACTAATGTTAAGGACAATGCTAATGAAGATGATGCTGAATATGATAAAGAATTTGATGATCTTGTTTAGCTTTCCTTTGTTTAAAGTTTTCATTTATTTATTTATATATCAAATTATGATGATGTTTAAAATACAATTAATAATTCTTGTTGTTTGACTTAAATATTAATTACGAATATGCTTATTATTTGTGTTTTAACTTTTGTTCCATTTTTATAATGCATTTTAAGCATTCTTTATTTTTATGATGAACATATATTCTGTATTAACTATTAATTAAGTTGTGTAAATTCTTACAAGTTTGAGTTCACGAATCAACGCAAGTTGTTAAGTTTAACTATATATTGATAAATGTTTTATTCAAAGTAATTTTAATGTAGTTTCTTTTTTTTCAAAACAAGTACAATTTTTCAACAAAATTATTAGTAGGTGGGAGGCCAATGCATTTCAGATCGTGACGCTTGATTTTGTGAGTTCAAACCTTTTGTGGAAGAAATTAATTTTTGGGACCACTAGAAAGCTTTTTGTGATCGGGATTTTTAGCAACCACAACAATTATGGTATGTGTGACTCAAGTGACTATTTTTCCCAGACTGTGATATCATGTTTGCATGTTATTTTTCTATTCTTCGACACAAAATAATATTGACGTGTAAAATGGACACACACCCAATCACTTGAATTTTCCAATTCCGATTATAACTTTTTGAAATTTCCAAACAGGTCTTTTCTCCAAGGGATAAACAGATAACATTCATTACGTCACTTGTACTTGTTTTATTAGTACACGTAACATTGTGGAATTTATTCACATTATTTTTAAAAAAATTAGAAAAATCTTATTTGAAAAAACCCTGAAAAATGAAAAATAAATTAAAAATAAGAAAAGTATATTTTAAAAAAATTTGAAAAAAATTATATATTAACAAATAATATATTGTCATGTGTATTACCGAACACGTACAAATTATACATGAGAAAATATTTATCTTTAATTAATGAACAAAAGAATCTATTGTCTAATTTTAAAAGTTTAAAGATGTTTCATTTGAATTTAAATATTTATATTATTATTTTTAATATTCTTGCTCGAGTATTCTTAAACTCCTTGATTATTTATAGTTTTATAAAAATAATTTATGTTTTAAAAAATTAAGAAAGTATTACTTTTTTTAATTTTTTTTTTAGTTTCTCACAATATTCTTTCACTCATTAAATGAGAGCCTAATCTCTCATATTGTTGTTAAGACTTATTTTTTTAATTTAATCATTAATATTAATAAAGCGAGAGAATTAATGAAATAAATTAAATAATATTTTAAAAAATTTAATAAAAAAAGATAATTTAGTCAATTACAATTTTTTTTTATAAATAAAGTTATTTAATAATTTTTTTAATATTTATGTGAGTACATTAAATGATAAATAGAAGAGAACAATAGATTAGAATTCATGGCTGTTTAAATATTTTTCTATAAAAAATTAAATACATATTTATTAATGAATTAATTTTTTAAAAAATAATTTATTTTAATTTTTTAATAAAAATTCAATTATATATTATTTTGATTATAAAATAAGTTAATTTAAATATAAACTAAATAACTGGTTTGTTAGCAACTTTTTACTATGAATTAATATTTCAGTAAAAAAAAATTCTTACGTGCTTAAGGAGTAAGATAATTTTCTTATTTTATTCTATTTAATGATAATTATATCAGTTTTATGAGTTATTATCTTTTTTAAAAAAAATTAATTAAAGCAAACAGTAATAGTTTATAAAAATGATATGACTGCCATTAAATAGTACAAAATAAAAAAAATATTTTACTCTTTGAACACCTAAACATCTCTTACTCAATAATAAGGGTATTGTTAACCAATGTTTAAATGCATTAATTAAGAATCATTTAATATTTTTTAGGTTAAAATAAATAATTAATTCGTATAGTTTCACCTAATTTAAATTTTAGTCCCTATTCTTATACTTCTTTTCTTTAGATATTGGTCCTTATAATTTCACTAATTTAAATTTTGATCCTTACTGTTAAGATATTGGTCTTTATAATTTTTACTCATTTAGATTTTAATCCATATAGTTTCTATTTAATAAGTTATTGGCCTCTATTTTTCATAAATGATTGGTCTCTATAGTTTTTAATTATTAAGGTACTGGTCCCTTAAGAACCAAATTATAAATCAGTGAAATTATAGAGACCAGTATCTAAAGAAAAAATTTTAAGGATCAAAATTCAAATTGAATAAAATTAAAGGGACTAATTATTCATTTTAATTAATATTTTCTTTTATATTTATTATTTAAAAAAATTACATTTTATCTATAATTTAAAAAAATTAAAAAATTATTAATTATTTTTTAACTTTATCCTTGATAATAATAAAGTAAAAAATAATTTATAGAATGAATAATAATAGTTTGAGTATTTCAATAAAAGAATACTTTAATCAAATACAATTTGCTTTTATTGTAAATGATGATATTTAACAATTTTTTTTAATTCATATGTAAGAACATTAGACGACAGATAAAAAACAAGGATGAGTAATCACTTAAAAATATATTAATTTTTTAAAAATTTTAAAATATTAAACACTTATACTTTTTATTTACTAATACTTTTTAAGTATTTGTTAACAAATATCCTATTATTTATATCAATACTATTATATAATAGATCTCATTTGATCTCTAATTTTATATTTTTTTAAAATGTTATTATTATTCAATCTTTTACAAATTAAGATAAAGGTAAAAATATTAACTAAAATTATAAAGGAAGTTATAGTAAGTTATTTTCAAAATTTAAACACTTATCAAAATTATAAAAAGTTATTTAAAGTTATTTTCATTTTCATTCAAATAATTAATTTGTAAATATAACAAATTTAAAAATTAAAATAATATACAAATTAAAACAGAAATTACAAATTGAGAGGCACTTTAATGCTTCTCAATTTATAATAATAATAATAATAATAATAATAATAATAACAATAATCTATATCTATACTATATATAGTGGGAATTCCCTCATTTGGTCTCTAATATTATATTTTTCTAAGATACATTATTATTCAATTTTTATAAATAAAAATATTAACCAAAATCATAATGAAAGTTATAGAAAATTATTTTTAAAATTTAAACACATTCAAAATTATAGGAAGTTATTTTCATTGCCATTTAAATAATTAATTTATAAATATAACAAATTAATAATTAATTTATTTAAAAACTAATTATATTTGTTACCAAAAAATAATTATACAAATTAAAAGATAAAATATAAATTGAGAGGCACTCATTTTATTATTAATAATAATAATAATAATCATAATAATAATAATAATAATGCATTTGTTAATAAATGTCCTAACTGCATTGATTAAGTACTTAAAACAAACAAGTATTAAATAAGAAATAAAAATATTTAATATTTTATAAATTAAAAATATTTAATATTTTTTCTTTAAAAAATTACTAAAGAGTATTAAATGTTTATTAAATATAAGGAATAATATTATATTTCTTTAAATAGTATTTTAATAATATTTTTAATACTTAATAAAAAAGTATTAAAAAAATAAAGGTATTTAATGCATTAAAAACTTGAAATATATTTAATATTTTATTCTTTTAATAATTAATAAAATTATTTGGTTGGTTATTTAGAAAAATTATAAAATTATTCGTTAAATCTTAAGACGCTGTTTAATAGTATCTATAGAGAACTCCAAATTAACTTGCTCGTATTTTTTTTCTTTTTTCAATAGATGGAACAGCTAAGTTGACTTGCTCATACCCGATGCAGAATCTAAGGACTACCAACAGATAGAATATGACTGGTCAACTGGACTAAATAATAGTAGCCATTAAATTAATGATTTTATGCATTAATTAGCCATGTGGGAAATCATGTTTCCTTTGTTATAGGTCATCCATATATTATAATAAAAATCTTGCACGTTTTAAATATATATGAAGTTCTATGAGTATATATAAATTGAATGGAACAAAGTGGATTCAAAACTTGTTTGTTCAAACTTCATATTTACAAATCCCAAATTTGAAATTATAAAAGTTCTCAAATAATTTAGCCCATAATTTTGATTATGTTAAATAAGAGTAAATATAAAAGAAACGGATGAAGGGTCAAAGGTGTTTTGGCTAGGATTTAATAATGCATTTAGTCATAATTTTGAAATCTTTGGATAGCAAATTTTTTTTGTGGAATAATAGTAAATATACAACTTTTTACATAAAAAAAAGTCATATTCTTCTATACATAATTCAATTTACTTTTGAAATTATACAAGGTCAAGTTATTATTATTATTATTTTACATAAATTCATACATAACTCAATAATTTTAGTTTTGTACATGAACAAATTCTCAACCTAACATAATTTTTGTTTGTATCGAAAGTGTATAGGCCAAAGTAAAAGTTTAAGAAAACTAAACATAGACAGGGCGAAATAACATGCAATGGTAGTTAAAATCTTGGAACTGTGGAGAGTCAAAGCTTAATGCATAAGACTTTTCTTCATCTCTTATTAGAAGTAAAGCACACGCTAAATAAAATATGAAAAAGTGAAAAAAAGAATAGAAAATTACAGTGTAATTTTGTAAAATAAATTTTATATTATTTAAAATATTATAATTATAATTATAATCTTATATATATTATTAGTTTATTGAAAAATGAAATCTTTCATATAAAAAATATAAAATTAAAAAAGTCCAAAAGTAACAAAAATAAATAGTATTTAATTGATTCTACCAAACAAACAATAGTATTTGAATATAAATAAAAAGTTACATTTCATATACCAAAAAAAAAAGTTAAATTTAAAAAAGAAGAAAAAATCTCACTCTTTTAATAGAAAAAGAAGGGTAAAAACTAAAAAGGTTCTTCATTTTGGCAAGAAATATCACGCTAAGAAATATCACCCATGTGCAATTTACAGAGAAACAATCTTCGCATAAGTTCCACATAACTTACCCCACAAGAGCAAACGCCACGTGGCAAGAGCATCTATTTCCACAGGTCATTTTTCTATAGCCCCCATTTCTCAACTCCTTCCTTCATTCCTTCCTTGACTTCTCTCCTCTACTCGCTTTTTTGCCTTTCCTTCCCCTGCGACCCCCAAAGCGAAACTTCTCCACAGCCTTCCACTCCATCCTCCTTCGCTTTTCCCAACGTTTTTCAAAACCCACAAAATTCCAAAATCAACATCTAGAACCCCCAACCGCGTAAAAACCCACGCTTCTGAAAACCCCTTCTTAATCATTGTCATTTAAGCTTCCAAATCCGAATCCGAACCAGGGGTCAAAATCACCGTCAAAGCACCCCGCGCGGCCCCACTCACCGCGTTCACATTTGCGCACGCGCTTCCTCACTCCTATAAAAGCCAGTCCCTCTTTCCCCTCATAGACGAAATTCTCGGCGTTCACACTTCCCTTCCTTTCGCACATTTCTTCAAACACCTACCGACACACCCACACACACACTCTTCTTCTCTGCTCTCCAGATGGAAATTGGTCCGGTCCCGTTTTTGACCCAGGAAGATTATTCTCACTTCTACAACGTGTTCCCGGACATGGACTTCAGTTTTGACGGGAACAACGGCGCCGGCAGGAAGCGCCACAGAAAGGACGATGAAGGAGGAGGTGGGAAAGGGGATGGGAGTGGCTCTGATCACGACGATTTGAAGAGCAACACCTTGAAGGACATACTCGCTTCCCTCATTCTACTGGACGAGGAAGAGAAACGAGAGGAACAAAACAGGGTCTTGGAGTCCGAGCAAGAAAGAGCCATGTTCGAGGTCAGCTACGACCAACAGGCTCAAGCCATGAGCGATTACTTGGGGCAATTCCAGGACCATTACTCCCAATTGGAGGAGTTCGATCACTTGCGCGCCAAGAGGGCTCGTCGCTCCGCTCTCGCTGTTGCCGCCGCTTCCTCTGCGGCTGCTTCTGACAGTGCCGGTTCTGATCATGGCTCGGTGCAGGTGGGTGCTGGGTCCGCTTCTCTGGGCCAGCACCGCCGGCTCTGGGTGAAGGACCGGTCCAAAGATTGGTGGGAGCGCTGCAGTCACCGGGACTTCCCGGAGGACGAGTTCCGGCGGTCGTTTCGGATGAGCAAGGCGACGTTTGATATGATCTGCGAGGAGCTTGACTCGGCGGTGATGAAGAAGAACACGATGCTCCGCGACGCGATCCCGGTTCGCCAGCGTGTTGCGGTGTGTATATGGAGGCTGGCCACCGGGGATCCTCTCCGCCTTGTGTCGAAGCGGTTTGGGTTGGGTATATCGACCTGTCACAAGCTTGTTCTTGAGGTTTGCTCCGCCATAAGAACTATTCTAATGCCGAAGTTTCTTCATTGGCCCAATGAGGGGAAGATGAAGATGAACAAGGAGGAGTTCGAATCGATGTCGGGAATACCCAATGTTGGGGGCTCAATGTACACTACCCATGTTCCTATCATTGCGCCTAAGATCAGCGTGGCGGCTTATTTCAATAAGAGGCACACTGAGAGGAACCAGAAGACTTCTTACTCGATCACAGTTCAGGGGGTGGTTGATCCCAAAGGGGTTTTCACTGATGTGTGTATTGGTTGGCCCGGTTCAATGCCTGACGATCAGGTGCTAGAGAAGTCTGCTTTGTATCAGAGAGCCAACAGGGGAAGTCTTAAGGATGTTTGGATTGTTGGGAATTCTGGGCACCCTCTCATGGACTGGGTGTTGGTTCCTTATACGCATCAGAACCTCACATGGACGCAGCATGCATTCAATGAGAAGACTGGGGACATTCAAAAGGTTGCCAAGGAGGCCTTTGCTAGGTTGAAAGGTAGGTGGTCTTGCTTGCAGAAGAGAACAGAGGTCAAACTCCAAGACTTGCCTGTGGTTCTTGGGGCTTGCTGTGTTTTGCACAATATTTGTGAGATGAGAAACGAGCAAATGGATCCGGAGTGGAAGTTCGACCTTTTTGATGATGAGATGATAGCTGAGAACAGCATAAGGTCTGCGAGTTCATTGCAGGCTAGAGATCACATAGCTCATTATTTATTACACCATGGCCGTGCAGGCACTAGCTTTTTGAGTCCATCTGTTTTCTGATTGTGTACTCTGATTTTGTCATTCTTTTGGCTATGTCTTGTTATAGTCGCATTAAAGAATAAGAATTTCATATTTTTGATGAGTATATGTACATAGATTTTTTACCCGACCAAAATATCAATGGATACTTGCATTTTGTTAACCGAAGGCCTGGGGTCACGTCCATTTGTTTACAGACATCTTCTCTCCGGTTCCACTGTCCACTTAAAACATGCAGCAATTCGTGTTCGGATAGATCTTAATTTACGTGCCTCTTCTTCCTTATGCTGTAAAAGCTTTCACTAGTTGTCCTCAATTACTGAGCTTGATCCTACCGCGTTTCTTTTCTCCATGTCTTGTGCCATAATATATGTTGTTCTGCTGTGTCCCACAATGTTTGACCTTTAAACTCTGGCGCTTCAACCCAGAAAGATTATTGGTGTACTTTTGACATTTGTCTACTGACTACTGTTGGGAGCCCGGGATCACTCAACAATCCTGTCTCTTACCAAAGGTGCAAATGCACTTCAATAATTTTCTAATGCAATTAATGATTAATCAGTAAGTAATTCAAAACTTGGTGGCTGTTTTGCCTGTTAAAGAATTCATTAGACTCCGGCGGATGCCATTCATCTTCCTTTGCGGGAGTAGAGAATGCCCCCAAACCCCATGTCTTGGCTCCCTTGATTGAGCTTTACAGAGAATTACAATGGAATTGGAATCTTTTGGACCATCTTTGCATTTGGAATATTGTTGGTCTCAGAATGCTATTTGAACTGTTGCTACTAGACAACTCTGGCAGCTGGGTTCACTCATGTAATTTTGTCTCTTTACCCGCTAGAAAGGTTTTTATTTTCCCTGCTTCATCCCCTGCCCCAACTTTCTCCCTTTTCACACCAGAAAGTAAAACTCTTTGAAGAAGTTGGAGATCTGATTTGTCAACTATAGTGAAAAATGACTGTCTGCAACTTTGCCCTCAACTTCCTTAATTCCATGTTTGGGAATAGGAAGATGACATAACAGGAAAGGTACTGAATATTGTGCTTTGTTAAGGGCCAGTATCGACGCGACCCATTATTACCAAAGACAATTTACCTGCACATTGTATTGACATTGTCTTTGTTTAGTGCCTCCAAAGAAAGCCTGTTTAAAAATACAAAGCTCGTATATTTTTTTCCCTTCTCGTTTTTGGCTAGTGGAAACATCAATTTCTGTTTGACATTAGCTGCAAAATGTTTCTGAAATAGATGAAAGTAACATATCAAGCTGCCAAGCTGGCTCTTGCTAATTTGGCATTCGATGTTGGCTCCGCAGCTCAGCATTCATTAAATTCAGATGGGTGCATTTGCATAATGCATATGGTGTGGAGTGCTTTTGAGTTTCGCATTTTGAATTGCTGCATGCTTATCAATTCAACTTTGGAGTCCGTACAATGTCTTTTATAGGAGCCGTAATTGGGAGTAAAGGTGATCAAAAGCTATACCGGAGAGTGGGCCAATATCTTGAGGGTAGAATTTTGTTGACAGCCTGTGAAAAAAAAAAAAGACAGAAATTTGTAGACAGTCTATCTTTTATTTTCAAAAAAAGTAGTTTAATAGTGAAAATATTTTTAATAAAATTTTTTTGAGAAATATTTTCAAATAGCGATATTTTAAGAAAAATATATTTAGGTTCTGCTCACCTCCTTTAGTAAATTGTAATAATTGATAAAAAAAAAACTATATTTTTACTATTTTATTAAAGAGTAGAGCCTCTTCGAAAATAAGGATAAGAAAATCAAATCAATTATTGAATTAATATATAATTAAATATATATTTATATTTGTATATATTAAAAATTATATATATACATTAATTATATACATTAGAGACTTGTATACACACACATTTATTTCATTTTTATTTTTTTCATGATTTGAAGATTTGTCAAGTATTAAAATTATAACCTCTTGATAAATATATTTATTTATATTTAATATGCTAAAATATTTTTCTTTTTTAATTTGATGAAATACTAGTGTGTATAAGTTTATTAAGACTTGAAAATTATTTGCTTATTTTGTAACCCAAGTTTACACATATATATTTGTTTGGAAAATGAAAACATAATTCAATATAGGTATATAACATATTGCGTTAGTTTAGTATGTGGTTAAAATGGGGATAAAAATTTCATAAATAAGTTTTGTATACAATTTTATACACAAAATTTATCCATGAATTTTTCACCCCATTTTTACTCTCATACTAAAAATACACATAATATGAACTTAACAACAAAAAATTATCATTAATGGTGGAGTGGCAAACTAACACTTTTATATTCAAAGGAGCAAGGTTTGTGTTTCAGATTAGATTTAAGGATTTAATACCTGGAATCCAGCCAATGTACGATGCTGTGCTACTCTAGCGATCAAAGGATGTATCTACAACAGTACTCCAATACTCAAGTTAAGAGAGTATTATTCAGACACTCAAGTTAGAAGTTAGGAGAGTACTAAGGTACATAGTAAAAGGGAAGTGTACTTGTAATAGCACTCCGAAAAGTGGGTGTTTAACCTTAAGTGGTAAGAATAATTCTTTAATTAGATCCATATTTACAAGGATAAGGATCCTTATCACCAAGACTCATTCTTAAGTTAACTGATATGGTGCTGAAGTGATAGGCATTGTCACTTTATCTTAATAGTTATCATGTTATCTAGGTGAGACTCTCATAATAACTATACCAAACAGTTTAATTTTTGACTAAAGCATTTTTCAATTGTATGTTAAACCTCCTGTCTATGGTATATAAAAAAGAATGGGAGTAATAGAATTAAGAGTCTTTCTTGGTTTAGCGGTAACATTCCTTAACCTAATGTATGGATATAGAGAAAAAAAAGAAGAGAGAAAAAAACTTAAAAATTAAAATTTTTTCTTTTATTTAGTTGAAGAGAAATGTAAAGAAGAAAGAAAATTTTATAAACAAAAAATTCAATTTTTTTTTGTTTTCTCTTCATTTCAAATGTAAAATTTTTTTCTCCTCTCTTGTTTTCTTTATTTCTATCCAAACAAAGGATATGAGTCTTTCTTGGTTTAATGGTAATGCTCTTGGGAAGTCAGAACATTGTTCGAAAGTTAGGGGACTTTGGTGCCCTAACTTATTTTTTAAAAAATTTTGTATTTTTAATGTAAATTTTTTTAAATTTGTCCCCTCAAAATTTTCTTTTGATCTTTCAAATCATTAAACTCTAGCAATGCTTTTATATTAAACACGAACAAATCTTTTTTAGGAAATGTCTTTTACACCAAATGGAAAAAATTTGCCAACCTAGTTAACCATTAAAATTCCATCTAAAAGGAACTTTTCTGTTTAAGAATTTTTGTCATTCTCTTTTGAACATTATTTGCATGCTCAATTCAAATGACTATATCTACTACGTTTTTCTTGTTATCTATTAATGTTGCCATTTTTCCAAGAGTTTATAAGTTGGGTCGAATTGACAAGAAAATTTTTGTCAACTTACGCCGACCCATCTTGAATTTCACTCCTAGAAAAAGAACCAAGCAAGAGACAACACTAAACTTTACCTATGAAATGCTTTTCCTAGTAATAGAATAGTAACCCAATTGAATGTATAACAAGCCACACAAACGCAAAAAAACATAAAGTGTAGAGAGAAAAAATTTACAAGGAAGTTGAAGCTCGACTTTTATAAGATGGTGTCCATCGGATCTTTCACCTTCGAGAACCATCCTTTGGTCCAAAATCCATTGCGACTTCTCCTATTACTCTCTCAAAAGCTCTGTGGATAGCAATGGCTTTGAGTAACAAAATGAATGAAAAAAGAAGATAAATTATAAACTTCCTGTAATTGTGAGTATTTGTAGAAAATTTTCTATATTTTAAAACTCATTATCACGATTTGCTAAATTTATTAAATTGTGTATATTGACTTTGTATAAATTTTTTTTTATACATTTATAAAGAGTTTAATTTATATTAATATGAATGTTATGATAAATTTAAGAATTCGTGTAGTGTAAATTTGTAAGAAGTTGTAAATGAGGTTTACGATCTTCAATGTAAATTTTAACCATTCGAGTAAATAATATATAACTCAAGTCTTGACAGTGGAAACGGGGATTGCAAATGCACCCCGAGGTCAAAAAGCCTTGAGAGGGAATGTAAATTGAGAAAATTGTGGTTGGACGGCCAGTCCCTGCACTACCCATTTCAGCATTTCTCAACTTTTCCCTCCACTGGCCTCTCGTTTGCTTCCCCTTTCCAAATTGCCTTTCCTTGTTAAGTGCAAGTGCATTGTAAACAATGGTTGAGTTGAGATCAGAGCATGCAGCTTTTTGATGCTTCCCTCGACACAGAGTGCTCTTGGTTCTGACCTTGATCAGCTCAAGCCTCTAATCCGAAGTAATCAACCCAAAGATTTTGGAGATTGATGGAATGGAAGACAAGAAGATAACAAGTGAGAGAGGAAATGGGTATTGGAGCTTTAGCCTTAATTTTCTTATGAAGATGAATTAATTAATCTCGGATAATATTGGAAGTTGGATTCGAAGTTATCTGGTACGGATGTTTCCACAAGATGCTGGCCCGAGAACACCTGGTGAGCGCGTCGGGTCTGAGCTCGCAGACCTCGAAGTCATCGACAATCAGCGACCGTAGGATCGCGGTTTCGTGAATAGTGGCCCATGTTAGTCTCAAATGTTGCCTTCCACCTCGACAGCTCTCAGGTTGCTCCAGGGACCCCGCAGTGTTCCAACCAGCGTTCAACACCTGTCGGACACACAAATAAACGCAAGAGAGAGAAAGAGAGAGCTCTTTGGGTTTTTTTAGAGGTCCCCTTCGTGCCGAGTCTGTTAGCTTCGTTGTCACAATCATCCAAATTCACAAACCGAAGAGAGAGGGAAGGGGAAAGATTCTTTTTTATTTTTTTTTTGGGTTCTGGAGAAGGGGTGAATTTCAGAGAGGGAGAGGAGGGAGGGTTTTTGGGCATGGAGAATCAAAAGGTGGCGAAGGAGGAGGAGGAGTTGCAGGTGGGGGAGGAGGACGACGAGGTAGGACCCATGGCTGGGGAGGAGGAGGCGAAGGAGGAGGACGAAGGAGTGGTGGTTTCGAGCTTGACCATGGAGAGGGTGGCTGCAGCCAAGAAATTCATTGAGAACCATTACAGGTCTCAGATGAAGCACATCCAAGAACGCAAGGAGAGGTAACGCATGCAGTTTTGTTCTTTCCGTCACGTGACCAAACATTTTTCTCCCTCTACGCTAAGATCATTCCTGTTTCTGTTTCTGTTTCTGTTTCTCTTTGCATGTTGCTGGGGGCTTCTTCTTTTGGCGCTTGATTTATGGTGGGAATGTTTCCGAGTTTTTTTTTTTTTTTTTGGTTTTCCTGAAATGTATTTATGGCCGTATACAATGCGAATATGTTGATCCTAAAACGTGCGTATTGTGGAAGCTTTGGCTATTTGTTACTCTTACATCTTTGGGGTGTGATCGCTGCACGCTTAATAACGTAAGTTAATACTAAATAAATGGTTGTCTTGATGAAAATTGGCTTACAATGAATCTTGAAGTTCATTTTTTTAGCCTTATATATCAATGGGCTGGAGGAGAATGCAACATTTCTAGGGCATTTTTTTAAGCATAATGTCTTTCTGAGCTCTTTGACTTGGATTCTGAAGAATATTTAAGCTGAACCAACCCCTCCCAAAAAACAAAAAAGAAGGAAAAAAAAAATGCACACTACTAGAGGCACACCTCAGGGCCAGAAGAGACCCTGAGGCACGAGATGCATGCATGTCAAATACCTTTTGCTTCGGAGGAAACAGTTTGTAGCTTGAGTTCACTACTTACTGGGGAAGGGGGATTTTTTGGTATTTCTACTTGAATGAAGCAATGCTTGTTCCATTCTCTTTGTTGCCACACAATGTTCATGCATTGAGTTACCCCTGGTTTCACTGGAAGAAAAGAGCTTCAAAAGAAGCTATAAAATTTGAGTTGCAGTGTTTCATATCCTCCCAAGTCCTGTACATCACCAGTGTATCGCATTCCTGCCCACTTAATTATATATTTTGTGGCCTTTTGGCAGTCTTTGTTCAGACCGACACACATACATGCACACATAAACAACCAAGGGCTTACAATTATTATGGCCCTCTGACAGTCCTAATTCATAGACAAACACACAAGCACACACACAAACGATTACAATTATTACAGTATACTTTATATAAATCTCTCTTTTTCATGGAAGTTATTTCATTTTCTGAGAATATTAATCCATTTAATATGACAGGACTTACATTTGTTAGTCATCTTGTTTTTCAACATGATTTTATTATTTGCAGGCGTTCAGTGCTACAAAAGAAGTTAGCATCTTCTCATGTACCAGAAGAGGAACAGATCAATCTACTGAAGGATTTAGAGCGCAAGGAGACTGAGTATATGCGATTAAAAAGACACAAAATATGTGTTGATGATTTTGACCTTCTAACCATTATTGGCAGAGGAGCCTTTGGAGAGGTAGAAATATGCACAATCATATTAGATAATCAGTGACGACTTCTTTTTTTTTTTTTTTGGGTCATTGAGGCATGGTATTGAAAGTTAGTTGGTAATCTGGGTAATACCCAACAAAAAGTTTCTGATTCTTAATAAAGTAACATATTTACCATACGGTTCTTCTTAAGAGCTAAACAATTTTTACATCTTTTCCTAGTTAATTTCTGAACAACCAATATTCCGAGGAATAAACCTTTTTGATATGGAACTAAATTTAGTATAGGGGACTGGCAGCATAACAAAAAGTCCGTGTGAGCCATTTTCAAGAAAACTAAAAGCAAATCAGCTTCCAATGAGACAGTTCCTTTCTTCCATGAATCTACATCAGAGTTCCCTCATGGGCACTTAAGGGCCTGTTTTTCATATATGACATCTATGTATGACATTTTCCTCTAGCCATGCACTTTGTTAGGGTTCCATTTTTCTACATTATCAGAGATAATAAAGTTATGATATTGCAATGAAATTGCCCTTCTTTGGGCAAAAGAATAGGAATGTTGCTGCGAAACTTGGGATGCTAGGTATTGTGAGTGGATGTGGTTGTGCTCAGAAAGTCATTTGTGGTAAAAGTTCCAAGGAAGATACAAGGGTCTTGAGGGAATAAGTAAAGATGGGTTGCCCCATCATTTGGTGGCCATCATCAACATTGTGGTAGAACTGCATTATGTGTTTGGGCATAATGATGGTCAAGCTGAATGTGGACCAGTTAATGTGGTCATGATGGAACCAGGTGTAAAAGTTATGTTGGTAATTGTAAAATAGTAGAGACAGCATCAGTGCAATAGATAGGGGTTGAGGCTGCAATTTCATTGTTACGGGAAGAAGTCATGTATGGAAAGGAGTCCTGAATTGAAACCAAGGAATTAAGGATCTTAAAATCTTCACTTATCATTGAGATGGGAGATTCTATTGTTCTTCGTGGTTCTTATCTTTGTTGGAAATGAAATCATGGTTATTACAAAAAGAATGGACAAATAAAAGCTATGCATTCCAGTGGATGCTTAGGATTTCTTTATGCTTTTCTCCCCCACCCCAATGCATTTAGGATTATCTAACTATGACAGCAAAGCATGGATGCTAGAAATAAAACTTACAGATTTCTAAGTAATTACTTGAGAATCTTGTTTTGACTTGACTTCTGATTGTGCCTTAATCAACAAATGGCTTTTCTTGAAGTTCTTTCTCCTTCTTAATATTGTGTTGTGTCAGCCCATTACCATATTTATCTCTTTCCTTCTTCTTCTCAGTTGCAATTAGTTCATTTTTTTTTCATTATATATGTCTGTCATAAATGATCCGACAGTGGTTTTGAATTATCATTTTGTTTTTGTTCTATACCTCTTTAACTTGATATTGTTTGGATGCTTATACAATATGATTTCACAGGTAAGACTCTGTCGGGAGAAGAAATCAGGAAATATATATGCCATGAAAAAGTTAAAAAAGTCTGAAATGCTCAGCAGGGGACAGGTGAATTTTCATATTTTTATTAGTTGTATGAAATTTTGTTCTTTCCTTTCTTCAATTTATTATTAGAAAAAAAAAGGATGTTCTATCTGCCATTATTTTTTAAGTTTCATCATCTAATTCTAATTTGCTAAATTGAATATTGTTTTTTAATTCACTGGGTACTTTCGCAACACAGGTTGAGCATGTTAGAGCTGAAAGGAACTTACTTGCAGAAGTTGCCTGTGACTGCATTGTGAAACTCTATTACTCTTTCCAGGATGCTGAACATTTATATTTGATTATGGAATATTTACCGGGCGGTGATATAATGACTTTGCTGATAAGGGAAGAAACTTTGACTGAAACTGTGGCTAGATTTTACATTGCCCAAAGCGTATTGGCCATAGAGTCTATTCATGAACACAACTACATTCATCGGTTTGTATTGTTACAACTTGAAGCGCATTAAGGCCTTATTCTTACAAACCATAATTTGCAATTATAAGTTTCCTCCTTTTTCCCCCAGAGATATAAAACCTGACAACCTTCTATTGGACAAAAATGGTCATATGAAGCTCTCTGATTTTGGTCTTTGCAAGCCACTTAACTGCGCAAATTTATCATCTATAAATGAAAATGAAGTCCTGGATGATGAGAACTTGAATGATACAATGGACGTTGATGGTGCCTTCCCAAATAGCAGAAATGGAAGGCGCTGGAAAAGTCCCCTTGAACAACTTCAGCATTGGCAAAAGAACAGGCGGAAGCTGGTAATTGCCTTCTGCTCGCATTCAGAAATAACATTTGATACTTGCATGGTTTTCATTTCTGATTTCTTACAAATGCATAATGGCAATATGTAATTGATCTGTTACACAAAATGATAGTGTATGTGAAAAGTTGATAATCATGAATTGTCTCATTAGTACATGAAATGTCGATAATCGTGGACTGTCTCATTAGTACATGAAATGTCAATTG
This sequence comes from Castanospermum australe, assembly GCA_019955255.1. Taxonomy (NCBI): domain Eukaryota; kingdom Viridiplantae; phylum Streptophyta; class Magnoliopsida; order Fabales; family Fabaceae; genus Castanospermum; species Castanospermum australe. The sequence continues at coordinate 364,640 of NSJW01000183.1, forward strand.
TGATTGCATTCATCACTTTGAACAGATCTTGTCTTTAGATGCGTGCATGCATAATATCCTTCTCCAACTTATCTATTCATTGCATGGCAGGCATTTTCCACAGTTGGAACTCCAGACTATATTGCTCCTGAAGTGTTGCTGAAAAAGGGATATGGTGTGGAATGTGACTGGTCTGTTGATATTCTCTTTCTGTTTGCTTCTGTTTGAGTTACATCTGTCCATTTTCTGTTTTATCAGTTTTGGTATTTTGAAGTGAAGGCAGATATTATCTTTGCAATGCCTTCTTATTTTGGCTTTAGTGGTTAAGAGTAGTAGAATAAGCTCACAGTTCTAAGTTATTGCAGATGGATTCTGTATATGATGCAGCAGTTGAATGCTGTCTATATTTATGAATCCAAACTTTAGAGTCCCTAGAGTGCATTGTTTTGGAAGAGTCAAATGCTATACCTTTATGCTAAGTAGCATAGATAAAAAGGAAGGAAGTTAAGTCACAAAGTGCACTGGGCCAAATTTTGAGAGTAGAAATTATTTTGTAGCCAGTTTGTTTATTTTTATTTTTAGTTAAAAGTTAAAATGCTATGGAAAAGGAACTTTTCTGTCCAGTTTTAAGAATTTGTTATGACCTTTTGTATATTATGTGCATACTCCAATCCGCAGGGATCATGAATAGAAATCTTCTTGTCATCTTCCTTGAAGAAAGAGTTGAAACATTATAAATTTGAAATGGGAATTATCCATTTAAAGAGATTTGGAGCATTGGATAGGAACTTTTTATAATCAACCATTTGTAACTTTATATTTGGTCCTATTAGATCTGGCGAACCATCTGTATTCATCCAATTGAAACTTTACCTAGTCCTATTAGTCTATGGTGACACTATTTGCAGTTGACTGTCCAAATCTTATATAAAAGGCATGGTGCTCCCATATATTCCTATTCTTCTACTATTCAGTATCAAGTTTTGTAATTGGATCATCCTACAGATATAAGAACAATCTTCATTTGAATGCGGAGCTGGCTGATCTATTATCTCTTATATGAATGTTCTCCCAGTTAATGTGATCTCGATAGGGACTAAATTTTGTTTAATGGAAATAATGAAGAAATATTTGGGAAATAAGAAAAAGCACAAGAAGTTGATTGCTTGGTTAATCTTACATGTCTGATGAATAGGAAAAGTTTATTCAAGATGGGGACATTTAATTGAATAACATTAGGGAAAAATGTACAAATACCCCTGCAAACAGACCCCTTCTTTCCATCAGCTAAACAAAAATCATTCATTACATGTCTTGCACTTTGTTCACTGATAATGTGACAGTCTCTCATCCAAATTTGAAAGTCCAGGTAGTTATTTCAAAACGAGATAAAGTTCAGGCAGTGTTTGTACATTTTTCCCAAAACATTAATTAGTCTTGAACGGCCAAATTTTTTTATTATCTACCTGTCTAATTACAATAGATTTGTATTTGGTGCCTGCTAATTTCTAGCCTCAGAATTTACAGTTGTTGATCTTTGTGAACAAGATATCATGTTATGCGTAAATTAAGAGAATCAGAACAAAATTAAATGAGTAAGAAGAGCATTAGAATTGTTTTGACAAATTGAAAATAAAAATACATTGGTCAAAAAGAATATGGATGAAAACATGCTGTTCTTTTTATTTTCATATTTATTATGATCACCCTTAAATGATTTATTTTGAATTTTCTGCTGTATCTCAGAGAAGACAATTAGCATCAGGTGTTATCTTTTTCATTATTCTTAAAAATGTCGTACTAGTATACGGCATAGATTATGCTTCTTTGTAGTTACTTTTACCTGAAAAAATGCTGTTTTTGTCCCATGTAAATATATGTTTTGCCTAAAAACTAACAGTAATGTCTTTTTTTTTTTTGAAATGGAATACCTTCCTTGTTGCTGACATGAATTCTGCCTTGCTTCAGGTGGTCTCTTGGTGCTATAATGTATGAGATGCTTGTTGGTTATCCCCCATTTTACTCTGATGATCCAGTAACAACATGCAGAAAGGTTTTTATCTGTTTTCCTCTTCTTCTCTCCCCTCTCCTTCTTTGGGGACTTAGAATTTATTTTATAGACACTACTTCCCAGGTCCCTTCACTAAACAATAAAATTCCGATAGTGGAGGATTGATCTCAGTCCCTTGTACTATAGATTTTGTTATGGACCCAATATCAGCTATTTGGAATACAATTTGACCGGCAATAATTAAGTCTAATGTCCTTTGTAAGTCACAAGAGATAAATATAAAATTGGACATTATAAAACAGGCAAGTTTGATATACATAATTCTATCCATCCCTCCACCACCCCCCCCCAGTGGGGCCAAAAAAATTGATACTCTTTTTTCTCAAACTGGTATTTTTCGAAAGCATAAGTGAATAAATAACTGATTTTTTTTTTTTTTTTTTATAAAGATTGCTTTCATTGTAGTTGCTTTATTTGAGGATTCAATTGACCTCACCATTGTAAATGCTTATTGCCTTTCAGACATCTAGTTTGTTATTTTATTTTTTATATCCAGATAATCATACTATACCACTAGATTAATTGAAAGATTACACATAAATATGTTCAGAGAAGTTCTATATTCATGGATTTTGATCCATCAAATATATATTATTTTAAATGAATAAACTCAGAGAAACTGTGGACATAGCTTGAGCATGTTTCTCTTCTATAGTTCTTATTTCCCTTATGTGATTTAATTATTGAACATTTCAATGGATTCTAAGAATTCAAAGCATAAACTCTAATCATGGCTACATAGGCTTACTCATGCTTTGTTTTTGGACATTCTGTGATTTATTATCAAGTCTTACCCATCATTCATACTCTTGTAATGTCAGTTATGTATTTACTTAGAATATTGTTACTTAAATTTTGTCTCTTCTGTTTTCCCTCGTAGTTATTAGTCGCCTTGTACTGACTATAATTGCTCAGTTTGTATTAGTAGCACAACACTTACATTTTAAATTATGCTATTGTTTTTTTTCTCCTTGGTGATGAATGTCTTCAGATTGTGCATTGGAAAAATCACTTAAAATTTCCAGAGGAGGCAAGGTTGACACCTGAAGCAAAGGATTTAATATGTAGTTTGCTTTGTGATGTTGAACATAGGCTTGGTAACGGAGGAGCAGATGATATTAAAGTGTGTAAAATGTTTTTTTTTTTTTAACTATAACGCTTTACTATTAAATCACAATATTCCCTGCTAATATTACTGGCACTTAATTGACCAGGCTCATCCTTGGTTCAAAGATGTCGTATGGGACCGGCTCTATGAAATGGAGGCAGCATTTAAACCACAAGTCAATGGGGAGCTCGACACTCAAAATTTTATGAAATTTGATGAGGTAATATGTTATGATTTTTGAATTTTGAATTTTTGATTGGTGTGTCCTGTTTTGCCTGCACCCCTGCTAGGTTTCATACCCATGGTTTCTGTGAACTCTGTCTTGGTCCTTCCAGCATGTTCTTGATGAGAGAAGTGGGTAACATCGAAGCCAAAGTTTGATGGCACATAATGTTTTATACATCATTCATTGTACTTATTTCTTCCCCTGAATGAAGAACCACAAATTATGTATCTACTTTATTCAGAGAGACACAAATCTCTCTCACAGTATCTGTCACTTAAAATAGAGAATCTTTGCGGAAAAAAAAAAAAGGCTACATCACTTCTCTGGTATATCATGCTGTTTGTTATTGTAGTGCAAAAAACTCTAGGTACTGCTGCGGTTTTCTGCCTACAATACTTCATAATGCATTCAGCATTTACTCTCTTGTCAATAATCTAACCACAGGATGGTTATAGGAAGCTTTTGTATAAAAAGCAAATAGGCATTCCTATGTTAGCAGATTGGTTGCTTTTTGCAACAGCCTTGGGCCTATCTTCATCTGTGCTCTTCCCTGCACTTACCTGCCTGTCAGAGATGTAGACTGTGAGGTCTAATCTTTTTCTCTGTATTATATGGTTTTTACCTTTTCTGTCTTCAGGTGTCAGCAAACAAGTTAATTAATGAAAAATAAATATTTACCCACCCTTATATATTAGTCTAATTTCAGTTCTCCATTGACCTATCAACATGAACACATTGTCCCCTAATCTATTTATATTATTTGCAGTGTGTCCCCTGAATAATCCAAACTATGCTCAAATAGACAATTTGGATTAGCAAAACTGACAAATTAATAAGAGAAGACTTAGTCAAATGTGCTAATATCTCTACTCCTTAAATATTGTGGCAAATGCTCACACATTTACATGCAATCAACCCGATAAAAATTGCACAGGTGAATATCATACTTTGAGCATTAAGTTTGGAGATGACCCCTAATTTAAATCTTAGTGGTACTAAAGGAGGGGGGGGGGACATTTCAAACAACACAAATAGGTGTGGGAGTAATATGCTTAAATCAAAAGATCAAGGGAGAAAGTGCAATTGGACTAATAGATTAGGTTAAGTTCAATTAACCCAATAAAAATTGAAGAGAGAACCATTTCCTAGCTTTTTGGAATGGTATGTGATAGAAACCTGATAGAAACTGATATTTATTTATGGAACAATGGAGACCAGCTCCTTACAACAGAGGTAGACCTCTGTATTTCCTGAAGACAGAAGTAAAATACAAGATACAGCAGCACTTTGATGGGCTGCACTTCCCAAATCCCACTTTTCCTACTGAATTCTTACTTACCCTTCTCTTCCTATCCTTCCCTCTTATATTTTCCTCTCCACAACTGATTTCCCCCCTTTTTTCCCAAAACTCCTTGCCAGCTCAGCATTCGGTTAGCCTCCAGGCTATCAGCATGAATATTCCCCTTTATTACCCATTCTGTCCCTCTTAATGTGTGTTGATCTACTACTTCCCATCCCCTTCCTTGTAGCATACCCCTTAGTAGTAGGGGTCTTTCAGTGTGCTTCTTGCATATTTATGCATGGATACATGTGTTTGCATGAATGTTTGCAAGTATGTCATAGTTATTTATTTAAATTCAATCTATTTAGTATAATATTTAATAGATGAATTTTTCAGAAACGGTATGGATGAAGTAATTGTTTGTGAATTTTCCTTATTTTTTATGCTTTCTTATTTTCATATCGTTTTCTTTTACCAGGTCTGATTACCTTATATTAGCTGGAATTGTGACATGATTGTGATTGTGTTATTAGGTTGAACAACCAAAACCAACTAGAACTGGATCCGGACCCATCAGAAAGGTATACTCTCTATTTACTTGAAGGAGGAATGAGATTATCAGGCAATAGTCAATTGACTTGCCTCAGTTGTTTGCTTTTATGTATCATTCAATTCAGAGTGGAAATTCCGTATCCTTTAGAATATACCATCACAATAATAATTGGGTCCATCTTTAGATCTTTAAATACTTAAGCCCTCATCCAAGGTGGACGAAGAATAACTGCATGAATGAGTATCTCCATAGAACTTACGCATATAGCATTTGGTTCCAATACATTACAATCATTGCAATGTTGTTCAGATTCTTAAGGATACAATTTATCTCAAAATTTTTCTTTCTCTAAAGGTGTGAAATATTTCTTTAAGGTTGATGGTGCTTTTTGAAAAAATTGGTAATAATCCATCTGCTTCATGTGGCTTTCCATTTATTTATCAGTTCATACTCTTTCTCAACTGTTGACTTTATCATTTTGAGTTGTTTACCCTGACAAAAATTTGTTTCAGGCTAAATATATGTTGATCGATGTTGTAATATTAATAAAACTCCTTTACAGTTTATTATATCCTCTTTGTCCACAGATGCTGCTGACCCCTCAAGATCTCAGTTTTGTTGGCTATACATATAAGAATTTTGCTGCTGTCAAGGGGATGCGTCATTCTATTGGTGTGTATTTTTTCTCCTGAAGTTTAATAGTTTACTGAGCCATCTCCCTTGTTACATCTTAATCTTTTGATACCACTTGTTATCAGCCAAAGATGGCTACATATGAGATGAGCCAGTTATGTTATCTGCCCAAGATGACTCTTAGATATGCACTACAAGTCTAGCAATATGCTTTGCAGACTTAAATCAACAAACTAATGCATGCTTATGTAACCAATTCAGCCTTAAGTTTATTATGGAGATGGGTGGCATTCACATTAAGCTTTGCTCTATAAAGTTGGGACTTGTAAAAGTTGAGGTTGAATGTTTCCTCCTTTCCTTATGATTTCTCAGAATGATTGCTTCAAGCATTGCCCTGAGAAGAGACATGCTAGAGCCTTTGAATCTGAACTAATTAAATAAGAGGCAAACAATTTTTAATTAAAAGGAGATTCATTATGCTTTAAGTTTTAGAGTACTTATTCAATCTCTGGTTGTAGTGATTGTAAGAGCAATCTGAGTTGATGAGTTACAGGTTGAGTACATCACCAAATCTTGAAAAGAATTACCAACACCGGCCCCCCGGCGGGCGGCCGTCTTAAAAAAAGGGAAAATAGTACAGAAACAACAGTACTTCCATCTACAAGCACACTTATTTTGTTTTTGATTGGCAATTACATGCACACTTGTGTTAAAGGGAGAGAGGAATTATTGCTTAGTTTTGAGCGTTTCATTGATTTCAAGTAGCCTCATTGACCTTTCTTTCCCAATAGTTTTGCATTAATGACAATGACAACTTCAACTTCAACAGGCATTTATGGAAAGAAAGTAGCATAATCATTCGATGAGATCTTTAAATACCTGGTGGACATTTCATTTTATACACATTTTTATTTCTAGGCTTATAGCTAATGAATATTCTACCACTTTTATTTTACAGTTACAGAAAAGGAGGGCTTGTCACCACAGCGGTCATCAATTGACTCCTCACACAGTAACAAGACTTAACTTTGATTACTTCTCTTTAGTGCATGTTTGGTGTGATGGAAAGAAAATGAATAGAATGAAATAGAACATATAAAATCTCTAAGGTTAAGGCATAAAAAATCTTTCATTCCCATTCCATTTCATTCTTTTTCTTTTTACCAAACATGCACTTAGTGTATTTAGTTAAACTATTCTAATAGACTTTCTGCCGTAGGTGATTCTGGAATAGACTAGTCGACCTGATACCCAATGAACAGGACAAAAATATGGTTGGTTACAGCATCCTCTGGGAATGCCTTTTCACAGTGAACAGTGACCCAACTTTTTTCCATGTATAGACTTTCTTGTGTAACAAATGGATGGAACTTATAGTCTACGATGATGGTCGGTGAGCCTGCTTATTTTTCAGCCGGGTTTGCCTTACTTTCAATGTCAACAAAGTTGTCAGCCACTTGTCATGCAGAACTTAGTGTACAGGGATATCTGCGTGCCTAGAGGATTGGTTCGCTGGTAGCTCTAATAGTATTAGTAGTCATATATGCGAGAAGTTTTGAAGCCAAGTAGATGCTTGTAAGCTTGTCACTGGGTCATGACCACTAGTACCCAGGTTGGCATTTTGGCAAATTCTGACCCCCTTCCCTCAATTCACCTTTTTTTTTTTTTTTTTTTGTAGTCTAGCAAGCTATAAATTCCCTTTATGGCACCTTGACTGAAAACACCTCTGCCACTTCATCAGAACAGCAAATATCCTTTTGCTTTCAACAATTTATGATGAAGTTCTGGTTGTTGAGTACGACGATGTAGTGTTTTTTTTTTGTTTTTTTGGCTGTGAACGACAATGTAATGTTAACATAACAAAGCATGTGATGTAAATTTCAACTTTGTACTGATTCTGATTTGCTGTTGACCTGTTGTCGTTGACTTGTTGTCAATATCATATATAAGATATATCCACGTCTAGTTTCAATGGCTTCAGTTAGACATATTCTGCAGTTTAGAAATTCTAGGATTATGTCGTTTATGCTTTTGCCTCTAGGCTAAGTCCAGTTTGCTGTTAGAATGTTCAACAAGAAGCATCCGTGAGCTTCAAGGCTATGTTGACTGCAATGGCAAGGACACTAAATACTGTGAACTCGTATTAGCAAATACCCATTTTGACGACAGAATTTGTTAATGCGGAAAATTTTTTGTGTACTTTTAGAATATTATATTTATTTAATAGATATGTGATACGTGAGTTTTTATAATTATTCAATTATTGAACTGAATATATAATTTTTAAATAATAAATTAAGATTAAATTTTAACTTTTAAAATTTTCTTGAGAATATTATTTTCAGAGTATATAATAATTTTTTGTTAGTGTACGTGTAGTGTGCAAAATGTTTGAAAAAAGTGATGTTAATATTCTTAAGATCACGGTTGGTGGCAGTTGAGTTATAAATTTGTTAGCTAATAGTCTTAATGTTTATCAATAATCTGAAAGTCTTTATTTCAGTTTTAATTATTTAATTATAATTTTAACCTTATTACATAAATTAGAAGATAAAAAGAAAATATTTATTAATATTTGGGAAATAAAAAGAATGAAAAATTGTCTATATGGCAGAGATTTTCAGTAAGGAGAAATCAACACATAAATCTTGAAATAAAATTTTAATATTTCACTTAAAGAACAGAAGTGGTAAAGATAGTGCAAACAAAATTAAAAGGGTAATATCATTATAGCATGAGGTATATGCTTGTTCATAATCAAAGCAAGTTTCCTGAAGACCTTTTCTCGGCTAATTATATGTTGAATTCAACGTTCAGCAACAAACAAACAAACAATTTGAGAGGGACGATAAAAAGATGAAAGAGAAAAAGAGGGTACAAGGAAGAGAAAATTGAAAGGACACTGAGGTGACAAGGTTACCCATTCTCAACGGGTGTTGTGATTTAAACGATGAGACGAATGGATATGAGCTTCCAAGGTTAATAGAGTCGGTTAAAGAGTGTGATGTGCCCCAAGTGATAGAACTCATGCTATTTGCCCTATACACTTGCTCTCTAGCTCGGTACTATACAAGCCAGCTATTCGTGCTTGTGTGCATTGGGGATGGGTGAAGTCCAAGTTGCTGGTTATGCAAATGCCAAATATACGTGTAGGTTAAGTTGATTTGAATTAAAAAAGAAATATTTTTCCTAACTTGACCCAATCTAATTTATTGTTTTATAAGTAAGTTGAGTCCAAAATCTCTCAAACCCAACCCATGAATAATCTTAATTATGGTAGTGGCATTGGTGAAATTGTGGCAACGACATTGAGTAATGATGGTTTTACGGTAGTAATAATTGACATTGGTTATCAAAACAATAGAAAGTAGTGGTGGCGGCAGTATTAATTGCGGTGATATGGTGATATGGTGGTAGTGTTGACATTGATGGATGAATTGGCAAAGTGAAAATGTAATTTAGCTTCTTATCCTATTTAATCTTATTTCATCTTATTAAGAATGATAGAGTTATATGACAATTACGTAATAAAATGTGCTATTAGGATAAACTTATATCATTTGATGTATGCACTACAAGGTTGAACATGATTTTCTTATCATATCATGTCTAATTTTATTTGGCGTGTCAAACAAAGCTTTATCTATTGCGATATAGAGCCATCTTACTAGTTGATAATTTAACAAATAGTCTGACAAAAAAAAATCAGTTAGAGAAAAAGAAAAAAAATTTACAAAATTAACTAGTGTTTTCAATTTTTACTCAATTCAAACCAAGTTTTATGGGTTTAATCGAAAGACAATCAATATAGTCAACTAGTCCATGTTTACAACCATGGTTTAACTCTTGTTTGTTTAAAATTTAAGTTTCTTTAATTTTGCTCTTTTATATAGTTTTGACCTACTCACGATATCTAAACTTAAATGATATTTGATACGTTAGAATGTAAGCGGAGGAAATGAGAATGAGAATGGAGTGTAAGTATGTTTGATAGTTGAGTAAATGATACGTACACATTTATATTCACATGCTCCTCTACATGCCATTAGATAATATTTCATTGCAACTTTTCCAAAATGGCCTAGAATGTGAACATAGTTCGCATGGTATATACGTTTATAAACTTTGTGTTTTAGAAATATAGAATGAGAACTAGTCCAACATAATTTATTATATAAACAAATGAGATTCAAATTCTTCATCCCCTCCCATTGTTCACACAATGCTGTCCCTTTATAAAATACTGTTAATTATTTTAACAAAAAGTTACATATCTTTTTTAGTTGACAAATAATATCGCTCTTTGTTGTTAATATTTTTTTAATTAATAGGATTTTATTGAGAGACATAATATTGAGAACACAGAAAAGGTACATAAAATTTGCGTCCTATATATAATGATACAAACATATTAAAGCAGTACAACACATCCTTAAAAAGAATGAGTTTAAAGAATGGGAACATTGAAGGTTGTAGACTAAGTGTAGAAATCAATTAATGCATTATGTGGCGGCTAAATATAAATAGCTCACTTGTTAATCATATGACTATTTTTTTAGTTAATTGTAACTATATTTTTGTGATTTTTTTTACTAAAATTGAGTAAAAGTAATTGATTTTTGTGATTTTTTTTAAAAAATTTGTGTCCAACATATTTTTTCAACCGGACCACCAAACTGGCAGTTGAACCAGGAAATATTTTTCATCTAATAACAAGGTCTATCTACTTATGATTCTTATAACTCTATTGTATAAATTCTTACAAACAATATAAATGAATATATTTAATTGATCATTCTCTAATTTCATAAATTAATGATCATTGTCAATGCCATTCCAACAAGATAAAAATTTATTGATACATGAATATCAAAGTATCCATTTTATGCAGGGTCTTTACACATGCACACAAATAAAGTTTAAGTTTAACAGGTGCCATTTATCTTGACAAGTGTTACTTTCTAAACTTAATTCTTTTTTGACAAGTATCCCTTAGATATGAAAAGATTAATATACTGAACAGAGATATTGGTTAATAATAATAAAAAGACTAGATAAAAAATTATGTATAATTCCGTTTGGTTAAAGAGCGTGCTCTGACTTTTAGTCATTATATATTACTAATAGAATGAAGTAGATGATTATACATGTATTTTATAAGAATCATATAATAAATTTTTTGCAATAAGATATGTGATCAACTTTTATATACGTAATGCATGAAACATGTTATATATATAATTTAAAATAAATATTCTGCTATTCACAAAAAAAAACTCAATTAACACTCTGAAAAAAGAAATTATATTCGTGGTTTTGCAAACTACTTGGTGACAAATATGACTCCTACAAACACTTATGAAGAACTTGTGTGAAAATTAAGAAGTTGATAATGGATTTCATGCTGGCTATTGCAGACAAACAATAAGAATTTCATCAAAGGGAGAAATGGCTCAAAACAAAAGCTACTATATGCTTGACTTTCATAATAAATGTTCATTTTCAATTAGTACATTATCATTAAAAATTTAGAAGAGTAGTGAAAAAATATCTTTTTTAGGATTATTAACGATTGCGGAGAAATGAAGAACTATGTGAGCAGAAGGGGAAAATTTAGTGAGCTTTTTTTTGGTAATTAAGGGAATGGTAAGTGAAATTGAATGATTGATTTGAGGATATTCAAAAGCTACTCAACCAAAAACATAAAAGAATGAACTATGCTGACATGATTTAAAATGAAAGTTGAGAAGAAGCTGATATGACAACCCCATATTGTGTGCATAAGAAGTTATATATTACAAATAGATTAATCCCATTATTGAGTAAACAAATTTATCAGTAACAAAAATATAAAATGCTTGGAAACTGTAATGACACAAATGCATTGAACCTCATTTTTGACACACAATGCATGAATGAGATTAATTAGTAATAAATAATAATGTGTCACTTAAAAAGTGATGATTAAAAAAATTAATAAAAGTTTAATGTATCATGATGATGAAAATCATGCATGGTGTTAATTAGTATTAAAAAAAAAGTATCATTTAGAAAGTGATAAGCAGTGAAGTTTAATGCATTGAAGAGAAAGTAATGATACATGCATGAGAGCATCAAATAATAAATTGTTGCATAGAAAGTGATTATCGAAAAATGATCAATAAACATTTGATGCATTGAAGATATATAAAGTTATGATGAAAATGCATGCATGAGATTAATTAGTGTTAAAACAATAAAGTTCACTTTCAAAGAAAAGATTGAACAAAGATTAAGTTTAATAATGCACTGAAGAAAAAATGATAATAAAATGTATGAGATTAATTAATATAAATAATAATAAGCAATGAAAGTGTTAATTTAATATGATTTAAGTTACAATGCACCTATAAAAAAATATTTCTCAAAGGTTTCATTAAAAGATTGCACATATATTATTGTCATTTTTTAAATCCATTTAATATGTTAACTTTATGACATAATATTCATATTTTGTATGTACACTTTTTTTTATCTTCCGATTCATGTCATAAATTTATGACATAATATTTTTTTTTTAATCTTTCATAGATGTTATAACTGTTCTTTTTTTCATTTAGATTTATCATTTTTATTAAAAAAATGGTAAACAGGCAATAAAGATTCTACTAATAACACAGTATAAATAAAAAAATTATCTCATTAAATTTTTAAAATAAAAAGAGATGTTTCCATGCTTTTGAATTTATATTTTTATTATTTAAAATCTATTTTGTATAAGTATTAATCAATAATATTTAATAATTATTAAGTTGATTTATAATGTTTCAATATTCATATTGCGTGGAATGCTCGGGTTCTATACTAATATACACAAATGTAAAATCTTGCATAATGTAATTTTTGTTTATACTAAGAACTTGTAATTGAACCTTTCTTTTATCAGCTAGAAGAAACCTTTTCAAAAAATAATTATTCTCATTATATAATCCACACTTATAAATAAAAATATATTTAATTTCTTTTAGTGTAGGATAAATGATAGGAAAGGAGTTTTAGGAAACTTTACAGTAGTGAGTTGTAGTGGATTAACACTTGAGGATAGCCAACGAACTAGCTAAGTTGGCCTTGCTAAGCTGGGGAGGATAGTTAGTATTATAGCTTGTATATGGTTACGAATCTGTACCAGAGTTGGGTATTTGAATTTATTTAATAAAGAGAGCATATCTCATGGTCCTTTCCTTATCTGGAATTAGTTCTACATTCTTGAATTTGATTACCAGTTCTTACCATTTGTTGTGCTTTTATTAAGAGTTGGACGATGCGAGAGGGGCAACCTGCAAAAGACAGTGCAGGTAGTGACGTCGTTATGGTAGCGTTACCTTAAGATTAGTCAAAGGACACTAGCATAGTTAGTTCCCGTGGTGCACTTAGAGCGGGCCATTGCAGACACCAAATTTTAAAGGAGTATGCAATGTTATGTTTCATATTAAGTAAGATAGGAGACTCAATGTAATACTTAACTAATGAGATACTTATATCCAATAGGCTAGTCTTTTTGGATAAACTCTTCTTATAAATTTGAGTTGTAACAATTGGAGAGAGGGAATGGAATGGAAAGGTGTACCAAGGGATGAAGCAACGTGGAATGACACATTCTTTATGAAATATAAGTTTCCTCAAATCAACCTTGGGTATTTTGAAGGGAGTTTCTTCTACCGTACATTAAAAAGAATATTATAAAATATACTTTTTATCTCTTAACTTTTAGATTAAAACCTAATTTTAATCTTTAAAAGATATATTATTTATTAATTTTGTTCTTCAAAAATCAATTTTATCAATTCAATTTCTCAATCACTCATAAATTTTATTATTTTATTCCTTTTAATTGAATTAATTTAGTCCTTAAAAAAAATCAATTATTATAAATTTAAATTAATAAAATTAATCTTTAACGGATCAAATTTTATTTTATTTTCATTCAAAATCTACTAAAAAGAACTTGCTGATTTGACATCCAATATAAGTACAAATGTATTTTATTATATGCAACTATAAGTTGGTGGGGTTCACACACAAACTATATTTTGTTTTATTTTTGTCACTATATTTTCAAGACTTAACAAATTTGTTCCAACCATTAATTGAAAAATTCTAATTAGACACACTAATTTTGGACTTATGCCTACAATCCTACATATGATGTTATGCAAGCAAATTTTGTTAGCATTTCTAAGTAATTAGAGGTTGGGATGAATCTAGTGAATTTTTAAACCATTTGACACAAAATGAAACAAAATATAATTAAGGGACAAAAATGAGTCACAAAGTAAAGGTAAAGGAAAAAAATAAAAATTTTAATATTTGCATTATAATTTTTAAATTTTTTTTTGTAATTAAAGTTAAAGAAAATATGAGGTTATCCCATTTTAAGGAGATTAGTGACAATAGGAATCAATCTTAATTAAATTTTACAGACAAAGTACTTGGATTCTTACAAGAAGGAATCCGGATGGCAGCATAATAATGTATTAATATGTATATATAGATAATGTGCGGTATATTACATGATTGATGATAGATAGCATAATCGCATGTTACTTATTGCCGTTGCCAGTTATACCGTGTCCAACATTGCTCTGTCGAAAACGCCCCCCTCTGAAACGCCGATCCCAGATTCCCAAAAATACAAATGATGGGTAAAGTCGTAATTTCAAATTGGTCCAATTCCTTGCCGATCAAAACACCGGACTCCTCGTCCACCATGGCTTCGTACGAACTTGGATTTGCAGCTCCAGCTCGGGCAACACCCCACCACGCTTCCGTTCTCCCAATCAAGCCCAAACCAATTACACTCTCGCATCATTGCAAGATTAAAGGTGTATATATATATATTTCTCTCATTCAATTTTGAGGTTTGCTGTAATTTTGTCTTGATTCAACTTCTAGGGTTTTGCTTTTGGAATTCGTAATGCTTTTTCGGGTGGTGAAGATAGTTCGTGATTTCCCCTTTTTCTTCTTATATTGATTCAACCCTTTAGGGTTTCCATGTTCTTACTTCTGTCTGTCTGTCTTTTTTTTTTTAAAAATTATTATTTTATATTTTAATTTTATTTATTTTACTTTCCAACAAACTGAGATGGTGGCAATAGAGGAGAAGGGGTATCTGCATGCATGGAGTGGCCATCCCGTAGGCAACAGAAGTTATGTTGTTGATAGATACATATTTCTTTTTCTTTTGCTTTTTATCAGAGTAGTTAATCTATACCAAAATTGAAAAAGAAAAAAGGAAAAAAAAAGCATGCTTGGAGTTCAGACTGCATAGGAATTTTATACTGCTCGGCCATTTCCTATATGTTGGCAGATAATGCATTTCACCGAGGAAGTAAACTTGAGAGCAAGAGTAGACAGGTGAGTGTTGGAAGGAAAAACTGTAAACAATGGTGTGCATCTGATGTTACTGGCCGACACATTCAGGAAGTAGGACTCAATTTTTTTCATGGGGTCACTTTCAAAGTAACTGTTAGAAATGGTTGATTATTTCTAATTGAAAGAAAGATTAGTTATCTTCAAAATTGGCCACCTGTTTGTGTTAGGAATATGATAATGAAGTCTAATTATTGGGGCCAAGGTTGGTGTTTGAAGTCAAGTCTGGGTAAATTGTTGTAGTAATTGGTTTACATTTAGTATGTTGTTCACAAAATCGTCATAGCATTTGTCAGCATTCAATAATGTAGATTTCACCATGATACTAAATTAAGCATTTTAAGTCTATTAAATTACATTTCTATATATGATCATGATGCTTGGTAAAGTACAATCAATCTGACTTGCATGAGATGAGTTTTCTTGTGTATACATTTGATCTATGGTTACAATCAATATGACTTGCTTGAGATGAGCTTGCTTGTCAGTAGAGCACAATGTTGACTTATGGAGGATTGGCAACATTCTTACACATGGTTAGAGCCTGAATTTTTCCACTTTCATTCAGGTGTTCCTTGGAGGTGATAACATCAAGTTTTCTTCATTCAATAATCTGAAGTTTCAAAAGATATATACATTTATAGCAAAAGGGTGTCTAATGATAGATAATTGCCATTAAGACTGAATGAAAATATATTACATCTAATATAATTTTTTCCTAAAAAGAAGAAAATTATTACCTTAATCTTTCTTCCTTAAACTGTAACTGAGATAGTTGAAGTCATTTAGAAGAGGGGTCACTTTCTATGATTAGTCTTAAAGGATATACAACAACAACAACTGTGTGGGTTTGGCTACATGGATCAAACAATGCATTAGGCTCTATCTAAAACCAAATTTTCAATAAATCCATTTAGAGCAAGGTCTTTTTTAATGGTTTATCCTAAAGTTTTCTTTGGTCTTCATCATCTACCTCTTTTAATTAGACTATCTTCCATTTGATCTACTTTTCTTATTGGAGAATTTTTTGGTCTTCTCCCTACATGACCAAACTACCCTAGGCGAGTTTCTGCCATCTTTTCTTCAGTAGCTGCTACTCCAACTTTCTCCTCAATACATTTGTTCCCGGTATTATTTTTATTGTATTTCTGCTCATCCACCACAAAATTCTCATCTCCTTTATATGTATTTTTTTGTTCTTGTTGGCACTTTATTGCTTAACATTCACTACCATCGAGCATTGTTAGTCTTACTGTTGTCCAGTAGAAATATCTAAAATTTAGGAGGTGGATAAGTTGTTTCACAACCAAGGTAGGGCACACTCTAATTAGTGGATGTCTATCAATGAGGGATCACTAGGAAGAATCAAACCCAAGACCTGTTGTGTTGATGCAACTCAATCCTACCAATTGAGTAAACTTTCGTTGGCTTTTTTGTTTAATTATGAAAATAAGATTTTGTTCTTCGTGAGTAAGTTTGAAAATGGTTTTGGTTGAGATGCTACACTATACAGAAAGCCGATAGATTAGTTATATAAGAATGAGGACCAGGTCCTATATAGAGCAGAATGGGAAGATATATATCATGTATTTAATTCAGTTGTTTTATGAGATTTGTTAAGTACATTGGTCTTACAGATATACTTTATAATTTTTTTTGGGGGCAATTTTTGTGAGTGTCTATTTTAGGTTTTAGGTAGCTTTTTGTAAGAACGCTGGTGTTGATAGTTTTATTTATTTCTGCGAGTTTGAAGATTTCTGTGCACTTGTATTCAATTCATGTGGAAATAATTAGTATACATGCTGAATTCATTATGCCTTTTTACTTTGGAGTTGAGGGGTCAGAACTAGGAGAATGATACAGACTTGAGGTATTCAGATAAACTCTATATGCTGTGTCACAAATCCTTTAGCTTTTAATAAATTTGAAAGATTTTTTGTTCATTGTATGAATTTGTGGTGCTTTTGAGCATGAATCCTAATTCACAATCCGAAGCCATATCTTTGGTGTGCACAAAAATATCTCCATAACTCAGCGAACAGAGTTTGATTTTCCTTTTGTTATTATTTTGATCCTTTCAGGTGCATCGTCCAATTGTTCCCTTGCAATTTAGATTTGCCCTTTATGTGCTATAGTGCCACAACTTTGTCATGCACCACTGTCTGTTCTGTATTTTTGACTCAAAGGATGTGTGGGAATTAGTGCAATGGCAATGTCTAGCAAGTTTGATTCCAGCAGCCCAGATAGACCATTGTACACTGGGCAGCGTGGATCCCACATAGCTGCTTCATTAGATAGATCAGGAAGCTTTCGTGAAAGCATGGAAAATCCAACTCTGTCTTCTCTTCCAAACATGTCGAGAAGCAGTTCTTCAGCGGCACAAGGGGATGTGACGAGCTTCTTCAATTGTGTGCGTTTTGATCTAAAGTCAGTAGCTCTAGAGCACAAGTCTAATCGTCAAACGGATTATAAACGATATGTCAGTGCTGCTCTTGGAATTTCACCCGATGAATCTCCATCTAGTTCTTCTAAAGGAAAGCAATTGCTGTCTCCTGTACCAGAAGATATCAAACGACTCAGGGATGGTTTACACGCAGGCTCTAAGAAGGCGAGGTAGTTCTTTATATGTTTTGCTACTTGCATTGAAGTTAGAGCTGTTTAATAACATTTCATAATTCAACAGGGAACGTGTTAAAATGTTCAGTGAAGCCTTATCTGTATTCAACAAAGTTTTCCCAACTATAACTTCAAAGAAGAGATCTCGAACAGAAGGCTTTTCTAATGACCGTTCTAGTTTCATGTTAAGTGATCGTTCAGTCTTGGGGCCAAGCATAGGTAAGGTTGGAGTTCAAGGTCATGCTATCACAAGTGGTTTTGAAGTTGAGCAGCAAAAGTCTGAAGAACGGACCAAAACTGTTGTTCCAAACAAGCGGACTCGAACTTCTTTGGTTGATATTGTAAGGGTATGTTTCTTTCATTTCTATTCATGCTTCTTTGCTAGTTATAACACAATGTCACTCTTATTTTAATGCCTCCTATTGTTGCTTATTCACTTTCTTGCTGTTTTCAACTAAATACTGCATGTTTATTAGTACACATACACCCCCTAGTAGTATATGTTAAAGCATTTGTTCTCCATATACTCTGTGTAACATGGAAGCCTGCTGTAGTTAAGTTTGCCTTTGCAATTTTTGCCTACTAGAACAATTTTCCCTTGGTTTTCTGGTGGAGTTGCCACCTTTTGTATAGAATTCTATTATGAAATTTTTTTGTATGTATATTTATTATATAAATTGTGTTCCACCTTTAAGCTTGTATGTGTTTCATGAGCTCTGGGTTGTTTTATGCCTGTCTCATTGCTTCTATGAAATGGGTGAAATATAGAATATTCTGCTTTTTTTTTCCCTTGTTTTTCCGGTCTAGTAAGGCATATGAGTATGTCTTGTGGCTTTCTAACTTTGTTTGTACTTTTCTTTAAATGGGGAGTTACCTTTCGTATTAACCTTTTATGTTTTACAACCTGTTGAGCAAAACTGACTTGGGTTTTGATAAACTCTAGATGGATGTGCGGACTAATTCTCTTGTAAGGCCATCTGGGACCATAGATAGAGATAAGGAAATGCTACGGATTGCCAATAGTGGTTCAGTTCAGGGTGAGGAACGAACTTTACCTATTGGAGGTGATGGTTGGGAAAAGTCAAAAATGAAGAAGAAGCGTTCCGGCATCAAACCAGATGGTTCTCCAAGTACAGCATTGACTAAATCTGTTAGCATTTTCCAGGAAACTAAACAAGGAATGCAACAAAGGCTTGCTACTGATTCTCGGTCAAAATTGAGTAATGATTCTCATTCTTTCAGGTATGAATGTGTTGAGTATATCAATACTTTAACTTATTAACCTTTTTTTTTTCTTATCATATGTCTTTTTCAATAAAACATTTTTTTTTGGGGATCATAGGAGAGTATATTAATAGAAAGGATGGAGAGAATGTATGTCTAGGGGGCAGATAAGAGATCCTCCTAAAAAGATAAAAGAGAACAGCGAGTCAAAATGTCTCAAAAATAGTGAGGCTTTCCAATCTCCTTGCATATCAGTAATAGAAATTTCTTTGAAGTAGTGGTGAGCAAAGCCCCAGAGAAAGCTGTAAACATAATCCTGTCCCATAAATAGAAGGGCAAAATTGTTCCAAGGTGAGAGACATGCCCGCTGTTCACCAAGAATCCCAAAGAGGTTATTCCACAAGAAAGTAGCTGTCTTACAATGCAAAAAGAAATGGGCTATGGTTTCTGAACTAGATCTGCACACAACACACCTATAAGGAGAAAGAGCTACGTGAGGTGTACCAATTTGCATCATGTCATTTGTGATTACTGAGTCCTATCATGTACCTCTGTCCAAATGCAAGACTTCACCTTTTAGGGGGAGTTCTAGGTCTTGCAAATGGATATTTCAAGGAGGAACATTGGGTGATTAGGATAGTGGGTTAGAAACTGAAAAAAAGAAAAAAAAAGGACTTGCAAGAAAACGGGTTAGTCGATGTTAGCAAACCTCCAATCACACGAGTGTGCCCAAGAAAGAATAAGAAGGCCAAGGGATCAGTCACACACGTGAGCAACGAAGGCAGTGGGATTGCGGCATAACTAATTGTACACATGGTAGCATTGAATGAGAGGAGGAAGAGAGTCTGTTTGTTTAAGAAATATAGGAGTGAGTGGAGAGAGGGAGAGGTAGGAAAAGTGTGAAGTGGATTAGAGGGTGGGAGAGAACCAGGCCTCTCAAATTGCCTGGATATCTGTATTTCCTTCTTACTATTGCTTCTTTAATTCCTTACAGACCTATAGTTATACCATATTATCCCCACTGGTCAGGATATCACACTAATACCTGGTTAGGAGAGGAGAATATAATTCCATATTTTACTTTGTTTTGAGTCTCTGATCCAGTACCTATTATTTAATAAAACATCTTTTTATTTATCATATTAACTATGGCATTGTGTTGTGTTTATCCTCTCCCTTAAGAATCAATAAATAGAGGAAATTGCAAACACTGTTTTAATTCTATTATGAGTAAACTCTCAATTTGGTCCTCTAAAAATTGGGTCAACATCACTTTAGTCCTCCAAAGAATGTTAACGTCAATTTAGTCATTAAATCATGGAAGGTGACATCATTTTGGTCCTTCAAAAAAATTGACATCAATTTAGTCCTTCAATCATTGAAAAATGTCATCAATTTAGTCCCTCAATTATACAAAACTGACATCAATTTAGTCCTTTAATCATAGAAATTATATCAATTAAGTCCCTATCCGTATGCAGAAGGATGATTTTGATGTCATCTTCCATGATTTAAGAACTAAATTGATATCATTATTCTTTGGAGGACCAAATTGATGTTGACTCAATCTTTGAAGGACCAAATTGAGGGTTTACTCTTCTATTATGATTACTGTTTTTAGAAATTAATTATGAGTTGTGATCCACATGGCTGAGCCTCTCAATGAGGATTTTGGGTTGGGTTAAATGTTGATATATAGTTCATGTGAGACTTATTTGGTAGGTATTAAGGTATGTCTTCTTTTAGAGTGCTTTCTTTTGTATTTTCTCTCTCCATTTTTTCATGTATCCTTGTTTTGGTTTAAGCAATAACTCTGCTTTCAAGGTGATACTGTTATTGTTTATATTTGATTACATATTTCAAGGTTCTGCAGCCATATGATCACATGTCTGTTCTTTGGTTTTCTTATATTACACGCATTTATACTTTCATGCACATATAACTTGCTTGTATCTGCTGTCTTGCCACCATATAATAAAGTATTAGTTAGCAAAATGATAAATAAATAAATGAATTAGCGGTCTTTAAATCTGGAGAAAAAGGCAGAAGCTTTGGGGAATATCTGTTTATTACTTTTTCCATTTATTTATGTAGCAATAAATTTTATTGTGTGTTACCCTTGTGTGGATTCTTATTTACTCTAGAACTTAAGTCTTAAGGAAAACACTTCAGTGCTTGTTCTCAGATTTGAAGTGTTCATGGCTAAATTTCATCGCAAGGCAGGCTCAAGTATTACCTTTATTGTTAATGTACTAACCAAATGTATTTACAGATTAAAACCTTTCTTTGTTATGTATTTTCGTCTGATGCCTATAGCTTGATCAAATAACAATGGCATAGTTAGTGAAGCAGCTTATGTCAAGGATTTCTGTAAAATAATTCTGGTTATACTCGATGTAACTGTGCACAACTATGCCTTTATTGTGAATTTGCATAGTATTTTGTAAATGTAAATTTTAAATTACACCTTTTTCCAGTATCATTACATATTAGCAATTTATTACTGGTGCCACTGCCATGTTCATCCAATGCCAGAAAATAAGAAGCCAAATAACAGAAGTACTTGGCATAATAAGAATTGCTCCATTATGTGTTTGGGTAGGTACGACCCCCTTTTTCTACCAATGGTAATTTGTTGAATTCTCTGCCTGTTATGGTTATAATCCAATAATGGAAGAGTGAAAGAAAATAAAGGAGGCAACTGTTGAGGGTTCACTCCATATAGTGTACAGCAGTAGCTGAAGCCAAAGCAGCAGCCCTTGCAATTACTCTACTAATACAGACTACTTTGTACTGGAAGGAGGTGCTGACCTGGTAATTCAACCACTCAAAGATAGGTTGAACCAACCTGGGAACTTGCCCCTATTCCTCTGTTCTTGAAGCTTCCCTGCTCTCCTTCTGTAATTGGGCTGTTAATAAAGCCGCAAGATCTGCAAACTTCTTTGCCTACAACCTTTGCAAGTAGGCATCTATATTTTTATGTGTATGGGTATCCACCTCCTCAATCCCATTAGATACCCTTTGTTATGAGGAGTTTGATGTGCGCTTCTCTATTCTCGAATGCATTACTCATAGCAAAACAAATGGTGAAAGGCTTCTCTTTAAACATGGAGAAGTTGTGAGGGATTTTGCTAGGTTCTCTCTGATTTTAAGGATCATAGATTTAAACTTTGATGGAAGACATCATGTGACACATTTTTTTTTTTAAATTATTAAATTCCTATTGATTATCTTTCTACAATCTAGGCTATAAATATAATACTTTCATGTATCTTTATGTAGGCCGGGGGTTTCAAATGGAACTATTGGAGTTGGAAAATCAGATGGTATGTCTCAACAGACTGGATCAGGCATACGTGCCTCTGCCCCTAGAAATGACCTAGATAATAATTCTGTCATCACTGATAGGCGGGATCGTCCTGTCAGTTTGGAAAGGGTGAACTTCAGAGCTGTTAACAAGTAAGCACACTATGGAGCCCATTTCTTTGTCTTTCTATGATTTTGTGCTTTTAGAAAGAAATTTTTTTTGTCCTTGGCAACAGTTTTTATTTTTTATTTTTTTCACATTGCTTTTTCCTTATTTTCTTCTTGTTTTAGTGGTGTTGTTCATTTGTTTCATTTCCATGTGTTATGGAGCCTTGTGATTAGTGTTCAAAGCTCTTTTCATCTTTGTGAGATGTATTCTATAATTGATTTAGTCTCTACATTTTGTTCTATACCCAGGGCAACTGTTCGTGATGAATTTAATTCAGCTAGCCCTAATTCAAGTACAAAAATGAATACTTCTATTCGGGCTCCGCGATCAGGTTCTGGAGTTGCCCCCAAGTCGTCACCAGTTGCCCATAGAACAGCTGTTCCTAATGATTGGGAGCTGTCTCATTGTACCACCAAGCCCTCTCCTGGTGTTGGCACTAACAATCGCAAACGTGTGGCATCGGCACGATCATCTTCCCCACCTGTTGTCCATTGGCAGAGGCCACAAAAGAGTTCCCGCACTGCAAGAAGAACAAATTTCATTTCAAGTAATGATGATTCCCCTGCTTTGGATGCTGTCTCTGATGTGACTGGTAATGATCTTGGGTCGGGACTTGTCAAACGTTTGGCAGGCAGTTCTCCGCAGCAAATTAAATTAAAAGGTGATGCTTTATCTTCAGCTGCCTTGTCTGAAAGTGAAGAGTCAGGAGGGGCTGAGATTAAACCTAAAGAGAAGGGCAGGAAACCAGAAGAGACAGATCAGAAAGCAGGACAAAATGTTCAAAAGGTGTCCAATTTGGTCCTGCCAACAAGAAAGAGTAAGCTTGTCTCTGGGGAAGAACATGGAGATGGTGTTCGGAGGCAAGGGAGGACAGGCCGCAGTTTTTCCTGCTACAAGGTCACTGTTGCCGATGACATCTGAGAAGCTTGGAAACATTGGGACTGCAAAACAACTTAGGAGTGCTAGACTAGGATTTGAAAAGAGCGAAAGGTTAAAAGCCCTCTATTTAATTATATTGTTTAAGTTGTTTGAGAATTTGTTTGGGCAAATGGATTAAAATCTTAATATTTTCGTGAAATTCATGCAGCAAGGCAGGTCGTCCACCAACCAGGAAACTTTCTGATCGTAAGGCATATGCACGTCAAAAACATACAGCTATTATTAATGCAGCAGCAGATTTTCTTGGTACTTGTTCAAGCTTCTAGACAAGATTAACGAACTCAATTTTTCGTATGTAATACAATTATATCATTATTCACATTGGTTTCTTTGGTTTAGTTGGGTCAGAAGATGGACATGAAGAGCTATTGGCTGCTGTAAAGGGTGTTATCAACTCTGGTATGAATCTTACTGAATACTGTCTATATTTGTAGCCTAAATATTTTCCTCTGATGGAGTAGTTTTGATTTTTCTTATTACTGCAGCTTGTGCCTTTTCCAGCCCATTCTGGAGGCAGATGGAGCCTTTCTTCAGTTTGTTATTTGAGGAGGATATTACTTACTGGAAACAAAAGGTACTGATCTTTACCTTTTAAGTGATTATGAGTAACAATTGTTATTGCTATGTTTGTTTATAGTTTGTGTTGGATCAGTGGTCAGCATGACTCTTGTCACACTTATTCTAAGCATGGTACTTTCTATGGAAGAAAAGAGAGTAGTTCAACAATGCTTCAGATTTTTGTGATGGTGTCCATAAAATAAAGTACCAGTTCTGACTCTCAACTATATCATGCATAAGTAATTATTGAAGAGGAAGTTAATAACTGTATGTTATTGTTGCTTCTGGCAGTTTTATTTTATCTTGGATCTTTTTGTTAGTTCTATTGGGTGGAATGATATGTCTGGTTTGCATCAGTACTATTATCAAGAATGGTTGAGTGCCAATTACAAGAAAAATTCTGCCTTTTGGTTTAGAGATATATTTGGTGTTAGAAATATGATCTAGTAGATGAAATGCAGCCCAGCCATTGACTGTTGTAGTTGGATGTGACATTGGCATGAAGGAACACAGACCAGTTCTGTATGCATCTAAAGTCATTTGATAACTCTGAGCTTGTTCATATTGACTAGATTGGACAATTCAGTGCTATATCTTGTGTAGGTAACCTAAGGCAGATTCTGGTCTGGAGAAGCTTACTGTAATTGAATTTTTTATATGGGAAAGTGATGGCTGTGTTTTAATTTTTTCCATTTATAATAGTATAGAAGTTTTTGGCTGTTAGTAATTTAAAGCAATGAATTTCCTTAATATTATAGCATGATGTAACCTTTGGTTGATTATTCTGGAGGTAGAATTTTATTGTTTTTTACTGCAAATGTCTCTTTATGTCCTGATGCTGCATAGAACTGTGGCCATTATATTATTTGTTATATTATGTTTTGTTATAATTTGAGATTAAAAAATTTCCCTCCAATGTTTATAAGTTGTTTCTTTTTACTGATGATTAAAGCATGATTCAATTGATCTGAAAAGCTTGAATTTTGAGACAAACCTTCATTGGAACAAACTATTCAAACTTTTTTAATAATTCACTGGTCTTTCAGGAAAATCTTGAATCAAGTGGATTGACACCAACTCCAGTTCCTTCAAATGTAGATGGCTGTGAAGCTGTTCTTAATGGGTTTGGGTTGATTGGCTGTGAAAGAGATGTTGGACAGGGTGCTCAAAGGAGTGCAGGAATTATTACAGAACAGTTACACTTACAACTAGCTAAAGGAGATCATAATGTAATTCCCCTCTGTCAAAGGCTTATAGCTTCTTTAATTTCAGAGGAGGAGTGTAGCAGTGGAAGTGAAGGTCTCAAGTTTGATGCATATGATACTGAATTTGAGGCAGAAGGGGAGTTGGAATTGAGAGGTTTGGATCACCATTCACGAGCTAATTTTCAGTTTGCTTCTCATTCTGTTTACAATGGTTATAGGATAACTAGCAAGCCAGATCACGATGAGACTGATAGTGATATTGTTGGTGTTCCATCAACTGGGTTGAATTCAAGCTTTGGTAGCTCTGTAATTGGTTTACTTATTGACAAAACCTTAATGCCTAGCTTGACCTGTTCAGAGTTGCAATATGATAGCTTGGATATGAATGACAAGCTTCTCTTGGAGCTTCAAAGCATCGGAATTGCCCCAGAACCAGTGGTAAGCTTACTTTCCTAAGGTCTCTTGTGCCATTTTTCATGTAATCTCATTATTGGGGAACTATGAATCAATGTAAGATTCTATTGAACTATTTTGTTCTGTAGTTTTGTCAGAAGTCTACTTATTGATGTACCTAATGGATTTTACTTCAAGATGTTTTGTCCTTTATTGTTAAATCTTTAGTATGTTTGTATGGTACTTATTGTTTTTTCTTTTTCAAGCCTGAAATGTTGCAAGCAGATGATGAAGGAATTTGTGAGGATATCTTTAGGTTAGAGGAGCATTACCGGGAACAGGTACTGACTGATGTTAAAGCTAAAGTTATACTATGCTAACTGCCGAATCTCTTTTCCCCCTCAATTTTGATTTGTTATGTAATTTTTCACACAACGGATATTTTTATGTTGCTTTCAAAGTTTATGTGAATATATAGATCAGGTGTAAAACCAGAGACATTTGATTTATAAAATGTCATTCAAAATTTAATGAAGTTAATTTTGATATTCTGTAATACACTTTATGATTTTTTTTTTTCATGTATATCGTAGATTTCCAAGAAGAAAGGCTTCCTAGACATATTGTTGAAATCTGCTTCAGTGACAAAAGAACTTCAAGAAAAGTAATTGCACTGCCATTTATGCCCTGATTATTTGTTTATTTAACCTTTTGTCATGCTTGATTGTTCTGAATGGAAATATAAACTTTTGTTTTAACAGGGATTTTGAACATCGTGCTCTAGACAAGCTCGTCGTGATGGCTTATGAGAAATACATGGTGATCTTCTTAACATTCAATATCAATTTTTGTACATAATCGGGTTTACGGTTTTAGAATGTAATTATTGCATGCTAACCTACACAATCGAGTTGTCTTACAATAGTTGTTGAAAAGGCTGGGGATCTTTATATTGGACTAATGGGTAGTATAGATACAGAGTGAGGACATGGGCTGTATGATTGTCCAGGTATAAGTGCAGGGGGAGGGGAAGTAGAAAAAGAGACAACAAAATGGACTGGACCATATGTTGTGTAGTGTTGCACCCTTAAATGCAGCTTCTAGAATGTATTGTACACATATAAATGTAGGTGATCTTAGTGTCCTTATAAGACTTGTACGGAGGGTTGAGATTATTTACAGTATGAAAATCTACCATTTACAACAGGAAGCATCAACTCTCAAGAAAGTCTTACTCTGCTATTTAAATTCCGACTTGTGACACATTTGACCTATTCCTATTTTAGTCTTTTATCAGAGAAACCAAAATCCATTTTGCCTTATCATCTTGTTTTTGAAAGAAGAGATGAACCCTCCATTGCCTAGTAGATGCTATCTTATTAGAAAATGCTCTCTATTTTATAATCAGGTTATATGGCAGAGTGAATTGACAATAATTGATTGACAGGCTTGTTGGGGTCCTAGTCCCTCAGGTGGGAAAAATTCAAGCAATAAAATAGCCAAGCAAGCTGCATTGGGATTTGTTAAACGAACATTGGAACGATGCCATCAATTTGAAGATACAGGCAAGAGCTGTTTTAACGAGCCTTTATTCAAGGATATTTTCCTTGCTGCATCTTCCCAGCTGAGTATTGTTCGGCAATTAGATGGAATGGAGTCTGAATCCTCAAAACCATATGCTTCTTCCCTTTCTCTGGAAGCAAGAACAGGTGTCTTCTTCATTACCTTATGGAATAAATGCTCTAACCTACTTTGTGTTTCTTTTATCTCAGCTGTGTTCAATGTGACCCATTTTAGCCAACATTCTCAGATGGCTTTATCTGTATATGCCATCTTCTGTTTGATCTTGTTAAAATTATAGGGTTTAGGTAGGGAAGGAGGAAAAGAGAGAAATGAGGCTCTGAATAATATTCTATTAGATTGATATGAGATGTGATACAAAATAGTATCCTACTGGCTACTTGTTAGCCACCCGTTCGTTAAAAGGTTAAAAGGTTAAAAGGGTATATGTTAGAAGGTTTAAAATTGAGTCAGGGAATTAGTTGACTGGTATTACCAGTTACAAGTAGTTAATACTGAATTTTGTATAAATAGGAAGAGTTGAGGCAGGTTGGGGGGAGGAAAGAAATTAGAAGGGAATTGGGATTTGGGGAGAGATACTGGACCTCTCGAAAGTCCACACTTCTTGTATTCTGTTTTGTCCCTCTACAAGGAAGAATAAACCACTTTTCTTTGCTGTATTTCTCAGTTGTTACTGCCAGTTCTATCACTACTGGTCCTATTTAGACTAATATTCTAGGTTAAGTACTAGTGTAGTACTACTAGTACAAGCCCAGCCCAATAAGACTACTAAGCTAGCAAGACTCCTTACATATTAAGAATCCTAATATTCTAACAGGTCTGTTATGTCAAGTCGTTTTGTTTCTCCTTTGCTACTTTCAGTACAGAGCAGATTCTGATAATGTAATTTATTTGTTTTTCTTTCTGCAGCTTCCATGGGTTCACAGCAGAGCCCTTCACAACTTAGTCAGAATATGGATAATCATGATCTCAATTCATCAGATATTCTTCCTGCTATAAATCATTCATCTGAGCAAACTAGTGGGAAGGAAGATCTCTGGTCAAACAGAGTGAAGAAGAGGGAATTGTCCCTTGATGATGTCGGTGGTATTATTGGTACTTCAAGCCCATCAGTCCTGGGAAGTTCTCTATCAAGCAGTGCAAAAGGAAAGAGGAGTGAGAGGGATAGAGATGGAAAGGGGCAGAGCAGAGAGGTGCTATCCAGAAATGGAACTGCCAAAGTTGGTAGGCCAGCATTATCTAGTGCTAAAGGAGAAAGGAAATCCAAAACAAAGCCTAAGCAGAAAGCAACACAGCATTCTGTTTCTGTAAATGGTCTCCTTGGCAAGCTATCAGAGCAACCAAAACCAGCATTGCCTTCTGTTTCAAAGTCTAATGAAATCTCTACTAATAGCAATACCAAGGAAAAGGATGAGTTTGGCTTGGGTGAATTGGATGACCACGAGACTATTGATTTGTCCAACCTGCAGCTACCTGGAATGGATGTACTTGGTGTTCCTGATGATCTTGGTGGCCAAGGTCAGGATCTTGGTTCATGGTTGAATATTGATGACGATGGATTACAAGATCATGACTTTATGGGCCTTGAAATTCCCATGGATGACCTTGCCGACTTGAATATGATGGTTTGAAGCTGCTTTCTTTGTATAGTCCTGTTCATTATACCAATGACAAAGGAAACAAAGTACTTTTAAGGAATGACTAGTTACATAGGATGGTCTTATGGCTAATCCTGTCCACAATTAGGTTATATAGATTCTTTGATAGACTCTCCTCTCCAAGTTGTTTTTGAGTGACCTTTCCAGCCATTTCGGATTTTGCTTGTGTTAATGTTCGTGACTTCCACTGTAAAGATCTTTTTGTTCGAGGTACATGTTAGTATTCCTAGAGATTATATGTTAGAAAACACTGTATCCTGGTTGTAGCTCTTACAAGCCAGAACAAGGCCTCTTGTACATACATTTAATATTTCTAATAAAATCAGCTTTCATTTGCTGAAATATCACCTGGCTGGCCACTCTCTGTTGATCTCCCTGCTCCCCCCCTCCGCATGGGTCTTCTTTTGATATTTTGCGTTTTGCAGATACATTTCCTCAATATGATGCTGTTCAAGTTGTGTTCTGTAGTAACTTCATCCAGGTGTTCATCCAAATATTTGAGGTTTTCAGGGAAAAACTGATAACTGATATGTGAATGTGATCATTGTTTGTGTTTCATCAGTAATGAGTTTCGCTCTTGACTCTGTCTGGTTGCTGTCCTGCTTATGTTACTTTGGATATATAAAACGGTTTCTGGTTATCCATCATCACTCAGGCTATCTTATGTCTGATTTATTAGCTGGAACTCTGAAGCTCTTCTTTTTTTTTTTTACTAAGTTTTTGGAAGTGAATCTAGATGACACATTTTGCTTGATCTTGTAATAATCTATATGTAAAAGGTCATGCCCAGGAACTTCTAATATGCTTCGAGTTGATTCTGACTTCAGGAATTCTTTAGTTGGGTGAATTACAATTTTTGAAGATTGCAGGGGCATCTTGTGGGAAACTTATCTCAAATATTCTTTTACAGGATCCACCTTTCTGATAAATTAATATGCAAAGGAATTTCATGCCCAGGAACTTCTAATATGCTTCGAGTTGATTCTGACTTCAGGAATTCCTTAGTTGGGTGAATTACAATTTCTGAAGATTGCAGGGGCATCATGTTGGAAACTTTTCTCAAATACTCTTTTACGGGATCCACCTTTCTGATAAATTAATATGCAAAGGAATTTTCTTCCCTAACGTAATTGAGTTGCAGTTCCTTTTACATAAAGAGGTAAGCTTTGAATCCCTGCTGGCCTTCCTGACTCCCATCTTTCTTTTTCAATTTTTGATCTGTATGTTATTGAAGAGACAGTGCTATGAACTTGTAGTAAACTTGCTTTGCGATGTCAACGCTCAAATAACTTGGATATTATTCATGGATAACTAATAGCATGTGGCTCGTATGATTATCTTCCTCCTTAAGCCTGCTTTCCTCTGTGTAGTTATATATTTTGGGCTCCTGGAGCCAGGGTTTTGCTTTATATTGAGACTTGATGTGAATTCTGAATTGCTTCGCTGTGCATTTGTGGTTTCAACACTGTTTTGTTCCATTTTATGGATAACTACTTCAAAATTCAAGAACAACTCGGCTTGCACTGAAATTTTTTTTACTGATGGTGGGATTGAATATAGTAGTTATGTGAGTTGAAGGAAGTTCATTCATCTCTCAGCACCCTTGAGAAAAACCTTTTGATCCTTGCAAGGGTTGCCTCCTCAGTCCCGAGTATGAGTTATTCTGCTATCTAATAAAATAGTTTAAATTTGATCCATTTTCAATGTAGGAATTATTACCCTATGGTTTACTGACTTTTTACATTATCACGGGATCAAAATTAAGAATCTATATATTCTTGAAAAGCAGTTAAGGTACAGAAGAATAGAGTGACAGCCTCCCTATTCCCTCTTGCCTGCAAGCTGATTGCCCCAAAAATTCTTTGACATTGGTCAAGGTCTTAGAAGTTCTGATCATGATTGATTGCCTTTTAATGATGCTGTAATATATACTTATATGATTTTTGTGCCTGTGCCTGTGTTTGTATTTTTTTTTCCTGTTACATAAAAGTTTAAGGTAAGTGGTGGCTCTTTCTATTCTAAAGTTAGGGCAAACCATAACCTCAATGATAATTTACAGCGAAATTATAAATCACGTGTATTTGTATTTGGAACAAGGGTTAGGGCCAACTAGAGAATTAAAATCGTAGCCTGTTTAAAATTGATGGTTTTATGCTTGACCTATTCAAGTAGAATAAAAAATATAAACAGGTTAAACGTGCTATTTGCTAGCTTTATAGGTTTAGAGTTGGGCTGCCAAACTGACAACTTACATTATTAAAGAGCTTAACTCATCAAACACTATGAAAGTTTAGGCTAATTTGTTTTGGCTACTCTACTTTTTAATACATGTTTCACTATAGAATAATTTTAGAAAAAAAATATTTTTTTAAAAAAAATTTCAGTAAAATTTTAATTATAAGATATTTTGATTACAAAATAAGTTAATTCGTATATTGATTGATTCTTACTAAGTGGGCTAATTGAAGGCTTTCTGGCTTTGCAACTATGGTTACCCGCCATAGTTGGACGGGAAACTATTATAGCCACTGAGATTTGTATGATCCTGCCAATACACTTTGATACTCTTGTTAAGTTCTCCCTCTAAAAAAAGAAAAAAAAAAGAAAAACACATTTGGGGAAGATTAACTAGACAATACTTTTGATTAGATATTTAGGTTAAATTGTAAATGACCTGTTTCAATGTTTCAACTTCAACCCCTAGGTAAATAGCTTTATGCGATTTTAGTTTTGGCAAATGACTTGTTTAAATTTTTTAAAATGTAAGAAATAGTTACATGTGATATTAATTTTGATAGTTTTTAATTAAAAATATCTATTAAAATTTTTAGATGTTATAATTTGTATAACTTCGTAATTTAGTGTATGATTTGAAGTGTCAATTTTGTTGAAAAATTACTCTCGCAATAATCACTCATAACAATATGATGAACACCATAATATTGTATAGTCATTTTGTTGAGAAAAATAATTATTTAAGTGATACTATTAGGGTTAAATTTTTTATCAATTGACAATGTAAAGAGTTTCACATTATTTGTGAATAATATCATGCTACATATATAAAAAAATCATTAAAAACTTTTGGTGTTTATGAAACAACATTAATTACTATAATTATCTAAATTTTTTATTTAACGAATAAAAAAATACATTAATAATGTTTTGTTATTTTAATTTTTATAACGAAATATTTATATTTTACAATAAAATAATGACACTCATGGTTTATAATTATTTTATAATAAAAGCTATTATTTAAAATTTTTAAAAAGAATATGATGAATAAAATAATAATAAACAGTAATTCTCTCAAGCTTTTAATTTTCTTTGTATTATTGTTTGCATCAACAACGTTGTGAAAAAGACAGAAGGCAGAAAGAGAGAGAGAGGGAGAGATACGAATGAATGAATATGATATAGTCGGTTGGTCAGCAGAACACGTGGCGACAAAGGG
This sequence comes from Castanospermum australe, assembly GCA_019955255.1. Taxonomy (NCBI): domain Eukaryota; kingdom Viridiplantae; phylum Streptophyta; class Magnoliopsida; order Fabales; family Fabaceae; genus Castanospermum; species Castanospermum australe. The sequence continues at coordinate 397,006 of NSJW01000183.1, forward strand.
AAGGGGTTGAGGGTGTCGTCATGGCTTTCGGCACAAAACTAAGGCAGCAGAATCTCATTCTCAATCTCAAGGGAAGATATCTTTTGACCCTTCGGAGCAATGTTCATGTTCATGTTTCAAAGTAGGTTTAGTTAATGGGTGTTTTGCTGTAGTAATTAATTTTTTTTTGGAGGATAATATTATTTTCAATGTTAGCATCCTCACAATAAAAATTTTAAATATATAAAATATAATTAATAATTAATAAATATTTAATAATTCATTCGAATACTAAAGTACACAAATTTTTTGCCTCTGACATTTTAATTTTCTTACTTTAAGTTCTAATATTCATATAATTGCTTCAATTTGATAATTTGTGTTTGTTATCCATTAAATGAAAATGAGAATAAGTCATCGTTAAAAGTGATATGGTACTATTATATTTCAATGTAAAATTTAGATAGTAATTGATCCAATTGTTTAACTTATAAACAACGTCCTTTTATGAATTAATTTAAATATTAGGAATTGAATTATGAGTTAATTAAAACTATTCTCAAATGACAGGTTAGAAGAGAATAATAACAAATTATTCTTAGTGATGACATATTATATTTTTGTTTGATGAATAATAGACACATGAACGGAGAGACTAAATTAAAACAAGTTTGTGAATGTGGAGAATTAAATTAAAAAATTAAAATATCAAAGATGCAATTAAAAAAAAATCAAATATGAAGGGTTAAAATGAAGTTTTACTTGTAGTAAAAACAAATAAGTAATTAACTGAGTAATGCACTCATGTTATATGCCTTGCCTCAACTCAACTTTCTTGGCTTTGTTTCCTCCATTATTGAATTTGTCGTCTCGTCACTTCAGTTCAGTTCATGCATCTTCATATTCTAAATACAATGAGGTGTTTTCTCCATTCCATTATTCAATTTCATTGGCATCATTTACTCTGTTCCTTTGGTTGTTGCTTTCGTACATCTCCCCCACAGTCAGGATTTAGTTAATTTAAATGGAGAGTTTTATTTTTAAAAATAAAGTAAAAAGTATTAATTATAAATAAAAAAATTAAAATAAAATAAATTTTAATAATTTTATAATTTATTATATATATATATATATATTTATTATAATATTAATAATTAATTTTTTATTAATAATTAATATATCTCATTTTATTCTCCACCGCTTGGGGAGTGAGGACACTCTCTTCTCGATCCTCTCGCCCATCTTTTCCACCTCATCTTTCTTACTGTTGCGTGCTCTTCTCCTACTGGCCTTCAGCATTTTTTGTGCATAGCTTTTGACTTTCTGCTATGCGAAGAAATGAAAATTAATGTTGTTGATTGTTCATCACTTGAACTCAATTATATGTTTTAATATAGTAAAATATTAGAGCACGTTTGTGAAAGATATTAGGAAATTATTTAAATACAAAACAAATTAACGTCAAGATTGGAATGACTTTCACGTCTAAATCTTGTATTGGTAATATTAATGTAAGAGTTCCTTAGAAATATTTATCTGGAAATGATGTAACCAAACCTAACCGACCAATTAAAGAACAGAAAACAAAGGGCCATGTGTCAAATTCTCGCATCACTCAGCAAGGGAACAAATGGAAAACCTGCTACATTTTCTTTCTCTTTCTGTTGCTTAAAAAAAAAAAGATGTTTGTGTTGAAAATCTTCAAAAGAAGATTAAAAAAAAAAGAAAGAAAAAGCAATCATCTATTGGGTATTAATTTATTTTCAGAAGATGAAGAAAATACCAATAATTCATTTTGTTTAAAGTCTGATACATATAACCAGTAACTGCATATACTTGTTGAGGTTTCTGTTCCTCCTTCATTCCCTTCCCTCACTCTTGTATTCAGTTTCTGAAGGTAAGCAACTCAGGATTACTGCATGGTCTGTGCTTTCACTGTTTCTAGAGATTAATCTCAGTTCACTTAGAAAAGAAATTTAGGCATAGTTCATCATATATAGCAAGGACAAAGTGGGTGGGAGTTGACACATGAAAGTAACAGAACAGATAAACTCGGGGAAAATTCAAGGGCCGATGTGGGTTGCCTCAGATTTAGGGAACCTCTCTTCTCAGTTTTGTACTTTGCTTGTTATTTTTTTTTTTATCACTTTCAATGACCCCATTTCCCTCGTCTCCGTGTTTGCTAGAGAGAGACAAGGCACTGACTTTGTCAATTCTTTGATTTGGTTTCTTTGAATCATCTATTGCCTGCTTGTACAGGGATCAAAGGGTTGGTGTGGAGGTAGATACAGAAGATTTTGGGACATCACATGTGCCCTCTTGGATGACGGGATTAGAATAGAGAGTCCAAAACAAGTGAGTTCATAAATGATCTAGAGGGCTGTTCTAGCATCTAGCTTCGCTGCTTCAATCTAACCCCTGAAGTTTGATGCCTAGAGAGAGACAAGGCACTGTATTTGACTGCTTCTTAGGAGATTGGTTCCAAGATTCTTTAATTTCTTGGCGTAGGAGTCTTCTTGGTGATTTTTTGCTGACTGAAACCCAAAAAGAGGCTTAAGGAAAAAGGATGGAAAAAGTGGTTAAAGGCTAGCAACTTATAGGGATCCTAGAGGATAAGGCTATTGCTACAAAGCAAAGTAAACCTATGGAGAAAATATCTTCGACAGTTGCAGTACCCTTTACACTTAAAAATTTAATCCAAAAGGAGTCAGCAGTGACGACACACATGGAGATAACTGGGCTAAAGCTTGTGGCAAATACAGCAGCAACTGCTTTAATATTGAATCCTGCAATAGAGGGTTGTCAGTCCCAGTCTGTTGGAAGTGAAAACCACACAGATGTTGGTCCACATGACCAAAATACAGTACCTGCAGAGGTAAAGGAGAATCAGGTTGGAGCTGCCCTTGTCTCAGAAATGGTCATTGAATCTGACAGCAACTGGGTTCTCACTGAAAGCCATAACCAGGCAAGAAAGGAAGATGGATTCATGTTAGCTATGGATTTTCAGTGTCTACATAGTCCAATCTCTCAATCTGCGGCTACTGACAAAAGCAGTCCTTGTAGGGAGGAATCTGCTACTTTTAGGACAACTTGTTCTGAAATAGATTCACCAATTGCCATCAAGGTTGATGATAATATACAGGGTACGTCCAGTTTGACCGAACCGCATGCAGAACTAGAGCCAGTGCAGAACATGGTTGCTGTTGCGATGGAACTTGAGAGTGAGGATGGAAGTGGATCAGATGGGTCTGATCCAAAACCTGATCTAAAACCATCTGCTGCGCTTCTTGAGATGCCAGAGAAGAAAACATGCAGAACAAGCTGCCAGAATTCTTTGGAATTGAGTAGTGGCCCTCTTTGGGGTTTCTCATGTATTTGTGGAAGGAGACAGGAGATGGAAGATGCTATTGCTGTTAAGCCTCAACTTTTTCAAGTCCCTTCACAGATGCTAATGGATGCCCATGTAAATGAAAACACAAAATACTCACTAGCCCACTTTTTTGGTGTCTATGATGGACATGGGGGCTTTCAGGTATGCCTTAAAATCATTCTGTCAATCATACAAACTGTTGAATTGTTGAAAACTTTAAGTTGACCCATTTCACTGAGAGGGTGTTTTCATAGGTTGCCAATTACTGCCGGGAACGTCTTCATTCAGTGTTGATTGAGGAGATAGAAGATGCAAAATCAACTTTGCCTGAAAATAAAGGGGGAGATGATTGGCAGGACCATTGGGAGAAAGCATTCTCCAATTGTTTTCAGAAAGTAGATGATGAGGTTGGAGGAATTCGTGCAGGTAATAGTGGAAGCAACAGGGATGAATCTGAGTCTAGTATTGAACCTCTTGCTCCTGAGACTGTTGGCTCCACTGCAGTGGTTGCCATTTTAAGTCAAACCCACATAATAGTTGCAAATTGTGGCGATTCGAGAGCAGTACTGTGTCGTGGAAAAGAAGCCCTGCCATTGTCTGCTGACCACAAAGTAAGGCACTTGTTTCTAGTTTCACAATTTGTTTGCTGGACTTGCATTGCAAGTTGAAGTTGTCTGATAAAGGAAACTGTATTTCCTGTTTGCAGCCAAGTAGAGAGGATGAGTGGGCAAGGATAGAAGATGCAGGAGGAAGGATCATACAGTGGAATGGGTACCGAGTTCTTGGTGTTTTGGCAGTGTCAAGGTCCATAGGTATGTGTTTATCCCATTGTTTTTTAGTACCAACTTATACTGGTACTGTGTCACATCAAAAATTTTAGTTTTTACTCATTTCAGCCTCATTAGATTTACTTCTGTATATGTATAGTGTCACATAAAAAATTTTCTACACAAATTCATATACAATGCAAGTATAACATTATCTCTTGATAATGAATCAAATGGTTTAACAGCCTTTTTTTTTTTTCCAATTTTACTGCTATTGTTTGTCATGGTTTTTGTGCTGAAGTCAGATTGATACGGAGGAGGAATAATCCTTTCTGCTCATCGTTAATGCAATTATTGTTTAAGAAAGGAAAAAAAGAATAAAGCTTGTCCTTTTCAGAATCAGTTTTTTTTTTGTTAAAATAAATAATCAATTCTTATAGTTTTATCCGATTTTTTTTTTGGTTCCTATAGTTTTTTTTTTATATTAATTCTTATAGTTTCACTCATTTGGATTTTAGTCCTATTAATTAAGATATTGGTCTTTATATTTTTTTTTATTTAGATTTTAGTTCTTATAATTTTTAATTATTAAGGTATTAGTTCCTCAGGAACTAAAATCTAAATGAGCGAAATTATAAGGACTAATATACAAAAAAATTATAAGGATCAAAATAAAAATCAAGTGAAATTATAAGGACTAATATATAAAAAAAATTATAAGGATCAAAATAAAAATTAAGTGAAATTATAAGGACTAATTATGTATTTTAATTTTTTTTAATGGACTTTTCACACAATTTTTTATAAAGTTTATTCCTGAATTTCTTACTTCTAGGTAACGCCAAAGTGACTCTTAACTATTCTTTTATTTGCGCATGCATTCTAGTAAGTTTCCTTCGTTCTATTTGTGTCCCCAGTATCCAAGATAGTGGGACCGAAAAGCACTTTGATTCAGTGTGATACTTGAAAAGATTGTCGCCAATTAGATACCCACTTTTTCTGGAATGCTGAGTGCCTCTTTTCAATATTTATTTTCCTTATTCTAGTCAACTCTGCTATAGTGTGATTTTCCTTCTTGTCCACCAGGTGATAGATACTTGAAACCATGGATAATTCCAGATCCAGAAGTCAAGTTTGTCCACAGAGAGAAAAACGATGAGTGCCTCATTCTAGCCAGCGATGGTTTGTGGGATGTCATGACAAATGAAGATGCCTGTGACATTGCACGAAAGCGAATCCTTCTTTGGCACAAGAAGTATAGCAACAACGTATCAACAGGACAAGGGGAAGAAGTTGATCCTGCAGCTCAGTCTGCTGCAGAGTATCTGTCTAGACTTGCCTTCCAAAGGGGAAGCAAAGATAATATCTCTGTTGTTGTGATAGACTTGAAGGCTCAAAGAAAATTTAAGAGAAAGGCATAAAATAGCCACTTATCATCTGGGATATTTTCAGATATCATATATATACTATTGTTTTACAAGTATTTTTCACAGTCACTAGCATATTTAGCCCCTCAGTTTTTCACCAGGGCTAAGTTATGCATGCTAAAATGTGAAGTGTACAGGGATATCTCAGCTTAGATGAGTTATCACTGTAAAGCAGCCCACATCAGAAAGTTCAATTATTTTTTAAAGAGTAGAAGTTTTCTTTTTTTTGACCAATAAAGAGAAATTTTCAAGTTGGTATAATCAAAACATAGTTGTACATTATGGATCAAAACTTGAATCATATTATCAGTTATTTTCAAATAACGAAAACCCCAAAATTAATCATGTAATTTGACAAGATTAAACCAAATGAGCATTCATCCGTAAGCAAAATCATGTCCTCCCCCAAAAACAAATTATTCGTGCCTGTGCTTTATCTCATTAGTTTATCTCTATCTTAGGTTAGACCTTAGTGGTACCTTCTGTTGCAATCATAAGACTTAAAGCAATTTGTTGTAAGCTGCCCTGTTCCTTAATTTTTAGCATTAAAATTCTTCTAGAACTGCCAATCATTGCAATCTCATGGCACTCAAATCTGTAAGAGTCAATCAACAAACTCTTGAACTTCAATCACTCAACAACAAACTACAGATTCTTTGACCTAATTATAGGAACTGGTTCCTTTGACGCCAATATGAAAATGCTGGTCATATGCAACCGGTGACTACACAAACAAAGGAATCAAAACTGCAGTTACATATCAAGTGGCAATAGTACTTGCAAGTATATGTATCGAAAATTGAAGGATGCAAGCAGGTACATCCCAGAGTCACTTGTAGTTTAGGTATCCAAATCTGTAAATGGATGATATTGACTTTAGAAAGAATGTCAGTCTCCTAAGCAACCAAATACAAGCTTTCATCACAAATTATCATTTTAATTGAAAATTATAATTCAGTCATATAATTTCGGAGCACTGAAACATGACCATTTGTATTGTTTACAGTTTACACTAACAAACCACCTCCTCAATATAGAAGCAAAAATCCTGCTGTAGGTGACAGATCAACACATCTTATTTATATAGTGATCTACATTCAATAATACTTTTTACCTTCAAATTTGAATAAATACCAGGATTGGAACATACTAAGTTTTATAAGGTTGCAAGCGGAGATCCTGCATTGGAGAAGTAAGCTGAAAGATCCACATTTAAGTCCTCATACATGTTGATAAAAGGATGTCTCTGGAATTTAAATCAGATAATCAGATACTGTCAGAAAGACTGTTGTACATGCTATACTCATATAGATAAGATTTATACATACCGTAAGTTCCCAAGCCGAGAGTCTCTCCCTTGGGTTTTTCTGTAAACTAAACATAGAGAAGATTGAAAAAGGAGGATCAGGAGCCTCATAAAATGCACATGGTGACATAAAATCTATGAAAAAATAGCCAATTGAATGGGGATTAAAGGTGCCAGCTTTTTAGATTTGTTTAAACATATATGGCTCGTTGCATGAAATTATGAAAGATAGCTTAAAATAAATAAAAGGCTCCATACAGGTAGGTAGGTACGGCCTGTGTTTAACAGTTTTACTATATGTTTTGTCTACATACTCATTCTACTTCAAAATTATAGGCTTCTCAAGCATCCCAACTTATTTCAGGATGACCTCTTAAGAAACTGCCACGGTTATTTAAGTGTCTCCCTCCCCTGCTCCTCTCTCTCTCTCTCTCTCTCTCATTCTCTGATTTCATTTTCTTTTGGTGGGCCAAGATTCTTGAGACTGTACACAATTTAGTTACTGAAGCACAATTCATATTTACCATGATGAGATAAATGAGCAAAATTCTGGAGAAAATTGATCAGATGGAGCACTGGGAGGAGGTTTGTCGACAATAGTTTCAATAAGCTCGAAAACACTTTCCCATATTTCACTTTGATCCGGTGGTGTATATGGAAACCGCCCCGTCGCACACTCGAGCAACATCAGTCCCAAACTCCATATATCACTTTTGTAATTGTAGCCCTGCTGGCTTCCATTGATCCTCTCTGGCTGTAAAATGGGCAGAATGGATAAGTTATATTCCAGGCAATGGTGGCACATCGAGGACTAGGTGGTCAGAGGAATATGATACATATTTTTTCTTGCATATTTTACTCACAGACATATAGTTGTATGTGCCAATAAAAGTATTTGCTTGACCAGATGTGGTTTCCATGATTGCACTCGCACCAAAGTCAGTAATCTTTACTTCCCCTCTATGATTTATCAACAAATTAGAAGGTTTTAAGTCCCTGTGGATAATATGTTTTTCATGGTGAAGATACATTAAACCCTTCAGCACCTACATTGTAGAAAACAAAAACGAAAGGGATTGAGTCCAGTTAGGCATTAAGAGCAAAAATTATAGGGGCAAGGCTGAAGTATAATTTCCTACTTCTCACCTGCTTACTGATGGCGGCAAGATATGCCTCTGGAATTGTTTTAACTTTCTTCAGAAGATCGTCTAAGGACCCTCCATCCATGTACTCTAAGATGATTGATATGACACCATTATCATAGAACGACCGGTAGCAGACAACAACATAAGGACATTGTGCTGATTGATTAATTTTCAGCTCTTGTGCTATCTGCTTGCGCATTGACTCCTCAACATTCATTCGAATTTCCTGAATTGTGGAGAATACATCATAAGGGACAAAAGAACAAAGTAGAACGCGAGTATATGATAGGATTTTTAGATTGTGAACATACCAGATAACAGGAAACTAGTTGTTCAAGTATCTAAATTAAGATGATATAGAAGCAGAAGCCTTTCAAGCTAATAAACTAGATTGTTAAACAGGCACTTAGAGAAACAAATGAAATTTCAAAATGCTTAAAGCAGGAGGTAGAACCAATATGGGACCTATTACCCCATCATTGATAACAAGGAAAAAAAAAAAAAGAAAAGGAATGACCCCAGCAGATGTCTTCTGTGTTCTGACCATAATCTAAGTTTGTCTCGCTTTGAATGATTGATAAAAATATAACAGTTCCTAGGGAAGATATCCACATCTCAATCATTATGTTCAGTGAAACTAAAACGTCCAATGTTGGGTGAACAAAAAGATGATGTTCTGACATAATGAACAAGAAACCGCCTGAAATAAAATAACTAGAAGATGTATTCTTTAACTTACTAGTTGAATCCAATGAACTCACTCCTTATGAAATTATCTTGTTACGCTAATTGAGATAATAATTATCTGAAACTTAAAAGAGTTAAGAATAAGTGCCATTGACCAACACTGCAATTGCATGGCAAAAACAAGTTTTAAATGTCACAATAACTAAACCAGGTTGAAAATATCTGAGTGCTCAATGAATTGGATTTAATGGAGAATGAGAATGACATTACCTTTGAAATTATGAAATTTGGGTAGACAATGCCAGTACAAAAGGATAAATTAACTAGAAAAAAGAGAGAAACAGAAAATGCAAACTCAAAGCAAGGTATACTATATGCAGCAAGTATACCTTTAAAGCAAAAAACTGATTAGTCCATTTGTGTTGCACCAATTGCACTATCCCACCATTTCCCTTTCCAACCACTTTGATTGTGTCAATGTCTGCCAAACTTAATTGGTTGTCTAGTGGCCTAATTGGAGGTGGCTGAAAACATAGCGCAGATATTAACCTCATCAATAACAAATTATCAGAATTCTGTTTTAAAAAATACTGTGACCAAATATAAATATGCAGGAAGTCCCAAGTTTAAATCTCGGTACATCATTGTACCAAAAACCACAATAGTTGGGTGTTACAACTGATTATATCTATATGTGTGGAGTTTACCATGGAAAGCTTTAAATTGAGTTACTTAAATTCAAATGCAGTCATATGAACAATTGTGATTATAATATTATGTAGGATAGAAGCACTCAGAAGGTGATATACAATCCTGTTGGCTATTTATTTGTTTGTTTATTTTTGGGTAGATCATGGCTGTGTAATTTATTATCAATGAGATTTTGTTTTCTAAAATATTTTGACCATATAAGAGTATGCATAGAAAGCAAGAGCCACTACATTAAGAGATTTAGACAAAGTGAAATGTACTAAGAATGAAGATAGAGGAGTTATCTCAACAAGCTATTCAATGAAGGGCATGAAACAAATAGACTTGGAGAGTTTAAGCACCAGAGAAGATGATCAAAATTATGCCTTATATTGCAGAATTCAAGATTTTGAGGTAAAGGAAGCACTAAAGATGATAGACAATGGAAAAGCAATTGGACCAGATAATATACCCATTGAAGTTTAGAAGTGTTTAGGAGGAAAAATTATAACTTGGCTGACTAGGTTGTTCGATGAGATAATGAAATCTAAGAAAATGTTCGGTGAGAGGAGGAGGAGCACTTTGATGCCTATTTACAAGTCCAAAGGAGACATACAAACTAACAAAACTGTGCAAACTACAAAGGGATCAAGCACATGAGGCACAATCCATGGTTGTTAAAATCTCATTTCAAAACTTAAAAACCTACGCTTTTACGTTTTCAAAACTAAAACTTTTTAGATGTTAGGTAAAATCTAAAATTCATAAAATCTTTACGATTTACGCTTTAAAACTTTAAAATCCCTAAAATCTCGATTTTATTTTACGATTTTGTACTTTTACATTTGCAATGTAAATATGCTAATTTTTTTTTTTTACTAATTTTAAGCATTTTAACATTCAATCTCCTTTCATTCCCCCATCATTCTAAATTTCTCAATCAATCAAGTTCCAATTCATTTGTGCCTTTTCTTTTAGATTTATCTTTCTTATTCTAGATTTTTTATTATTTCAAGTTCAAACCCATTTAAGCTCCTCTCTTTCACTCTCTCTTAGTTTTAATTATGAAGATGATATGAGAAATGAGGACTTAAAGAATGAAAGTGTTAACATCTTCAAATTTATTAAATTTCTTTTTGCATAATTTATGATATGTTAATTATTAAGTTAAGAAATTTGTTATTTTAAATACTTAAATTTGAATTAGAATATTTATATATCATTACTTATGTGTATACATATTATTTTTAGATGATATTTTACACAAGATGTAAAATTTACACTTTTACGTTTTGTTTTTACGCTTTGTTTTTATCACACTCTCCAACGTTTTTTAGTGAAAACTGGCTTTTAACAACCTTGGCACAAACAATATGTTTGCACCAAGGAGCAGCTTTGAGTCCATACCTTCTTACCATAGTTTGGACGCACTTACTGGGCACATCCAAAAACCAATGCCTTAATGCATACATTTTGTGGATGATATAGTCCTAATTGATGAGTCTAGAGAATGAGTAAATTTTAAACTTGAGTTGTAAAGAGAAGCTTTGAAATCAAAGGATTTTCGGTTGAGTAAGAGTAAGACGAAGTATATGGAATGCAAGTTCAACAAGACACGAGTTAGCAATATTTTGGAAGTGAAATTTGGGAATCACATTATACCACAAGTTGTACTATTTAGGTATCATGGATCCATCTTATAAAGTGATGGGGAGATTGATGGGGATCTCACACTTAGGATTCAAGTTGGGTGGATGAAATGGAGAAATGTTTCAGGAGTAATTGGTGTTCGCAGAGGGCCCATCAAACACAAAAGAAAATTCTACTGGACAAATATAAGACTAGCAATGTTTGAATGTTAGGCGGTAACATGCCAACAAGAGCCAAAAAAATTGTAATGGAGATGAGAATGTTGAGGTGGATGAATGGACATACAAAAAAAGATATTAGAAATGAATGTATTCGTTATAAAGTTGAAGTAGCACCATTGAGGAGATGACAAAAAATTGCCTGAGGTGTTTTGGTCATGTAATAAGACCTGACCAATATAAGCTACAGTGAGAAAAGTTAATTATATAGCATATAGTCCGTTTACAAGGGGCAGACAAAAACCGAAAAAAACCTTAGGAGAAGTCACAAAAAAAGGAAAGACTTTATTCTAAATAGTTTTATTGAAATTTTGGTTTTTGATAGAGTTCAATGGTGCCATTGATCCATGTAGCTGATCTCACTTAGTGGAATAAGACTTAGTTATTGTTGTTGTAATATGTTAGACTGATGGATTTTACCATGATTGACAGGGCAATTCATCATAAACTAATAGAAGCATTGAAAGAATGGCGGTATTTTCTTTTGACTCTTGACAGTTCACACAAGATTCTGGCAGAAACGCAAGGCTCATTACTTGCACTCAGCCATTCTAGCAGCCCCGGGCCCTGCCAAAGAAAAAATTAAAAAAAAAAAGGTGGGTGTGGGGGGAGGAAGAAGAGGGTCCAAGTGATGTGATAGCATTAACTCAGAATGCAACAAATTTTTTTCAAGTCTAGAAATCACCAAAACTTTTTTATTTTCTTAGATGAAATGAAATTAAAACTCAAAATTTGTGTAGGGGTTCATGGAGTGGATGTCTGCTGAGCACAATCTTTTACTTCATTAGCTTGCAGCTTATCCTCCATTTGTTTAAGAGGAGAAATTCAACCAGATATCTAATTCGTTAACAATATCTGGTCCAAAATAATAGCGAAAGCTAGCGAAACTAGGCTCAATCCGCCCCCTAACCCCCTCTTTTCCCAATCCAAGTATTCTAATCAACATCTTGTAGCACCAAATAATCCATCTGATAAAAAGTTTTTCTTTTTTCCCAAACAAATAGTGCTCCATTTTGATTTGGAAACCTCTAAATAAGGAAGCTACAGAAAAATTCAGGAATCCTTCTTGTAAAAGAAGGCATTTCATTAGATCCATCCAAAAGATCAAATAAAAAAAAAAAAGAAAGAAAGAAACAATTGAGCAACCCGATTGGATATATATTGGAAAAACATAGACAACTAGAAAAGATAAAAGTTGAGAGGAATATGTTACTGCTTCCACTTCACTCTCAGAGACAATTCGAACTCCATCCCTATTGACAAGCAGATCCCCATCCTTAAACGTCCCGCTTTCAGTCCTACCACATACCCAGATACCCACAATTCCAATCAGCCAAAGCCAAAACACAAACAAGCACGTTCACACAAAGTATGTGAGAGACTCACAGGAAATTGGCAAAAGAAGCCTGATCAGATAAAGGAATACTGAGTTTGAGACAGGGACCTAAGCCTCCTTTCTTCATGATTATGGGATCCTAATGGGGTTCCCAAGCTCTGGCTTGAGGGGAAGAAAAACTTTCTAGTAAGAATCTTTATCATATATGCAATGTGTGTGTATATATATATCATCAAAATATTTCCGTGACTGACTATTATTTAAGTTACAAATGAGAGCTTTATTGGAGGATGGTGGTACTAAAATTCTAATCTTGCATTGGTTAGTGGTTGGTAAGAAGAACAGTCGCCATTGGCATTGCGGAGAAAGAAGAAAGACGGTATGAAGATGGAGACTTCTGTTGACTTGACTTTTCAGACTTCTCGCCCATTTACCCGCGGCCCAGGCAGCCTTGTCTTTTTCTTCTCCTACTTCAGTGTCACATTCATATTATAGTGTACTTTGATAAATATACGGTTAAAATAAATAAATAATTTTTATAATTTTATTTAACTAAAATTTTGATTTTTATAATTTATTTTTTTATATTAATTTTTATAATTTTATTTATCTGAACGTTAACCTTTAAGAAATTAATATTTAAATAATTAAAAATTATAAAAATTAATTTTTTATAAAAAAAATAAAAATTTATATCTTAATGAAAAAATATCACAAGAGTTAAAAATTAAATGAGTCAAAAATATAAAAACTGATATTTTAAAAAATAAAATTTAAATTTAAATAAATAAAATTATAAAAATTAATATTTAAAAAAATAAATTATAAAAATTTAAATTTAAATTGAATAAAATTATAAAGACTAATTATTTATTTTAATTTTAATATATTTTTTGATTAAAATAATTTATAATTAAAATTTTATTTAAAAAAATTAAATATAAAATAATTTTTTTAAATTAATTTAAACTCAAACATGCACTAACTTATCCTTATAACACACAAAAAGTCCTAGTATAATGTCATATTGATTTTTTTAATGAAGTTTTTTTTCATAAATCTACATCGAATCTAGTGGCTTTGCTTAATAACTGTACATTTTTTGTCTATACAATTTTTTTTCCATTCAACAATAACAAAATATTATATTATAGAAGAATTTAAGTATTATTATATATAATTTGAGTTGTGTTAATACACAAAAAGTTGCAATATATTTTTCACAATTAGATTTTTTTTTTTGGTTCTGTGCATGATCATTTCAAGTATTTTTTTTTACTCAAATTTACATGAAATTCAAAAGTTCTATACAAAAATTATGAATTTTTTTCTATATAACTTTTATCCACTTAACATTTTTTGGTTCTTTTGCAAATAATGAATGCAATTGAATGAGAGAAATTTTAAATAAAAATATATTTCTCACATAATCATTAGAGTTATTACTCATATGTATGCAGTTAAATGTGATTTGTGACTAAAACAAATTGTGTAAGATAACTGTTCTAAAGATAATACACAATGTTGTTGCCAATTTATTTATTTAGTTATTGATAGTGGCTGCCTAATCCATTGTCTAATATGCCGCCAATGATTTTAGTTTTTAAAGTTTCCATGCCGTCAACTTTGAGATGCCTTTAGTTTTTTTTTTTGGCATTAACTATTTTTTATTTATAATAAAAATCACCCTATTGACATTAGCAAGAAGAGTACCTTTTTTTAAAGTTCCATCCTCTGTTGTGACAAAAACGCATAGCCCATATTAAATCTCATACTTAAAACTTTAGCTAATAATTAAATTAATTGTTACACTTTCTTTATTTCAAGTTTTGAACGTTGAATTGCATGTTCTGTTTTATGCATAACTATCTGGTATGACGAAAACATTAGGCATTAGATAATTATGAATACCCCAGCCAAAGAAAAAAAAAAACTAATATTTCTAGTATTAGACTATTAGCTGAGATTTTTATTTTTGAAGCCCACAGAAGAAAAAAAAAAAAAAAGAGGCTCACATTTGTTCTTCAATCTGACTTGTTATGCACTCAAGAATCTTGTACAACCAGCAATTTTTTATGTAAATCTTTTTTTGGTTGTTTGGGTGCAAGTCTCATTGCAAGACAAGGACTACAGACTAGAGAAGAGTATGAGGAGCCCTTATTACCAAGAAGCACGTGCATGGAAAAAATTAGAAAAATTAAAGGAACCATGACTCGTACTCGGAAGACTTTCTTTACGGTCTCTCCAGATCCAGAGAACTAGCCATTCAATCATTTTCATTGCTTGCTTCCTTTGCTGCTGGAGTTGGTACCATTGTTGGGAGGCATTCAATTAGTGTATGTATAAATTAAAGTTTATTAAATTAATTTTAAATAAATTTAATTTTAGTTGGAAGTAAATTTAAATAAAATAATTTATATTTAAAAAAAATTATATTTAATTTAAAAATAAAAAATAACTGTTTCATATTAAAAATATATTTTTAAAGTTAAAATTATATTTAAAAAATAATGTAAATATTAAATAAATAAGATTAAAAAAAAAAAAGTCAATTGGGAGGATGCGTGGAAGAAACGCCCTCCCACTCCCACCCAAACAGACTCTTAATCAAAGAAAATATCATGATCGTGGAAGGTGGACAAGCAAATGCCAAAGAGAAATAACCCTAAAAGTCCCCCCAATTTATACCAGTACCCCCTTTTCTGGTAGCCTAGCCCCGAGCTGTCCCTCTCGGAAGTGCAACCCCACACACCATCATCTCACTCCAGGGCCCCAGCCGAACTCTGCAACAACTCAGGGCGATTGAAGAAGAAGAAATCCACCTCCTACTAGAAGAGCATTTCTTTCTGGTTGTTTATGGAGTTTGACATAATTGATAATCTATGTTACACAAAAAAAATAACTTGATATTCACTTCTTTAAAAATTGTTAAATTATTGAACCCTCATGCCTTTATTTTATTTTGTTTGATAAAAATATCATCAATTTTTATTATATGTTAAAGATGATAGGGTTTTAAACCAAACAGTAGATAACATAATAAAAAAGTAATATTTGCTTATTATATTTAATCTCACCATTTTTACATGTACAACATTGATAACCATTTTTTATCAAGTCATATGTAAACGAAGGTTTTCAACATTAGCTATTCAACAATTTTGGTGGGCAATTCTTACACATAATAAGAAAAATAAAAATAAACACCACACGTTGCAAGGGCATTTGCCCCCACACCTTTGTACACAGATCCCTCCCTGTTGATAATTATTAATAAGAGTACAACTATCTGATTGAAGAACACAAGACATGTTTAGGATAAGATTGTTAAGGAACAAGCCCAAGACCAAGCCAAACCTCATGCAGCAGAGACAAACTCAATTAACAAAACTACATTATCTGCAGAATCCTAAAAAGAATAAACTTTCTTAGCTTCTTATTTTAACTTTGATTTTAGCAAATGTAGAGGAATACATAAACTTATGTGTCGCAATCTATCTCTTAAAATATCTGTACAAACCATACATTTGACTGTCTGTTATCAACTCTTCTGACCCCATCCGGCTTGGTCATCCCAGTTTGACCCCTCACTTGTTGACTTCGATCTTCTCGTATATTGATGGTTCCTCTCCTGCACCTGCCAAAACCAGCCCAGACTAACTTTTGGTATCGCCACAATCAGCTGGTCAGGCATGCCATTCTTGCATCACTGGATCCTCACGAGCTACTTGGGAAGTCCTAAAGGCTCGTTATGCCGACAAGTACAAATCAAGATCTCGTGTCATGGCCAACAGAGTGTCAAAGGCAGTGAGTCTGTCACTGAATACTTGTAAGCTATCTCATTACTTGCTGAGGAACTAGCTGTTATTGATCAAGCAGTTCCTAATGAAGATCTAACTCCCTACATTCTACATTCTCCATGAATCTTAGAAGTAAACTGCTAGTAATTATATGACATTTATGCGAGTTTATGTATGTTTTATCATGTCAAGTGAAAACAAAGGCGAAAATGAAAGGAAGGCAGTTACCAACTCGAAGAAACTTTCACACCAACCATGCAAGTAACATATATACTGTTGTGTTCAACGTTACAAATTACAACATCATTATTGTATAGAAAGCTATAGTATATACAAGTCATCGTCCCGGTATCATATGAGTCGCGGATGCTAAGGGGCAAAGCCTTCATAACAGATACTGTTCAGCTGCCTAATGAGATCACTTCACTCTGGATGATAAACAGGTTACAATCAGGCATTAGGGTTCGATCATGTTGAAAGAGAATTTTGAGAGCAGCTGTGGGACCCCTGATATAATTGGTCCATATGTCTGCAAAATGCACAAGTAAAGGGGTCAACCCAATCATGAACTCAAAACTCTACTAAATTCTTATCGGAAATACAGAATACAACAGCCTACAAGTCCATCCATTGTCCTATATAGCACTCAGGAAAACAAAATGGCACCGCCATGTTAAGCCATTACCACAATCACAAAAATGAGCAAAAAGGAATTCATCCATAAATAATTTCTGTCTGGCCAGGTTAGCCAGGCCAGCCACATATGCTAATTTCAAATACCATAGAGAAGGTTAGATCATACTGTCTGTGCACCAAATTGAATATCCAAACTAGCTAGATACTTTCCAAGTCCAATGGAAATCAATACCTTGTGATTTTCATGAATTTGGCACAATGGGACTGCAAGCAACCTTAGGTTCTCTGGCACAATGAACTTTCGACTCACTGGCAACTTCACAAGGAAGAGTTTTGTACACTCCTACACCATGAAGCAAGACTATGAGACTGGGTCATTTTCCATCATAACTTGTAAAAGAAACATTTGAATTATGTACCTTTGGCCGTTTCACGTTAGGTGGCAAGTAGGGATACAGTAATGTTTCAAAGTCAGGCCTCCACCACATTCCAAGGCATTCACCCACCTAAACCAAGTAAATTATAGTTCAACTACTCTATCTGTAGTGAGGTTACACTTCCATGAAAAAAGACAAGTTTAATACCTCCCATTCAGTCCCATCCCCATCTTCATTAACAGAAAGCTTCCTTGCCAGCTTGCGCTTTAATCCATCAGTATCTGGAAATTCATAAAATCCAGGCTTCGGTAAAATCTCAGGAAAATATTCTCAAAGCTTTCCATTTCAATCTTTGACAGCTTTTTCCCACACCTGATTCACCTGGTCTTAAGCGACCACCAGGGAGTTTAAAGATGGAATTTCTTACTTGCAACAGCAACAGATGTGGATGCTTGAACAACTCAACCTGATCCAAGAAGAGTTATATTCTCTCAGTTCAGAATCATACTTGTAAGCATAGAAGGTTAACAATATCAAGCACATTGGTGACAAAACCAAATGATCAATAACTAAGATGAAGAGTATGAAATTGGAAATAGAAACTTTAAGAAAAGTTCAGTCAACCATGCCTTCCCAACCTCAATCTTCAAGAAGAAATTTCATAAGTTACCTGAGAAAGGAAGTTGGAAGGGAAAAGAGACCTCCAGAGGCAATAGAAGATGATCTTCAAAGAGAACTCAAAATATTTCAAAATATACTAATTCTAATTGCTCAATCTCAGTGTGCTGGTCACAGAGGAACGTCAGGTAAAACCCACAAGCTAATTCTGGAAGACAAATAATGATGGTAACCAGTCAGAGTGTCAACAATGTGACCAGCTTGTAACAGCCCAGTGCCCAGATTCCATATCACCTATATGTGAGGAATTCAAGGATGTGCAGAATTTAAGGGAGGGGGGGGGGGACTCAGATTTTCATTGTAAGTAATGACGGGTAGCCCCAAAAAGCAACCATGGTTAGTTGTTTTGGGATAAGTGCCGGAGGCCAACACCGTCCCCCAGTCATGGCATTTGCTATATTGAGTATATTCATTATATTCTCGTAGTATCTATGTTGTTCTCTGATCAGAGACCAACAAACCCCCAATTCCCTTCTTCATCCCTGCCTAAAAGCAGAACAAAAGAAAGAAGGAACAAACCCCCATGTCCCTACTCATAGTATCTATGTTGTCAAATTGAACGAAAGCTCCGATGATGGTCGATCTTTATCTAGTCCCAACGTTGAAATGAAAACTATCACTAAAGATTGACTACAGTTTGATCTCGACGAAAGCCATTAAGCACGACACTTTGTTCTAGCATCTGCCAAGCTAGCCCTAAAAAATCACAACATATACATTTGGGCACTTGACACCTTTAATACCGAGCTAGGCCCAATAGGAGATTGTCTGCATACAAGACGAGGTGACCAGAACTAACTACAATTAGGGCTTCTCTCATCCCTAACCTATAAATAATGGCCTAGCCCCAAGGTACAATCACTCCATAAGCAATACACTCTCTCACATTCACAACTACTCTGTTCTAGTTAGCCTCCCTATATCATACGATGACTGACTTGATCGTCAAAGTTTCTTTTACAAGTCCAACTAGCAACACGACTCAGACAATCAATCGAAGAAACAGACCCCTTGATCCAAAGGCAAAAAGAATGCATCTTGAGTTTTGAGTATTGAAACTTTGTTTGTTGTTCATTTGTTCATGGTATACAGTTTTAGATTTTTCATTACGGCCGCTCCACGATCTGTTATGCCGCCATAACTTTTTTGGGGGGTGACCGCTACACGCTGCATTCCGCGATTAACTACTTTGCTTTGGAATACTACCTTGCCTTGAAATTAAATTTCATGATAATGGCAAAGACTGACTTAAGATCATATTGATTTAATAAGGTTCCCATACCATTACCATGTGGAGAACCAATTGTATATCAGCATACCCCCGCTTAAAATTTTTTGTTCCACCATAAATACATGGGTGGGATCCCCCTTACTCTAAGAAAAGTCTTATAGACTTGTAGAATGCAAATTTTATTAATTCAATTACTGAATCGTGTAATTTTATCATGATAATATATATAATCTAATATTTAACATTTACGTATATTTTAAAAGTGTATTATATATTAAAATAAAATAGTTGAATGAAGTACCAAAAATTTTAAATTAAGTGAAATTTTGTCGCTTGATATCTCATGAGAACTATCAAGTTTAGCTAAAATTATTTAATAAAATAAGTATATTAAGACTTACGCCTCAAGCACGTATAAAGTATACACTAAAACATTTGTAGGATTTACAATCTCAACAATTTGAACAGAAATAAAAATTATGGAAGAAGTTAATGGCGAAAGGACTAACCAGAACGACCGCTTCCACACAAGTTCGAATTCCATGAGCAGCATAGCTAAGATGCAAAATTAACCCAAAAAAAAAGAAAGAAAAGACAAGGTTAAAAGAACAGAGCAGACACATGTAAATTGCAGAAGACATTGAAAAAAAAAAAAAAAAAAAAAAAGCTAACTTGGTTTTCATCCTCTGAACACGATCAGCTAAGGTGTGGTCCTTGAATGGAATGGCATCTTTGGACCCAAAGTAGTAACTACTCAAAGGGTATATGTCCAATTGAAGACTCTGATCATGGGTGCCACTATTTTGGTGAGAGAGAGCGTTTGGTACAGAAGCGCCCAGCACACGTGCCTCTTCCCCCATCATCACCCACAACCAAAAAGCCCAGCCTTTTCCTTTCTTGGGGTGCACTCAAATGAAAAGCAGAACCACGGAGGAAAACGCAGTTGCAGAAATCACGAGAGAAAAGTTAAAGAGAGAGCGTGGCACTGTGAATGAAAGCGAGGGAGGGAGAGGGAGAAGAAGGTTGAAGACAAGAGCCGAAAGTAGCTAACGTGTGTGCATTCGAGAGGGACCTGGAAGGGGAGAGGATACCACACAATGCCGTAGTTTATCGGCTATGTTCATGGAAAAATTCTGGGAGTAAAACTGTCAGGTCATGATTCGGAGTCTGTACGGGATCAGAAAGAAAGATCAGGAAGGAAAGAAAATAAAATAGATGATTAATTAGACTTTTTTGTTAAATATTTTAAATATTTTAAAATTTTATAAATTAAAATTATTAAAATATTTACAAAAATTAATAATAATATATTTTAAATTATTATTTAAAAATTTATATTTTTTATTTTTTTATAAATCTTTTAAATATAAAAAAAGTGTTTTTTTTTTAATTTTTAATCTAAAGTTCTAAACATAACATTTAAAAAAATTTTAAGTTTAAATTTAAATTTAATTTTATTATTTAAAATTATATATTTAATTAAATAATTATAAAATATCATATATTATATATTTATTGAATAAGTATAATATTATAATAATAACCAAGACTATCTCATGTTCATGGGCTTATGAGTTCAGACATGTTACTAAGGTTGTTTTTTTTGTCGTCACATGTTACCAAGGTTGAGCCCAGTTGTTTATTCTTTGGGTTTGGGCTCCTTTCCTTTCGTGTTTCTTGTACCCTTTCTAATGTTGGTTCACCCGAAACATAAAATGAAGATGAAAAAATCATTAAATAAACGAATGATATTTAAGTAAAAAGTTACATGAAACCCTCATCCCTTAATGCTTGATGTTTCATTCTAATTTTTAATGGATATGTCAATCTAACGTTTTGCTTAAGATCTTTTCACATTACTATTCAATTATGTATTACTATTTCATTAAAATAGTTTAATCTCTTAAATATTTATAATTATAGTCAAACTCATTTAATAATATATCAATACATAATTAAATAGTAATGTAAAAAAAATATTACTATAATGCGGTATCAAATTCAAATTAAAAAAAAAACAATCAGACTTTTTCATTATGAAGAAAAAGCATAATTGATGTGTTTGATGATTTATTAGGAAAATATTAGAGCAAGAAATAAGAAGATACACTTATTACAAAATAATTATTAGGTTCTATGTGAATTTATATATATAAAAAAAAAGGTGTTAACATAAATATTACAGTAAAGTAGAATGATTTTTTTGTAGCCTTCATTTTTTATGTGTACAATTCGCCTTGTAGAGTTTAGGTTTGTTCATTTGTGGTAGTTGATAAACTATCCAAACCCAAAACTGGAATGAAAATGCGAAAATTTGAGGGGGAATAAAAAAGTTCTGTATTGTGTAGTGTTAAACCGCCTAACTGAAAATGGCCGATAAACACAAAGACTAACAAAAAAATTGACATGTACATATATACTTATGGAGAGTAAAATATGTTAAAGTGTAGGCAAAACGACAACATATATGATTTTGGGTCTCAAAATTAAGTAACTCTTAAAAAAAATTAATACTATTTGAATTAAGGTTCTTGTAACGTTATTCTTTATAAAATAAAAAATTTTCAGCTCTTTTTTTAATAAAAATTTAAATTAAAGGAAAGGTTTGTTTTCAATTTAAAATCATGACATATTTTTGATTCATCAAGAGCTCATAGATATTTAAAAATAAACTATCAATAAGAACTCAACTCGTGATAAAATATGAGTAGAAAGTTAATTAAATGAGTCAACTCCTGTTTGACTAAAATTTTTAGCTCTTGTCAAAATAAAATAGTAAATTGTTAGTGAAGTGGGCCAGCATCCTACCTTGACAAGGTTCAGGTAGAGTTAGAATTAGATCAAACTGTGATACTTATTGATAGGCCTAAGCAGAAAGAGTTGTGTCTAACTAATAATTATAACTTTTGATTTAAAAGTAAGCGTTTGATCTAACAAGTAGTATTAATAAGTATAACTTTTAACCTAATAATAAGCGCACAATCCAACATAAAAAGATGGAAATATTCACAGAAATGACCAGTCATTTGACCTTTTATTCTTGGCCTTGGACTAGTGCGGTGGTGTGTAAATCCATTTGCTTCGAGGTGATGAAAGTTCAGGTTGGACCAAGTTCTTCGTTGAATTTTGAAGGCTAACACCATCGGGAATTCACAATAACTTTAGGTCATTTTTAAGTTTTTGCAGTTTTGCACGGCAATGGCTTTAATCGCGGCTCTGATTGATTGAATCAATGATTGACTTTGCCGAATATTCTGATTTAAAAGCCTTCCTTAGCCCCCACAATAAAACTTCAGCCTAGTCAAGCAAAGCAACCACCAACCTAACGCCCACTCATCCATTTTCTGTTGTTACAAGTTGCTTATTGTTTTTACCTATAATGGTGTAGTTAAGTAGTAAGCAATTTTTATTTGATAAGAGAGCAAAAAAAGAATAGAATAGAAATGAGATGATTTTTATGTTTTAATTTTAAAGATTTTGCATGTTGTATTATATTCTATTTATTTTTTCTCCATCACACTAAACATGTACTTGGTGTTAGTGAGATGATCTTTATTAAATATTTCAATTTTATTAAAAAAAACTTTGTGAGAAAAATATCATCAATACTTCGAACGATGTTAAATTTCATAAAATTCTAGAAAAAGTTGTTTACTCAACACTTTAAAAAATAAAATGTAATATTTATAATTGTTAATTAAAATATTAACAATTTAAGATTTAAATAAATACAGAATTAAATAACAAATTACATATTTGTTAAGATTTTCTTTTAATTTTTCATCAATAGTTATTCACTTACATTACTTTTTAAAGTGCATATTATATTTTAAAAGATCAAAATCTAATTTTTTTAATCAACAATGATAAACACTTATTTTATTTTTTAAAGTGTAATTCAATAATAATAATAATAATAATAATAAAGAAAAAAAAGAAAGAAAGAGAGAAATACAATGGTGTGACCTCCCAACTTACTTCAGATTAAACGGCACGCAGTGAATGGCAGAGTGATGGAATTGTTTTTTTAATCTTTTTTCTATCTTGAAGAGTATGAATGTTAGATTAAAACATTTCGTTTTGTTTATTATATTTTGGTAGGATTAAATTTACATCAAACTTATTGAGAGACATGTTGAGTCATCCTGGTATTATATATATTCGTTAGATTGATTTACAAATGAAAAAGCACGTTGAGGCCTTTACATATTTGTTTTTTGCTTATTTAAATAGTTGTCTCAAATTTTTAATTATTGTTATAATTTGTTAAATTATGCAACTTATAAGTTTACATATATATATATATATATATATATATATATATATATATATATATATTTAAGTATTATGTTTTTTATAATGATTACAACATTTTTTTGTTACCATATTCTTTAGCATGATTTGTCCTCTCTTTTTTTAATATTTTTAAAATAAATAATTGTAATTTAATCTTTTTTATTTTCACTTTTTTTCTTTTGTATTATTTTCCCGTGCATTGCACGGGGCATGTAGTGGCTAAGGCTTGAAGAAGACAAAGAACATAGAAGTCTCTTCAGCTTTGGGTTATTTAATGTCGTCAAGTTGAGAGGAGGGTCGTGCGCCGAAAAAAGAGAAACATAAAATGGAAGGGAAGCAGCAATTGCTTGTCATGTTGAAGTTGAACAGCTATCCAATACAAAGCGCCTCTCTTTTTTAAGTTATTTTCTGCTCCTTTCTTCCTTCTGATCAGTAGAACTTCTTCTTGCTCTTCCAAGGCGAGTGTTTCTTTCATTTGCTCTGTTTTCTGCTGTTTGTTTAATTCTACGTTTGCTTTTCTTTAATGGGTATTTTACTTTGCCTTATGGGAATTCCTTCTGATGCATAAAAAGTTTCCCTTTTTGGTTTCTTTGTCATCTTTTAAGAGTTTTCTTTCTTGATGACAGCCGAAGATTCAGAAATTTTGGTTCTTTTGGTTGTTGCCATTAATCTATCTCTCTGTTGTATATTCTTACATGTTTTGTCTTGTAATAGAAATTCAATGGGTTAAATACTGAATTGGGAGATGTTCTGGCCAGCTTTATGTGGAGGTTTTCCACCTTTGGTTCTGGTTTGGATATCCATTGCAGTATCTTAAATTCTCAAGATTGGGGTTATAGACGAATAATAGTTTTGTGGATTCAAATGCTTTGATTTCTTATATATTAAACCAAAATTCACGGCCTCCTGCCTTTGCGGCGAGCTAAGCACAAAGTATCTCTGTGACATATTGCAATCCTGATGCGATCTGAAGGACAAATACAATTTCCTAATTCCTCAGAGCAACTGAAAAGACTAGTAATGTACTTTCAGAAGTTTGGTGCTCCTCTGAGGACGTTTATTTATGCCTCTTGTAACAAAAGAATCAGATATTTCTCAGAAAAATATAAGAGGCCTTGCTCACCTGTTGTGACCTATGAGTGGCTACACATGCATAATTCTTAGATAGAGTTCTTAAAATCTATCATTCTAAAGATTTGCTGAGCTTCAAAGTCTTCAAAACCAATATGCCCATAGCTTGCAAGTGTTGTGTATTCTTCTCTCTTATCTGCTCCTAAGTGGAAACATGCTGGTCTCAAAAATCATGATTTTATCTAAGATGTTATCGGATTTGTGAAACAGGGATTTTGAGTGTTGTTTGAACAGCTCAAGGCCTGAACCTGCAAACTGGCTCCACAATCCATGGGTAAAGGTACTCAAAACGTTTTCTTGTTAATAAGCAACTATTATCTAAATACAATTGCATAAGCTTATTAGATTGCAATGAGAAAACAGCTTAATGGTACTTTGGTTATCTATCTCTTCTTTCCAATATGCAGAATGTGGTGTCAATCATGTATTGACTATTCATACACAGATTGATCCTTCTCATATAAGTCAGCGTGTGAATTTATTCAAACAATATCAATTAAATAATGTATTGGCACCGGTGTGACACGCAGGAGAAATCTGAAATTTGAACATTATCTGGTCAGCATTCTTTCAAGGTTTACACATAGTTTATCATTGTTTGGGTAATTTAAGCAATAGGATATAAGGTTCTAACGCTTCAGTTAGAATGAAATTGTTACTATTATTGTTGACAAGCTAAGAACAAATTGGCAAAACTATGAAAGAATTTCCTGATATAATGTGTTCCTTCTTGCCAAATTGTGACAATTAACCCTTCATCTAATAAGTTTGCAAGGAACGAGGTTAGTTTATTCTGTCATTGGGCTATAATATACATGCACCAACATACAGTGAAGTAGCATGGAAAGCATCTTTTCCATGGAAACAAGCTTTGTTGCCTATGCCTGTAGACTTTTCCACTATGAGAATATAACTGCATTCATGACGCATGACATGTATAGGGTATTTGGAACTCAAGAAGAAACACTGCAACTCAGTGCACTTACTTAACATGAAATGGGATTTCCTTTGGTGTTACAGATTCTATCATGGATGAGACTGTTGATTTGAGAAATAGCCTAGAATTGGCGCAATCAGTCTCTGATAAGCATCTTGACCTTCTGAGGCCATCTGCTCGAAGTTCTTCAATTTTTAGAGGTAATGACTGTCTATGGATTTGGTGACAGGTCAATGTAACTGGAACGCAGAAATAAGTTTCTAATATTTTGACTATTTGCTTCTAAATGTTCATCTATTATTTTCTTGCATGCTATTATCAAACCTTTATTTAAAGTGGAAAGCAAGGATTAGTATGCCAATGGCTCTAAAGGATTTAGATTATCCTTTTTTTGGGAGGGGATATATTGTCTTCTAGGCTCTACTTTAGTACATGTAATTGTTCAAAATCTAACAAATTTGGCAGTTATTTTTCTGGTTGTGTTGCTTACTCCATTTTCCTTTACAACCCTTCTATGATGAAGAACAAGTTTCTCTTTGTATAATTGAAGGTAACTTTCATAGTTCTACATTGTTTTTTCAGTGGCACTTCATTTGTATTTCTATTATATTTCACTAGGAAAATCCCTTTATAATTACCGTTTATTGGAGTTTAAGGAACTTACTCTAGTATGTACTATGACATATTCTGATAACTTTTGGCCAAGCAGCTCCTCCTCTTTGGAGAACAAGGCCCAAGCCAGGGTTAGATTTATTGATAATGTACAGGATTGACTTATTAAAAACATGTGATAACAGTGCAAATCCAATTTTATTTTTCATAAACATCAAACTTACAGCAAATGTGTCTCTTTACTCTTTATATTCATCACTAAAATTGTTTAAATAAGTTCTTTTCTGAAGCACTGACAATTTTTGTGGCCATGGCAGGGCAAACAATAGATGCTGCAGACGATGAAAAGGGCAAGTATGCCCTAATTAGAGATCCAGAGGACTTCCAAATGGGACTTTATGACAAACCCCTTCCATGTTTTGGATGTGGAATTGGATGGTTCTCGTAAGTAATTTATCAACTCTCTTCCCAAATTTCTTCTTCTTGTCTTAATGGCTTTGTTTGTTAAATTGCAGATTTCTTTTTGGATTTCTATGCCCACCTCTGTGGTACTATGCAACAATTCTCTATTTTGGAAAGCACTCTCGGAAGGATCCTAGGGAACGGGCAGGGCTGGGAGCCTCTGCAATTGCTGTAATCTTTCTCTCCCCCCCCCCCCCACCTTCTCTCTGCCCTCTCATGTCTATCTGTGTGTGTGTGTTTGACTCGTGGATGCATTTGCAAATGTCAACATTATGCACTAGAATAATATCAGCTGTCAAATAAGAATATAGGATTATTCAACAACATGGTTAGGTGAAATTCAACATTTCAAAAAAGTTATTCAAGAGTGTAAGTGTGCTAAGACTTACTTTTGGAATAAGTGAATCTCCACCCATATTAGGTTTATTTTAAGTGGAGTCTGGTGTAGCTAGCTAGCTAGCTAGCTCAACTTGGATCAAGCTAAAAGAAACCTGTTGAAACTCCAGTTTACAAGCCAAGCTTCCATGGATCAAACATACATTTTATGAACTTGAACAAGCTAGTGATCTTGAACGGCTATATACCCCTTTTAGTGGTGACTGGGGATTGCTTTTTGACTTGGTTATAGATATTCTTGCCATCCTAGTTCATTTGTGCACTGCAGATATTATGTGTTATTGTAGTTCACTTTGCTTCATCATTTTTCTAAATGGCGTGCTGATCATCTTGCAGGCATTAGTATGCTCTGTATTATTGCTGATCATAGCAGCTATTCTTCTGTCAAATTTGCGGTCACTCTGATTCTAATTCCAGCACCGAGGTGAAAATTGAGGAGCGATTCAGACAGAAACAATTGGGACTTGAATATATGAATTTCAAAGTACAAGGAAAAAAGAAGTTTGCATTATTGTTGGGGGAGTAAAGTCGCAGCAAGAGATCTGTAAGCTATACCGCAAGTTGAGAAAAGGATGATAAGTGATACCCAGTGTTTTAAAAACTGGTTCAGTTAGAGAACCGACAAAGAAAGTGGTTCATGGTTCGAACCAGAGGACATAAATTTGAAAGACATACATTTGTAAAAATAAATTAAATAAAATAATTAATTATATTTTTTACTAATTAATTATATTTTACTTTCTTATCTTTCTTTTTTTTTTTTTACTTTGCTATTTTTTAATTTCCTTATCTACAGATTAATAAGAATGGCCATAGGAAGATATCAATCATCACTTTTAAATGCTTACTCTTCCACAAACTCTCTTACACGTTGCTCATACGGCTGCCTAAACACAACACGCTCTTTCTTATTTGGTAATTTTGTTCACCAAGTGTATACAAAAGAAATCTCGTGTTGAGTGATTACGAATCTCACAGAACTTTCCTGTCGATTTTCTTTTTACCCAGACATTTCCATGTTAAAGAAAACTGACTACTGAATTTGCTAAATATGTTTTTGGATAAGTGCAAACGTTTAAGGGTGTGTCACAAGGTTAGCAAAGTAAGAATAGATTATCCCAAAATAACTAATTCGAGAGATAATCCTGAAGTTCAAACAATCATTCTAGACTCATCCCCAAAACATTGTCTTGAAACAAAAGGACGTGTGTGCGTACTAGAAAACATGGAACCCCTCGTGGATTGAAGGACTATCAAGGCATAAACAAACAAAGCTTCTGCATGACTACTGGGCTGGCTCCAAAACCTCCCAAATCTGGAACCAGGGTTCCCCTTGGTTCTGGAAGGAGGTGGGGACATTGGAATAATTAAAACTAATTTATGAATAAATATTATTCATCATCCTCTTTTGATTATATTATTATATATATAGTAATTAAATCTTAATAGACGCTAGCACAGGAGCAGGGTGTTAAAAAATATCATTCATTTGAGAGAATCTAACGTCCCTAAACCTTGATTAACAATCCCTTTTGGAAGAGGGCACATGAGAGAAATGTCCCTTGCTAATAAACAACATCACTAGATCACACTATTTGCTTGTAATTCAACATACGAATAATACAAATCTATATGCGTTGATATTTTCTCTTTGGTGATCAACAATCATTGTTTTCTACAAGAGGATAATAAATGAATATTTGTGCAAAGCAAATATTAAAAGCATTGGTTCCCAAAATTTTTCTGGAAGGAGAAATAAGGGAGGAAAATGAATTAGAACAAGCTTCACCTCTGCCACACTCGCACTGCAAGTCCAAACACAACCATCCCCCCAACACCAAAAATCTAAGCGAGGGCTGATTGTCTACCAAGCAGCAAGAAATTCCGAAAAAATTCCGAGGACCCCTAGTCACGAGCATTAACTACTGTTTTCAATCTTTGGCCACCAAACGCACATACTTGTTCTCAACTGCAAATCTGGAGCTTGAATTGATCTGTCACCACACAAAATTTTCATAAGAAAGCCACATTAATCAAGAGAGGGAAAATTAACATTAACGCAATCCATTAGATGGTTTTACCTTCTGCTGAAGTGCTTCACTAACTTCAGTTTCATCCACTACAATGCCAGATTCCTGCAGAGCTTTGACAACAAGTTTTCTCAGTTTCTTCATCTTCAAAATTCCATCAGGATGCTGCCTCCAAGCAAAAAATAAGCACATGTAAGTGGTGTAGGCAAATCATACAAACACATCATCATCCAAAAATATAAATTTAAAGCAAACTCATTATAAATGCCATGGTAGAAGCTCAATTTGCTTTTACCGTAGTTATTAACAGCACATAATGCAGTCATAGCGACAAGGGCTCCTAGTGTAGTGAATAGCATATGCTATTTTGAAAATAGCAGATTATATTATATTCTTCCATATAATTCAAAATGAAAATGAAACGCAAATAAAACCAGTAATTTATATAAAAATAATAATTCACAATGAAAACATAACTCATACAAATCAATAATCATCCAAGTCTAACTGAGAATAACCATAAAACATAACATCAAACAATTAAATCACAAAGAAACAGAGACCATAGCTGATCCTCTACCACATATATGAAGAAAAAAGGAGCATGTCATCTAATAGAATTTCCCTTCACTTGCTGCCGAGTGCCTATGACAGCAACCCCAGCAGCCACTGAGCTGGTGTAAATCGAATCTGGCCAGCAAAGGAAAGAGGGAAACGAAAAGAAGGGAGGAAGAACTATGAGGTCCAGAGGTTGAGAACACTCTTGGTACCTGAAGAGGTACAGAGGCTTTCAGAACGAGAAGCATTGCAGGTAAAACAAAAGGGATTTAAGATAATACATGATCGAATATTAAAAGGGATTTCTGGTTTTTGAAATAGCGCACATAGATGCTATCTGGATATCACAAGAAATGACACTTGCGAGAGCTATAGTGAGGGCTATAGTGCGCTATTAATAACTATGGCTTTAACTAAGTCATCACCAAAGGGCAGTGGATCTATCTCAAGTGTCATTAATTCTATATTACCATAGCATGCTCACAATGCTGATAAGATCATTATAACATCTAAGATAAATTAAGAGCAAAACAAGTATGCTATTCCAAAATTCAAAGTACATACAGATTTCAAGGCTGATTTGATAAACTTCTTCCACTTTATTTTCTTTTTGACGTCACTCTTACGATGAGATTTTATTATCCTTTCTTTCTTTAAATGGTTCTCTCCTTTTTCTGCTTCTGTTCCTTCACCCTGAATTACTTCTCCATTTTCCATCTCACCTGAAGTGTCATTCCTGCTCTTTTTAATAGGGTCATCCTCCAAAGCATCAAGTTTCCTTTTTCTTTGATGAATTTTCATTGCCTGGTTTCAAGTCATTCTGTTTAGAAAAATCTTGCAATTTTGGCTGCTCTGCATTTTGGTCATCCCTCACCTCATTAGGAGAATGCTCCACTGCAAGATTTGCATCGGGAGCAGATTTGTCAGTCAGGACTGATCGTTGCTTTGTAGCATGGAAGGCCCGGGCTTTCACCCTATGTTTCTTTCCATCAGCATGGAGAAGAAGTGCTTGCTTACTTGTAGCTTTCGTATTGCAAAGACTGCAAAGCCACAAATAAGAAGAGAAGATGAATCAGACAAAACCACAAGGGTACAACAAAAACTAGGAAAAGCACATCTTTTTTGGGGAAGATTCTGGGCACCAAGCTCAGTTCATCTCCCACTATTCACCATAAGAGGATTATTAGAAATATAAAACATTCCTGGGCCTCCACTTAATAGTTTAAGCTTTTTGGGAGAGTTGGTCCTTGAAATGGTATCAAAGCCTATATGACCAAGTGGTTAAGAGTTAGATTCTTACTACCCTCTTTTTTCATAATTAAATTAAATTTCAACACAAGATAAAGTGAGCCTATGCAATGCCCATGCTTCAAGCCCAAAGGGCTCTAGCACATGTGTGTTAGAGATATAAAATCATTCTTGAGCCTACACCAAACAGCTTAATTTTTTGGGAGAGTTGGTCCTTAACATAAGAGCATCTCAGACAATGGTTTCTTACGGTTGACACTTGACACATATTTCACAAGTTCAAAATCAAGAGATTTTAATGAAAAGGAAAAAGAATAAGCAATTTGCTGCTAACCATATTTATGCCAATCAGATGAAACCAATTAAACTAACAAAGATGTTCAACTTTACCAGGAACCAACTCACAAGGTTTATTTCCAAGGAATATGTTTGCCATCAGATAAGAAGTAGAGCCCTTGAGTCAAAAGAGGTCTGCAGGCTACCAGTCCGTTAACATAGTTTTATAGTACAGAAAGTGGCGGAAAGTCTCCTATTAAACAGTATTACACCTTGTGCATCCATTTGTTTTAAAAAATAAGGTGCTAATATATGATTTTACATTAAACTTATAGAGGAAACCTGCCGTCCTATATTTCCACTGTAACAAAAGGCACATGCTGCATATCGCACTTGGTGGCCTTGAACTTTCTAACAAAGGTTTTGCTAATATTTACATCACATGAAGGTTTAAACTAAGAACTCAATGATCCCATGAACCATAAGAAATAGCAAGACAATTCAAAATCAGGGAGCATGGATTTCGAAGTCTAATTCCCATCCAAAAGGGATACAAAGACCAGGATAATTATGGTTATCTGATATAAATATAATGTTTAAACATATAATGAGGCATCTCTATTGACATTTACACCAATGTGAATATACCAAATACCATGGTATTAGAAAGTGCATCCAATAGAGTTACCTACAAAACCATGGAGGCCGCTCAGATAACCCCACATTAATATCAACTTCAGGCCTTTGCTTGCTATCCTTGTCAGGCTTGGCAGTTGTACCATTCAAAGTTCTGCCTGGGCCTTTTGGACCATACTTTTCCTAGAAATCAAAGTAAAAGGGCAGGGGGGAACAAGATTGTTATACATTTTAAAACTTTATCAAAATTCAATATGCTGAAAATCTGAATGCCCATTGGTAGAAATGACTATGAGTGAAAGAACTTAAAGCACTTAAAGGAAATAAACAATCTAAACTCCAACTGCGAGGAAGGACAATGATAGGAGGAAGGAACGCTAATCATCACTAAAAGGAAACTTTCAAGAAGCTTCCCCGGTAACACTGATGAAACCAGAAAAATAGCACTAAGTAAACTCTATCCCGAAACAGAGGTACCCACTTTCACAAAATTCCCAGCACAGGAGTTCAATAAGAAAACTCATCATTTATTTACAGAAAAAGTAAAAGGTCTAAAGGTGACAACAATCCATGCTTCATTCACAATGAATAAATGATAGACATTAGCATGATCCATTAAAAAGAAAGCAAGAATGAAAGACGCACCGCTTCTGTGATACACTGTGTATGGTCCTGAACGGTGTCACGCCCAAATATTTGTCCACAATCAATGCACGACAGCTGCATAACATAATCAACAGAAAAGTTACACATTGCATCGCATCAACTTATCGTTTAAGTTAAGACCCCTAAATTGAGAAACTTTGAAGAGTAAACAAATCAATCACCAAAGTAGTTTCTCATTCCCCGTTTCGCAATGGGAATGGAATTCAGAAGAGATACACATCAACTTCAGGGTCCAAGTCCGCGTGGAATTCAAAAAAGCAAATGAATTTGCTATTGTGAACAAAAAATGAAAGTGGGATTGAAGGAGAACCTTGTGAGCGGAGCAAGTTCGGAAGTGACTGGGCAACTTGGGCTTCTTCAGGTTATCTCCACAATCCTCGCATTGAAACCAAACCATCACTGAAGCTTGTGAATTGATAAAACAATTAGAAGGAGGAATGAGAGAATGAGAAAGACGACGGGGACAAACACTAGTTGACTAGTTCTGCAACTAGAGTTAAGGTAATTTTGGGTCTAAGGGGGGCTAGGGTTTTGTTCCAATTCTAGAATAACCCGGAGCCCCTTGCCCTTGCTGCCCTAGCCCTTGCTGCCCTTGCCCTTGCCCCTTGCCCTTGCCCTTGCCCTTGCCCTTGCCCCAAGCAAATTTACCCATTCCGGTCCGGGAGCAGTAAGTAAAGACGAGCCATCTTTCTTTTTTTTTTTTTTTTCTTTCTTTTGTTGGTTTCTTAATTTTTACCCTTTTCTTTTGTAGGGCAAAAAAATTATTTTACCTTATTTTTTTCATCAATTTTTCTAATCATATAACTAAGAGTGAGATAGGTTAGACAATTTATCATAAATTTATGACCTAGCTTATTTTCGTTCTTACTAAGCCTAAACTTATTTGTTATACAAGATAGATTTAAGTTTTTATAAAAGTATATTTAATCAAATAAGTCAAGTTTAAACCATTAAAATTATTTATTTGTCTTAATAGGCCAACTTATTTATCTATTTATATATATATAATTAAAAAAATCAATATTTTATATTATTTAATATTATATTTTTATATAATTTTTTAATTTTAAAAATAATTTAATAATTTTAATTAAAGATACAAGTTATTTGAGATTTTTAAAATATATAAACTTATTAATTCAATTAAAATTTTCATGTAATGTAAGCCTTTAGACTTGCAAGTTAGGCCAAGCTTTTGTATTTTTATAAAAAGATTAGACCGAGTTAAAAAAAAAAAATCTTTGTCGAGTAATAAGTGTGGCTTAGACATAATATTTTATAACATAGACCAAGTTTATTTAAAGAAAACCTAATCTAACCTAATTCATTTCTATCCCTAAATGTAACTTTTCTTGTCAATGTGTTTGCAACAGAAAGGAGAGAAATGCTAAGGAGTGTTTCATGTTTGGTCACACTCTCAACTTGTTCTATTTTTCTTTTCGTAGAAAAAGAAAATTTTATAAACTTAATTTTGTAAAAATTTGGTGGTGCAAACTTACTTTTGCAAGAACTATGTTGTAAGTTTAATTTTGTTAAGAAATGAATATGTAGTTAAATAATCTATGTTGTTCAAATAGTATCCATTATCCATATAAATCACTTTTACATGTTCAAATAAAATATTTAGCTGCGTGTTTGGTTCCAATTATAAGAAAAAAATTATATTTTTTATATTTTTTTGAATGATCAGGATCTTCTTCTATTAGTAAAATAATAAAAAAGTATCATGTTTGATCAAAAAAGATACAAAAGGTTTCAAATATGAAAAATGATATTTATAACCTATCTATATATTATAATTTACATTTATCTCTTTTTAATAGGCAGTCTTATTACAAGAGAAAATTTAAATTTATTTTTTTTATACAATAACAGTATAGAAGTTTAAATTTATAACATTCTGTAAATTATCACCATTATCTTACTCTTAGTAACTTAAATTACAAATTTTATTCAGTAAAATAAATGCTGAAACATGATTTCTTATAAAAAAAACACAAAATGTTACTTCCCAATTTTGAACTCAAAATAGGATTGACTTAACGTGAATTTATCAAACATGTTGGCATCAATTTTTAGGCACATTTGACGACAACTGGGTCCTATGTTGTGAGGAGAAGTGAAGACTAGGAGGAATCAAAGATTTTAAGTATATATTTTATCTGGTTTAGAAGTTTTATATAATAGGAGAAAGAAAATGAGAAATCATCATATAATTCTTTAAAATTATTTCATTATTTATTTTTATGAATTTTTTTAACTTTGTCTAATTTTAAAGAATTTTAAACATTCAAACAAATAGAATGAAGCCAATTACTTAACTTCCATCATTCTCTACATTCATTTTTATTTCTCCTTTGTACGATTTCTTCATTTCCTTTCTCCTGCAAACATCCAAAGGTTCCCTTATGCTCTACGTAGGTGGAAAGTAAGGAAGGGAGAAGAATGAAAAAGTAACTCAAATTCTTATTTGAAATATTTATAAGGAATGGAAGAGATGGAGATTTCCTTTTCTTCCTCTCAAAATCCCAAAATTTTTCCCTTCTAATTAAGGATAAGTAGAGAAAATGATTTATCTTCATTAAATAAGTGAAAACATCTCACATTTCATCTTCGGTCATGAGCTTATTTCCTTACTTGAACATCTAAATAAGGAAAAAATAACTCCCCCTCTGTCCTCTTTATTCTCTTTCCTTCACTTTCTCTCTTTTTTACCTTCCTTTAAAATCTTATGAACATTATGAATATCTTTAGAGGGAATGAATGTAATTTACCATTCTAATTTTAAACTAATAATTTTTTTAACCAACTTTACTATGATTACATTCTTAGTTAAGTAGTTAATAATGTCATAAGCATAATTCATAATAATGATTGCTTAGTATAAAAACAAATATTCATATTAATATTTTCGTCACCATAAGATTATCAAGACATTGTGATCATTGTAGTTACCATATTTTTCGTTACATTATTGCAATTGTCCTACAATTTGGTCCTCTCCACGTCAATAAAACTTGTTTCTACTACTAATAAAAAAATTACACTATTTTTTATTTTGACATAAAATTTTTAAAATTTTCAAGTCTTTTATGTTTATTTTTAAATCCATTTTCACATTAAACACAAATAAATCCTTTTACTATTTATTCTTTTTAAAAATATAACTTACAAATAATAAAACTCAAGATGCTTTTTATTTACTTTGATCTTATCTTTTTTATATTTCTTCTCCATGAAATGTATTTTCTCTCTATTTTTTTAATTTTTCTCTTAATTTTTTTTGATTAATTTGTTTAGAATAATTTCTTTCAAATTTTTTATCTTTCAAATTAAAGGAACACAAATAAAACTAGTAAAAACATTTTTCCCCTTTTCCTATTTTGCATATATAGTCCCTTTGGACTTCATTAGACCTGTGCTATGGACAACACAAGTTTGAAATACCTTAAGTCACAGAAACAAAAATGGTATTCTTTCCTTAGCTCTGACGAAAATAGAAGTCAATTCAAGGGATGCCATGGAAGATTAAAAAAAAAAAAAGAGGTCAAGTAGTAGTAAAGCTCAAATTAAATATATCCATATTCTGTGTTTAATCCTCATAACAAAAGTGGATTATTCATTACTTGACGCGTGCATCGTGGCTGAGATTCTTGCCAGTCACTAATACAGCTTTAAAATCTCATACTAATTATAAACTTCAATCAACTGATTTACTTAAAATATGAAACACTCATACCATTATTATTCAGAGATAGAATACTGTTATATAATCAGAAAAAATAATTATAATTTTTTATAAAATTCAATTAAAATTAAAAAAATTATTAAATAAAATTAAGTAATAGAAATTATTTATTTATTAAAAAATTAATAATATATACTAAATTATTCTATTAAAAATTTTTAATTATAAAATATTTTTTAAACTTATATGACGATTTAAATCGACTCAAATTCGTAAGATACTTATGATTCCCACCCATACTCGGCACTGAATTGAAAAAGACCAAACAAGAGGATGGGTCACCAATTTATTTTCCGCCTGAAGAACAACAGGCTGTGCAGTGGAAGCTAGCTGTTGGAGGCTTGAAGTGGCAGGTACCTGAGCCTTGAGGGGCCACTTTGTGGGCACATTGCCTGTGGGTGTGGGTATGCTTTCCCTTCCCAACCTGTCTCTCACTAATAAAAAAATTATATCTCCCAGAGAAAAGAAGACCCCACCAGAAAGCTTTCATTCAAACAAAACTAATCTCAATTATATATATTCGTCTTTAGGTGGTGTGTTAACCGCGTATTCAATCGATTCAAACAAGTGGTCGGTATTATGCGCTGTTTCTTATTTCGTATAAGTAAATAAAATAAATTAATATGCACGTGATGTTAAATTTAATATTATTTTTATATATTTATATTGCATTTATTTGTATAAAATAAAAAAAACTACTCTAAAATCAAATAAGAATTTCTCTTGATATTTTGACGATGAAGGGCTGGTGTTGTCCACCATGGTTGCATTATGATGAGGCCATGGACCCCTAGTAGTGTCTATAGGATAATAGGAATTGCACCCTGGAGGCCCCAATTACTGTTTGCCCCAGAACAAAGTGGACAACGGAGTTGTTAAGCCTTGTGCTTCAAACTTCTAAGGTTCAAATCATGTCCGTGGCCCGAAAAACAGAGTCTGTTAATTTGGTGCTGGCCACCATGATTTGTTATGAAGAGAAGTGTTTGTCACGCACGAGGAGTACTTTATCAGGTTACTGAGCTCCTCATTCATAATTGGAGAAAAAACTTTGGTGGGCATAATTGCATGCTAATGAAACCAAAGTGGGATTTTCAACTTGTTTAAACTTTGTTTAATTGCTTTCTACCTTGGGTTAAAATCACAAGTTGGAACAAACAAATGAAAGGGGAGTAAAAGTTAAAAGTGTATAATGGTTAATTCTGATTTTGGTTATTCGTGTGGATGGAATCACGGAAAAAAGTTCACTGTTTGCCTAAAGCATTTTTTAGATTCAAAAGCTGAGAGGCAGAATAGAATAGACCCATCCAATTAAGATCACTTTGTAATGAAAGTGGACTGCATAAAACAGGCTGTAGAATCAGTTTGTCTGTGGTGGATGTGTAGTAACACTTTTAGCAACAAATAGTAAAAATTTGAAAAAGTTCCATCTGGGTTTCCATCTTTTGACGAAGTGCGCAGCCCCGTAAAGGCAGGTTTTAGTGTTTTCTTGTTGTAAAGGATGTGAGTTTCAATCATTGCAGCCACGCTCCAATGATTCAGGCTAGGCAAGAAC
Organism: Castanospermum australe; assembly: GCA_019955255.1. Taxonomy (NCBI): domain Eukaryota; kingdom Viridiplantae; phylum Streptophyta; class Magnoliopsida; order Fabales; family Fabaceae; genus Castanospermum; species Castanospermum australe. The sequence continues at coordinate 434,851 of NSJW01000183.1, forward strand.
TGTACGAGCACCAGTGTCCAGGTGCTTGTTCGTGGAATAACACGTCGCACTAACCCACTAGTTGGAAGAATACATAAGAACAAACGAACACGAGAACAAGAACAAGGACTCGTATGTATAGCTTTTGCATAATCTAAGTAAGACTAGTCACTTGCGGTTGCAGACAAACTAAGAGATGCTGCAAAATAGGATTGCCTTTGGCTTTGCTTTTGCTTTCTTTTGTTTATCTATTTGCTCAAGTATTCACTCTCCTTCTTCTTTCTTTCATTTTTTTTCACAGACAGATTTTGTAAGTTGATAAAGACAAAGCTAATTACATGAACAACCCTACAATTGTTCGACATAAAAATTGGATTGAGATGGAAAGATATCTAGCTACGGATAAATTATTATATGTTCTTGAAATGTTATTAAAATTATACTCTTATTTAATTATATTTTAACATTTTAACATTAAATAATTAATAAATATATTTATCAATATAACATTAATTATTTTTATTTTCAAATATATGTGTTTTTTAATCATTTAATATAGAATAATCGTAACGGCGCTTATCTTATATACGTAATTCTGTTGATTGATTGCAATTCCTATCCCTTAACACCGCACATGAATCACGATTGAGACTATTCAATAGCAGGTAAAAAAGGCTATAATATATACCCATCACCAAAGATGGCTATATTTGTGCAAACATTTTGTCAAATAAAAGTAATTGCACAACTTGTATCCGACTTAACCGAAAAAAAAAAATGAAAGTTGAAGTTCAATATATATAGTTAATTTGTTAGCCTTAATGTAGAAAAACTTGTTTATAAAAAAAATATTAGTTAACATAATAAAAGAGTTTGCTTTTCACTTGACTATTTTGAGTTCCAATTTATTGAAAGGTTACGAGATGTAAAATTTTAATAAACTAGCCAAGTCCAACGTAAAAAAGTCTGCTTGAACCAATTAAATAAATTATTAAATAAAATAAATAATTTCTTTTTACTGCAACACTATAAATAATTGTTTAATTTACTTGGAGAAGTCAATACTAAACCTCTAATCACAATATTTAAAAATATGTTAATCATATCTAGACTTGTCACTCACACCCTTTCTCATGTAAATGTAAATGGATAAATTTTCTATTAAATGTAAGCCATTATTATATACAATGCATGTACAAACATAATTGCAGATGCAATACATAATGATAACAGCGAGCGCTTGAAAAGTTCAACTCAGAAAAGGAGAAAATAAAAGATCACTTGAAACTTGAAAGGTTGGGGCCCAAGGGGTCTCTATAATATAAATTTTTATTTTTTTTAATTTTTGGTTTGAATACAATTTAAGTTTCTGTGCTCTTTCAGCCTTATATTAATTTAAAGATCTCCTTTTTAACTATATATTACAAGCAAGCAATTGCAAGAGATAAAGTAAAAATTTAAGTAAAAAATATTGTTAATGCCTAAAAATTTTATTCTTTTAAGAATTACCTGATCCTAGAGTTAAATCCTCTCAAACTGCTTTTGCTTAATTTTATTCTGCATTTCTTTTCCTCGCAACAAATCTTTGATCTTCTTTATAAAATAAACAAATCAAAACATTGTTAATAATATTTAAAAAATTTTTATGTGCTAACGTTTTAATTTCTTATTTTTAAGGATAACGTATATCTTAATAAGCTTATTTTAGCTTACTAAGTAGCTTTTAATTTTCTTTGGGCTAGATATTATTACATTTTTCCATGTATTACTGGTAGTTAAAGTTGTGTAATGAGACAAAACCACCAATATAGCTCTCAGGTCATGCCTCTCAAACTTTTGGAAATATTATAACGTGCCATTAAATTTTAGTTTTATTTTTATAAAACATACTTTTAATCTCTTTAAAATTTTTATTTTGTCTCATAGGTGTAACTCAGTAATAAATAAATAAGAATTTTAATATAACAAGTTTTATTTATAATTATAAAAACAAACAGTTTTAATATTTCGAGCAATATCTCGTAAAAAGAAACTTTTTATACTTATTTGGCCAATGTGTAACAACTCCCATTAAACATGAATTTAATCTCTGCTATGTTTAATGTAACTTCCAAGACATGACCATTTTCGTAACAGTAGTTTCAATTCTATTTGGCCTTCAATCAGCACATCCACCTGTGTAAAACTTAATTTAACGTTAAGGGTAACAACGATTAAGAGTGAGTTGCACAATTTACGAGTCAAATCAAAACCAACCCTTCCAGAATTTAGTTACATTCAATCTCTTACCAAAGTAAATATTGACTGTAAGTTGCACGTACTAATATCAGGAAAAAAAATGAAACGTTTATTAAGTTTTGTTTTTTTGGTAGAACATTTTTTAATCTTTTAATATGCTTGGTTTTTTTTTTTTTGTGAATTTAATGTGCGTTATTTCATCGTTATCTCTCTGACACAAAATCTCTGTCTCGTGAAGTCAAGCAAACATCCACATGTAATTCAACACATTCGCGCACACATACTTTCTGCTCAAGCAAGCACACTGACACGACAAAGTAAAGGATTCAATAATTATATATTTGATTTATAATTGTTATGTACATAAGAATAATGGTATTTTTTATATGAATCACGATTATTTTAATAAAATTTATTTCATTTAAATTATTTATTAATTTTCTTATAAATCTATTGATAAGAGATTATTATTAGAAATTAAATCATAATTTTTATATCTAAAATTTATTTTCACTGTATTAATATTTCGTAAGTATATAAGAATAATGTTATATATGAATCCAAAAAGAATATATTGAATTATATAACATTTATGGAAAAAAAATTTAATGCTAATTGCTAAGTATATATACACAGATACCATAGAATCGGTATAAATATAATGATACCATATATAAACTAATCATTGAGTAAAAATTAAAATGATTAAAATAGTATACAGTACAGTATGAATGAATCATTTAGGTGATTTTGAGAATACGTTAGAATTGGAATTTAATTAAGTTTATGGATTATGTGTGTAATAAATAAATAAAGGAAAAAGAGCTTGCCATCTTTTCTCATTCCGATGACTTTTCTCATTTCCGCTTAGGCCTTTGGCCTGTATCAGTATCCATCACAAATAGGAAATAACACAACAGAACAGAGGACAACCGCCGGTCACCGCCCACCTCTGCCAGCGGCGCGACCTGAACAACCGCCATGCCTCCCCGTAGCCCATGGCTCATTATGAGCCCTCCACTGCTCATTATTCTGTTGCCCATCATCACCTTCGTGCTCCTCTTCTTCGCCCTGCCCTCGCTTCTCTCTGCCACCTCTCATATTCTCCGACCCACTTCCGTCGTCAAGAAGAGCTGGGACTCCCTCAACATTTTCCTCGTCGTTTTCGCCATTCTCTGCGGGGTTTTCGCCAGAAGAAACGACGACGAATCATCCCCGCCAGACGAAGACACCATCGGCGCTGCTCCTCGCAGCGTTACGTACCAGAAAATGACCCACGAAGAAGAAGAAGAGGAAGAAAGGTTCATTTCACACCGTTGGTTTGGATTCTCGGAGGAGAGGAAGATGTACGATGCCCCTCCGATCCGATTGCAGTCACCGGCGACTGGGGTTACCCGCTTGAGAAGGAGCAGCAGCTCTTACCCAGATCTACGGCAGGAGTCGTCGTGGGAAACCGGCGCTGATCGGTTCAAGTTTCGTTTCTTCGATGATTTTGAAATCGACAAGTTTCGCTCGCCGGCGGAGGATCAGCTTCCCGAAACCGTGGACCACCGCAAACGGTGGGCAGAAGCTGAAGAAGAAGCTAATGTGAAGGAAATTCCGGTGGATACCTTCGAAATTCGTTCTTCGCCGCCGCTGCCGGAACCGCTGCCGAAGTCACCGGCGCCTCCTCCGCCTCCACCTCCACCTCCTCCGCCGGATGCGGCTCGTCGTAAACCAAGACGGACATATCAAACAGTTTCGCACAAGAAAAAAGTGGACAGTGGCAGTGGGGTAACTGAGCTTAAGGATGACGAGTTCACTAGGATTCGGTCTCCGCCGCCAGCTCCTCCAACACCGCCACCTCCGCCGCCGCCATCGGTGAAGATGCGATCGGAGCATCATAAGCACGAGAAGAGTGAGCGAAGGAAGAGTAATGTGAAGAGGGAGATAGCAATGGTTTGGGCTTCCGTACTCTCGAATCAGAAGAAGAGGAAGAAGAAGCAGATGACAAAGAGCAATCACAATAACCATTACGATAATGTTACTGAATTACCAAATAACACGAGAGCGCCGCCGCCGCCACCTCCTCCTCCGCCGCCACCTCCTTCCGTTTTTCACAGTTTCTTTAGAAAGGGCCCTGGGCAAGACTGGGAAAGTCCATTCAGCGTCAACGCCACCGCCGCCCCCGCCTCCACCCCCATTGACATCTTCAAGGAGATGGTCAAAGCGCAAGAGCCAGATCCCACCTCAACCACCACCAGCAGCTGCAGCTCCACGAACTCCTCTGCCGGTACCCCTCCGTCGGAAAAACGCGGGGAGGCCGCCATTGCCCACGAAAGTGAGCAACTCTAACGACGAGACAATAAACACCGGAAATCAGTCGCCTCTGATTCCGGTTCCTCCGCCTCCTCCGCCGTTCAAGATGCCGTTGATGAAATTCGTAGTTCGTGGTGATTTTGTTAAAATACGCAGCAACCAGAGCTCGCGGTGTAGCTCGCCAGAACGCGAGGACATTGATGTGTCATCAACCGTGGGAGGGTCAGAGACCACAACCACCGCCACCAACCCCGTAACGGAGAACGGGGAGGGAGGTGGGTCCGTTTTCTGTCCCAGCCCCGATGTGAACGTCAAGGCTGCAACTTTTATTGCTCGTCTCAGAGGCGAGTGGAAGCTGGAAAAGCTCAACTCCATGAAGGAGAAAGGCAATTTGGGCCTTCACCCAGGCCCATTACAACACAACCGATTAAACACTGAAGAAATTGGGCTCTAATTATGAGTTTTTTTACCTCAGTTATTGGAGGCCACCGAAGAAAAATAATGACTCGGAGTCCTGGGTTTTGGTTTGCTTCTATTTTAATTTCATACCTTTGATGGATGGCATTATGCTCTTAATGACGCATTAGAATTTACATATAATTAACAGATTTGTATAGGAATATAACTGGGGCTCTAATTGTGTTTTTTAATATCCTATTGGAGCCTCTGGTAGATTTCGTGTGTGAGCACCAGCTACTGGTTTGGCTGTTGAATAATAGAAATGATTTACTATTATATAAGTTATGGATTCGTCCATAAGACTTGTCGGGTTGTGTTTTGTGAACATTTTCAGTGGTGATTTCTCCTTGTGATGTATGCATAAAGAATAAAGAATCACAAAGGGGAAAGAAAGAGGTTTTGATTTTCAAGCTTTTACTATAGCTTTCAAGGCCTGAGGAGAGCCACCATCAAATATGAATCTTTGCTTTCTCTTGGTCTGGCACTGGCAATATCTGAACTGTCAATTTCCCAATTCAAGGAAACAAAACCCAGTTACAGTTTCTCATCATTTTTTTTTTAAAAAAAAAAGTCTTCCATAGAAAAGCTTATTTGAACGTACGTGTTTGGATAGTTTATTTTGCTTTTAGCAGAAGTTCACAATCAAAATGTAAAAGAAGGCTTTTTGCTAAAATATATTTTTTTTACTGGAATTTAAATTAATTCAGATATTCATTTAAATATTTGTTTGCAGTGTTGTATCAATGGGCTTTATCCACAAATCTGATGGTTGAATTGTACTGTCCACAAAAGCTATCAATTAGGATAGGCCCAATAAATGTTCCAGACAAAAGAACAAGGCCCAGAGTCAACTACAGTTCAAAACCTCTAGGGGTAGCCATGGCAAGTCAAGGTAGAAACTAGAAAGTAGAAACCCCTCCAAGAGAGTGGAGAAAAAACCTGCAGCAGAGGCAAGAAAGGCACAAGCGCGCTCTTTCTCTCTAACAATCTGCACAAGCCCATGTCGTTTAGTCTTTGATACCTTTCTTCTTCGTTGTTGCTGAAGCTCTCGTTGGAGGAACTGCGAAACAGCGCTACTCTACAATGAAACTCGCAGGGATAAAATCCGTCGAGAACGCGCACGACGATTCGGTGTGGGCGGCCACATGGGTGCCCGCAACCGCCACCAGGCCGCCGCTGCTCCTCACCGGATCCCTCGACGAGACCGTCAGGCTCTGGCGCTCCGACGAGCTGGTCCTCGAGCGCACCAGCACCGGCCACTGCCTCGGAGTGGCTTCCGTCGCGGCCCACCCGCTCGGCTCAATCGCCGCTTCCTCCTCCCTCGACAGCTTCGTTCGGGTCTTCGATGTGGATTCCAACGCCACCGTCGCCACCCTCGAGGCCCCGCCCTCTGAAGTCTGGCAAATGCGATTCGACCCTAAGGTAATGGGAATTTTGCTTCTTTGGTAGAGAAATAGAGCTATGGTTTGGAAAATTGAGGAATCTGTGAAGCTAGGTTCAGCTGAATTTAGTTAAACCATGTGGGGTAGTGTATCTGATTCGGGTGGTTGGGTGCAAGCTTGAATCTTGTATTCAGCGTCGACATCTGTTCAAACAAATGTCCTTCACTCCTTCGTGATTAAAAAGCCAATTTCTTTTATCCTTTAACCGATGACTGGTACTGATGACCCATTTTCAACACCATTTTTGTCTTCCTTTTACGTTTAGCAGTTCACTCTGTCTTTGTTTATTAATTATTTTTCTATTGCGAAGTATTTGTGTTCATACCGAGGCAATTGCTATATTGTTTGTGCCAACTGCCAAGTCATTTGGAGTTGCTCCGGTTGTACCTAGTGTCAGTCACTTTTCATGCGTTTAGCCTCAAGTCCTTTGAGGTTGAGCTCTATATATGAAGGAAGCATATGCCTCATTCATAACAATGTCATAGATTTTTTTCAAAAACCTAAGAGTGAAAATTCACGTATTGATCAGTCAAGAAGGAAATGACTCAAATGAAGATGGGAGCCCAATTAGGTGGGAGTGTTGGACTGTTCAAACTTAATATGTATGAGAATACTGACAAATGATTTCTTAAAACACTTGCTGACATACATGCCGAATAAACCAAAATGCCAAATAATCTTTGCTTCTTTTTTTCTTTTTTTCTTGTGGGTAAGTGATAGATTCTGACGTTAAAAGCAGTAGAGAACTGCCAAATGTTCTTACATTTTCTAAATGGAATTTGCCAACGAGTGCCATCGAATATAAAGTATTAAATGAAAAGTAGGAGTATTTAATATCCTGGGAATCCAAAAAGCATGTAATACTTTCTTCTTTAAGTAATTAGGATTATTTAATGAAGGGTATTCAATGTTTCTTAACCAATGCCCTTAGGACACTGGTTATCAAGACCCTTTCTTTATTTCAGAATTATGTGGTCTACTTTAGTAGAGCTTTGTGAACCGTTAGGGCAAGACCCACCTGCTATATCAGGACTCAAACTTTATTTACAATCTAAATGTTTGTTGCATTGATTTATGTAAAACAATAAACTCATAAATTCTTAATCAACAGGTAATATTGCATTCCGATATATATTCATTGTTTTGGAGAAAGGGTTTTGCTTCCTACATGCCTCATTTTAACATATTTTGTAGTGATAGAGCTTAATAAAACTAAAACAAGTGGAAACTATAATAGTTGTCAACTGCCGTTATGTAAAATTTAATATTGTTCCTTTTTCTCTGTGAGAATATAATGACTAGATTCCTTGTATTCTTCAATGTTGGGAATATTTCCTAGTCCATCCTCCATCAGCTTTTTCTTGTGAATTAAAAGTCATGGTTTCATAATTCTCGCATATGTTGATTGAATTTCCAATTTTATTCTTCTGGACAGATGCTTTGGCAATTTTGCGTGGTTAAGACCCACATAACATGAACTTGATTGGTTAATTTTGTAAGATTTCCTTATTTTTCTATTGTCTTGATTGATTATGAGTTTGTACAGTGCTTCTTTTCTGCACATATATAATGAAACTTTCTATTCTCTTATTGTTTTCAAGTGATCAAAGTAGTGTTTTAAAAACCAGTCCAACCATCGGCCAAACACTACTCCGGTCAAGTTCACCCATAAAACTGCTTGAGTGGTTTATACCACTCAAAACCAGGAAAAAACAGTTAAAACCAGAAGAATCAGAAGAACTGGTGCTTTAGAAAACCGGCCGGTTCTTTATCAATGGCCATGTTGATTGCAGGAACTTCCCCAAACACCAAGTACCCATTTTCTAACTTCTGTCACCGGTGAAGAAGAGAGAAAAGATGATGTGAGAGACAGAGGAGTGGGTGCGAGTGTGTGTGATGTGAGGAAGAGAGGGCCCAAGCATAAACGGCAATATTGGCCACCACAAACACAGGAAGAAGTAGAAGCAGAGATGGAGGGAGGGAGCCCTGGAAGCGATCGCCAGAAATGAGAGGGGAAGAGCGTCAGTGTGGGTTTAGTTGAAAGTGATGTGGGAGAGAGAGTTTGTTCGAGACAAGACTCTAAAGTGATATTGATATCTTTCTATAGCAATCCTGTTTGGTCTATCTTTATTTCATTTGGTTAAGGACATTAAAAAATAGCAAAAGTAAAAAAATATAAGAAAACAGTAAAAATTAATCAATAGAAATAATAATTAATTAATATTATTTATTTTTAATTATATATGTATTTTAAATTGATGTTATTTATATTTAATCAATGTATGTATTCTAAATTTATGTTATCCGGTCGGTCAAACCGGTTAACCATGAACCACTCTCAATTTTGGTTTTTCGGTTGAACTGATTTTTAAAACATTGGATCGAAGTTTCTATAACTTTGTCATCTGAGCTTATTTTGAAGTTTGCAAATGTTTGATTGTCCAGTCATGTTAAATATTCCTCAGAGTTATCTTTTCAACTCTTCCAGATACTGAATTTCTCGGGTTCATATACTTGATATTTAACATTTTGGGTTTTTCAATGATAATGTTTTTCTTTTAACTCTTTAAATCTTTTGTCTTAAACATTTTAATTTATCGGTACTTTATGACCACATATAATAGCACAGATGGCTTTATCTCAAGTACTAACTACTAAGTACTATGCTAGGGACGGATGAAGATTGAAACTTGTTACAAATCAAAGCATGTCATTTCTTTTTCCTTCTCATTTGTTGGCTAAGTAAGGAAACTTTTTCGCTCATAGAATAGCCTATTATTGCATACAGGGACTGATTCAATTCTTGCACTCCAAGGTACTATAACAATTTAATAGCTTTTTTGTTGACTCTCTGGTTATAGGTGCCTTTTTATGGAATCTGTACCTGTGCCACTATCTATCTGCATAATTGTTAATAGAAGATATCTTTCCTTGCTTTGATGCCCTGTGCCCAGAATCTATAATTTATACTTTCAACTATGTTAACAGTAGTTATTTACTAACGAAAGTTCTCTATGTTCAGGGTGCCATTCTGGCAGTTGCTGGTGGAGGTAGTGCATCTGTCAAGCTGTGGGACACTTCCACGTGGGATCTTGTTGCCACTTTATCAATTCCTAGGCCAGAAGGGTCCAAACCCACTGACAAAAGTGGCAGCAAGAAGTTTGTCCTATCAGTTGCATGGAGCCCCGATGGGAAACGAGTTGCTTGTGGCTCAATGGATGGCACCATTTCTGTTTTTGATGTGCCTCGTGCGAAATTTTTACACCACCTTGAAGGCCACCACATGCCTGTGCGGTCTCTTGTTTATTCGCCTTATGATCCAAGGCTGCTGTTTTCAGCTTCAGATGATGCACATGTCCACATGTATGATGCGGAGGGGAAAGCTTTAGTTGGGTCCATGTCAGGACATGCTAGCTGGGTACTGTGTGTGGATGTCAGCCCAGATGGGGCGGCTATTGCCACAGGCTCAAGTGATAGAACTGTAAGGCTATGGGATCTTAGCATGAGGGCATCTGTGCAGACAATGAGCAACCATACAGACCAGGTATGGGGAGTGGCATTTAGACCACCTGGAGGAAACGATGTGCGAAGTGGTCGGCTGGCTAGCGTATCAGATGATAAGAGCATATCACTATATGATTATTCTTGACTTAACCGTATGTAGAGTGAGGACACGCTGTATTTGTACTTTCTGTGGAGCGTTATCAACTTATTACTGCTTTCTTTACAAACTGATTTGAAGGAAGTGTTTGGTTTTACATGCTGTGTCCGTATTTTGATTGAGTATTTCTTTGTTCATTGTTTGTTCCTGCTCATTGCAGTCAACAATTAAATCTTTATTGCCAATTACCCAATTGGACAAAACCGTTGAAATGCTTGTGATCCTGTCAGGACTCCCACAAGTCTGTAAATTTGCAAGATAGTAAGTATTGTATTGGGCAAGCCATTATATTCTGCTCAAAACTTGTGTTATAAACAGTTGAACAACGCTGAAAATGCTGTCTGGCAAAAGTCAAAAGGAGTATGTAACGCATTTTATCATTTTGCACTGTGAGGAGTTAGCCTTGAAAATTGCTATAAAAAATTCATCCTGTCATGGTCTTTGGAGTTTTGAAGTGGTATTCTGGTCCCGCATTATTAAGTGCATTCTTTGAAACGGGGTCAGATAACTTATTTTCTTGCAAAACTCGTAACTAGTAAGATGATGCTTCCAAGACAGAAATTGCGAGCCCTAACTCATTGCTTCCTTATGTAGGGTTGTAAAGCCGCATGGGAAATGCACAAAATATCAAAGGATTGTAAGGTGAGAGTTAAGACTCGTTCTTTGTTTGGCCTGTGATTGCCTTGAGGGTGCAACTTTTAACTCAACTTTAATAGATGTATCATCCGTTTTTCTCAGTCAGATTATTACCGTAATAAAACGTTTAGGATCAAACAATTTCATGTGGCCATAGAAAGATGGATTTTCAATGGGAGACATTCCGTTTCCAGTAAAATAGAAAAGAAACTGCCATAAGCTTAAGAAACATGAACTCAAACTCCATTCCACAAAATATTACCTCATTCCCATTCCTGAAAGACGAAACAAAACGCAAAAAGATTGAAAAAAACAAGGTTTTAACTTAGCATTTTATATCAAAACATGCTGCATCGTGTTCATCTCCAAAAAAAAAAGTCAAGTTATACCATTTACAGGATACAGCTCCTTCTATTCATTTCATGCAATGCGTAGGCATAACAATGCCTTCAAGATTCATTTTAGTCGACCACGTTTAAAATTAAACATTAGAACTATCTAGCACAAGTAGCAACTGCTAAACACGTCAAGTTAACTCAGCAGTATAATTTTTTCTAATGCTTTACTCGTTGGAACTAAAACTTTTCATTAAGTTCCACTTGTCTGAAGTATCTTAGTAGCCCCACACGTAAATTATTCAATCCCTCCAATAACTAACAATTTTTACAAAATTTATGATATAAAATCAACACACAAAAAAAAAAACATAATGGTATTTAAGCATAACAGCACAAATGCTGTAAGTTACTTGCAATCAAAATCTCTACCTAAACTTTGGGGCCTTACTCAAAAAATCCTTCAGCACATCCATGACCGACCCAAAATCAGCCTTCACAGAAAGGGGTGGGTTGGCAAACCGACCCATTCCAGGGATCTCTCCGGAGTGATAATCAGTCTTACTCTGTGTAAACTTCAACCCATGTGCAGTGCTGACCACAACTGCGCGATCACTAGGTCCTATCACCCCCGAGTTCCTAAGCTTAATCAGAGCCGTCAATGCAACCCCAGTGTGTGGACATATGAACATGCCCGTAGAATCTGCCTGTGCCATTGCATCCATGAGTTCTTCCTCAGTTGCTTCCTCAACAATCCCATTCGAGTTCTGCAGAGCATACACTGCTCTATCTATGGAAACAGGGTCTCCAATCTGTATAGCAGATGCAAATGTGGAGTTGGCCTTCACTGGCCTAAACTGTTTCCATCCTGACTTGTAATGCAAGTACAAAGGATTTGCATTTGCTGCCTGGGCACAAACAAGCCTTGGAATCCTATTCACAAGCCCCAACTCCTGGCACATCTTGAACCCTTTGTAGAAAGCATAAATATTTCCCAGGTTCCCACCAGGAACAATGACCCAATCCGGGACCTGCCAATCAAACTGCTGCAGAATCTCAATAGCAGCAGTCTTCTGCCCCTCCAGTCTCAAACTGTTCAACGAGTTAGCCAAATATATAGGCAATTCAGCTGTGATCTCCCTGATTAGCTTCATGCAGCCATCAAAATCTGTATCAATGCTCAACACCAATGCCCCATTGGCAATGGGCTGAACCAGTTGCGCGGTGGAGATCTTGTTTGCAGGAAGAAACACGATTGATGGGATCCCCGCAGCAGCACAGTAGGCGGATAGTGCGGCGGAGGTATCCCCGGTGGATGCGCAACCGACCCCGACGACAGGGCGCTTCATTTTGCGCAACCGGTTCACCTGGCTCACCAAAACGGTCATGCCCAAGTCCTTGAAACTACCGGTGTGGCTGATCCCGCAGTGTTTCACCCACAAATCGTTCATGCCCAGAAACTGTTTGCCGAAACGCTCCGCCCAGAAAAGGTTAGAATTACCTTCGAAGGCGCTGACGATGTCGTCCGGGTCGATCTCCGGCAAGACCCACTCCTTCTTGCTCCACACGCCGGATCCGTACGGCCACGTGGTCTTCCCAACGCGCAAGTCGAACAGCGATCTCCAGTACGCGCCGTCGAACTTCTTCAGAGCGTCCATGTCGTGCTGGACATCAAGGAGCCCGCCGGAGCGGCTCCTGTAAACGATTTCGTCGAGGGAGTACCACTCGGGGGAATCGAAGCCCGCATTGAAAGGCACGTACTTGGCGGTGAAGTTGTGGCTGTCGCCGGAGGCGGAGCGCTGGCGGCGTGCTTCGTCCTTGATGTTCTCGTCGGCGGCGCGGCGATGCCTGACGGGCGCCAGGGGAGAGTTGTCGTTGGCGATGGGAGAGGAAGGGTCGAAAGTTGAGGAGGATGTGCACTTTAAGATGTGGAGAGAGCGGGGTTTTATGTCGGCGGCGTGTCGATGGATCGGCCTGGGTTTCGTGGTGAAAGTGGAGAAGGAGGGGTTGAACAAGGAAGAGTAAGCCATTTTTAGAAACAGAGAAACAAGAGAGTGAAGGTAGCGGTGGCGGCGGTGGCCGCGGCGGCGCCCGTGCTGGATTTGGTAAAGATTATGGACGGTTTAGGGTGGGGATGATAAGTAAATGGGGGGAAGGGCAATGCAACTAAAGAAGGTGGGAGCAAGGGGACAATAAGCACGTGCCATAAATAAAAAGGGCATTTATATTTAGTTTGTGCGGTAACGAGGTTGTTTCTTTAATAGTGTCTCCAAATCTGTATGCGCGTGAGTGGTCGTGGAATCGTAGTAGACCATGTCGCACACAAATTTGGGTTATGATGCTCTCCTCAAACAATGGATATGCACCATTCTTTTAAAAATTTGAAAACACATATAAGTTATCTTTAAGTAATGTTTTTATCTAAAATTTTGTTTATTCATTATCCTCTTCTCTTGAAAGCATAGAAAAACTGAAAAAAAGAAAACTAAGAGAGAAATAGAGAGAGCAACTTCAGCATAACATGAAAAACTGATTTTAGATTTTATTCCTTCACCAACATGATAGATATTCTATATTTTCCTATATTCTCGTGTTATCACACAACAACAAAAAATTAGATTAAATTATTATTTTATTTCATTAAAAATTTACTTTGATATTAATTTAATTTTTAAAAAATATATGACATCAAATTAGTCATCTAACAATTTAAAGTAATATCAATTTAATCTTTTAAAGATATGTAGTATTAAATTAATTTTTTAAATATTTAAAGTAACATCGAAGTAATTCTTCAAAAGTATAAAATATCAAAATAATTCTCTAATATTTTTACATGATTAAATTGATATCAAGTAATTTTTTAGATGATCAGAATGATAGTTTAATCTTTATTTTATTATGAAAAACCCTATCATTATTTGTATAAACAATTACCAATTTTTTTTTTTTTTTTTTTTTTTTTTTTTTTTTTTTTTTTTTTTTTTTTTTTTTTTTTTTTTTTTTTTTTTTTTTTTTTTTTTTTTTTTTTTTTTTTTTTTGTACCAGGGCAGTTTGTAACTTCGTATATATTTCGTCATGATATTTACAAAAAAGAAGTTATCCAAATTCAATATAAATTAGCTGAGTTATGCTGTTTGCACTTTTTAAAGAGAAAATTTAAGAAAATAAAATTTAATAACAGTAACTTTATTCGAATATATTGGATTATTATCCAATGTACTAATATAATAGCATTTAGTATTTGTTATATTTGTTTTGAAATCATAAAATAAAATAATAAAATTTGATAATATTAATTTTATCTGAATTAAACCAGTATTATGAATATATATCTTTTTACTTTAAATTTTAGAATGTCTCATATATCTTAGAAATTTAAATTTTATAGTAATAACAGTATTTGAATTTATTTGATCTGTATTTGATAAATATAATATGTTTTTTGTAGTAATAAATATAATATGTTTTATAAGAAAGAAATGACACAAACAAGACATGAAATTAATGTATTTAGACTTAATTATGTCCAAATACATGATTATTTCTTTTATTTTTTTTCCTTCCAATTCTCGTCTACAAAACAAGGATGAAAGGATTGAGATTATTTTATTACAAGCCACACGTAAATTTTAATCATCAGATCAGATACTTATTTACTTTAAAAGGATTACCAATTTGTTTTATATGGTTTTATTTGTTTGTTTTTTTATAGTTCGTTTTGGCTTTGGTTTGAGAAAAATTAAACTGTTAAATAAGTTGAAATATATTATTATAAAGAAATGTTATATTTTCTTAAATAATCTTTTTTTATAAATCCTAAACAATGTTTCAAATAATTTTTTTAATATTTAATAAAAAAGTATTAAATAAAAAATAAGAGTATTAAAAATCTTGAAATACTTTCTAATAATTGAGAAAATTATTATATTAATTCATTAAGAGGATATAAAATTATTCTATTATCAGAGGCAGAATTATTTGTTAAAGTAAGGGAGTAGCGGCTCTCCAAACACATAATTTTTCTTTAAATATCTATTTATAATATATTAATTTTTAAATAACATTTTCACCTTCTAATATACTGTCACTTAATATCTTTAATTAGTTACATTCTTCTTTCTTTCTTCCCATCATGACACCTCATTAAATTATACTTTTTTTTTTCATTCTCCTCTAACATATTCTTTTTACTGCCCCAAAATTGCAATGTATATGGCATACAAGCCAATATTTATGTTTCTATTACAGTTCCTTATTTGAATATCAATTTACATGAAGCTAAATGTTGTCCTATTTCGGCTATTATATTATGTTTCACATTAAATAAGATAAAAAATTTAATATAATATTTAAATTATAAAATATTTTTTATTTAATAAATTAATCTTTTAAGATGAATTTTCTTAGTGAGATTCAATTATATGGCACATATGGAGTGGAGGAGATTGTACTGTTTTGAACTTTGAACATAAAGTAACTACAATGTAGTTGTTTGGCAGCCCACAAACATGCTCAGAAAACAAAATAAGTAAAGGAAGGGAAGGAAAGAAAGAAGTGGCTGCAACAAGAATGACTCCTCAAAAAGGCAACAGATGACCTTTACCATGTCCGTCACAAGGTCCCTTACGGGGATACTTCTTATGTCATAGCTAAGCATGCTTAGGTACGTACCTATATTTATTTAGATTATCATTCTCTATAATATTTCTCATTTAATGATGCGAATTCTCTTAGTTAATTAAAATCAATTCTAAATTGTACTATTTATGTATTTTTTCTTATTTGTTTGATAAGATATTCACTATGTTACTTTCACCGTTTGATTCAATGAAATTGAAGTTTATTAAGCTTGCATGTAAAAAGCATGAAGCATGTAAGCTAATAGTTTTTGGTTCGTTTCTCAAAACATAAGTGAAGCTATGGCCAAGGAAATTTAGTTGAATAATTGACTTTTCTTTCTCTTTTGATTTTCTTTTATAAAAAATAAAAATAAAATCAACCAATAGTTTCTACATTCTTCCATATCTTAAGATAATTGGATGTGTCTGAACTGTCTTTCAAATGTAGACCTTCTCTTCATCTTTTTTTATTTGAAGTTCAATATAATGATGGGTTTTTGTTGTACTTTTTTAAACCCTTTTTTTTTCTCATGCAGAGATATCTAATGCATGATTTATATTAGGATGTATAATTTTTGTTGTAGTTAGTTATTTACCTAACCAAAATAATTTCTCTCTCTTTGAAATTTTGATGGCTTTGAAAATTTTCATAAGAAGAGGTATCAAATGTGATTAAAAATTTAGATAAAAAAATTTGGAAATTTTTTTTGCCGTATTTAATTATTTCTTAACAAAAAATCTAACAATATAATGATGATGGGAATTAGTAGCCAGTGGACAAGGACTCAGAATCCACAATGAAGTTATTTTGGAAGGCAATATATTCAGGAAATAGAGTGCATAGTGCTTTAAAGGATATGGCAATTGTGTTAAAGCAAATTACACAAAGCTGAAAAAGCTATCAACTCATATAAAAAAGAATATTTTGGTTATCTGTGTAATATCTTATTAGCTGTGTAATTGCTTATTAGGAATGTTATTTCTCATCTTAAATCCTTTCATTGACTTTGTCTATGTGCCTGAATTTGTGATGAGATTTTTTATTCACCCTTCATCGTTTTCTTTAAGAGATTTGATTCGTTCTGTAATGCGCGGGATTATGTATAATTTTTTTGAGCAAGCTTCCAAATAAATAAAATCTATCTCTTTTTTCTAAAATTTTAAAATTTACATGTGAGTGAGTATATATTTAGCACTCTTATCTCTAAAATTTTCTAGTTCTGCCTTTGATTATTATTGTTGCTAATAATTGAATGGGTAACTTAAAATTTTTTTAATCAAAATATTGCATGTTGTATACGTGTTTCTCAAAAAGTCAAATTAAATCAAATTATCTGATTTACAAAACATAACCAATGTCTTATTAGCAGTGCACATGTCAAATTTCAGTAAATTAAGGAAATTTCTTTTCTTTTAATATAAAGCTTCAAATTAAAACCCACTTTATAACATCCATCAAATTTTCATGTGTCATTTACAACTAATGCAGCTTGGTTTAACTGGTTAAAATAAAGGATTTTTGAATCCCCTTTCAAATAGTAATCTCTCTTGGTGGTCACTCTTTTTTAAAAAAATCTTCTAGTCTCCAAGGGTTGGTTAAATAATTTCTTATTAAGGATTAAAACTTTTTGAAAGTAATCTTTAGGATGGATATTTGCTGCCTCTGTGAGATTCCAAGCATATCACTAGTACAATGATTGATTTTTTTTAAATAAAAAAATTTTGAATGAGAAGAGATTCTTTCTATTTCAAAATTAAAACAAATAACTAATTTTAATGAATATTTATAAACAAATTATTAACTTCAATCAGAATTTATATTAAAATTAAAACACCTACCAATAAAAGATTTATAAATTTAAATTTAAATCATACAATTATTATAAACAAAAGATCAGTTAAATCAACTAATCTTCGTTAACATCTTGATTGATAGTCTTACAATAACTTATCTATATTACCGTTTTTGTTATATAAAAAAAATCATGTGTCATTTATAACTATCATTAATTAATCTTTTAACTTTAACTTATTGAATTCAAACCTTAGGCTCAAATACACTGGATCCATTTCAGGATGTGTCGTTAAGATTACATGACAAGTGATTTAGATTTTAGAATCTGTTGATGCAAAAATGTAGAATATTTTTACTGTACAAAAAATATATTAAAAGGAATTATTATAAAAAATTCAAAGAGTCGAGGTTTGTCCTTTGTAAAAGTATTTATTATTTTATTTCTACTAATATTTTTATTATTTCTCTCTTGATAAGTTGATTTTTGTTTTATATTTTTATTGTTATATTTATTTAATAATAAATTTTATACTTTTTTTGTTTTCACGCTAACAACGCAAATATTACGGTGTAAAAAAAATACTACGCTGTTAAAAATTTGCTTAAAGACGAAACAATTAAAAAAAAATCAACAAATTAAATTTTTTTAAAAAAAAATTGTCCCTAAAAGTCAAAAACGCAAAATCAGACGTAAAATGAACGCACCCAGATGCCAGACCGCCAGAGTACGAGATGCAGAGCCATGTAGGGGCAAATACAGTGCCTGCTCGTTCCTTTCATTATTAATAAATAAATAAATAAATTTCCACGTCAGAAATCGTGATTCCTCGATCTCGTTGGCTCTTCAACGTGAATTTAATTCTTTGTCATTTTATTTCTTAATTATGTTTAGTAATTAAGTAATAATAAATTTATTTTTAATTAATATTATTTTTTTAAAAATATAAACATTTTTTTATTAATTTATTAATACTTAAATGAAAGACAGAAATAAAGACAAGCAAAGAAAAGAGAAGATTTGAATTCCTCAAACGTGACATGACTGTTAGAGTCGCTGTCAGTAGCGTCCAAGATGCTTTGGATGGAGGAGCTGCAAACGAAGTTACGTTGTTGTTCTTGTGTTAGAACATGATTGCCACGTTACGGTGCTTTGTAATTGTGCGCGTCAATATCGTGTTAATGACTCTGCGTAAAATATGCCTTCCCCACCCATCTATTACCTTTTTAGACATTTAACTGCCAGCGAATAATACGCGGACATGATTGCGTTGTCCTGAAACAATTTTTAAAAACAACTTTTAATATATATATGTGCACGAATGAGTACTATTCTTTTTTTTTTCATTCAAAATATTTTTTATCTAAAAAATAAAGAATTAATTTTTTAATTTTCAATCATATTTTTTATAAAAATAAATTTATTAATAATATATATTTTACTCACATCTATTAAAGATTAAATTTTAGAGATAATATTTAAAAAATTTAAATTATTTCTGTTTAAACCAATGTATATTGGTAATCAAAACTATTCCTTTAATAAAGTAAGTGTGTAAATGGATTTTCACCTATCAATTATTTCTCTTTGAAAATTCATTATTTTTTTTAGCGGTTTTGAAAGTACGTTATTTGTGTTTGTTTTCACACTAAAACTTCCTTTTTGGGGATGGCAGATGTGCCTCTTGTGCAAGGGGACGTAAAACTGCCCTTTATTATTTTATTTTTTTTGGGTAACAACTGCCCTTTAAATTTTGATTAAACGTGGGCTTTGCGTTATTCGTGCATTTCATAATTGCATTGTTATAACTTTCCACGTAATTTTCTACAGTAAGTTCACCGAAGCTTTTATTTGTATACATGCTCGATGATCAATGTGTTGATGTGTACTTGGTAATGATGATTATATCAGCAGATGCCTATTTTATAATCCATAATTAAGATCAAAAGTTTTCGAGAAACCAATTAAAATTAAAGTAAAACTCATTTTTAATATAAAAAAATATATTATTTATTAATTTTATTTTTTAAAAATTAATTTTATATATTCAATTCATCAAATTTTAAGTTATTCATAAATTTTATTTTTTTATATTTTTTAATTTTATCAATTTAATTTAACATAAAGGAAAATTTATTCTAAATTTAAAAATTAATAAATTAAATTAATAAAATTAATTTGTAATAGATGAAATTGATAAAGAGAATATTTATCAATGAAAAAAAATAAATTTTACTTTTGAAATTATAAGTTTATATTATATTTTTATTTAATAAAGTGATAATGCATAATTTTCATAGAAGTGTGGAGTGAATAAAAATACTTTTTTTATGACTTCTCATTCTCATCAATGAATTTCATAAAAAATATATTATACTAAAATTTAAATTTGTTTGCCACATATGATATGCTTTTAAGATAATTATAATTGTTGAACCATCATATTACAATAGTACGATATATTTCTTATTATAACTAATTTTTTGACATTAATTATTAATTTGTTTTAAGAAAAAGAGAATACCAATCTAAATCATAATCACACGGCTAACTTCAGAAATAATAAAAGAATTTTGAAAAGTTTATTGAATTTTATTGTCTTTTATTACTAAACTTGTGAAAAATAATCTGATAAACTAAAAAAGCATCGACATAATTAAGTGCGTTTATTTTGGCTTTTACCATTTACAAACCCTCGTTGAATGAAGCATTTAATATATGCAAGAAAAATCTTTCTTCGCACAAATGCGCATTTTGCAGGAGTAATATTACATAATTAAAAAAATAATTAAAATTTTAAATGAAATTTAAACAAAATTAAAAAAAATTATTGAATAAAATTAAATTGTATAAATTACTCATTTAAAGGAAAAAAATATGTCAAATTATTCTATTAAAAATTTTGATTATATAATATTTTTCATTTTGCATTTAAGAGAATCCAAATTATACAAGCAATGCGAATGTTGATGAACTTTTTTTATAATCAAGTGTTGAGAAAAAATCATAGTTGAATAAACTGGTCCAAATTATTTATAAAGGTGTTATTAAGTGGTAAATAAATTAAAATTTTATGAAACGAGTTTTACTTACAATGTTGAGATTTAAATCAAATTGAATAATATTTTATAAAGAAAAATAATCTAAATATTTTAAAAGAGTTACATTTGGTAAGAAATTTAAAAAAAAAAGATTGGTCCAAATTAAACTCAATTATTTATGTGAAAAATGTTAAATTTTTAATCCCATTGTTAAAGCCTTACAAAAGACGCCAACCCAAACATTGCGTCCCTTTTAGTTTTCACGACTCCAAATATTACTACCAGACTCGAAATGTGTTTAAAAAAAAATGACGATGGTTTTATGAAGAAAAATACTTTTCAGTTAGAAAAATTATTCGAATTATAACGTCCAAATGAAGTGTAATTATATATCATCATATTACTTAAATTAGTTAAATAATTTTTTTTTTTAGTTTTTACTCGAGAAAAAGTAAAACACTAACTCGCATTCCTGTCCTATTTCACAATCAGACATAAGAAATATGGACAATGTCCTTGAAATTTTTTCATATTGACAAAACTTATCCTTCCTCAACCTGCCGCCCCCCTGATTTATCTTCCACATTTGTTTCTTCTCCTTCCATGTCTACACCTTCATCTTTCCTCAACACCGAATCTGCTGCTGGTGGTACCGATTGTTATCTGCCACCATGAACCCATCTCACTACCTTATTTTAAGGAAAGCTCACCTCACATCATGGTCTCAAAATGAGACCACCATGGTCAAAGCTCGGAGCTTTTAAATTTCTATAAAATTATTTTTTCTTTCCCCCTTATATCTTGGATTTATTAGAGATAACAATCTAATTGGACAATGAAATTATACAGCAAAATCAATGATATAAATTAGAAAATGAAGTAAAAGAAACCATCGTCACAGCAATTTTAACTTTCAAGCTTCGGTATATCAAAGAAATTAATAAAACTTGATAAACGAGTAGGCTTCGGTACATACGAAATAGCAGGCAGAGGCAAGGAGATGACCAATAGAAACTCATTGTTCACATGGCCTTTTTGAATGCTTGCTATCTCACTGAAAGACCTGCCAGCTCATTCTGACGTATTAGAATTCGGATAATTTTTTCGAGCCAAATAGCAATGCTCTTTCGTAAAATCTAGCAGCAAAATTAATGACCTAAAACGGGTGGCAAAATGAAATTCATAATTTTGTTGTCCAATTTTTAAATAAATAAATGTCTAGCCAATCCCAAGAGGGAAGGAACAAAAATTTTTATTTTTCAAAATAACTAATAGTAAATAAATAAAGACAATGAGAGAGAATGACGCATCAACTTTTTGAGAGAGAGACAGTGAGAGAGAAGAGCTTAAACTTTGCTACAGTGCCCATGACCTCATCTCTGTAAGAGAGAAAGAAAACAGCACCAAATTGAAAACTCTCTATATATAACTTTGTTTTCCTGTGATTATCGTTTTGTCCACCTTCAAATTTTAACCTTTTCTCTCTTTCTCTCTCTGAATACGCCTTTCGAACTTCCGAGCTACTCCTCTCTGCTTTCCGATCTCACTCACCGAGTTCCCTTCTCCTGTTCGACTCGGTTCTGCCTCGGATGAGTTAGCCCCGCCTACAAGATCGCTCCGCATTAATCGCCATGGTAACTTCGGATGAGACATTCCGTTTTCTCTTTCGTATCACTTCGTTGATTTTCCTTTGACTCTTGGAGCTGCTTCGTTGAATCTGTTGGACCCTGGAATTTTTTATTTTTGGTTTTTCGAATTGTTTTGTGTGATTGTGATGTGTTTGGGAATATGCAATTTTGTTTCATAACTTTTTTTTTTTGGACGCTCGCACGCCTCTCATGAATTTTTGAATTTTTGCGAGGTAGAAATTATGATAGCCGATCCATGCATTTCTAGAAGATCATGTGCAATGAAGTTTGGCGAATATGAATGGGTGCTAGAGAAGCTTGGGGTAATTTTGGATAGGCGGTGTACACCTTTTGATAATTTAGAAGCCAAGAGATACGACTTGATGAATTTAATTGACTATTGCAACAAAGATTAGTCATTGTAAGGAAATTAGAAATCAAGAAAAAATGATAAGTGTTCATCGTTCAGCATATTTTCCTATAAATATACTTATATTTAATTTAATGGTTGGATGGCCAAGTGGTCCAAGTCCTACTGTAAAAGGAACTTGCTTGGAAGCTAAAGGCGGCGGTGTATGTTATTCATCTATGCTTATTGGTAATAAAAATGAGTGAGGGAAAGGCCATAAGGTGTGAATGGTTAATTAAAGAGGGAACTAATTCGTATCCAAGAAAGAAGGGCTGATATGAGATTTTTGTATTTCGAGTATTTTGTAGAAAGTTCTTTCTGAACTAAATTATCAAGGGAGGCTTTTATTTATTCTCCTGCAAATGACACAGAAAAGAAAAATTATAATAAATTAACTTAGCAAGGATGATTTTGTATCAAGGGCAGGATGACTTATATCTATCCCATTAAAGTAAAAGAAACTTGATGTATTGTCTTGTACTAGAATTTTGGAATAGATTTGCACGAAATTGTTGATGCATGTAGCTATTTCAAGCTATAAAAGTTATAGATATATCAGCAAAACATTAGGAGTTAGGTCAGACGACATTTGTATGACAACTGACTGTTGCTTGACTGTCAAATCACTGTTAGGTCAATGCTGTGCCGTGGTCCAGTACTCTAGTTATGTCAGTATGTGACAATGATTTTGGTGAATACCAACCCTGTTGCTTGTCTTTGTGTATAATTGTTGAAAAACTACAAGCAAATGACACTAACACTGCTAAATGTTGAAACCGATACATACAGCACAAACCATCAACATTAACATTTTGATAATCAAGATGTAATGTCAAATTCTAATTCTGACAGACCACAAATATGATAGTAATCTTTGCAAAATCTTCCTAAAATGCTTAGATTGCTTACAATGATCATTTGCTATTTAAATTAAGTTTTTTATATGACAACATTTGTTACTTTATCTTTTTATTTGTTGATTTAAATATTCTTTTGTTTTTGTACTTTCTCTTGTCTCATTCGTTATTGTTTTTGCTGCTAAAATGAAGTTCATTGTGGTGTGTGTACTGTTTATACTAAACCTTTAGGGTTGACGATGAGCTCATTTCCTTGCATTTATTCCCTCATTTTACATTTCAACAACTTAATAACATGGCTAATTGGCTATATTAGCTGTAATTACTTGTTGACAACTACTTTATCTTTACCATTTTGTGTGTTTCTTTTGGGAATATTAAGCTTAATGGAAATTATTTAACTTTTCGCAAATGATATATTT
Source organism: Castanospermum australe (assembly GCA_019955255.1). Taxonomy (NCBI): domain Eukaryota; kingdom Viridiplantae; phylum Streptophyta; class Magnoliopsida; order Fabales; family Fabaceae; genus Castanospermum; species Castanospermum australe. The sequence goes on from NSJW01000183.1 coordinate 458,671, forward strand.
TTGAATACCTATTCTATGAAACATTTATTTACTTTTTAAAATCAATATATCGTTTGTGGTTTATACCGTAAAATGGCAGTACTGTTTCTCTGAATTTACATGTTTTCTTTGAATGTTCTATGTGTTTGTCTTTGCAGTCTGCACCAGTGAACATTATTGTAGGTTCTCATGTCTGGGTCGAAGATCCAGTGCAAGCATGGATTGGTGGAGAAGTTTCAAAAATCAATGGTGAAGAAGTCCATGTTCGTACCACAGATGGAAAAACAGTGAGTCATACTGTCTGTACTCTGTGTGTGTAAGGAATTGTTTCCATAGATTCTTTTACTCATATATTATTTTGGGTTCTTGCAACTGTATTAATGTATTTTTAGTACTTTCTTTCAAATCACTTTCGGGAATTTTAGAACCGTCTCATACCCAATGTAATCCTATTAAATTGTGCCTTGTATGTTTATTTTATATCTTTAGTTACAGAAATTCCTGCCTTATTCCTTCATTATTATCTATATCCTTTGTCTTTGACCAGTTTAAAGAAGAGTGCCTAGGTCTTTTGCTTATGATTTTAACAGTCTGAAAATTTGGTTGCAGGTTGTCAAAAATATCTCAAAGGTTTTTCCCAAGGATAATGAAGCTCCTCCTGGAGGTGTAGATGACATGACAAAACTGTCATACTTGCATGAACCAGGAGTTCTGCACAACTTGGCCACTAGATATGAACTCAATGAAATCTATGTAAGATACTAAAATCTTTGTTATTTCATTGAGTGTTGAAATTGTTTTTGAGTTAAGTAAGGTAGAAACTTGTGATTAATATACCCATACTCCTCCTCCAAAATTGTTGCAGACCTATACTGGCAATATCCTGATTGCGATAAACCCATTTCAAAGGTTACAGCATCTATACGATACTCATATGATGGAACAATATAAAGGAGCTGCATTTGGAGAGTTGAGTCCCCATGTTTTTGCGGTTGCAGATGTTGCATATAGGTAACTGATAGGTGTCCATGTCATTTGCTTTCTGTATTCTTTTACTCATATGATTCACTTATTTTCATTTTTTATATTTGTTAGGGCGATGATCAATGAGGGAAAAAGCAACTCAATCCTGGTTAGCGGTGAGAGTGGGGCTGGTAAGACGGAGACAACAAAGATGCTCATGCGATATCTTGCTTACCTTGGGGGCCGATCCGGAGTAGAAGGGCGAACAGTTGAACAACAAGTTCTAGAAGTATGATGGAGCTGCTTTTTTTTTTCTTGGATACCCCATCTTTGTGCATTCAGGATGGAGGGCCTAAATAAACTTTCAGTTCATTTATTTGCAGATTTTGTGAGATATATAGGGTTTTTAAAAAGCATGGAAGCTGTTTCCTCATTCTTGCTTCTGTATTAATTACTTGCAGTCTAATCCAGTTCTTGAAGCATTTGGCAATGCAAAGACAGTTAGAAACAATAACTCAAGGTAAGCTTTGACAGCTGCTTGGAATTTCAAATAAAACAAACTTTGTCATAATGTGGTTAAACAGAGTGATTGTGATTATTTCATTTGAGAGAGAGAGAGATCATGCATTGCTGAGAAAGTACTGGTCTTTCATCTTTTTTTACCCCATTGAAACTGTGGTCAGAAATGGTGGTTGAACAAGGTGGACCAGATCAGTTCATCCGTGGCTAAAATCTGTTAATTCTTGGAATTTTGGGTTCTGTTTGCTGGTATTATGTTGCACTGTCTATTCAGTGACCATGCGTAAAATAATAAAGAATGATGGGTTCTATATATTTTCTTGTTCAAAATTGATATAACACTTGACATGTTCCTCCTGATATTGAGATGCAGTCGTTTTGGTAAATTCGTGGAGATCCAATTTGACAACAAGGGAAGGATCTCTGGGGCAGCTATACGAACTTACTTGCTTGAAAGGTCCCGTGTTTGCCAAATTTCAGATCCTGAAAGGAATTACCATTGCTTTTACCTTCTTTGTGCAGCACCAGCTGAGGTAAATATCCTTTCTTGATAAATGCACCCTTGTTTTTTTCACAAAGATTGGATGCTATGTTAATATACGCCATATTTAATCACTGTAACTCTTTTGTAGGAAAAAGAGAAGTATAAGCTGGGAAGTCCCAACTCCTTCCATTACTTAAATCAATCCAACTGCTATGAACTGGATGGAGTGGATGATGCAGAGGAATATATTGCAACTCGAAGGGCAATGGATGTTGTTGGAATCAGTGAGGAAGAGCAGGTTAGTCTTCCTGAATCATATTTGTTAATGGAATGGAAATGTTGCATGTTAAGTTGCTTTATTGATAGAGCAATATATTTCAGGAGGCAATTTTTAGGGTTGTTGCAGCAGTTCTGCACCTTGGAAATATTGAATTTGCAAAAGGAGAGGAGATTGACTCTTCTGTCATCAAGGATGAAACATCTAGATTCCATCTTAATATGACTGCTGAACTTCTTAAGTATGCCCCAATATAATCCTTTTATGCATTTCATATTCATTACTGTATTGTGGTTTTGTTGATATTCTGTACATTTTAATATATAATATTATTGAAGGTGTGATGCTAAGAGCTTGGAAGATGCACTGATCAAGCGTGTGATGGTAACACCTGAGGAGATTATTACAAGAACCCTTGATCCTGTTGCAGCTCTTGGTAGCAGGGATGCATTAGCTAAAACCATTTATTCACGCTTGTTCGATTGGTAATGAACCTGTAGCACTACGGCTGTTTGGCCGCTTGCAATGTTGCATATCCCTCATATAGATCTGCTCTCTGCATTAATTTGAACAAAGAAAGAGAGAATTATTGCAAAAGTCAATAAGACAATAACTCAAGTCAAATGTATTATATAAATGGACCTAAACAATTTTTTTCTTGCTAAAGAAAACTGAATATTCACATTTAAATATGGTTATCAATTGTGAATTAGGTTAATCAATTGTAAATGTTATTTTTGAAATACAAAAATCACATTTATAGTTGAAATAACCTCACAATAGCACATTGGAATTATTGGTTGGTATCAGTTGTTCTCCAGGAAAATAAAGATGTGATTAAAACAATAATTGTTCTAGATTTTATTTCTTCTAGGTTTCTTATTCTGACAATTTCTCATTATTGCTTTTAGGCTTGTGGAGAAGATAAACATTTCAATTGGGCAAGATCCAAATTCAAAATCTATCATTGGAGTTCTTGATATCTATGGGTTTGAAAGTTTTAAGTTCAATAGGTAAGCTAATACTTTCATCTGGCATATATAGTTTGGAATTTAGGATTGCATCTGATAAATTTGTTTTTCTTAAAAAGTTTTGAGCAGTTCTGTATTAATTTTACAAATGAAAAGCTGCAACAACATTTTAATCAGGTTTGGTAATTTCTGGCACAATGTGATCTATATTCTTCAATTTCTTTTTTTCCTTGACAATTTTTTTTTTTTTTCTGATTGAATGGTTGCAGCATGTCTTTAAAATGGAACAAGAAGAATACACCAAAGAAGAGATCAATTGGAGTTACATAGAGTTTGTTGACAACCAAGATGTTTTGGATCTAATTGAGAAGGTATTTTGCTGTTGCTTGCTGCTTTGTTAATCTTTTTTATCCTGTCAGAAGTATGTGATTTGGTTATGACCAGTTATAAGTACAAAATGCAACTCTCTTTTTTTGTTTTTAAAGAAATGCATAGCTTATCAAATGTTATTGAAGTGTAGTGTTTTCTTTAGTCAGGTAAATACTCTCTCTGCTTTCCTGCACTACAATTTCAGGTAATGATGATTATGTTATTCAATCTTTGCAGAAACCTGGAGGAATAATTGCACTTCTTGATGAAGCCTGGTATGTGGTTGATAGTAATTTCACTGTTAATCTGACTCTGCTTAGTTTAAATAGAATCTAGATGCTTATATCTTTTCTGAAGTCCCTTGATTTTACTATCTTAGTTTTACACTTGTATGCTATTTCCAGTTTGTTGTCATTAGGATATGTAGGGGACTTATATCAGGCATTGCCTGAACTCTGTAGTTTGGTTGGACTCATATCAGCTTGGTTGTGTGACACAGTATGTTTCCTAAGTCTACACATGAAACATTTGCTCAGAAGTTGTACCAGACATTCAAAAACAACAAGCGCTTTATCAAACCTAAACTTTCTCGGACTAGTTTTACCATATCTCATTATGCAGGGGAGGTAGATATATTTGGCCTTTTACTTATTTGTTCCCTTTCAGGGCTTTTTTAAGCTATAACTGTCGCTTGAATATGTTTCTTTTTTCTTCTTTTTAACTATTATTTCTTTGTCCAGGTGACATATCTAGCTGATATGTTTCTTGACAAAAACAAGGATTATGTGGTCGCAGAACATCAGGATCTGCTGACAGCCTCAAAATGCTCATTTGTGGCAGGTCTATTCCCCCCTTCTCCGGAGGAGTCTTCAAAATCATCCAAGTTTTCTTCAATTGGGTCTCGCTTTAAGGTATTGTTTGCTGTTGCTACTCTTTTTCTGAGCTCTTTTAAATGGATAAAGGTAATTTTCTTAATGGCTTTTCCTAATTACTTTGCTGAAAGCTAAACACCCGATGTTTCCCTTGCATTAGGATGAAAGAGAAAAAAACAAAGAGGAACCTGTGCCATGGTAATGGTCATAGAGATTTTCTTCTAGGATAAAGGAAAAAAATTAATTAGTACGTTAGTAGAAAGATATCGAATTGAGTACAAGAAGAATGAGAAGATATCCTCCTAAAGAAAACAAAGTGAAACTTAACAATATACACAAGAACATTAAAATGATGGCCACAAGCACTAAGATATTTATTTGCAGAACACCAGAAGTGATGCCATATAAATAACTATATCCTCTATAGCTGTATTGGCTTGATTTTAAAGTGGTATAATCTTGGAAATACTTACTCGTTACCTTGGTTGCATTTGCACATACTGGACAGCCATGGTTACTTTAACTACCCTTCAAATGTTACATTGGCAGCTGGAAAATGCCATAAAATTTTTCATATTACATTCTTTTAGCAATTGATTACTTTCTTGAAGACAAAATTATGTCAATATAAATATATTTGATTGATCAAATTTATTTGTTTTTTATTTCCTTTATAGATTTATTAATGATCACTATTATATGAAGAAAGAATAGCTGATATCAAAATTAGATTATACATGCCTTTCACTTTCTGTACTTGTTTTTTAGTTCTGGTTTCCCTCTTTAGGGGAAAAAAAACCGTGATGATACTAGGTAGATAGATATGCATGGTATTTATATGAATCTCTTGTCAATCATTATCATACAATGACATCCCTGTCTCAGGTATCTGAAATTTTTGTTTTTATGTTTTGAACGAGTAAATGACACATTTCTGAAAAATGCAGTTACAACTTCAATCTTTGATGGAGACCCTAAATTCAACAGAACCTCACTATATCAGATGTGTGAAGCCAAACAATGTCCTCAAGCCTGCTATTTTTGAAAATCTCAGTATTATCCAACAATTACGATGTGGTGTGAGTGCATCATGGTCTTTCATTGTCATCATTGGCTTTATTTAATTGAGCATGCAAAGGAGCAACATCTTTGGCACCCATTTACATTTGGTGATTGTTTGTCTCATTGTTATTTGCTTTAGGGTGTTCTTGAGGCAATTAGAATCAGCTGTGCTGGATATCCTACCAGAAGGACCTTTTATGAGTTTCTTAACCGATTTGGTGTTCTTGCCCCTGAAGTTTTAGATGGAAAGTAAATTTCATCTCCTTTTTAGGTTGTTTTTGTCTTCAAATTGGCAAATGGCTTTTCTGTCTTTCTTGCAAAACATATTTGTCTGAATATATGATTTCTAGAGCAGTAACTGTACCGCTTTATCTCTGGTTTAACTCTTGGTCCCTCTTGCTTCGCCCCCCTTACTTGTTAATTATTTCTACTTGTTCCTTTTCAGCTATGATGATAAGGTTGCATGCCAAAAAATCCTGGATAAAATGGGTATGAAAGGCTATCAGGTGATTCATTATTCCTTGTAACTTAATATGTTGATTATGGTGCATGGGAGGGACAAAATTTGAAAAATGAGGATCTGTGAGCCAAGCCCCACTCTTTGCCTAAATAAATGACACCCTTCATATGTGTTCTTAACCAATACATGGTGATCAATCCTCTGCCAAGCACCCCCAGCAAAAATTGTTTGTCTGATTAGCCAAGAGCATGGTTATGACATTGAAGCATTAGGAGTACCCAAATTTTTTAAGAGGCTTATGGAAGCCTTTGAAATAACCTTTCACTATATCATGTAGACTTATCCCTGGGATAAAGGAGGGAAAAAGATCAAACAGGAGTATAATCTTACTGGCATAAAGATGCACTTCAACTTATTTGATCCACTTCATTGAAATTTGAAAGTATTAGTTCTGTAATCTCCATAATTTCTATACATCTGCTAGTGATCCTGAATTTCTGAATTGAAAATTTACTTTATTTTTATTCTTGAATATTAGTCTTTGCACTAGTAATTGATATGAATATAGGGATGTCTATCTATACCAATGGACTTTGTAAACTCCAAAGTCATACAAGATTTATTATGGTTTGACAGATAGGCAAGACAAAGGTTTTCCTAAGAGCTGGTCAGATGGCTGAGTTGGATGCAAGAAGAGCAGAGGTTCTTGGAAATGCTGCCAGAATCATTCAGAGGCAAATACGTACTCATATTGCACGCAAGGAATTCATTGAATTGCGTCAAGCTGCAATTCATTTGCAATCTAATTTGCGAGGTATCCTGAGTTGTCTCTAAGGCATTTGCTTTGATTTTCATTGCTTCATTGTTTGGTAGTTCATGAAGTGTAAGTCAATCTCTTGTATATATAAGGTGTTTGTCTTGCTGTGAATTATGTAAACGTTTTTACTGGCTGGGTTCATTTATCTTTTGGTAATGATTTTAGAACGGCAAGTTCCCCAAGTTGTGTCATTTAATGCTTTATAAAGAATAGAACCTTGATGGTGCAAATCAATCGTCCGTCTTGCTACTCAACAAATTCTTGACCTATTAGGAAACCCAAATTAGAATCCTGGAAGACATACTACTTGGTGTATCCATGTATGTATGTTTATGGTCATTAGATATACACATGTTTGCAGAGGGAGTCAGGGAAGCACCAGATCTAATAAAAATTGACTCTGATTTGTATTGCTTGTGACATTGAAGTGAATGTGACGGACGAAGTGTAACATTTCATTGTTAAAAATATGGTGGTATCATTGGTAACTAGAAGTTTGGAATATGCATTAAGAGTTATATGGAAGAAAAAGCAAAGGATCAGATATCTAGTGGTTGAAAGGCCAGTTTGGAGGAAACATGGAGTTGTGGTCCTTGTGGTCTAAAGTTAGATCTGTACTGGGATTGTGAGCAGTACCCACAAAATGGCAGCATTGTGACTTATTCTGTTTTGGAGGCTTGTTGATGTATTAGTGATTAAGGGATTTGTAGGTATAAAAAATAAGTTTTGGAGGTTAAAATGCAAAGTCAGGAAAGTTGTTTGCAAAATATCAAGTTAAGCTGTAGCAACTAATATTAAATTGATGTAGCTGCTGATGATACTATGTAAAATGTATTCCTGTATTGATATAAGTACCTGGACTAGTAACATGGAAACCACTAAAGCTGAAGTGAGATTGAACTAATAAGTAGTAAAAAGACCCATAGGTCTGTCTATAAAGTGTATAAGTAAAAGGAAAGATGGACATATTTATTTTAATTGGGCTCACTGCTCACTATTAACAATTAAGTCTTGTTTCTTTGCTCATTAAGCCTATGTTTCATCAAACCACTTGTTGGTCTAGTGTTTGTGGCATGATTGCATTCTTGAATTTATGCTGCATTAAAAGAAAAATGTTTTTTCTCCTAAAGTAGTTTTCTTCCTGCATATGCTTTGGTATATATGAACTGCTTACCATAATCTTATGCCATGGATTCTTATGGTGCTTTTCAATAACAATAGGCATATTGGCTCGGAAGCTCTATGAGCAGTTGCGACGTGAAGCAGCAGCTCTGAAAATAGAAAAGAACTTTAAAAGATACATTGCCAGGAAATCTTACTTAACAGCGCGATCATCTGCAATCACATTACAGACAGGTTTAAGGGCTATGAAGGCTCGCGATGAATTTAGATTTAGAAAGCAAACAAAGGCTGCAATTCTTATCCAGGTGTTCTTGTTGATCTTGTTCATAGTTCATAGACTTTTAGTTGAGAAAATGACCATGCTACTTTTTTATTTGCCTTGCCATAATTTGATCTTTTATGATACTCTCTTCAGGCTCATTTGCGACGGAAAATTGCATATTCTTATTATAAAAGATTGCAAAAGGCTGCAATTGTTACTCAGTGTGGTTGGAGGAGAAGGGTTGCTAGAAGGGAACTTAGAAAGCTTAAAATGGTGTGAATTATACTTTCCTTTTTCTGCTGTTTGTGTAATATAGCGTACTTAGTCTTGCTTTATAAGAAGTTACTTCAGGGAGTAACAATTTGTGCAACTCAATTTAGGCTGCAAGAGAAACAGGGGCCCTTAAAGAAGCAAAAGACAAACTAGAAAAGCGTGTTGAAGAACTTACATGGCGTTTGCAAATTGAGAAGCGTTTGAGAGTAACTTCATTATCAATTATTTATATAAATATCAAATTGTGATTTTAATCGCTGATATACATGTTGCAATTTTTGTGCCATAAGCTAGTTTTGTTTTTATCGGATTAACAGACTGATTTGGAAGAGGAAAAAGCACAAGAAATTGCTAAGTTACAGGATGCTTTGCGTGCAATGCAAATACAAGTAGAAGAAGCAAATGCCAGGGTCATCAAAGAGCGTGAGGCAGCTCAGAAAGCCATTGAAGAAGCACCTCCTGTTATTAAGGAGACACCTGTTATAATTCAAGATACTGAAAAGATTAATTCCTTGATGGCTGAAGTAAATAGTTTGAAGGTAAGCAATCTTTGATTATATAGATAATACACCCTTGATTCATATCATTTACTGCCATCAGCCATGAAGTTTTTTTTCATGAAACAATGTGGTTGGAAAGGCAAATGGATGCTTTCTTTAACCAAAGCAGCAAACTATCAATAGACATTAAATGAATTCTTCTACCTTACTTCTCATTTTTTTCCTGGCCCATTAATTTGTTTCTGATTGATTCTCTCAATGTCCAAGATATCCTTGGAGCTCATTCATCTCCCAAAGATATTTATGTTAGTAGTTATAATTACATGATTATATGCCGACAGCTCATCCTTCAATGGGTGATTTGAATTACTATTGAAGCTATCTATCACATTCATTGATAATTGACTTGGATGAGATTGATGTTATACTTCTATTTCAACCTCTAAACCTAGTGAGGAGGGAATAAGAAAAGCTGTTATCATTGGTTGTTATGAAAAATCTAAATTTATTAGCAATGAACAACTGGGAACATATTGAGTCCCTGATTTAATCTCCTGATTAATCATACAGGAATCACTGCTATTGGAAAGAAAGGATAAAGAAGAGGCCAGGAAAGCTCAGGCTGATGCTGAGGCCAGAAATGAGGAGCTGGTTAAAAAAGTTGACGATTCTGAGCGCAAAGTGGATCAACTCCAGGAATTGGTTCAGAGGTTAGTAAAAAGCTTGAGGGGAGAAAACATCTATATAGTTAGTGAGTACTAGTTCCATAGTAATTGCAAGCAGTTTACACTTTTTCATGAGGAACTAAGAATCAGGTCCTATCTGGTACTTTCAACTTCCCCTTTTTTACTTTCCATGAATTGGATTGAAACTTCGGTCATAAATTTCCATTCTCTAGTTGAGTCTAGATAAGGGCTTTGCTTCCGTATGTGGTCACATTTCTTCAGTATTGTTCACGGACTTGTAAAAAGAAGAAAATAAAGGAGAAAAAAATAGAGTATGTGTAATTTCAGCTACTTTCAGGAGTATAGGCAGTTTTGGTGTCTTGTGAGTTTGATGCTACTCTCTCTGTCCAATTTAATATGTATCAGTTTCCATTTCAAGAAATCCCAAAATGCATCTCATTTTTGTCAAAGACCAGCTATTCAAAAAAGCTTAAACTGTTAGGTCCAAGCCTAGGAATGTGTTTGATCTTACATCTGTTCTTCGTTTGTGTACTGTTTTTTGTGCCTCTGTATGCATAATACACTTCTAGCCTTCCCCTGTGAATGACCATCTATGCGTGCATTGATATAAATCCAATTAACTTTTCTTTAAAAAAAATTCTCTATGATTCAGGTTGGAGGATAAAATTTCCAATACAGAGTCAGAAAATCAAGTTCTTCGCCAGCAAGCGCTGGCTGTATCTCCAACTGGGAAAGCTCTAGCTGCAAGACCAAAGGCAGTGATTATACAGGTAAGAGATAAACACGAGGTCATTACTCAGCATTGTAACATATGAATAGAGATTTACAATGAAATTTTTGTGCACGATATGCAGAGGACACCAGAAAATGGGAATGCTCTAAATGGTGAAGTTAAAATTGGATCAGTAAGAGGGCATGGTTGCTTTTGATGAATATATATATATATCAGCAATATTTTTGGTAATGGAAGGTTTTGTTTAATTTGTAAAATGTTTACCTTCCTTATGTTTTAGGGCATGGCTCTTGCTGTATCAAATGTACGTGAGCCTGAATCTGAGGGAAAACCACAAAAATCTCTCAATGAAAAGCAGCAAGTGAGTGGCTAGTTAGATGCACTTAAAATATGAATCTGTGATACATACTTCCAATCACCTTTGCAAATTCCCATCCTTTTCTCCCTTGCTTGTCAATGCCTCTTAAAATCTGATTTTCTGGTCCAGGAGAACCAGGACTTGTTGATCAAGTGCATATCACAAGATTTGGGATTTTCTGGGGGCAAACCTGTTGCTGCCTGTGTTATATATAAGTGCCTTCTTCACTGGAGGTCATTTGAAGTTGAAAGAACAAGTGTCTTTGACCGTATCATTCAAACAATCGCTTCATCCGTTGAAGTAATTTAACCCCTTTTACATTATTTGTGTATCATTCATGATTCAGTGCTTTTGCATTTGAAAGTACTTCTATCTATTTCTGAAAACACAAAAAATCATTTCACTAACAACAGTGACTTCTGCACTATTGAAGGCCCAGGATAATACTGATGTATTAGCCTATTGGTTGTCTAATACATCTACTCTGTTGTTGCTACTCCAACGCACTCTCAAAGCAAGTGGAGCAGCTAGCTTAACACCCCAACGGAGGAGAACAGCATCATCTTCTTTGTTTGGAAGAATGTCTCATGTATGAAGCAACTGCTTATCCTTTCTGAAGAAGCTTTTATTATTTAGATTTCTTTCCTATAAATTTGTTCCCTTATTCAATTATAGGGGCTAAGGGCATCTCCCCAAAGTGCTGGATTGTCATTTATAAATGGTCGAGGCCTTGGTAGATTGAATGATTTACGGCAAGTGGAAGCAAAATATCCAGCATTGCTGTTTAAGCAGCAGCTCACTGCCTTCCTTGAAAAAATATATGGAATGATAAGAGACAATTTAAAAAAGGAGATATCTCCATTACTCGGATTGTGTATCCAGGTAGATATGACAAGTTATTTGTTTTTACGAATGCTATGGGAAATTAACAATCAATATATTATGAGTATTTCTCTATGGTTATGTTTTAGCAATGGGCAATTATATGTGGGTTTTAAGTGAAAATCATGTTATTTATATGTTACTTCTAGAAGGGTCATAAACAATATTGTATCCAAATTTGACAAAATAAAAATTCTTTATAGGATATCAAACACAGGATATATGTGGGAAGGAGGCATGATGCTTGTAGTGACTGCTGAAGACTGCTAACTAGAGGAGAAAATATTTTTCCTCTTTACATGATAAATGAAAGAAATTCATAGAGATGAAAAGTTCTCATGTGCTATATTGCACCTAGACTTCCTTCTTTGCTTATCTTAAAAGAGTTGAAATTGTTGAGCAATCCCCAATTAGTAGGTTCTTGTGTATGTCTTTTGTCTATGAAAGTCATCCCATATGTTAGACTACCAAGTAAATGATAAGCACAATTATGGGTTTATTTATTTATTTCTTTTCTTTACGATAAAACCAACTGCAGGCTCCAAGGACCTCGCGGCAAAGTTTATTTAAAGGACGTGCACATGCTAATGCTGTTGCTCAGCAAGCTTTAATTGCTCACTGGCAAAGTATTGTGAACAGCTTAAACAAGTATCTAAAGATAATGAAAGCAAACTATGTGAGTTCTAAAGTTTCACATTGAATGTTTGCATTTCTATTGCTGTCTGAAAATGATCTTAATTGAATAAGGTCTGGCTTAATAGGTGCCCCCTTTCTTGGTCCATAAAGTGTTCACTCAAATATTCTCATTCATTAATGTTCAATTATTCAACAGGTAATCTCCCTCTCTCTCTCTGTCTATCCCTTTGCATTACATGTCATATCGCTGCAACTAGAATGCAGTCATTTTGATGGATTTAATGTGATCATTACCACAGTCTTCTGTTGCGTCGCGAGTGTTGCTCATTCAGTAATGGGGAGTATGTAAAGACAGGTTTGGCTGAATTAGAACAGTGGTGTGTGGAGGCAACAGAGGAGGTGAGCACCAATCAACCATTTGAAATCTTTCACTTTCTCTATTTTTATGTCTTCACCTGCAATCTGTTGTGCACAGTATGCTGGCTCAGCTTGGGAGGAAACTGAAACATATCAGGCAGGCTGTTGGATTTCTGGTAAGAGTCACTTTTATAGAAATTCAAATTCAAATTCAATTCAGTATTTCTCATCACATAATCAACTGACTGTCAATCTTACATCTCAGGTGATACATCAAAAACCCAAAAAGACCTTGAATGAAATAACAAAGGAGCTTTGCCCTGTGGGTGCCTTCTTTCTTTCTTTTAACTATCTATGAGATCATTCTTTGCTTTGATTCTCTTCTGAAGTATAATGTTTTGGTGCTGCAGGTTCTCAGTATACAACAGTTATACAGGATCAGTACAATGTACTGGGATGACAAATATGGCACACACAGTGTATCTACAGAAGTAAGTTAACATTGCCAATTTTAGTGATGGTTGTCGTATTTTTCTTGCTGAATGTGCGCATCTTTTGTGCAATTCCCAAGGAGAAACACCTGTGAATGTGATAAATCTCAAGATGGAACATCTCTCCTGATTATGCAGGTTATAACAAACATGAGAGCAATGATGTCTGAGGACTCCAACAATGCTGTCAGCAGTTCTTTCCTATTAGATGATGACTCGAGGTATTGTATAAACTTCAGCAAACAATTTAATATTTCACTGCCTGTCTTGGTCTTAGCTGTAGCTTTCTTCTTAAAACTTTGAATATGGATGCAGCATTCCATTTTCGGTGGATGACATTTCCAAATCAATGCAACAAATAGAAGTTGCTGACATGGATCCTCCGCCATTGATACGTGATAACTCAGGATTTGGGTTCTTACTAGCACGCTCGGAGTGATGCAAATAATCGGCGATTATTGCCTCTGATGTTCCATTTTCCGGTTGCTGTCCCCAGGGCACTGCACAAAGTTGCAAGTGCTGAAAGTTGTGCATATAGTCTTATTGTTGTCGTGTGTATAGTATATATTTTCACCAACCCAGGCTTCTAATATTGGTTTGTTGCCTGGGTTAATTCATTTTTACCCCTCAAGTTTCATCAACACGAGGGGTTCTTGTTAAAGAAGCCATATCACAGTTGGTGTGACATGGCGATCATAGAGTAGAGGCTGGTGTCCAGGCACTACTGTCACACCTGCCCAAGGTTCTTTTCTCATATTGTTGGTGTTTTTTCAAGTATTATAGGTGGGTGTAATTAGTGACTCTAGATATATATTTTATAGGGCATTATTTGCTTTATGTGGATGCAAATTGTATTCAATTGGTGCAATATTCTTTTTTTTATTTTTTTTTAATTTAAACATAAGTTAGGTGTTTTTTGAACGGCTGGGTTATTATGCAAAATGACTCAGTACAACTGTACAGATGCCATATCATTTATTTGTTTCATTGTTTTTTTAAATCAAGTTTTAACTATATCTTCAAATATCATTCAAGGTCACTTGGAGGACTAACATTATGAGGAGTGAGGACTGCCATTTTCTTTTTCAAATATCATGTTCAAAGTCACTTTGAAGTTGCCTACCTCTAACTCTCGGAGACTGAATGGAGTTGCAACGTTTGCCAATTTATTTTTTCTCTCGTTGGGGATTGGGACCGGATGATGTTGGACTTGAGACAGGCTGCACAGTAGTTCCATGTGTTAATATAAATGAGAAGCCGTACCCGAAAAAAGTTGTTTGAACATCACTTCATACTTTTCATTGTCACCATTGATTTAAGATTAAAATAATTATTTGATATGGGGCTGTTAATTATAAAATATTACATATGAAAATTGTGAAAATGTTTAAGAAGTGACGTGCTAATGACATTACTCATTACTTGCAGCTGAAAGTCCTTTTTGAGACTTGATTAAATGAACTAAATTGTACCAACTCACATATTATGTGCAGATTGCAATTACTAGTTTAATTTAAAATCACTTTTAGCTCTTCATGTTGATGCGTTGGAGAGTTGTTCATGATGGATTCTGATTATTTCTTTCATTTTCCACGTAGTTTTTTAAGCAACATTTGTATTTGACACCCAGAAATAAGTGATGGTGGAATTAAGGGAATTTGTGCTAAAAATAACTAGATTCACTTTGTCTTGTATAAAACTCAAGCTAAATAATCTAACGAGATTAGCATTAGCGTAATGATTAAGATATACTTTGTCTTAACTATCAAGGTTCGAATATTGAGAAAATTACAACAGAAATATGGACATTTTGAAAACTTTGTTCTGCAAAGTATCCATATGACGAAATGAAAGTGGAGTGCGTTAAGAATAAATAAATAAACAAATAAATACGCATTGGTATATCCCACATCAATTTCGCATTTTCAGAACCATGGATCAGTAAAACAACTACATCTTCAACTTCAACTACAACTTCAACTCCTGATACATGTACGATTAGTTTGGTAAAACTAAATGGATAATTTGTCCAGTAAGTCAGGACTCAGATGTCCCAACAGAAGTGTTGAACTTTCCAAGTTTTTCCGTCACCATCTCTGATTTCTTTTTGTCCTTCAGAATCACCTGCCTAGGCATTACATCTAACAGAAAGCTTCCTCCATTCCACACTGATGCAGAAACCTTGAGTATTTGGAACACTACATGCAATTCATATGACAAGAATATCGGGACAGTCAGTGCCGTGGTTGCCACAGTAAATATGCCTTGAAAAATTATGTACATTAACATGCGATTTTGCTCCCCAAGCAACCCACTTAAGCGCCACCATATATTGTTTGCTTTCTGAGCTTTTTTGGAGAGTTCCCTATGAAACAATGAAGTCAATAACATGAGAAATGTCAAAGGCAGATCTAACTTACCAACTTAAGATAGAAGAAATTGAACTGCAACAAGGTGTGGGAAAGTGTGTGAATGTTCATTGATTACCTGTAGGAAGTCATGACTTCAGGATCTCTTAAAAGCCTCTGCCGGCGTAAGACGTTGACAATGAGGAAGTATAGAACCTGCCAGAGAGTGTAAGCTACCAAGGGAACCAGAAACAGCCATGTCCAGAGATAGGATTTGTCTTCAACGTAAGGCCATGTAGCTCTTTTAGCGGTTCCCTCTGGACTCATGGCTTCAAAGGTTGCAGGATTCCACCACCGAATGGTAAAGAAAACCAATCCTGAAAAGAATGATTGCATTAGAGGCATAATAAAACCAAAATGGATACTATAAGAAACATAAAGTTCGATATCTATCACAAGTCCATTCCAATGGTAGCATTTATCTAAAAATTTTATATCTATGTAGAAGTTCAAGCTGTTCAACAGATCAACGAATTTTAAAAATCACATATTTTTCTAATATACAGGATATAGTGAATGAAGATAAGAATTCAGGTAGATATGCAGGAACACAAGGAAGCATAGGCAAATAAATGAAGACATTTGAAAATAGGTAGGAATTACTTCAACAGAAGATAGGATGAGGGTGAATTACCTACTATGGTGGACATCAACAGAAAAGAAATCCAAATTCCCCAGTGAGGATGGTGGGGACGGGGGGAATTTAGCAAGACTGCGACTGATATAATATTACAGGGAGACACGTAAAATATCTGACACCAGACTCAAATATTTATGCATTTTGATATGATGTAGTTGATCCCGGATGAAAGGAATCAAAGGTCATTTCTATTCTTTTTGCATACCCAATATGTACATAGATTGCTTCATAAGCACATATTTTGGCTTCTGTAGACTGTAGCAATTCTTTTTTCCCCTATGAACTTTAAGCACGAATTGTGAACTCTACACAAGTAGGATATTGAGACAAATGTTGCACAAAATTGTCCAGCCTTAAAGTTTCTGACCGGGAAACCTCATTTCTATTATCACTGAACAAACTTACAAAAGTTGATCAAGTATGAATGTCACACCCTCTTCTAGTGCTAAAACTTACGATCTCCATGTCTAGCATGAAGATCTAGATGCAAAAAACTGATTGATTAAAAGGCCAATACCACTCCAGAATCTTTTGAACTTCGGACAGAAAAATCATCTAGATAATAAAATTTGAACACAACCAGTAAAATATTTATACCAGAAATATTTCAGCATAAAGTATTTGTGCATGCTATGTACACAACACATACACCCAATATATTTTTTTAGATAAAAAACAGATACACCCAATATTTGACCATTGAAAGCAAAAGTCAACAATTACCATAATAGAAGCCTATGGTTTTCCAAAATTATTATCTTGTTGAAAAAAGAGAGGAACGTTGAAAATGAAGGTCTAACATACCAGGTAAAAGATGGATAAGAACACTGACAATTTTGTCAACAGAACTGAAAACCAAGCTGCAGCGCCAAACAATCAAAGCCCATGCCAATGGCCCCTGCAACAACACTTGAATAAGTCACAAAGTCGACAAATGGACCATTCTTCTGCCAATGCGTCAAATTACCAGGTATAGCATGCTTACCTCAGCAAAAGAAAAGCAAACCATAAAAAGCTTTTCATTCCTTGGATAAAAAAGAAGGTCAACCAAGAAGATCGTATTGGCATAATAGCAAAAATCCTGAAACACAAGAACAATCATGTAACTACTTTATTTTTTTTTGCTTATATTTCTACAGAGGCAACTCATACAATATTAATAACTAGATCCTTATGATAATGGGAATACGGACACACTGTTCTAATGATGTTAATAGCAAGGTCATTGAAACATGGTTTAAATTGACAAAGCCCTCTTCTTTGATAATAAGGCTTGAATCAGATTAATGTTAAAAAATTAATCCTTTCTAAATTCTTTATCACACATCACAATGATATTGTTATTTAGTAATTCAATGTAGCATTCATTTTTCTATCTACTGTCAGCTTGACCACATAAGAGAGAATAACAAAATTATATGCATAATATTTAGAATGCAAATAATCCTTCATCTCAGTTATTTGGGGATAGCTGCAACAGATCCATAATCAATGGTCTCCTTCATATTCAGTTAGATACATGCCTGCCACCTCAACCTGAATTTTTTCTGTTCTGTGCCACTGGCACCATTCAACTTTAAAAATGCACTCTTTAACAGTGCATTTAGCAATCTTCGCATCTGGTTTTGACAGTCACAGATTACTGACTATGAGCCCTTCTCACAAAATGCCTGTGGATGCTACAAGATGACAAAAGTAGTGCCAAATTGGCAATGGAACTTGAACGCATCCTAGATACAAATGTATGCTTCCAGAAGCAAATAATGATTTACTAGGTGTACAGAGAATGATAGAACTAGTAACAATATTTATGGAATACAAGTAACTTTCCTTGTTTGAGTCAAGGGAAACTCCAATGATCACAATGATCAACTTCTACAATAATCAACTCTGATCTTCTAATTGACCCATTTGGTCTTATTTACACTATTAGTGAACCCACTCAATACCAACTATGATTAACTAACTAACTACTACAATTTACAATTCCCATCAGAGAACTTCAAAAACAGAATTTGAGATATCTTAGCTCACCAGGAGATAGTAATGCCATTTCTTGAACCTATAGTATATCCAACGAAGAGGAACAAAGATGAAGTAGAATAAGCAGTACACATAGGGAATGTCTTGTGGCCCTGGTAAAAGGGGAAATAAAAAATGAAAAACAAGAAAGGAAGAATGAATTTATTTTAAAAAAATAGCATTCCACTGTGTTGTATGTATCAGACCAAGCAACTTACTTGCCCCCAAGAGGAAGCAAAACCCACCAAAACCGAGAACCCCCAAAAGATGCGTCACCTGAAAATTTACAGATTCAAGATTAACAATCCACATAGCCAACGGGTCAAGCTTACCATAAGCCCATTAAATTGATCAATACCTGAAGAAAAAAAAGAACCATGAAACTAAAATTTGAACTGGAAAACAGAAAGACCCACCTTGTTGATGAATCTTTCGTGTTCTTCAGCTTGTTTGGCGATCTTAATGGCCTGTTTCGAAAGCATTTGCTTCGTCTGCACAGTTTGTTTGGACAACACCTCCTGCATTTGAGCCAAAATCAAAGCAAACCCAGATCATAAAAATCAAAAACCGATACAATCAAATGTTGAAATCAAATCAAAATCATGGCTTGAGCGTACCTTGGACCTGTCCCTGAACCTCTTCTTCGCCTTTGCAGACGATTCGCCGTTTGTGCAGTCTGCATGGTGTTCGTTGTCGGACATATTCAATACTCACTCGTCAACCAGAGAGAGAAGAAGAAGAAGAAGAAGAAAGATGGTGGCGCTTGGAGATTATAAGGACGCAGACAAAGAAAGAAGGATCTTTGTTCTTCCACAAATGAAAGGTACTTTCGAACTTTGGGTTAGTCATATTCAATATATATGCGTTTCTAATTTTGATTATGAGGATTAAAAAAATATTATCTTGCATATGAATCATCATGCCTATTAGGTAATTACAAGTTATTATTATTATTATTATTATTATTATTATTGTTAAAGACTGCTGCTATTATTATTATTATAAAAAACCAAACACAAATGCTGCTATTAATTCAGTGATCGTAAAATTTGTTTACACTATGTTTACATCATTATAAAAATTTGATTATATTAATAATTACTTAAAAAATTAAACTTATTTAATAATATAATAATATATAATGAAATGATTATTTTAAATAATAATAATAAATTAAAATTAAACTCATTATTTATATGTATATTTTCATCTTAGGAGGAGGAAGACTGGTCACTTTGTGAAATTAACTTTTTAATTGAATAGAAAAAGAAAAAATCTTGCATACATCTAGTTTATTACATTTTAAAATAGCTATATGAATTTTTAAATATGAATAAAAGGTTTTAAAAAATTTAAAAACTTACGAATTATTCCGTTGGTTACCTAAATGAAAACCTTTATCATGTGACTTACTAGAGTTTATTAATATATGTGAATATACCATAGTTTCTCATCAATCTATATCATTTTTCTAGAAGGTAAATTTAAATAAATTATAAAAGAGAAATTATTGAGAAAAAATATGTGTGCAAATTAGAGCTTGTGATGTGTATTAGTCAACACCTACAAGTCACATGTTGACTGATTTTTTTACATAATCGATGGATAAAATTGTTTATTTGTAAGTTTAAAAAATTTAAAGATCACTCTTTCAAATTTTAAAGTTTAGATAGCTATTTTGAAATGACTAAAGTTTATGGAATAACTATTTCAAAATGAATAAAGTTCACAAGACAATTATATATTTTTTTTCCAAATAAAAATACATGTCATTATGTGTTATGATAAAGGTAAATTATAACTTATACTCTTCAATTTTGCTTATATACAAATTAAACCTTAAAATTTAAAAATGTATAAATGATCCATGACTTCACAATTTATATGAAAAACATCAACAACTAATAAAGGTGTTAAGAAGAGCTAGCCTATCTTAATCCGTCCTTAAAGGAGGCAAGGTAAATTAGCCTGTTTAACTTGTTAATTAAAAAGAAAAAGAAAAAGTATACAGAAATAAAAAAATTATTGAGAAATTTAACAAAAATAAATAAATTATCAAATATCTAGACAAATCAAAGCAATTAGAAAATAAATTTTTTGTTGGTGAGTCAATCTATGGCCCAAACAGAGTGAATAATTTGACCCACATTCATATTAGTTGTTAAACTATCAACTCAACCCGCCTTACAAGTATGACGGGACAGGCTCAACCCATAATGATACTTTTATTCGTCAAGTAAATTGTTAAATGTTTGACGGAATTGTCATGTGACGCAAAAATTAATTGAGAAATAATAAATGAGTGAAAAATAAAAATATTAAGGAATAAAAGCATCTTTTAATACCTAATAATATCATAATTAAAAGTGGTGATGTTATTTTATTTTGTATTTAAAAAAATTTATAATTAAAAATCTACATAATGAACATTTGTGTTAAAAAAGTTTTATAATTAATTATATTTAAATTAATTTATTTTATATTTAAAAAATTTTATAATTAAAGTGCTCTCAATAAAAATTTAGTTAAAAAATTATTTTTTGTAAACATTAAGTATAATTAAGGCCATGATACATGTCATAATATCTAAAAAAAATGGATCATTTGGCAGAAAAACATTGGTGAGGTGATGTTATCATACAAGTGTCAATAAAGAAGTTAGGAACCATTGATGTAAGAAAATGCTCTTATATAGACTCAAATTATGTCACCTTGGTAGGTAATTATTATTTGTAAGAAAATATTAAATAATTAAAATTATTTTAACAAAATAAATTGTCATGTTTATTTACTCTTAAATAAATAAATAGTTTTTAAACTTTAATAACTTTATAATGAGGCTTAAATTTTTTTTTAATTTAATGAAAATATGTGTTGATTATCTATCTTATAATTTAAATATGACCCTATTCAATTTTTTTTTCTCATTATATGTTGAATTTTATTAATTTTTTTAGACACTAAAAACGATAGTTTTATTTTAGTTATTTAGACTTTTCATTCTTGTTCACGCTCACTTTGTTTCTTAAATGTTCTTACTTTAATAATATACAATATTTTGAAAATCGGACTGGATCAGCCGGTTCAACTGATCGGATCGAAAATCGGTCCCCTCACCGGTTCGGGCGATCTTTCAAAATCGGTAGGGTTAAAAATCGGTGAACCGGTTTCAAATAAGCTAAATCGATCAACCCGGCATCAGTCCATACGGTTACCGGTTGCCTCAGCAGCAACGCTCGGTAAGCCTTGTACCGCAACCTCCGTCCTGACTCCCGCATCGCATACCCCAAAACGAAGAAAGAGGAAGAGAAACGGAGTTAATGGCGGATTCCAATGACAGAGGAAGATGTACGGTTGGAATCGCTCACGCTTTTGCTTGTAGGAATGAGATGTTAAGTGGGTGGGTCTCTCAGCCATTGCTAGGAGCTTGAGAAAGTGAATGGGTCGAGGAATAACCGACGAGAAAGGTTAAAGAAGTGAGGGAAAGTGAGAAATGGATGCTGGAATTTTCTGAGAGGCGATGCAGAGGAAATCAGGAAACGCGATGCAGAGAGAGGAAGTGAGGAACAATGTAGCAGTCTGGGTCTAGGGCCCTGGGTAGTTTTGTTTTGGATCTTTTGGTTGGTGGGTCACGGACTCACGGACTCAAGACTGAACAATGAGAAAGGAGCTTCAAGGGCAGTGTACGGTTTACAGCTTGCACTGTCCTTGTCCCATCGACAGTTTCGTGAGAGAAAATGTTTTAGTCAGAGGAAGACAAGTTGCAATGAATGCTAAGAAGTTTCGTACTTTCGTTAATTCTGGGTGGTGGGGTTTTTCTTAGGTGAGTTCTTCACTTTCTTACCCGTTCTTGGATTCCAAAAGCATACGTTTTCTTGGTCATGATTTGGCTTTTTTTTTTGTTATGATAAATAAATAAATGGGCCACTTTGCTTTGAAATATCAATCTGTTCATATTCTTTAATTAGGTTGCTGACTTCCTCTTAAACTGACTCTCTATTTTTTTATCCATTAGTGTTTTTCAGTGTCTGTTTTCTTTCTTCCTGTGTCTGCAACTTCTATATTTCTTTGATTGTGCATATCAATTTACAAAGTCCCTTCTTGCTAATTTTGGTTATCTGATTTGTTGCTTTTCTACCAATCTGACCCACCAACCCAACAATTTTTTAATATAGAAAAAGGGTCATCAAGAGGTGGTCTTGCTTTTTGGCTTGGCTATAATACGAGAAAAGGGGTGATAAACATATATAAATAATTATATATATATATATATAAATATATTTAATTATTTATATTTATATATATATATAAATATATTTAATTATTTTTATATTTATATATAAATATAAATATATATTTAATTATATTCTGATTCGACCATTAAATCTTGAATCAGTATCTCGACCGATTCGATTTTCATAACCTTGATAATATGTAACTTAATTTATCACTAAAGATTAATATAAGTATAACTATAACAACTTTTTTAATAAACATCTATATTTTTTTATGTCAATATTTTATTACTAAACATAAGTAATTTTTATGAAGATGTGAAATTTTTTTATAATAATTAGAATTGATTTAAACTAAAAATATCTTCTAACATATATATTGTTTTCTGATTAATTATGAAATGTAAGTTTTTCATTTACAGTAAACATACTAAAACCCATGTTAAGATTTAAATTGAATTTCACTTCACAAAAGTGCATTCGTTGACTTTGGAATTCTTTGTCATTATTAGACTCTCTACCACTTTGTCCTTTTTTTTTTTTGGGTTCTTTAGGATAATTTCATTTAAAGTATTGAAGTTACTCTTTTATATAAATTATTCTTTAGTAGGATGTACTACTTTGTCTTACCTAAATAATATTCATAAATCTTGATAAATTCTTACTAAATTCAGTTAAAAAAATTTTTAGTTGTGTATAATTACTCTTATTTTCAATTAATCATGATTAAAAAAAATTAAATATAATTATTAAAATTAAGGATAATAATAACTAATGTAACTAAAGTGATCCATGTTGACTGATGTGGGATAAAGGATGTGTCTTAGCAAACGGTGATTTTATGTCTCCGGGAAAGGGAAAGCATATTCCTGTTCGGCTGTTCCGCTCTGCAAGAAACAGAGACAGCGTGACTCTGCCAAACCATTTGGAAGGGTTGGGGTTAGGGAATCGGGGTGGCTTCCTCTCTGGCCAACCTTGACAATATCTCCTTCATTATTTATTAAGTGACGTCGTGTCAGTGAATATTTTTATATTATATTATTCACCATATATATATATTAATTATATAATTATTTTTACACTTCATAATAAAAGATAATAATAATTTATATAATTAATATGACACGTATAAATAAAAATTAAAAACAAAAAACTTTCCTACATTCAGTTAATATACAATAAAAATATCCATATATTTACTAAATAATTCTTTAAATCCTATCTATTTTTTCTTCTTGATTTTCAAATGTTACGCTGGGCACCTATACAGTGCATTCATACCCAATATTAAACTTATAAAATACCTACTCATGAATTTTTGGATGCTTTACCCTATTATTGCATACATACGTTTACTTATGTAAAGTGTTAATTCACTAACCCTATTTTTGGGTGCATTTTTTTGCACGTTTAATAAAGAATAAACGGATTTTATGATTCTTTTTTAAAATACATGACCCAAAATTTGATGAGTAATTATTTTTTCACTTTGCCTTGATTTAAATTGTTTAAAAACTTTTAAGAGTCATATGACCATGTAAGGTCCTTAACATCACACGCACTTCGTACTGGAACCAAGTGTTTTGTATTAGGGGTGCAAAATAGATTTTAACATACATACTAATGAATAAATAAATTGAATCACAGATAATCTATTTCATGAAAATAAATAGAATAAATATAAACATTTATATATGACATAAATATATGTTTTTTTTGGGTACATTGACGACATAAAAGTTTAAATTTATGATATCGTACATATTCTTTAAATCCTTTACCAAAAACTCACTCTTAGTAGTTAAATATATGCTCAAATTTATTGTATTCCATCCTTACTAAACACAATAAAATTATGAATAAAGGACAAAGGAAAGAGATAATAAAGGATATTAATAAAAATATAGACTTAATGTTTGTTTGAGAATTGTTTTTTTTAATGAAAAAATCACT
This sequence comes from Castanospermum australe, assembly GCA_019955255.1. Taxonomy (NCBI): domain Eukaryota; kingdom Viridiplantae; phylum Streptophyta; class Magnoliopsida; order Fabales; family Fabaceae; genus Castanospermum; species Castanospermum australe. The sequence continues at coordinate 483,002 of NSJW01000183.1, forward strand.
TTTTTTAAAAAAAAATTAATAAAATTTTAATTATAAATTATTTTGATGATAAAATAAATTAATTTAAACACACATTTAGTATTGATATGGTAATTGCTGGGGAGTTTTAAAAATTCAAAATATGAATCTATGAAGAAATTATATATGAAGGGGGATGCCCTCATATATTTGTTCATTTTGTTGGCGCGTCAATTTGAAAACAGCGGGTGGGGCCATCGGAGGCTCCTGAACCCATCATTATTCTTATGCACCATCAAATAATTCCAGTATTATATAAAAAGAAGTAATGCACGCCAGAATGTTTGTTTTTTTAAAATTTTTTCTAAGGAATAGCATTACGAGTATATAATTGTATTATGTAATCAAATTTTTATAGTTTTTTATAATAAGAAAACCATGTTTCTTTTATGCTTAAATAAAAAAAGGTTTTCTTTTTATATGTTTTTAATTTTTACACGAAGTTCTCCCGGTATGATAGTATAAAGGTCGGAGGATAATTAAAAAATCTCTTAAATATTTGTCACGTGATTCTCGCTGGAGAGAATAATATGCCAGAAGGATTTCGAAACGGCAACAACAACGTGGTTGACCGTATTATTGGACAGAGTCTGTAAATTAATTTAATTTGCATGCATAATTTTTATTTAATTTTAATGTAATGTTAATTTAAAATATTATATTATTATTTAATTATAAATTAATTAATTCAACGAATCACCCGTAATAATGAGAGGGGAATTAAAATCAAAATCTGTATAAGAAAATTGAGAGTAAAATGAGTGAAGATGAAGGAACCATCATATTATTATTATTAGTTATAAGAATTATATTTTAATTTTTGAGAATTATATTTTATAAAAAAAATTATATCATTATTATTTTTAATTTAAAAATAGTAAACTTATAAAAAAGTTTAAATGAATCAAATTTTATAAAAATACTTTGATTCACACAAAAAAAAAAGTGTGTAAAATGAATGAAGAAAAAGGAAGAAAGAGATAGAATGTTACATAAATTAAGACATAAATGTGTAGATGCAAAGTTAAGTATATTTACACATTGCAGAATGCAGAAGCTAACTCAAATGACATATGGGACAGCTAAGCCTTGCATTGTATTCTATGACTATGACTATGCGGTTCCCTTCTCGAGAAAGAGACATACATACCCTACGTTTTGCCATATTTGAGTTCCTGCCCCCTGTTCTGTTTCATCTGCCATTTGCGTCTTCATCATCTTTTATTGTTCACACTTGTGATGAGTACTTAGTTGTTACTATCTACAGAGTAATTAAGATTAAAATTGTGCAATACAGAGGGTTTCTTTCATGTGTACAAAGGGATTACTACGAAAAGAATTAATTTTTTAACCTTCAACTGTGTTTTTTGTAAAAAAAGAGATGTCAACAGTACATGCTTTATTTATATTCACTTGAAATTGAATCTCGAATATAATACTTAAGAGACCCAAATTATTTTTACTTAGATCAATGTATGTTAGTACACATTTTGATAAGTTTAAGGAATCACATTGATGAATTGTAAAGCACATTAAAATTTTCTACATAACTTATAATTGAAGAGAGTTTCTTGTAATTTAGTAAGAAAAAAGTTGCTGTAATACCCTTCATTCTAACAACTTCAACAACTCATCCTACAAAATGATTTATATGCTGCCATCGTTCATAATTGTTCACATTTTATTTCGGTGTTCTAACTTCTAACCATCGATCTCTGGGCCGGTGATATAGCAATTGTCTTAATAATGGATTCTTATTTCTTTTTCTTTATCTGATGCATGAAATAAGAATCTCATATATTTTTTTCGGTACAAAAAATCTCACATATTATTATTTGAGAAATGGACGATTCGTTTTAATTATTATTGTATACTAATCAAGTGTTAGGCAGATTTTGTAAATGACAACAAAGTCAACGCCTAAGCTGCACTTAACTTTGTAAGACGATGATCAATACATTAATTTTCTTATTGTAAAACATTCCCGGTGTTTTTTTTATATATATATTTTATAACATAAATCATTACAAAGCTAGCATCCTTCAAACTAAAATATTGATTGTGACTTTGTGAGTGATAATTTAATTGATCATGTACTTCTTTTTAGATTTAAAAGTTTCTTATAAGCTAAATTAAAATAAAGTGTTTGCAATGCAATGGTATGCACATCCATTATATTGCCTATGTTTATTCACAGTGAATGATTTGCAAACTTTTGTTAGTTTAGGATGAACATAAAAATAAGGTGGTGTTATTAGCAATAATAAGATCAAATAGTCGGTCATGTTACAAAATCAACAACAATCAAATCTTGTCTTATTATATCAAATCATACATCACATGTTCATAATTCTTTAAATCATATCATTATTCTCTTACTCTTAAAATTTAGTTTGTTCTCTTCTCTTCTAGAAATATAATTCCATGACATTAGTTAGATACCTATTTGTTTTAATTGTGTTAGACATTTGTATTTATAGATGATATTCTCAATTTTTTTTATTGTCTAGATTTCATTTTTTAAAGTGAAAAATCGGAACAATATTTTTTTCTGTAAATGAAATTTAAAATATAGTGTGAGAAAGGACATAATAAGTTAAAATACAAACAAAATATTGTAAGAGATATTCGAATATAAAATCAAGCAATTCTTTTCTTTTTCTTAAATTTACTACACTGCTATTTGAGTTATATTTCCTAAGCAAATCACAACAAATCTTAACTACTACAAACTCAATTGAGTAGAAAATGGTAATCATAAGAGGTATAAAGAAAAGGTAAGGGGAAAAAAATTAATTAGCTAATTAGGATTTGAAAGGGGGGCAAAATGAAAGGATATGGGAATTGAAGGGTGATGAACAGAAATAGAAAGAATTAACATTGAAAAAAAAAAACAATTAGGATAGACACGGGCATGAGGTGAAAATAATTTATATATATATTTTATGCTTTATTCCATTTTGAAAGAGGCAGCGGCAATTGAGAGTGAGAGAGAAAGAGAGTCAGAGAGAGAGAGATAGGGGAAGAAAACAAGCTCTGCTCACAGCATCGCAACTCTCTGTAAGATTTCAATTTCGCTCTTCTCTTTTTCTTCCTTTCTCTATCTCTCCTCTCTCTCTCTCTCTTTCTCTGACTTTTGGAGTGAAAAATGGATTCTTTTTTGGATACAGAGTTTCAATTTTGAATTTCAGAAAGAGGTGGCCATATATTGGATTGGGTAACCTAGGCTTTTTTTTTGCTTCATCTTATTCTGATGCTTTGGTTCAATTTCAACACCACCCGCTACTCAATCTATCCGTTCTTTCTCCTTTCTGCTATAGAATTTGTTTCTCTGCTGTATTTGGTTGCTTGTTTTGTTTTGTTTTTTTCTTTCTGCATGTATGTGAATTTTTTATTTTTTTTAAAAAATTCTGGGTTGTGCTCTGTTTGATTTGAATTGATTTTTTTTTTTGGGGCAACAGATGATGTTGTCGAAAGTTGAAGCTGGTAAGAAGAGTGGTGGAGGTTCTGGCAACCAAAAGTTGTTAAGAGATGTTGAAGCTATAAACAAAGCTCTGTACCTGGACAGAACCTCTTCAAGATATTCAATATCCACTGCAAATTCTCGATCTAAATCCACTGGGAAAACCCAGTTACCTGATCGGAGATCAAAGCCTAAATCCAGTGATGAAGATAATTTGGGCAAGGATAAGAAGTCCATATGGAATTGGAGGCCATTGAAGGCCCTTTCCCACATCCGCAATCGGAGGTTCAATTGTAGTTTCTATCTGCAAGTCCATTTAATTGAAGGGTTACCCTCCACTTTCGAAGATTCCAGCCTTTGCGTGTACTGGAAGAGGAGGGATGGGGTTTTGGTGACCCGTCCTGCCAAGGTGATTCAAGGAGCGGCTGTATTTGAAGAGAAGTTGACTTTCACTTGCTCGGTCTATGGCAGCAGGAGTGGACCTCACCATTCAGCAAAATATGAAGCAAAGCATTTTTTGCTCTACGCTTCTATTCTCAGTGCACCAGAACTTGATTTGGGGAAGCACCGGGTAGACCTCACGAGGTTGCTTCCTCTCACGCTGGAGGAGCTTGAGGAGGAGAAGAGCTCAGGGAAGTGGACTACAAGTTTTAGATTAGCAAGAATGGCTAAGGGTGCTGTAATGAATGTCAGTTTTGGGTATATGGTGGTTGGTGATAACACTAGTGCTATCAGAGACAGCCATAATGCTCCCAAATCTAATGTATTGACTTCGAGACAGAATAGTCTGGCTCTAATGAAGCCAGATGTTAAACCCAGTCAGTCTGATAGAAACAGCAGCATGAAGCGTGTAGGAAGTTTGCCAAGCTTTAACAGTCAGTATTCGTCTCAAACTGTAGATGAGGTAAAGGATCTTCATGAGGTATTGCCATTACCAAAGTCAGCACTAGCCACGTCAATAGACATTTTATATAAGAAATTTGATGAAGAAACAGCGTGCAGTTCTCTGCACGATGAACCTGACCTTGATGTGTTTACTGAAAATGTTGAGCTGATCAAACCAGATGCCCATGCTTCATCTGATTTTGGAAAAGAAAAGCCTGAAGGGCATGCGGGTAATGAAGGATATACATGTAGTCTAGAGCATGACAAACCTGAACTTGATGCATTTCAAGAAAACCCGGAGACAGTTAAACCAGATGACTATCCTTTACCTGATTCTGGAAAAGAAAACCCCGAAGAGTGTCAAGGTAATGAATTTTCTGTTGTTGATAAGGGCATAGAATTGTCATCAATTGAACCTGTTAAACTAGAGGAATCCATCATAAAGGCTCCTGATGATGCTCCTACAGTTGATAGTACCTGTACCCTTGATACTGCAGGTTTACAAGTATCTTCTGAAGATAGTGTTAAACATGATTCCCTGGATGAGGTAAATGATAGTTCTAAGGATCAGGCTGTGGTACATGAATTTACTTATAAAGAGGATGGCTTATACTCGAAAGAACTGCTCCTGCAAGAACTAGAATCAGCTTTAAATAGTGTCTCTGATTTGGAGACAGTGGCACTAGAGTCTCCAAAAATTATGGATGCCAAATATGAATATAAGATGAAAAAGTCACATAGCTTGGATGATGTTACAGAATCAGTTGCCAATGAATTTTTAAGCATGCTAGGCGTAGACCATAGTCCAATGGGCTTGAGTTCTGAAAGCGAGCCTGAGTCTCCAAGAGAGCTCCTTTTAAGGCAATTTGAGGCGGAGGCTCTGGCTGAGGGCTTCTCTTTATTTGATTTTGACATGGGCGATGATAATGAAGCAGATGGTTGCTATGATGCTTCTTTTGGATCTGAGCAGTGGAACTTCTCTGAGGGCATCAAGTCATCATCCTTGTTGCAAGATCTGCAGGAGGGGCATTTAGTTGAGTCTCAGGATGTGAGGAGCAAACAGAAGGCTCAGATGTTAGAAGACTTGGAAACAGAAGCCTTAATGCGTGAATGGGGTTTGAATGAGAAGGCTTTTCAGAATTCTCCACCAAACGATTGTGCTGGTTTTGGAAGTCCAATTCATTTACCACTTGAAGAGTCTCCCACATTGCCTCCTCTTGCAGAGGGTTTAGGCCCTTTTCTTCAGACAAAAGATGGGGGGTTTCTACGGTCTATGAATCCCTCACTTTTCAGAAATAATAAAAGCGGTGGGAGCTTAATCATGCAGGTCTCCAACCCTGTTGTGCTACCTGCTGAAATGGGTTCTGGGATAATGGAGATAACGCAGTGTTTGGCTTCAGTGGGAATTGAAAAGCTCTCAATGCAGGCAAACGAGTTAATGCCTCTGGAAGATATCACGGGGAAGACGATGCAACAAATAGCATGGGAAGCTATGCCTGTCTTAGAAGGAACAGAGAGGTTTGTCTATCCTGTTTGTATTACTGATCTTGGAGTTCAAATTTTAATAGTCATTCCTTTAAAATGTTTTTACTGATTGAATTTTGCTTTGCTTTATGTAGGCAATGCCAGTTGCAGCATGATTTGATAATAGCGCAAGATGCTACTTGTCTGCAAAGGGACTTGAAAGGAACATCATCTGGGCTAAAGTCTGATAACTTTAGTTCAAGTTCAGTTGGCAACCAGACAGGCTCAGAATTTGTTTCTTTGGAAGATCTTGCTCCATTGGCTATGAATAAAATTGAAGCACTTTCAATGGAGGGTTTGAGAATACAATCTGGGATGTCAGAGGAAGATGCGCCATCAAACATCATTGCACAGTCCATTGGGGATATTTCAGCTCTGCAGGGCAAGGGGATTGATATTAGTGGGTCACTGGGCCTGGAAGGAGCTGCTGGTTTGCAGTTGTTGGATATAAAAGACAGTTGTGATGGTGTTGATGGGATAATGGGCCTATCATTGACTCTTGATGAGTGGATGCGGCTGGATTCTGGCGAGATTGATGATATAGATAATATCAGTGAGCATACCTCCAAGCTTCTTGCAGCTCATCATGCCAACTCTTTTGACTTTATGCGTGGGAGTTCAAAGGGAGAGAGGAGACGAGGCAAGGGCCCTGGTAGAAAATGTGGTTTACTGGGAAACAATTTCACAGTAGCATTAATGGTGCAACTTCGTGATCCTCTCAGAAATTATGAGCCTGTTGGAACACCAATGCTTGCTCTTATACAAGTTGAGAGAGTATTTCTCCCACCAAAGCAAAAAATTTACAGTAGTGTGTTTGAGGTAAGGAACAATAATGACGAGGATGATGAGTGTGAAATAGTAGCGAAAGTGGAGAAGAAGGACGACAAGAAAGAGGAGAAAAGTTCTGAAGAGGAGGGCATTCCTCAGTTCAAATTACTGAAGTCCATGTCGCAGGTCTGAAGACCTGAGCCTCACAAAAAGAAGCTTTGGGGCACTTCAAGCCAGCAACAGTCTGGTTCCCGCTGGTTACTTGCTAATGGAATGGGGAAGAACAATAAGCGTCCATTAATAAAGTCAAAGGCTGCATCTAAATCCAGTGCTCCGGTTACCACAAAGGTGCAGCCTGGTGACACGTTGTGGAGCATATCATCTCGTATCTATGGTACTGGAGCAAAATGGAAGGAATTGGCAGCACTAAATCCGCATATAAGAAACCCCAATGTCATTATATCAAATGAAACTATAAGACTGAGTTGACTGGAGAGTGGTGTGCGCAATTCAGATTTTCCTTGAAGAGGGCTTATACTTGTAGTCATATCTTTGGAGACTTGGAGGTGTTGATTGAGCCATCTGATTCATTTGGTTTTGTTAGAGCATCAATCAAACAGGACTGGCCCTTGAATGATTGTAATTTATGAGATATGGAGATGGATTTTATAAAAAAAAATAGGATGGATTTTGCTGTAGGCACATTTTTCTTTTGTAATATACTTTTGCATGCATCTGTTGTATTTATGCCCTCTGGAAGCAGTGTTTGTATATCGGCTCGGGTAAATTATCCTGCAGTCCACGAATGGGTGGAGTATTGTTGCAGAAAATGTTTGAGTATAGTGAAAAATTTAACCTGCACACTTGTGGCCTCGTCCGAGTGATGAAAATGTTTGCAGGCCTGTGTTTCTTACGGTTTCAGAAGAGCAGTGTGTTCTTGTTAGCACATAACAATTGGCCGTGCGCTTTGTGCTTCTTTGTTTCTTGATAATAACGTTCTGGTCCTTGGTTGGTTTTGAAAACCTGTGTGCCTGACTTTAGGGTTTGTTTTGGATTGGTGGTACGGGGTAAAAAAGAGTGAAATTGAATGAAATGAAAATACATATCATTGTTTAGATTTTTTTAAATAAGATGAAATGAAATAGAATTAGGTGTATTTTATTTTATTTTATCTTATTTCATTTTGTTGTTTCATTTTTGTTTCCTCTAAAATTAGGAAATAAGATATGAAATTAACTACTAAGTCTTACTATTTTATTAATTTTTATTAAATGATAGAATGAAAATTTTCTTTTATTTTGTTATTAAATATTTAAACAATAATACAAAAATTTTATTTTATTTTATCGTATTTCATTTCAACACATCTCATTTTATTTTATCCACCAAAATATTCAAACTAATCCTTATAGTTTGGACATTGTCATACAGGTTTAAACTTTAACCGCAAGCGTCACTCTAAGAGCTTCTGGGAAGTCGTTCCAGAACCATCGAAATACTAAAAAACCAGTTTTACTATGTTTTTGAAGTTTACTGGGAGAGGCCTTGTGTAGAGAATAATAGAAAGGGAATGGATCAAATCACTCATTGGCAAATACGAAGCGCCTTTCCTCTCTATTAAAATAAAGTATTTAGTTATTAAAATCTTAAAAATCAACTACTCCATTATCAACAATATTTTACTCCATATATTTAGAGAATGCAAATCTTAAAATAAATGATACACAAATATGGGTGCCTTGTGTCTGATACACTTCATAAGAAATAAAAAAACCATGAACCTGAAGATATTTATAGTACTAGCCTATCGAAACCATGGTTCTATTATATTATTTTTGAGCTGCTCAATGTAGTAAGTTTACAAAACATTTATCTATACAAAATGTTTAAAATGATCTTCAAGGGTAAAATACTGAACTTGACAGTTACACACGAGAAATAAACATTGTCTTTTTTTTTCTTTTTTAAGTTACATCTTATTTAGACTTAAAAGTTAACCTATTGGTAAAGTCGGATATATAATGTATAATTTGGGGTTGGTGACGTGATTAGGGTTAAGCTACAAGAGTTTTTGCAGGAATTTCTTAATCTAATTCCTCTGAGTTTTTAATCTAAGCATGAATAGCCTATCATATACGAGCATGAATAATCTAAGCATGACTCATTGCCATGCCACAAAGTACTAACATAAATACTGTCTTATATGCCGAATACAATAAGAGCCTAGTATATCTTCACAAAAACCATGCTTGTATCTTCTTACATAGACAAGTGAATCGGAGCCTATAGTGAGAGCTACTTCTATTAGCAAGATTTTTTTTTTTTTTTAAAAAAATAGCTGCTTGGGGCATTTTGGTTTATGGGAATTGATTTTATCTATACCGTTGTTTAATCGTTAATATGTTGTAGTGGATTATACTTCATTCTTGTTTTCTTTAGACTAACAACAGGTTTGGATAAGCTTTTTTTTTAGGGAAAAAGTCATTTTTTTTAAAGTTATTTCAAAAAAATAATTATAAACTATTTTAAATATAAATAAATTAATCTAAACATATACTAAGTTTGAATTGACAGAGTAAAGTGGTTAATAATGGAGTGGAGTAAAAAATAGATAAAATTCGTTGTTTGAAAATTTTTAAATTAATAAAGTGAAATAGTAGAAGATGAAACCCTCCATTCTCTCAATAAACTCCAAAACAATAAAATAGTAGCTTTCCACCATCTAATTCCACCCGATTTCAAGCCCCTCCCCTCCATACGCTTTAAAACTTTTAAAATATGCCAAGACTACTTTGATTTGAGGACATTGAGGAGGAGGTCAAAGGTTTTGATAAGTTGGTATCGTAGGAGTTTCTGTTTGTATTGGAACCATGTCATGGAGAATAAGGCCAATTACACTTCTTTTTTTTTTTTTTTAATTTAACATTCTTGCGTTCTCAGTTCCACAAATTCCATAAATTGAAGCCAACCATCTAATGCATGTTTGAGAATGATTAAATTTTAAGAAAAAATTATTTTTAAGAAAAAATTATTTTAAAAAAAAATTTTAAAAAAAATTTGATTATAAATTATTTTATACATAAAATAAACTAATCCAAACACACCAAATTCATTCACGCCAATTAATAATTCTAGTATCACATAATGGATATTATATGTAAGTAGTTAACACAATCAAAGATATCACTTAAATGTAAGACAATCTTAATTATTATTACTTCTAAACATGAAAAAGATTTTTTTAAAAAAAACGATAAAGAAACTAGGGATTCCAATTTCTTAGCGTGGTTTTGCTTTTCAAAACCAACCGGTTGACCAGCATGTTAGGCCAGTTAGGGAACGCAAGGAAGGTTATTATTATTATTATTTATTTATTTATTTGTATAATGGTAACCTATAGGTTTAAACCTGCAAACTATTAAACTCTTAATGACTAACCTACTCTTAGCAGCTTACGCAAGGAAGGTTATAAACATTTATGAAAAGTACAACATTCTATCTTAAACTGCCAAAACGTAAGTTTCGAAAAAATGAAAGATATTGATACAATCATTTGCAACCTGAGGTCAAATCCCATCTTCACCGAAATTTTTCAAGAGAGAAAGGACTACCTCACGGTGTATAATAACCCACACTCCTCAAAACTGGGGCAAGACACAAATTAGTAGCATAACATTAGTAAAATACAGTATTACATAAAATATTCTAAGAAAGTCATTTGACTTCGCGACCATGTTCATACACTGATGAATTGGCGCTCTCAGAGGAGTTGCCATGATAATCCCTACCACAATAATGAAAAGTGAATTAATGAAAACTACCATAAGCAAATTATTAAAGCACAATATAATCACATCACTCTTACCAACTCCCCCCCCCCCCCAATGTACTACTGTAGGCCAGAGCATGAAGCATCAGATTATGTCATCTATTATTTGACCAAATCCTCTCCTCTCCCCTTCCCCCACTCAAGTAATAGCAAAAGCACTGCCAGTGCCATATTATTTGCCATGTTCGAGTGGCTTATCAGCGCTTCTAGAAAGAACCCAAAAGCAAGTTACACATAATGCTTAAAATGCTGAATGAAAATTTTGACTGTTAACTTGCACCTTAAGCCAACTTGGTCGTTTTTCTGAACCTAGAGAGTGGAGGCTATGCTGCCACACGGGGCAGATCATAAATCTGATCAATCCAATGTAGCATGCTACCAAACATGAAAAAAAAAAAAATTGAGAATATGTAAGCACAAACGAAGCCTTCTGCACAAACAAATATGTTATCATGTAATAATAACATAAATACCCCAATACGGGACAAAGGTTGGAAACATGTTCAGAACCAGCAAACTATCAAATATTAAATAATATATCCACATAAGAAGTTCACGAGACCAAACTACTGAATACATATGCCACACCAACATGGCACAACACAGAAAGCCTAAGCAACTAACTAGTTAGCAGTCCAACATGATAGAGTTACAGGGGTTAGAACTAACCCACATCCCCATGATATCAAGGCCGTGCTCTCTTATTGCTGCATGAGGGGCACTTATACTGCTTGATGTGCTCAGCTCGGGCAGGAGTGATCTTCACACACTTGCCATGGAACCACTTCTCACATATGTCACAACAAATCCAGAACTCGTCAGACGCATAGTTCTCCCCACATGCGCCACACAAGGTCTCCCCATGCTCCTCTTCATCTTCTTCGTCCAATCCCTCTTCCTCGTCCCTTGCTTGCTTTGGATACTTCCCTGACTCAGATCCTCGCTATTTTGTTCCAATAAGGAAACAATAATGCAGAAGTGAAATATTAAGAAGGAAATAAATGAATAAGTAGGCAGCATAAAAACTCTATTCAGCATTATAAGAGATTTCCTACTTCTATCCAGACTAAATATATGGATCCACAAAATTGACTAGTGTTGATGCTTTATTAGGGTCCAAACATCAAATAGTGCAATTATGACGCTAAAAAAACTAGAAAAAACAGAAAATAATATACAAAGAAGAGTGAAGGCAATAACATATTTTTACCCCTTTTGAACCAGATTTTGATTTGTTGCCAGTGTGGTTTGAAACTGATGACTTTTCCTTTGCCTGTTTCTTTGCAGTTCCAGTCACAACCTCAAATATTGTTGGCAGATCATTAATCATAGTGAACAGGCGTTTCCTGCATGAAAAGTTGCACTTTATCACAAATAAGGATATAAATCACGAGTATAAATCTACCAACACACATGCCCCAGTCCATCTTTTGCTTTGAATGAAGTGATTTTGTTCTTCATCTTGTGAATTTGTTGACGTATATTATATCACATAAGTTCTGTATTCCATCCATCTTGTTCACCATCACTGTCCAGAGATCAAGAAAACATACCAACAATGACCAAGACATTTATACTTGTTAACCATATCTAAAAATATGGAGGGCCAATACATATGGAAATTTTATTGCTAACACTTCATCATGTAGACCCATCCAAACAATGAAAAAGGATCAAACCCTTTTTTCCCATAAAGAGAAAATCTTAGAATCCCAAATGCAAATTCTGTATAAGAGGTCTTTCCTTCCTGATGAGGACACGACTAATATGCCAACAGTGAACTGTTAATGAAATAGTTCGATAGTAAAAACCATTTTGATCCCGTTTAAGCAAAGAAAGAATAAGGAAGGAGACTGGCATAAGAATAGTCCCTTGCTTATGCTTTTCTGAGTTTTCTCAGATATGCTTTTCCTTTTGTATAACGTAAAAAATTTAGATACTCTAATCTACAAGTGTATACAGAACTTGTGAATTTCATGGCAGCTTGTTTTGATTGAAAATCTTTTCCCTATAAAATATACTTACCCAGGCATCATAATTATAGAGAATTTACATAATAAACACCATTATAATGTTTTTCCATTAACTAAATCTCGAAGCAAAACACTGCACAGACAAATTAAATCTGCATAACATTGCCACATAAGAAACATAAGTTCAAAAGTAAAGAAAATGGCATGCATCCAAAATATTTTCTCATCCAACCCAGAAAACAATAAAGGATTAGAGAACAGAATTATACCTGTCAGCTTTATCAAAACCAAATCTTGCCCCAAAGTAGAAAGCCACTGCAAGTAACCATGCATCACTGTGAACGGCAACCAAAGACAGCCAGTCCTTTTCTTGCATCCCATCCCTAGCAAAGTTTATGCCCAACGCAGGCTCAGGAAGTTCTGGAGGAACTTCTTCCGCAGGTAAATTAACTTCCCATTGTTCAGTGGGGAATCCATACAGACAAAGATTCTCCTTTTCTGATGTGCAACAGTTAAATAAATAAACCATCAACACAATTCACAATGTAGTTCACTTGTATTAATGTTTTTTGCTCTGCTTATCATTTACAACATAATACAAGAAAATGAACATAGGAAAGAGAGAAAGAAAAACAAAAAACAGACAAACTAATTTAACAAAACACATTATTGCAAGTCATTTCTGAGCTACATGTGTAAAATAATTACCCAATACAATACCATTGAATGCAAGGAAGAGAAATTCAACATCAAATTTCAACTGGAGAATTAGTGGGACAATGAAGCTGCTAAATAAGTATGAAGGAATCCAATAAAAACAATAACGAATATAATTAGCTCCAGCAATTAAAAGCAATGACATAACAGGAATTGGTCTTGCATACTGAAAGCAAAATAGAAAATACAATATCCAGCTCCACCATCCCATAGTCATAAATTAAATAGTCAGTGAACCAAAAGCTTCATTCACCGATATAAGGTTGATGCAAAGTCTGTCAAATATCTAAGTCGGAAGAGTAAAACCAACAGCACCTGAACCACAGAATTTTATAGAGCATGGCACTTCTGCAGGTTCCCACGTATACTACAAAAAGAATATGGATGTGACAGCAGACATAGAAGGAACTGCCCAAAATTATTATCACACATATAAATATCCAACAAATTTTTTTTTTCTTTTCTTGGAGCGATGGGGATACGGTAAACAGGCAAAGCAACAACCGCAAGCTTCCAAGAACATAAAATCACAGTCATTGAAGGCGACAAATTACAATTCCAGACTCAATACACGCAATAACACAGAACAAAATGAGTGCAAAAGGCGACGAGAGAACAAAGGCAGAAACCCTAACCAGGATCGCACTGCTGGTAAAATTCCTCAACATCTGCAAAATAATAAAAAAAAACCCAAAAAAATTAAATATTAGTATAAAAAACTGGCAATTTGGGAGAAAACCCTAAACTTGGATTCACAGAATTTGAAGAACGAGTGTCAGTGAGACACTCTGACTGTTTGGAAGAAGAGAAAGAGAAGAAGAAAGAGTGAGAGTGAGAGACCAGTAGTGAGGGCCTTGATCATGCCGGCTCTGCGGCCCTTGAAGTCCCTGAAGACCTCCTCCACGGTGCGAGGGTTGTACTGCGCTCCACCGTCCATGACCGCACTGCTCGAGAGCTTTCTTCGTTCGACAATGGAAATGCAGAGAGCGAAAAAGAGAAGGAAGGAAATTTGAAAAGGCTGAAGAAGAAGAAGAAGAAGAAGAGGGGACTGAGGTGGAAATAGAGAAGTTGTGAGGGGTATTTAGGTAGATGTGGTGGTTTGGCAGTGAGAAGCGAAAACAAGCATGTTGCAGTAGCAGTAACAGGCAGCAGAAAAAGAGAGGGAAGACGGAAAAGCAAATAAGAGTGTGGATATGGTAATCGCTAATACTAATAATAATATAATAATACAATAATACCCCACACTCACTCTTCACCATTATGTTTTCTTTTTTTTTTTAATTAATCATTTATTATTATTTAATGGACAGATAAAACATAGTACCAACATTATTTTGTTTCCCCCTATCATTTTTGCTATCAAAGTAATGGTGGAGAAATTATTTTTAATTTAAATTGTTTTTTGTTAATTATTTAATTTCTAATAAAATCATTTATCTAGTTAATATATCACTATTTGTGCAATCAAATATAAATTTATATCAGCATATAAAAATTTAATTCCCTTAAATATATTATGTCGATCTGAGGTGCACTCTTAAAGTTGTCTGGATAGAAAATTTGGTATTATTAAAAATTAATTTAAAATACTTCTTATAGTATAACTAATAACAATTTTTGTCTAAAAAATTATTTCAGTGACGAGTATTTTCGGTTTTGGGTTTTGGTTATTTTCAATCTTACTAGTCATTTGGCTTACATCGCGTGGGCGCCTAGGTCAACTTGTTATATAAATTTATGTACTAATTAATGAATAAATATTTAAAAAGACAATGAAACAGGAATTTTTAGTTAAAGCAACTACTTTTAATATATAATATAGATATAAATATTTGAATTTTTTTTGTCAAGAGCGTCATTGAAATTTTTTCTTTTTCTCATAACATTTTTTTCTTTTCTAATAAATATAAAATTTAGTTTGTTAATTGACTCAACTAATATCTTAATTTTATATCAACTTTAAAAAAAACATTTAACTGATGTCACTTAACTATGAATGCAATTAACAAAAGAAAACTAGATGTAATTTATATTGACAACTTATGTAAATTTTTGAGTAAAATATATTTTTAGTCCTTAAAAAATACATCTTTTATCAATTTTTTCTCTTAAAAGTTAAATTTATCAATTTAATTCTTCAAGTTTCAAGTTATTGAAAAATTTTATTTTTCTATTCATTTTAATTTTATCAATTTAGTCCATTAAAAAGACTAAATTATTGTGAATTTGAAGTTTGAGGAATTAAATCGATAAAATTAATCTTTAAAGGGATAAATTGATAAATGATATATCTTTCAAGAATTAAAAATAAGTTTTACTCTAAATTATTTTAAAAAAACTATATAAATAATATTACCTTCCTTTAAAAAGTCTGCTACTGAGGAAGAAAACTATGGATGAAGAGGAAGAATTGAGCGATGGCGGTGTCCCATTTTTACTCTTACCATCTTAGAAAAACATGTATCTCATGTGCAAGTCTAAAATATTTTGATTATCATAAAAAAATTGAAGTTACTGCAGAACAAATTCAATTAAACATTTAGGTTGTATTTAGAATCTCATTAAAAATGAATTTATTTGAATTTATTTAATTTAATTTTATTTAGAATTGAATTTTTATATTGGAAACTCTTTATAAAAATAGAATTTGATTTAATTTACAAATCAAATTTTGTGTTTGAAATACTTTTAAAATTATTGGAATTTATTTTATTATATTCACTTAGTTAGATAAGTAAATAAATTAATAACGATAAAATTGTTAATTGAACTAAAATAAAAATCAAATCAGATCAAATCCATTTTAATACAACCAAATTTGAGAAGATTTTAAATACACATAAATTTAATTTAATGAATTTCAAAATCAAATGAATTCTAATTTTATTACTTTCCAAACATAAAATTTCATTTACAAATCAAATTAATTCCTAAAAATTTATCATTTCAAACACTAACTAATAAACGAGACTATACATGTGCAATCTTAAAAAGTAATTGCATTTACATGTATTGAAATAATATTACTAAACATATATATAATTATAATTCATCAAATTAATAGTACCATACACCCACAAGGTTGTGACTTAATAATAAACATGATAGAGGCCTAGTAGAACAAACTTATTTTCCAATATCAAAAATTTAAATTCTGCTTGTAGCAAAAAAAAAAAATCATAAAATATTATTTTAGAAAAATTAAACTTGCAAAATATTAAAAAAAACTTATAACTATGTGACTGTATTCTAGACATGCATAAAATAATTTTTTTGATACAATAAGATCGCGAAGATTTAAATTTATAACTTCTTACAAAAGACTCAAATTCTTTGTTACTAGCCCAAACTTAGTGGCTAAATGCATAAAAATATTAATTTGATCTATATAAATCTAAAAAGAAATTTAACAAAAATTGAGGGGTTTTTTTTTATAAAAAAACTTGGGTGATTATTATTAATTTAATTATAGCTTTTGAGACAAAGTTAAAGTAGCAGTCATGAATGGCATCTCTTTGGTGGTTTTTGTTTTTTGTTTTTGGTGAATGGATTGATGGCGTTGATGACTAAGACATCTCGTATCACAAGTGACAGGGAACCAAAGAACGTAAATAGCTTATGTTTCCCGGAATGCTGTTATTCTCTATCTGTCTATAAAAGTTTATCACTATTTCAATATTTGAAATTGAAATTGGTCCAATTCTTGTACAGAGGAGCCACATAGCTGAAATTTTGTATAGAGGATCAATCTCTATGCAAGTAAAGTGTACAAAATGGTGTAAGTAAAAACAGTGTAAAATAATTATTTTCCTGGAGTACGAACTGTAAACATGCAATGATGCTATATAGACAATTTTTAATGAGATAACTAATGTGGGAATTCATTAAATTGCATGTAGATTTTTTTTTGGGGGGGGGGGGGGGGAATTTAATGTGACACTGCACAAATTCAAAGGCAAATCTATGGTTCATAGAGAGATGTGAGTTTTTCTATATGCAAAATGTGTTTTTATACAGCATGAGTGCATTAACCTTTTTTATCAGCAGACTGAGTACTGTAAAACCATCAGCAGAATTATTACATAATTTAACATGATCCTAACATGTGAATGACCTGGCAGCTAAAATCCCCCAAGCAAAATGATCTGGCATTGAATTGAAATTTCATTCAGATTTTTTTATATAACAGAATCAATAAAAATAAACATTACAGAAATCAAGTAATAACAGTCTCAGCGTGCCTCAGAATTCAAGACATGAAGCCATTCATTAAGAACAACAACATAGATTAAGTATAATACATAAACTTGATGCATATATTAAGTTTGAGAAATAATTCTTATTCGTACATGTCATCTGTCAGATTTGATCAGGTATCCAGAATGCATCTAGATGCTGTAAGGTATAGCAAAAGGTAATCACAAATTGGCTGGCCATCTTCATAGTTATGGAAACCACAACCCAACCAAAATCGTCCAATGAATGAGGTGCAGCATGTCCCAGTAGGAAGCATCTCACAGAGAGCTCTTAAGAGCTGCAACTTCCAAAGTGCAGAAAATGTATGAATCCTTAGTTAGCCAATTAGTAGCACTGAAATAATCTAATGCCAGCCAATCACCTCGCCCCAATATCTGGCAGCAGTATAAAATCAGCAAATAGGAAGTGAGCAACAAAGGAGATGCTAACAGTTAGTGATTAAAACAGGGCAAAATATGAACACATCAATGGTTAATGAAGTTTGAGATGAAAATAAATGGACACGTGGAAGAACCCTGTAAAAAGAACAAAAAAAAAAAAAGAAAACTTCCAAATCTAACAATAAAAATTGGATAAAATGAATGCAAATAATTATATTCAGAAAAAGCTATCCCACTTTCTTAATCCATCCCAGTGTTGAAACACAGCATGGGAAAAAGTACTACCATTTCCAATTTGGGGTGTTTTGTTTTCCTTTTTCTCTGGAACATGCTGTTCAAGGAACTGCCGAATTGTTCTCCAGTAGAGATCACCACCAGCCAGCCAAGTATCCATATGCATGCCAGTAGGAAATTCCACAAAGAGACATTGATTATTATGAGCAGCTGCTTTAGCATAAAGCATTTGCATGTGTGATGGGGGGACCATCTCATCTTGCAATCCAGAGAGCAAAAGGATTGGCTGCTTGATCTGCAGTCAAGACAGTAATAAAAAAGTGATGCACAAACATGTGAGTCCAGCTAGAGATCAATAGAAGAAGAATGGATCAGAAGCAAAACAATACAATGTTCCTTTCTTGAGACAAAAAAAGAGATTCTGAAAGCAAATAATTAACATCCTTCTTTAAAACTTTATGAGGAATAAAAAGCCCAGTCAACTTTCTATATATTATGAACATTTCATGTCCTTATGCCCAACTGACCTACTAATTCTAATCAGGTATTGTATCTTTTACACGTAATGCACAACTGGATCAGAAAAATATAAGGCAACACTCGTACTTTCAGCATCCCTCACCTGGCCAACAACATCAATAGTACTCCATGGAGAACGTACAAGAAAATTGAGTAGTTTAGGACCTTTTGAACTGCTGCCTCCGATAAACCACTTCAAAAAAGGTAATAAAACTCCGGCCATATCCAATATAGATGTGAAAGTATTTTCCAGTATCAGTGCAGCAACCTAACATGCAGAAAGAAGGCCAAAGGAGAATGTAGATTAAAGGTGCATAAACAAACCATTGCTGAGGTTAACAACAAGGAGATGCCTAGCTAAATTTCTGAATAAACGATTGCATCAGTCTCTATGTTTTGACTACTCACTCTAAAATCATTTCCAAGTATTTCTAAATAAAATATTTGTCAGAAGAAGAACCAAGCTATTAACATGCTGCAAGATAAAGCCTCTGCTTGAAATCTCAACTCATGAAATATACATCATAGCATTAAAAGTGAAATTCTTTATGCATACACAAGAAAACTCAAATATGTAGAGTTATTTTGCAAATAAAAGAGGAGGTTTAGTGACCATTTTCACATCTCTTTTATTTTGCTTAATAAATTAAGCCTTATGGAAGCCCAAGAGAATAGCTAGAAAATACTTCATGATAAAAATTCCACAAAAAAAGAAAAATAATAAAGGAAGGGTTCCTAGATCATTTCAACAACACAAAATAGCAATAAACAGAAGCTTTCTGTGTGGCAACCAAAAAAAAAAAAATTATGGCAGCACAGTATACTTTTCTCATGCAATGCTGACAGTCATGAAATGAGCAATGAATCTATCTACAACAAAAGTAATGCTACTCTAGAGCTACCTGATAAAGTGTCTCTATATGCCTCTCTTGTGACCTTAGCAGTGTATGCTGCATATAGTATTAACATTTTAAGGACACATTTATTTGCAGGCTACAATCCAGGGTGTCAACCGAAATCCAAAACTCTATCAATTGTAACCAAGACATTCCACAGAAAAAAAGTAAAAACACATTAATCCTGAATATACTATATGAATACATCAAAGATAAATGCAAAGTTTACCAATGAGGAGGGGGGGGGGGGTTACCTTGTCAGGGTTATTTTTGGTTAGTACAGCTCCAACTGCACCCCCAAGTGATCGTCCAAATACAACTATTCTAGATGTGTCAATGTCAGACCTTTGAGAAAGATGATCCAATGCAGCCTGGCCACAAGGAATCAACAAAATTGGGATAAATTTCCGAGTGAAAAGGTTGACAGCCAAAATAAGGGTATTAATAAAAAAAAGCGCACCTGAGCATCCTTAGTAATTCCATGCTGAGAAGGAAAGCCATCACTTGCTCCATAACTGTTTAATTGAATGATACATTAGTGCCAATCAGTCAAAAGGTGACATGTGCATTTTAAAGACATGAATCTGCTGGCACAGAGCTATAAAGAAAAATTAACATTAAGGTACTAAATACATACCCTCGGTAAGAAAGCATGAAAACATTGCAGTGTAACTGTTGCAACATTATGCGCACCATCTCAAGACGATGAGCAATATCTAAAGGTCAGTAGTCAAGGCCTCCAAAATCATATTGAACCTGATCAAGTAAAGACGTATGAAATAATAATCACAACTTAACCCCAATCTTTAGCACTAGGATACTTCCAGCATTTTCTTGAAAAAACAAAATGGTCGGACCTGCCAATGGAACATAAGGAAAAAGAACTACATTAGAACAACACCTATGTTACAGAAAGCACTGAATACAAAGAGAACATATCAAATGTGCACAATCACGCATCATAATGCAATAAGACTTACATAGCAACCCCAACTAAGATTTTGTACTGTCAAATGCTGAGACTTGATTCAACCATTTTGATGTTTAGATCACTAATTTCTACATATTATTCTTTTTTTTTTTTTTTAAACTAAACCTACTGAGCAATGAAAACAAAAATATCAAGGCAAAAAGCTTACGGAGCATAACATTTGTTTACCGTTCTGCTCGAAGCATACCGCAGGAGATAAATAAATTCTACTCGTATTTAAGTCTTTCCATTCACAACCAACATATAACATCCTGGCTCATTCAGCAGAAATGCATATCCAAGGACAGAAATTCTAAGCCACCCAATTGGTATATGGCCACAGCGAGTAACACCCATTACCGTAATTGAGTGAATCAAAACAGAAGGTACAATATTCAACAAAGTAGAACCATAACGAAATCAATAAGCAAGCTTTCTCTAACAGCAGTGCAGAGTCTTTGTCTATTTGGTAAGAACATAACATCCAAATCCTGAAAAATTCAGGAGAAATGCATATCCAAGGACAGAAATTCAAAGCAACCCAATTGGCATATCGCCACGGCAAGCAACACCCATTACCGTAATTGAGTATCGAGAAGAACATCCATAAAAAGAGAAAAGGGTAAGTGAAAATAGGAAGAGCGGGAGAGGCAGATCGAACCTCGGCAGTGGGGGACGAGCTTGATGAACCAGGCATGAAGGCGAACGCCGTCGGAGGATCTGAGCCAGATGTCCTCGTAGTTGAGCCTGAGGCGTGCGGGGGTGAAGGCATAGGACTTGGTGAGTCCAGGCAAGACGGGGACGTAGACGAGCTTCTCCTGAAAGGCAACGAGCAATGCCATGCCAGCCACCACCAAGCCTCCAACTCCGTAGAGCAAGATGCTTACATATGAAACCATTTTTTTTTTCTTTTGGGTTCTGATTCTGATTTGGGTCGTTGCTGTTCTCTCAAAATCTAATCTTTTGATTTGTTTGTTTCGTAATTTTGAATTTGGAATTTGCAATGGCAGCGAGTGTGTGAAGTTTGGGCGAAAAAGAAAGGTGGAGGAGAGAAAATGCGCGGATTTGACTTTCAGGCTGGCTTCTCGGGAACACCAAAGCGAATGGGTTTGGATTTGGAGATTAGATTCCATTATGGAATCACCATAACACCAAAAAGGTTACCCATTTTGCATCAACTCTTCACTCTCTGCTCTCTCTCTCCCCCTTCCTTCCAAGTTCCAACCCCCTCTGTCTCGCTCTCACTCCCTGTCTGTGTGGGACTTGTTGAGTGAAGAACAAACTTTTTATTATTATTATTTTATTAACATAGGCAACACGAAAGCTTATCCTTTATATAATCAATCATATCCTCTATCTAAATCATTCTTCACTTGTACATTTAAGTTAAAATTTATTGGTTAATTCTTTTTTTCTATTATAATTAAATAGTATAAATCAACTTAATATTTTCACAAACAAGCTTAAATTAAACTTGTTAATGTTTATTTGATAATTAAATAAATAAAATTTGAATTGAAATTAAGTGATTAATAAACAAACCAAATTTAAACAACATGATAGATTACTTTTTAAAACACAAAAGTATCAATGAGAAAGTTTTTTTTTTTACTTGTGAAAGAGTAAGATAATATATAGAAGAAGTTATGAACATAATAGTATAAATCTAGACGAAAAAATAGAAGAGTAAAGTAAGAAAAGCGGAGAAAATGAGTGTAATTATTTAATAATAAATTTTAATTTATTTTACAATCTTATAAATTTTTTTTAGATAGGAAGTGTTAGTACTTAAATGAAAAAGAAGGATAAATAATTTTATAAAGAATTGAACTTTCAATATCATCACATCTTAATTTCAAAGATCGGATTTGGCAAACATTTGAATGATATAAGAAAATTTATAACACATGCCATCTGTTTTTTTTTTTCAATTTTACTTTTAAACATATCAAACTTAATGATAATACAAATATGATAATAAGACACATTTTTAAATGATCTTTACATATAATAATTGTGTCATTCAATACACTAAATAGCAATATTTAATGTCTCTAACCTTTTATTTTCTTACTTATATCTTAGCATACTTACTCTATTAAATAAATTTTATAAATGTTGGAATGAAAATTCTCCCGCGGTCGAATCCATTTTGAATTTGATAAATGCATTGCTTGTGAAGTATGTGTTCGTGTATGTCCTATAGATCTACCCGTTGTTGATTGGAAACTGGAAACTGATATTCGAAAGAAACGATTGCTTAATTACAGTATTGATTTCGGAATCTGTATATTTTGTGGTAACTGTGTTGAGAATAAATTAAACTCATAAAATTTCATAAATTTTTACAGTAAATCAATACTTCATGTAACTTTCTTGTTTTTTTGGTAAGACAAAGGGGCCTAAGCCACAAAACGCCAAAAGCAAAACTAGAAAGAAGTTACATCACGAGGCATTGCAACGCCTACAAGGTCATCAACAATTAATTGAGATAACTCTCTGGGTGGAGTGTTTAACTCATGCTTTTCATAAGATTGTGAGATGCTCCAATTTGCCAAACAATCAGCGCATCTATTGTCTTCCCGAAGAGTACGGAGAAGGATAACTTCTTATAGCCTTTCAAGACAGAATAAAATCTTCTGCATATGTTGTTTGGGAGAATTTTTGAGGATTATTTAAAAAATTTCGTTTCATTTTTTTTCCTTTAAAAATTTTTTAATATGAAAGAGATTTATTATTTTATTTTTCCTCTCTAATTCTCTATCTAAACATAGTTTAACGGGGCTCAAAGTCATTGTGGATATTTTTTTTTAACCCACATCTGAATGTCATCATCTTCATAGAATGTATTAATATTCGAAGAAGCCAGCAGGGGAATCCGAATGGAAGAAGCACACACAATCACGCAGCACATGTAAAGCAGTCTCGGCATACTGTGGACAACGTATGCAGCAATCACTACTATCACCATACGAATTAATGATTAAATTGATAAAATTCACGTTATATAAAGATTTAGTCAACAGTATAAGTTTGCAAAATTTACTATTCATGTAACTAAATCCCTACCCCATATATTTATCAAGAGTTGTTTTATTAAACGGAGCTACCTTTGTTTTTATTGAGTTGTTGTTATTTACTTAGGAGGATCAGATAAGAGAAAAAAAAAAAAAACAGAGTACAAAAGATTTAAATTTACCGTGGAAAGAACAAAAATGTCCTTCGTTACGTGAAAGGTGCACTATAACAACTATGTTTGGGAGTGGGTGTTTTGAGGAATAAAAAAGAAAAGAGAATTAAGGCTAATTAAAAGTTTCTCTAAGGACTTATAATGATATTTATAAATCATCTACTAATAAAGGATTCTATCGAAAATCGGATCTAAGACTTTATGAAAATATACAATTTGATTCTATTAGTTATGCTAACTTCTGTTTACTTTTATTTAAATGTTTTAAATTTTTCAAAAAATTTTAAATTATAAAAAATTTAAAATATTCATAAAAATAAATAAAGGATAGTTTTAAAGAATTAGTTTAAAAACTTTATTTCCTTTATCTCTTTTTATAAAACTTTTAAATAAAAAAAATTTGTAATAAATTTTTTCTTTCTCTTATTATTCCTTCTAAATCTTTCATCCAAACATAACTAATTAACCATTTTGTTTTGTTGGTTTCTCGTGGTCTATTTAGATGTGATCTAACAGTCCAAGCTAGGCCTTCACATCTTTGTTAATTTCTTGGCTACTAATATCTCTTTTTTTTTTCTGCCCTAAGTGTTTTTTTTTTTCAACAGCTCCGAGGGCAACCCATTGTGATGGAGCTGTTTGCAGGAGTTGTCGGATTCAAATTGGAAAACTATAGTTTGTCGCGGGGAACAATGATGTTAGCGCCACATTATATGGCTGTCCACCCACTTCAACCTAGTCGCTTAGCACATTAAGTTGGACAAACCGTTTTATTCAATTGTGAAACAGCATGCTTTGGTTCCAATTTATAATCTTGTAAACTCATAAAGTGTTAGTGTAGTAAAAATGAATAATGAATTACGTTTCAAATCGAATTGTCTAAGAATATTTTTGATTCACAAAAAAAAAAATTATAATCTTGTAAGTATTTGAGTTTTCAAAAGTTTACTTGTTTTTTGGGCTATTGCTTTCTAACAAGTATGTCCACATTAAATGGTTAATCTTCCAAGTAACCTTAAACACAAGTACTACAAATTTTGAGCTGATAAGAAAACGGCAAAAACATCATTTGGGGAGGGGGCCATGAGTCATAGTACCAATAACAGTTCAAATTACTTTCCAAAGTTAATCCAACAGTACTATACTTAATTGCATTACCATACTACGTTGTATTACTTTATAAACATATTAGAATTTCTACAACTTGAGAGACAAGCTATCAATTCTAGAAATGATAATCTTTTATCCTTTTTTGTAAAGTCGTTATTACAATTTAAAATGACTTTTTTCTTCAATGAAAACGGGGAAAGAGCCCAAGAAAAAGAGTGTAAGCCCTAGCCTTGCTTATGGTTGCCAAAGCATCATGGCTGCAACCCTATTCCCTTCTCTGAAGCTGTGAAAGAAACTTCACTTTCCAGTCACTGTTCATTCTATTTTTACTCAATACAAATAAGTAATTATTAGTTAGCGACAGTGTGCAATAGAAATAGTTAAATTAATTAATAAGTAATTTTAAATAAAAACTATTGTAAAAATATTTTCGTTAACCACTCATGAATTAAATTGAGTGCTTGTTATGAATAAAATTAAAATAGACAGACGTTTGATATTCCAAACTTAATTAACATTTGATTGAAGTTTTATTAATATTGATAAACAAAATGTATTTTAGAACTCACCTACCACAATTTAAATTTTATTAATATTGATATACCTACGTAAGCAGGTAACTTGATACCATACAATAATTTAATCACAAGATAAAAACCATGCAAAGTTTTCAATGGCGATCACAGCAGTACTCTAGATATTGAAGTATGAGAAATTTTAAATTGTCCCAAGGTCGAAAACAAGAACCAGTAGATTATTCGGCTCAATGATGATCAGCATTAATTTCGACCAAGATGTGTGTGTGTGTGTGTGTGTGCGTGAACCTACCTAACACACTGTACTGGTTGCATATGTGAGAAGAGACACCAACTCAACTCACTTTTGATAAGTAGGTAGATTAAACAAATTAGTTCACCATAAATTAAAAAACAAAACAAAGATCAAAATAAATACAAAATCATATAATTATAACTCATATTACTAAATTTGATTCCTAATTGTCATAAACATCATCAAAACATGATTAAAAATTCATAAAATTAATAATTTTAATTAAATTAATTTTTCTCTATCATAAAACATAATTGAAAAAAAAAACTAAAAATTCATAAAATTAAAATTTTAATACATTTAAATTTCAAAGTGAGTCAACTCAAATGACAAAATGGGAGAAAAAATGAGCTAGATTGAATTAGCTCACTTTTAACACTTTTAACACTGATTCAACTTTTTATAATCCAACCCACCATTTTAGTGGGTTAAGCCAGGTGGACTCATGAACCATGACTTATTTTGAAAACTCTATATGTGAAGTAACCTATTACATACATGTCTACAACTAGCTTAATCCACTTCTGGACGTGATATATTTACATGCAACTTAGAGCTCGAGAGAAAAAAGGTTATAGGGGTCGCTTTTTTAATGTGAAAAATTGGAAGATTGTTAAATTCATCCATTAGCATGCCAGTAGTATGCAGTTTTTCCTTTTCTTCTCCTTTCATTTTTTTTTTCTAAGGGCTGGGGGCGTTGGGTCGGGGAAACAAGCACATTGAATATAAATTATATATATAAATCACAAACTTGAAATCTTAGGAACACACTTCTCCGGTCCAGTTCAACAAACTAGGGAAAGCAAAAACAACTTAAAAATGCATGGCAAAGCACTAGCGAAGGTCCGAGTGCTAATATGCAGAGTCTCTCAAAAGACAACATTTTTGGAACACATGAAACACAGAAAGTAAAGTGACAAAGCCATGGATGATTTGCCTGACCGATGAAATTGGTTTTGCTTGGTTCCACCCTCTCACCGAACATTGGACCACGCTGCTGGGTTCCACCAAAGGTGAGTCCCCCGCTGCACTGTGATGCTCCGCCATTGTTTGGGGAGTTCCCCAGGAACTTGTGCTCGAGCTGCCTAAAGTTGACACTCTCGCCGGACAAACTTGTCGGGTCAGACCAGGTTGTGAAGGAAGATGCATTTTCTCCAGCTCTTGAAGGATGACTTTCCACCTCTGATGCATCTTTCTTTTGATATTTGTTGACAGGGTCTGAGCTGGAATTGGTACCAGTGACAAGTTCTGCATTAGACTGTTGAAGCTGTCTAGTGCTGAGAAATCGCCCCCTAGACCCTCTAACCCTATTCAAAGCATAGCGGTGCTGAGACTCATGAAGATATGGCTGCAATCAATATGAGGAGTAGAAAAATAAGTGGAGTGGCACCATTTCTTTTGCTCCAAATCAGATTCATAAAATCAAGCAACACCTTTTCTATATGATTCAATATTCACTATAATGGAATAATGTGTTTACAAAATAATGCAACTTGTAAGTCTACTGTTCACATTTTCATTATAAGTTCTAAACCTTTCCTTTTGATATTCACAGTGATTCCCACATTCCCTAGCATAAGCTGTCTTAATTCTACCCCTACCACACAATAGGGTGACAATTGAATCTTTTAATCCATGATCCATACAATCATTCATATCTAAATCTAATTCAATCCATCCAATTATAATAATAGATTTAATAGATTAGGATGAATTTAATTAGTTTTAATTAATGGATAGTTAATGAACCAACCAAAATATTTATTGAATCTAATGAATATCCATATGATTTAGAGAATATAATATATTTGGACATAAGAGGAGTCTAGATACATCTAGTTGAAGATGAATGGATTGGATATCCATTCATTAAAATAAATTAATGGATGGATTGAATATTCATCCATTAAAATAGGTCATAGATTGAATTTTTTTAATAATTTTTTAATAAATCATAAATGGATTATTAGTTTTTTTTTTATCCATCAATTAATGATCCAATCCATTTATTTACCACCCCTACCACACAATGAAAAGAAAGAGTATACGAATATTTTTCTGCTCCAAGCATGACATAGTTGTTGCAGCATTTTCGCGTGCTATTTTAGAGTACTGAATGACAAAAGCAGAGAGTTCAAAGGATCACCATCAAATGCAGCATACCTTACAACTTTTGAGCAGCTTGTTTTGAGCCTCAAGCTTTGCTCGTGACTATCGCCTTTGCAGTATACCATGGTATTGTTTCACATTGACATAAATGGGCCCATCTTCAGCAAGATCAAGTGGCAATGCAACTCTCGTGGATGCTAGTCCTAGCATCTGGGGAAACATTTGTGATTGATTCTAATATTTTAAAAAGACAGTGACATCATATTAAAACTTTATACTAGGAAATCAAACTGTAATAAAAAGTTCCATATCAACAAAAGCAGGCATCATAAGGAGTGTTTGGTTTGTTTTCTGTTTTTATTTTCAGTTGATATGTTTCCATTAATAATTACAAAATGTAACTTTGTTTTCACTCTATTTCTTGTTTTTCTTTGAAAACAAGAAATATTTGTTTTCACCATTTCTTTCACAAAATTTTGAAAATAGGAAACCGAGTGAAAACAAGGTGGCATTTTGGTATTATTAATGAAAACAAAAAAAAAAATAAATACTCTCATAAAGTGCATCTAAATATTAAGAGCATACACAAATAGATGTACTTGACAGAACTTACAATAGCCTGTGGCCCATAAGCAACTGATGAACTGCTGAAAAAAGGATCGCCGTAAGGATAAGGAGCATGAGCCTGGAATTGGAGGACAAAAACGTAGTTAATAACTAAAACTGCAAGTAACAAATCAACAAACAGCAGCTTCACATACCTTTAAGTGATTACAATCAACTTGTGAACAATTCAACATGGTATCAATATGATTCAACAAGAGAAATGGCTTCATTTAAGCTTCAACATAGCCATTACTTGGATCTTGACCTGAGAATGGTTTCATGTTAGAATATCACACACACACACGCACACACATATATATAAAGTGTTTATGTAATGCATGATATATAAGAGGAATAATAATACATGACAGGTAAATATTTACACTCCTCAGGAACAGCAACACAGCATGTATTTATAATGGATGGGAAAGAGGGAGATAATGTTCCAAAACGCATGTGCTTAAAATGGGATATCAAAGAGGACTGATCAAAGATAGTCATCAAAATTAAATACTCAAATCGGCCAGTTACCAAAGAGGACAGACACAGAAGAATAGAATTGTAAGTTCACCACTTTTTCATATTTTATAAACACCAAGGAATACAAATGAAGCCATTTATGCAGCTCATCTCCCTGAATAGATGGACTAGTAGCTCATAAAAAATGTATAATCTCATTACCTGTTTTCTTTTGGGGGAGGGGGTGTAAAAGAAGAAACTTCATTGGAGAGGGAAAAGAAGAGGTGCAAAGAAAGAGGAGGAAAATAAATCCTCCTTAACATAACACAGCAATTGAAACAAGCTCATTAAAGCAATAAAGCTCTCCAATTCCTCCACATATTCGTTAGGAAGACTCCCTAGAAGAAACCATGGGTTGACCACTAAAGAGAAAAAGTGTATATAGCACAACAAATACAGCATATATAGCACAAAAAACAGAGTGTTTAATTCCTACCAAATAGACCCAAAAGCATTATCCCTAGGATGGATTTCCAAGGGCTCAAATGAGAAGTAGTGATTGCTGGGTTAGCAAGCAACACATTGAATGTAAAATTCAACCAGAAAAAAGATGGACAAACAAGAAAACATGGAAAATACCAAAGATGATAATTAGTTTAGGTGCTCCCAACCAAATATGATATTCTACTTTCTACACCTAGAAGTAATCTTTGATGAAATATCAATTTTACCCTCATCTTATCATCTATGCCACCACAGTATAGCACCTTTATAAATTCACTGTTCCTACTGTCATGTTAATCATAGTTATCAACATTATTACCATTATGGTAGGTATTTTTACAATGTACATAAGATTGAATTAAAAAGGATAATGCTAAGGAAATAGAAAATTTTGAAGGGTGATATTGAAAATATATATCATGAAGTATGGCTTATGAGCTTATCATGTCTTGAGTAACGATGTATAGAGTATTGCAGCCTTAATTCTCAAAATCTTCAATCACATCCTACAAAATGATCATCCATGTTAAAGTTTCACATTGCCTACCTCTATTTCCGGGGTACAATTTATATACCAGTTGGACAACTCAACTCTACTTAATACTAATTGGTTTTGAGTTGAAATCTAACATGCTATCAGAGTCGGGGGCCGCCTGCTTTTATCTCCGAGATGCGGTTTATATATTAGTTGGGCAACTGCACTTAACACCAATTTGGTTTTGAGTTGGAATCTAACAATCCAAAAATTAGACAAATAATGAAAAACTGCTCAAAGGACATTCTTCTTATGTAGGGGCATATTCATGGAGACAGATAATTAATTGGATATAAGTCCTATAAGATCAACAAGAAACAACTTTAAATCTCTACCCCTGAACTTGAATTCAATATATTCTGTCTGGATCTAGGGAAATAGGGAAAATGAGACAATAATTTAAAACAGATAGAAGTCTGTTCATGACCTCAAGTCCCAAGT
The DNA here is from genome assembly GCA_019955255.1 of Castanospermum australe. Classification (NCBI taxonomy): domain Eukaryota; kingdom Viridiplantae; phylum Streptophyta; class Magnoliopsida; order Fabales; family Fabaceae; genus Castanospermum; species Castanospermum australe. The sequence goes on from NSJW01000183.1 coordinate 513,217, forward strand.
ATAAATATTTGTGATTTCTCTTTCACTTTTCTTTGATCTTTTCAAAATGAAAGAGGAAATTAAATACACTAGAACGAGGTCTTCCCGCAGAGAATCTACAGTATAAGAGAGACCACAGTTTCTGAAACTTAGAGAAAAGCGTTATAGTTTAGGCAAGTGGCCATTTGTTAGTGAATACCACATAGAACACAAACCTTGCTGACGTCATATAAATCAGAAAATCAAACAGAAACATAAAAAGTATCATCAATCACGCAAATGCCCTTAATAAAAAATAACAAAAAAAAAACTATTTTCCTATTATGGTAGCATCTCGTCAAAACAATATGAGACATACAAATCCCAAGTGCCATGTTTGTCAGGAAACACCAACGTAGATGAATTATATGATCATTCAGACAATACAAGCAATTAAAAAAAAAAAAGACACACACATGCCAGACATGCTAAAAGCAAGAACTTGATCAACCATGAGTAGGTAAAAAAAAAGAAAAAAAACCAGAAAATGCAAACCTTTTTCCCATCCACAATGCCCATTACTAAAAACTGAGAATGAACGAATAAGCAAAACAAGAATTACACTAACAGCAGGGACAGTAACAGCTATACCCCCCAGAACTACTTTTCAGATATTATTCAGTAGTGACCTCAACAAAATCAGCTCAGCTGACCTTAAACTCCACATGCAAATGGGAAGCGCAAAACTTTAAGCTCACCACTTGGATCCCACATACATGAATAAATCACAGGACAGGGTAAAAGAAAGAACAAAGGAAAACAAAAGATGCCCAAAAAAAGGGAGAGAGAGATATATAAAGGAAAGAATAAAAAAGAAAATGGCATGAAGCAATGGAAAAGGTGGCTAGCGGAGACAGGATAAGGCAGAATAAACGAGAGAGAGAAACATGGAGAGAGCACCTTTGGGATCTGGTAAGGTATGGAGCAGTAAGCAAGGGATCTGCAGGGTTCAACTTGGGCATGTCTCCTCCCATGAAACCCTCAACCCCAACCAACCCACTGTCTCACCGAAGTTTCACTTCTCGCTCTAGAATGCTCCTTCTCTCTGTCTGTGTCACCTCTCTCTCTCTCTCTCTCTCTCTTTCTCCTGCTCATGCCCCTCTTGACACTTGCTATTAGCTTTGCTGAGCCTCGAACAAACACACTCATGACACACAACTCGCAAATACTCTCACACGCTACCCACCAGCTAGCTACAGGTCCACCATCACAATTCACATTCACAACTCCCTCTCTCTCAGCCCCCCCCCCCCCTCTCTCTCTCTCTCTCTCTCTCTCCATCTCTCTCTATAAATGGGCCCACTTACACTCTTCCTCAACCCTTGGCCTGGGGCCTTCGTTTTCATCACTCTTCTCTTCTCCCAGCCGCCCTTGACTGTTCAGGTCTTCCCCACTCGCAATGCTCCATGTGCCTTGTCAAACAGGGATCAGGAGCCACATCCACTGTCCGATCAATCCCATTCGATGATCACGACACTCCAGAACTCCACGCTCCACCCATGCGCGTCGCGGGTCATTCGTGCCAGTCTTGGAAAAAAAGCATGCCCCACCCTTTTCGTTATTTTTGATTTTGCCACTCCTTGGAATCTCTTACTATTGTTTTGCTTTGGGATTGTGTAATGGGTGACCGTGACCCAAACTAACCAGTTATTTTTTTTTTCTCTCTCTCTCTCTCACTCTTTCTTCTTTTGTTAAATAATGATAAAAAAAATCTCAAAAGAGGTCTACATTGGATGCCACTTGTGTGTTAATTAATTGATTTTATTAATCCATGCTGCATTAAGCTTATCCTAAAGAGGACTATTAAACGTCACATTAGTTTGATCAAGTCTATAATCATTCATCGTAAGAATCTAATAATAATAATAATAATAATAATAAGATATTTAGATTTAAGTAAGCTAAGACGTCTATTCGGACCTTTCTATTAAAAAATTATAATTGAGGTAAATTTAAAACTCTTTACTATAATAACATAAATAAAAACTAAAACTAAGTTGATAGTAGATAAATTTAGAAAAATTATGGTTTCATATCTTTATTAGTGTTGGTTTACTCAATTAGTTGATGACCGATAGTAAAATACTGGTAAGATTATGTTTAGATGAATAAAGTAGAATGGTTGATAATAGGAGTGTGTTTCTCATTTAAATTAATTTTTGGATATTTAAATGAGTTTTTATTTATTTTTTATTTTATTTATTTTGATATTTAAATTATTTTTTAAATATAATTTCGGTTTTAAAAGTTTATTTAGTTTAAAATAACTATTTATTATTATTAAGTTAAATATAATTTTTTACTAAGCATAAATTACTTTACTTAAATTTACTTTTGATCAAAATTAAGTTTATCTAAAATTAAGTTTGTAAACTCTAATCTAAACACACACTACAATGTAGTGGCAAAAGGAACTCAATTCATTATTTATGAGTTTTTTAAATAATAGAATAAAATGATTGAAAATGAAAAACCAAAACACTCTATAATACTCAAACTCTCAAATTTTCATATTCTCCAATTTGGTGTTTTAGAATAGAGTGGCTTCCTTTTTTTTTATATATTCATTTATCTTTTTAACGGTCGTAACTCTAACTTTGAGCAGGGCAATGAAAATTAAAAGAATTAGTACTAAAAGTTAAATATAAAGTCCATTCCATTCAATTAATTACTATCGTGACTTCTAAGAAAGATTTTTTTTTATTTTCTTATTAAAACTTTTAAATAATAAAGTGATACTCTTTTAGATCAGGATCTTTTCCTATTATTATTAACAGGAAAGTGTCCTGTTAAAAAGAGAAAGACATAAAAAGTAAATTTTATAACCAATCATAATAAATCTCAGTATAATATAATTTATATTTATCTCTTTTTAACATGATAGTTTTGTTATAAGAGATAATCCAAATTTGTATTCTTTTTACCTTTCAAGTAATGTTATATCCTCATAATAATCTTCTTAATACCTAATAAAATAAGTATTACATGAAAGAGTAAAAACATTTATTATCTTGAAAACTTAAAATATATTTAATATTTTCTTTATTTAATAATTAATAGAATTATTAAGATGATGAGTTACGAAGACATAAAATTATTATTACCTTTTCACTTCACTCTACTTTCCTTTATTCTATTTTAAACCACTCTATTATGAGCCAGTGCACTCCATCTCCTTCAAAACTTCAAATCTCACTTTATAGTCATTCTTGAATATAACATATTCTTATTATTATTTTGTCTAAAAATAATGTAATAAAAAGATGGACAATAATTAGTTATAAATTTATTAGTTTTGGTAATGTAACCTTTTCCACACTTCCATTACTCATTGAATTGGTAAAATAAATTAATTGGAATTGGTGCAGGATAAGAGTTGCACTTTGTAAAGGATGGAATATCTACCAAAGGCTCTAAACATTTGTCTAAGAATAGATTGAGTACGATAATGTCGGTGGCATGGAATTAAACAACATAGATCAACAACCCATGCGCAAAATATCATAAATGAATCATTTTATTTTGTTTTTATTCCAAAAGCAATGTTGAGATATTTTTTCAGCCAGTGTTGAACACAAGAGAATACACAAATACGCACCACATATCTAAGGAAAGAGAGTGATGTATTAAAGAAGCGAAAACAAACGCGGTGTGGTCCTTTTTTATATTTGATCTAAAAGGGGAAGTTGATTCTTGGTGAGCCATTAATGGAGAAAGAGTAATATGTTTATGTGCAACTATTTGGAGACATTTGGTATGAATAACATATAAATGGTACGTTTGTGTGAGGGGTGGAGCCAAACCTTTTACTTACAAGGAGTGGGAGCTAAGTACCTTACCACCAAAATAATAATAATAATAATAAAAGTAAAATGAATTTCTTTTCAAAATATTTGGAGGGTCAGGACCCCCATGAGGTCAAGTTAGCTCTCCCCTGGTTAGTACTGTCACATAAGATATGAGAATCTAGAATGATTAATTTTTTGGGAGCTACCTGGGCACGTCACTCAAAATTATAAACATTTTGAGTAAAGTTATAATGTTTTAAAATAAAATTACTAATTTTAAAGAGTTTTATTTTAAAAAATTTTAAAGGTTTTAAATTTTTAAAATCATGCTATAACTTTATTTTAAAATATTATAACTTTATTCAAAAATTTTGTAACTTTATTTAAGATTAGTGTAACAAGGCCTGGTGTGTCATATTTTGGACAATACACCCAAGTAAACTCTTTAATTTTGATCTATTTTTGGTAAAAAAAAATTTTGTATTATCATTTAATAATGTACTATTATATTATTAAAAGATTTTGACTATGATAAAAATTACTTAATAGCTTTTTTATGATATGATAATATATAGTTAGATGATAATTAAACAATTTTACTTTATAATTACTCAATATATAATATTTAGAAATTAAAGGATTTAATTTTGACTAATTGTTAATGTAAATTTTTTTCACTATTATCTAATTATATATTTTTACGTCATAAGATGAGATGATAATATCAAAAATTTTTATATTGATAATGAATTATATATAAAATTTCAAAATCTTTAATATTCTTAGATATCCCATATATATCTAAATTATTTTTTATTATCATACAATAGTACACCAAAAAAAAAACTATACTATTTTTGGATTTTTCTACTTCTAAGATACTAGAGAAAGATAATATTACTGCATCAACAAATTAGAAGTGGCATACTCAAATCAAAAGATTAAAAACACATTGCGCCTACAGATAAATTAGAAAAGACAAGTGTAATTCACCCTAAGATTTTTTTTCTCATCAAGCTTCTTGCTGCCTCTATGCGTCTTTTGGGCCCAGATGATGGTCATTGCCTTATTGACTGATATTTCAGGATAAAGTCTTATCCTAGAACTAGAAGAAAAGACCAAAGTTGGGACTTTTATGTCACAGGGGAAAAGCATTTTCTTTTGCGTGACCACAAACAGTAATTTTAGGTCAAATAGTTCTAGATCAACAGTTTCTCTCTCTCTTTTTTTTTTTAGAGTTTATTAATTTTCAAATTAAATCACATCCAAATTAAAGAGTACAATACGAAAAAATGAATCTCAATGCCAAGATAATAAAATGTGTGAAATAAAATCAATATTTATTTTATTTTTTTTTTCCATTTTGTGCTTTTATTTTTTTGTCTAGGGGAAGCGAGTGGGATCATGACAATCGTCCCTCATCCAAATCGGTCTCAAAATAAGCTACTTCTAAAGCATCAAGCTTTATCAATTAAATCAAAGCCTCAACCTCTGTTTTGTGCTTCAAATAGCACATCCTATTTCCTGAATTTCAAGGAAAAGAAGACAAAGGCCCAGAAATCAGAAATAAGAGCCCATTGCCTAAGCGCTGCACATGCACAGGATGGGCTCTGTAGGAGTATGGGCCGAGCCCAACTACATGAAATATAGGACTCACTTCCTTGACAACCGGCCGAACAAGTATCCAAAACTTTAAAACACGGCAACCATGAAACTTGACATCCGGTAACAGGTAAGATCTAAAGACAAAAAAGCGGAATATATTGAAATCCTCTCCTCTCCCATTATAGGATAGCCATTGGCAAAGCAAAGCACAACGAAAAATACCACACCCCCACCGCCACCTCTGAGCTCTTTGCGCCGGAATCCTCCATTAAATCCGACCACATGGTCCCTCTTTATTTTATTTGATTTTCAGAGACTACTCTGCCTCCCTCCATTTTAATGTTCAATTCTTCTTCTTTTCCTGTTTTCTCCAGAGATTCTCTGATTTCGTAATTAATTGAAGTTGCGCATTAAAGTTGCTGCGCATGGCGCCTACTCGTACTAGTTTCTCGGTTTCCGCGCTTTCTAATCGAATCACCTGACATCTTGTCTTCCCCTTTTTTCCTTACCATTTGCAAGCGACCAACCATCTCGTTCTCAATCTCAGGTGCCGTGTGGTGTGCCATTCTCATCTTCCACTCTTCTCTCTCAGTTTTCAATTTCGAGGTACTTTTTTTTTCCCCTCTCTCTCTTGTTAGTTATTTCGCAATGTCGACACAGTCGAATCTGATTCCTCCTTTGGGCACTTCATTTTGCAGAGCTGATCGAGAACCGAAAATGCTTACATGCATAGCTCGTCCCAAGAAACTCGGGGATGACTCGCTGAGTCAGCCCGAAGATTCCGACTCGAACTTCGTAACAAACGCAGCTAAAAACCAAGCCGTCAAATCCCTCACTTCTCAGGTACTAGAGGCAATGGAAATTGAAAGCATCTTCATCTTCTCCCTCCGTCTTTTCGTTTCAATCAACCGCTTCGGCTGGTTTCGGTGTCTGTCTAATTTACATGTTCAAGTGTGTTTTAGATAAAGGATATGGCGTTGAAGGCATCGGGGGGGTACAAGCATTGCAGCCCCTGCACAGGGCCACCGGCACAGAATCGACTCAGGGGCAACGCCGAGTCGGACTCGGATTCGGACCGGTTCCGATGGTCGTACCGGAGAACGGGGAGCTCGAGCTCAACGACGACGAGGACGTGGGGGAAGGAGATGGAGGCGAGGCTGAAGGGGATTTCGAGCGGGGAGGGGACGCCGAACTCCGCCAGCGGGCGGCGGGCGGAGGCGGTGGTGCTGCTGGTGGAAGAGAACGAACCGAAGGAGTGGGTGGCGCAGGTGGAGCCCGGCGTTCTAATCACCTTCGTCTCGCTTCCGCGTGGCGGGAATGATCTGAAGCGGATACGGTTCAGGTACGCCTCTCCGGTTCCTCACTCTTTTGAGTCTTTACTCTCGCCGTCGTGTTTTTGCTTTCGGTGCCGTTTTCTGTTTTAATCGGACGGTGACTGTGCCTCATAGTGTTGGTCAAGAGTGGACCCTATTTGCATCTGGCTAGTCACTAGTGAGTGACAATGACAATGGGTGTCTTTTGCTGTGGTGGACTATCAATTTTTTCACACTGTCTCCACTAATTGCGTACTTTAACTTTGTAATTGTATATAGTAGGTTCTCACTTTGGTTTGGGTTTGTGTTGGGATTAACGCCTTCAGTTTCTCTGTGTCTTGTTTGGTTTAGCAACGATCAGAGGAGTTAGGATTTGTTTCCATGCATGATTGATTTTATTTTATTTTTTTTCAACATTTGAAATTATGTGCTAATTGGATTGTTCAGTAGTGTTTTCTTTTTTTGAACATCTGATTTGTTTGGGTAAAAAAAAAATAGAATATAGTTTCATACAAATTCATATTTAGGTTTAATATATAAAATAAAAAATATAAAAAAGCTATAATTTTTTTAAACAAAAAATATAATTAGTGTGGGTAGATTGTATATGAATTTATTAAAAAAATTGTGCAATCATCCTGGTTTGAATGTGAATTTAATATTGTAGAAATATAATGTAAATTTTTGTTTCTTTAATTTTACTTGTGTTGCAGTACTCTTACTCAAAAATAATGGATAGCAAATAATTAAAACAAAATAAATACATAAAACAAAAAAAAACAATATTAGATGAAAAACCTCACAATAGATATGTATGTATTATATTAAATCCAGATGACATCATTTTTTTTCTTTTTTTAATCTGGATAATGAAGTAAAAAGTTCTTAAATTGTATACTTTATAGACAGGTGTCATGTAGGCTAAACTCAAGCAGTTGGAAAGGTAAAAATTTCAGTAAATAGTAACAGTTTCTTCAAATTGTGATAACAGTTTTTTACTCTATTTCTTCTTTTTTTTTTATATAAATCAGTATATGACTAATTGTCAAATTAAGTCATATCCGTGCAATGTGAGTTTATTTCTCATTGATGTGATTTTGAACGTGACGAATGATGATCCTCCAACAAGTAAGTGAGAAGAATTCAATCTTTAGAACTTCAGGCCAATCACAGAGCCGTGTCTGTTTTGTTTTGGTCAGAATCGAACTTGGATTGGAAAAGAGGTTACAGCTTTGAGCTTTGCCTATTCTATTTCTGATCACTATTATATGCTCACCTGTCACTATCCCCTCATTGCTGAAGCATCCAAAGTCCAATATCCCAATGCCATCAATTGAAGCATGAATCCTCCGTAAATATATGATATATGAGAGTTTAGGTTGGGGCCCACATTCATTTCACGCCCTTGCTAAAAGCAATCCTCCTCCGCAAATATTGTGGGTTTTGAGTGGTGGTGGGTCAGTGTTATTTGTGTTGGGAACCTTTAAAACTAGTCTTGTCGTCTGGTCGGAGGAAGCCCTTCTGCTTTCTTTTCAAACTTCTTCATGCCTGATTCTTCTTGACTTTGTCTTCATCTGATACCAGTTTTTGTCTTTTAATCTGCAATATGCTGGGGAATGCTCCCATCATCTTCCACTCCAGAACTATATACAAGACAAAATATGAACCTCTACTAGGTGGGCACCAAACAAAGTTGCAGATAGATAATATAGGTTATTCTTATAGTCTTATAGTCTTATATATCTTTTTGCTTTGCCAGAATTTTTTTGTCTTTCATTTACCTTATTGTAAGATAAAAGCACAAATGGTGTATGTGTATATTGGTCCTACTTGGTGACTTGTGCAATCCCAACCAATATGGTGCTGGTGGGTGGGTCTCTTTGTAAATGATTTTTTTTCTTTCTCCTTTTTATTTTTTCTTTTCCTGAATTTCAATTCGGAAATTTTAAGACTCGGAATGATCTTAAGCTAATATTAAAACCTATTCAACCATCTAAATCATTTCATATTTTGGGCCCACCTGCTTTCGATTGCTTAGACAACCCCATTGTAAGGTCAATGTTGGCCTTAGAACAACTTTATTTTAGGCACGGAATGACCGGTTTTGCTTATAATTATTCATCTGAGAATTCTTTGTCAAAAAGCATCCAGTTGAGTGACTTGGCATAATTGACAACAGTGTCATACACACTAAAAATTCACTATTTATCTAAAAAGCAATTTGGTCAACAAATTAACATCATAATAATAGCAATAATTTGGTATTAGTTGAATGTTTCAAGCTATAGTCTCGTGGACCACTCACAGACAACATGGTAAAAAAGCTTGATTATCTTAGAAACATTGAAGCATTATTATTCCACATTTCTACCCAACATCCCACAAAAGAAAAAGAAAAATGTAGAGAGAAAGGGATGGGGAAGACAAAAGGAACCGTTCAGTTTTCACTGTTTTTATGTTACAGCTGCATTGCTCTTTTCCATAATTCAGATGCTTCGTGCCATGGTACTCCATTCTCATGTATAGTTCATATGATGACATCAGGACTGAGGAGTAGTGAATTGAATTTTTGTTTATTTTCTATGTATAGTCGCGAGATTTTTAACAAATGGCAAGCTCAAAGATGGTGGGCAGAGAACTATGACAGGGTCATGGAACTTTACAATGTTCAAAGGTTTAATCGCCAAGCTTTCCCTCTTCCAACGCCTCCAAGGTCCGAAGATGAGGTAAATTCTGAGTTAGGTAGCTCCTATACTTGTGATCTGCTCAATTTAGTAATTGGAAGCTGCTTGTTACTTGAGCCAACGTTTATGGCTGGTAATTTCTTTTATATATAAAAAAAGTTATTATTGAGATTTAATTTATAATTTGTATTTAACTTTTCACTCATTTCAATCACTTGGGCTAAAGTCAAATATTAATCATTGCTTGCATCTGGAGACTTAAGGCATGCTGACGTGTGGTGCAAATAACGGTACTTATTCTAAGTGCTTGTAGTTAACCCTAGCAATGCTCACTTAGGCCAATGCCTATTGATAGTTTCTCGATGTAGAAGTCAATATTTGACAATGACAATATACTTTTTAAATATTTAAAATTATTTTAATTTATGAATTAATGTATATATTATATTGAAATATTAATTATTCTGAATAGTTTTGCTTTTGTTATACCCGTCCTCATTTTTTGTAAATTACTGAGGTGAAAGTGAATACTTTATTTTTACTGTTTTTAATTTGTGCTTTTTTCCGGCTTGGAAAACAGAGTTCAAAGCTTGAATCAGTAGAAGGCAGCCCTGTAACACCTCCATTAACCAGGGAACGGCTACCTCGTAATTTGTACCGCCCAACCGGGATGGGAATGGGGTACTCATCCTCGGATTCCTTTGATCATCAGTCAATGCAATCCCGGCATTGCTATGACTCGAACGGTATGAACTCAACCCCAAAAGTCTCCACCATAAGTGCGGCCAAGACAGAGACATCATCAATGGATGCTTCTATCAGAAGCAGCTCATCTAGAGAAGCTGATCGCTCAGGAGATCTATCAATCAGCAATGCTAGTGACCTGGAGACCGAATGGGTTGAGCAGGATGAACCTGGGGTTTACATTACGATCAAAGCATTGCCAGGTGGCAAAAGAGAGCTCAGGCGAGTCAGGTTCAGGTACGCTTGCCAGCAACTTCATGGCTAGACAATGCCCTATCGCTGTGTAAAAAATACGATGATTTAACTCATCACAGGTTCAGTAGCCTAAACCCTTAAGTAGTAAAGTATTAGACATCAATCCTGGGACTTGCAGGAGGTTCATAATAGTCCACAAAGATACTATTAGATAATAGATATAGTCATTCATGTTAGAAATATAACATCATTTCTTAGCCTCTACCTAACATACTAAATTTTTAAGAGAATTAGTCTTTGAATGGTATCATAACCTTGTCAAGTGGGCACCACTTTTCATAATTGAATTAAAATTTAAGTACAAAATAAAGTGAGCATGGTTAGCACTTCAGCTTAAACTTTTGAGAAAATTGGTCTCTAATAAAGATTATTCATAGTAGTCCACAAATCATAAGACATTGAAGCTATGCTTGTTTGAATAGGTGAGAATTAATTCATATTTCTTAGTTACAGCAAAAATGTAAAACTATTAAAGGCGGCGTACGATTTATTTACACTCTATGTTACCTATTTTGGCCAATCCTCCGATAGTCCTGTAACATTGAACTATATTTGACCGTGTCATAGAGGCCAGTTAACTATCTGTATCTTCAAGTGGGTTAGAATGCAATCCTTCATAGCTGCTCTAGCGAGAAGCAATATCATGGTCATTTTAAGTTTATGGGGTTGGCAAATCATTCAATCAGACATGTAGTCCTGGACTTGCTGACTGTAGCTTTCTGTTTTACCGAGCGAGGCCAATGCCAAAGGCCTATTATAAAAACCACTTGGAATATCGAACTGTTTGAGTGTGTGTTGGGTTTGAGAAATGTGCACCGATAAGACGTATGGGATGATCTACTCTAGTAGACGGTAGAGACTAGAGAGAACAAGTGAAGCACCCGGAGAGAACTCTTGGGGAGGACAACTTAAGAAGCTTAAACCATCAATCTATGGGCTTCCTGAATGAAGTAATAAACAGCAACCTTCTAATGGAGGTTTTTAGGTGGTGAAAATGGCAGCCAAGGATGAGGAAGGTGGAGGTTGATATTTTTGAAGAATTATGTCTTAAGAGATGGGTGAGCCCTTTTGATGGATCAAAGGGAGAGAATGAGGGAGGGTGAAGTGGGCTAAATGGGAGTGTTTATAGAAGTTTTGGAGGGAAAGCTTATAGGGTACTCCTTGCATGTGACCCCGTATACTCCACAATTGCAACTGTGCATTTAATGCATAGTTAGGTTAGGGGCACACTGAGGTGCTGCTATTGTACCTAGGTGTCCTGGTGCTTTGGCGTCTTGGAAGAGCTAATGGTGGTATGTCAAAGGAGTTTGGGTTAGGATGATGGTGGTACTTTCAACTTCAAGACAAAGGAGGCCCAAGGTCACAAAGCCTAAGTAGGGGCAGAGGGTAGTTAACATGCCGCCTCTTCCGCCCCCAGTTTTTTAAAAAATGATATTTTTACATTTTTTTAAAAAATAAAAAATAAAAATAAAAAATCTTTAACTTGGCTTCACAAATATGTATTTTTTCTCTTTGTCCCTCGGAGAAATCTTCTAGCTCCGCTCATGAGCCTAAGGCTACTTATACTTGATTCTCAATGGAAACTCCTTGCCAAGGTACTTAAGCCTTGATAAACCTTCAGCTAAAAACCTATCAATTCACTAAAAGCGTAGTTCCCTCAAGGAAGCGTGAGTTCCTTTTCAACAGCCAAGGTGGTGTCCTACCAAGTGCACTTTTGGCCTCTTTGGAGTGCCTTAGTAGCATTCCATATTGGTCAATAATTTTTGAAGAAACATGGACCACACTCAACTTAAAGCCAATAGTGACTTCGAAGTTCAATCAGTTATTCTGCTCCCACATATCATGGTCTCAGTTTCATAAGCATGGTGTAAATCTAGGTATGGGAGATGCCCATTTGTGTCTACTTTTATGGTTGCATTTTGATGTAGAACTGTACGGAATTTAATTCTGTGTGCAGCCGAGAAAAATTTGGGGAGATGCATGCCAGACTATGGTGGGAAGAGAACCGCGCCAGAATACATGAACAATACTTGTGAGATTTAGCAAAGGGGGTGGCTGCTGATGCTTCACACAGTGTGGAGGTGGTGTTGCTCATAGAATTGTTTCATATCTATTTCGCTATATCAAGTCTCGTTGTAGGTGATCTCAGTTGTCAGAACGGGTCCACTTGCACCTCTGGCTTTTTGGGCCATTTACTTCCCTAGTCACGCACGCTTCTTATCTCTCGGCAATCGGTTCTGGTTATTCTCTTGGATGTGGGTAGTAAATTTAACTTCTGTTAGTTGAAGATAATGGTGGATCAAGAGCAGCAATTGTTTGCTTGATGCCTATAATTCTGGTGGGTGTAAATTCTAAAGCTATTCAAATTGGATACTCACAGAATGAATCTACTCATTATTTTTTGTTTCTGCGTATCCCACTCCTAGATGCAGCAGGCATATCTTTATCATGCGCAAACAAATGCAGAGACGGTGGGAAGTAAACTTTTAATTTTTTTTATTTTTTAGAATATATGTCTAAATTTTAGTTGGCCTCCCCAAAACAACTCTAACTATATACTGGTTGGGTTAACTGCAAGTAACTTTAACGGATGTTACTATCTATTTTTCTTTTTTTTTTCTAAGATATTAGTATTTTGGATTATTTGTTAAATATTTATTAGTTGATATTTTTCACAATAAATACTTAAAATTAAAAATTAATAAATATTTAACAATTAATCAAAATATCAATATAATAAGTACTAGAGTAATTATTAACGTCAATAACTCTAAACATTTAACCAATAAAGAAATAGAAAGAAAGTTGTGAAGTAATTATCAACTTTAACAACTCCAAGCATTAAAACAATAAAGCAATAAAGAGAAAGTTGAATCTCATTGTCTCAAAAGCACTTCTTTCTCTCTCAGTCATCACCTAGTGGTTCCAAAAAAAGACCTTGCGGTTCCATATGATGCCAAATAATTTGCTGCTTTTCAAGCTTATTATCAATTTTGATTTTGAATTTTTTTTAATAATGTTACAGCTTTTATTGTCTTACTAATTTCTGTTGTTTGGGGTCTTAAAGTATTGGGTTTAAAGATATTCTTTGTTTGTTGTAAATTTTCAATAATTTCTACTATAGTTCTTATTTCTTGAATTAAAATTACCAATAGAAATAAATTTATCACTCTTTTACTTCAAGTTTTGTTAGCATAAATTGTACTGTAGTGATTTCATAACTGTTTTATTATGTAACTTTTACTGTTGTTAGTTTTTTGGTTTTGTTATTGTATTTCATTTATTTATAGTTTTTGTATTATATAATTGTGAAATGAAGCTAATTATTCATATTTTCAAGCGAAAAGAGAGTAGAATTAGTTACATATAACTTAGTGCATTATTTAATGTTACATCATTAAATAATGTTGACTATGAACACAATTACTTGAAAAATTAATTTTTTTTAATAATGTATCACTACATGATTTAATGATAATATAAAAAATTTTACGCTTAATAGGAAAAATATGAAAGTTCACTAATAATGATGATATAATGGCATTCTTAACCATTCTCGTTCACTCTATTTACCACTTTCATCTTTGTGATATCATGGCAACTGACATTGGAATGCCTTTTAAATTAGTTCTATTGTCTTCCCTTTACAACGGAAAAATGGGAGGGGAAAAAAAAGCTCAATTCCCTGAACGATCAATATATCCTAGACCCGGCTCCTACAATGAAGCCCCATGTAATATTTTCTTCTTTTTTGTGCTCAAAATAAATATCCTTGCTCTTTGTTCGGTCTTGAGAAGAAACACTTAGATTAGACCTCTGTCAAACAGAGGCAACTGACCCAATACCAAAGCTTGTCTGTTTGGAACAAATTTCCTTTTGTTCAATACCAAAACTTGCCCCTTGAAATTTATCTTACAACTATATTATTTTTACACTTAAATCTTACAATTCTTTCATACACTTATTTTTTATAGTAAAAAAAATAAAAAGAAAGTAACAAAAATTAATTTTTTTTATTATCATTTAAGATAAATATATAATAAAAAGTGTAAGATTAAAGTATAAAAATAATATTTTGTTTATCTTATGCATGTACGCATCTTTTGGGCCATAGTTTAGGTCTTTTAACTTCTGGGTTCAGGACCTACCTAGCTTCACACCCTGGACTAAAGGCCCCTCAGCTAGTGTTCACCTACCTTCCATTCCTTTTCTACAAACTTTAAGAAGGCCCTAATTCTATCATGAACTCTGCCATGCTAAAAGCCTAAAAGAAACCCAGAGGCTTCTTACACCACATTCTACACCGTGCTTATATTTTAGGGTCAAAATTCGGTTTTTCGTTCGGCTCAATAAAAAATCTCTTATATTTATGCCAACGCCCAAAACGCAGTTCAATTTGAAACTTTTCCCTGCCCCGCCATTAAATAATTCTCTGTTTCCTCGTAACTTATCCCAATATCTGAAATGGGAAAATTAACCCAATTTAGAAACTATCATGTTAATTAGTTCTCAGGGCATTCTTTCTTTTTTTTTTGGGACATTATTTCTGCTGGCAATGGCATTCATCATTGTGGTAAGTAATCTTTAAATGTTATTAAAAAACATGAATGAATACAAATTAAGAAGCCCTGATTTGTTAATGGAAGTGTATGTACTTTTTATCTTAGCATACGAGAACGGTGAACCATGTGACCTATGTATTTAATTATTACTATTATATAAAAATAACGGGCAAATGATTAAAAAAAAACTCAATATTTAAAAAAGTGTCAAAAAAAGCGAAGCACAATTTGATAAAGCACCAAGCGAAGCTGGTGTACGTGGTTCTGAAAAGGATCAGCCGCACGCGCGGGAGTCCCTTTCAACTTTTGGTGATTAAAAATTTCATTCACTGTGTGTATAAAAAATTTTAAAGTTTTATTAACATGTATTTTAAGAAATATATTAAAAAATAAAAAAATAAAAATTATTAAATAAAAAATATACACATTTAATATTTTAAAAATAAAAAACATATTTAATTTTTTTATAAAGTGATTGAAATTATTTAATACAAAATAATAAATGTTATTTTTTAATTATTAACATGTGCCTTAAGATACATGTTAACAAAATTTAAAATTTTATATTATTATTTAATTATGAATTATTATATTATTAAAACTTTTATTAAAATAATAATTATTTAAAATATTAAATATTAAATAATATATAATTTAATAATAATATAAAAAAAATTACATTAATAATAAATTAAAATTTAAATTTAAATATTTGAGTCGAATGAAGACTCCTTTCAATTTAAAGTCAGAAATGGTCCAGTCCAGATTCATTAAGCTCTTACCCAAGCAATGAACCACCAAGTAGTTCAAGAATCAATTTCAACTTTTGACGCACACGCATCACAAACCCCATTCACAATTCACAATTCCCTCCCACCCGGAACCTGGCTCCATCGTAGTGCCAATTTTCCGTAGCAATAGTTCTTCTCCAAATCCAAGCGTCTGATACTCATTCATATCATATCAGCTTAAATGATTCTTTCTTAAATTTCTTAATCTCTCTCTCTCTCTCACCACGTCCTATTTCCCATTCAATTTTTGTGTTCACCTAAAGCTGTACACTGCTACCACAAACACCTAGAAATGCTTGTGTACAAACACATAAAAACACAATCCCAGCCCACGTTGTCACTTGTCACCGAAATTCTCCCTCTCTCTCTCTCTCTTTCTATCCTCAAGTCACACGCAATCTTTCTCTGTTCCTCACATGATCTAGTTGCAATTCTATTAATGTCTCTTGCAGCTTTTGACATTCTCTGGGCGAACATCACAGCTCTTTTCCACCCTTAAACTAAACTTCACTGTCCTCTCTCCTTTCTCAGTTCAACGTCATCACGCACGCACGCACGCACACACCCTTCCTTCTCCAGCATCCCCTCTGCTTTCGTTTTCCCTATAAATTCGTGTCCTCTCTGCAGCAGAAACTGTATGCGCTAAACATGTCTAGGAGGGAGAGAACAACGATGCGAGACTCCTCGTACCCACAAAGAAGAAGAACCCCATCTTTCTCCTCCACTCTCCTCGACGCCATTTACCGTTCCATCGACGAATCAAAATCCAATCTTGACGAGGATCACCAACTGGGTCACTTCAGGGAAACCACCCACGCGTCGAAACAGAGCAATTCGAGCTGCTGCTACGACAACCATGGCGTTTATGTGGAAAAAAGAGGCAAGGAGAGGATGAATCTTCGCCGAGCCGTGATGATAGAAGATTGGATGGAGAAGCAGAGCTCCCAGAGCTCTCTGTTCATGAATTCGACTTCGAGCTCCTCGGAGTGCAGCTCCGGGGGAGTGTTTTCCTCCTCGGAAACAGAGACAAGCTTCAAGCTGAGGCCGAGACCCAAACCCGAGAGGCCCCAGAAGCACACGAGTTCGGAGCGTCGGAATTCAGAGCAGAGCAGCAGCAGCAGCAGCAGCAGCAGCAGCAGCAGCTGAAACCGCAGCGCGAGGGTGGTTTCGCGAGGACCAAGCTGAGGGCGCTGAAAATCTACGGCGAATTGAATCAGAAAGTGAAGCACCCCATTTCGCCGGGAAGCCGAATAGCCAGCTTCCTCAGCTTCATCTTCAACTCCGGCAACGTGAAGAAAGCGAAAATGTGCTACGTTGGGGCCGTGGAAGATGTCAGTTTCGAGCACAAATCCAAGTCCCCGTGCTTCTCTTCCTCGGCTTCTTCGTTTTCGAGGAGGTCCTGCATGAGCAAAACGCCCTCTTCTTCGGCCAAGGGGAAGCCCAGCAACGGCGTCAAAAGGTCTGTGAGATTCTACCCGGTTAGCGTGATCCTTGGCGAGGATTCCCAGCCATGTGGCCACAAATACATCTACGAGAACGATCCCAGTCTGCTGCCATTGCCCAGCGTTCGAAAGATCACGAGGAGTTCTTCAATAAAGGAGCTGAAGAACTCTGTTATGGCAAAAGAAAATGGTGCTGAAGCAGCAGCACGTGGTTTCATGAACAGTTACCAAAATTCTGGTAAGAGTAAATTCTGTTTCAGAGGTGTTTATGACAATGGCGAAGACGAGGACGATGAAGATGATGCTGTGAGCTATTCAAGCTCAGACCTGTTTGAGCTGGATCACCTTATTGGAGCTGGAAGGTACCAAGAAGAGTTACCAGTTTATGAAACTACAAATTTAGAAACAAACAAGGCCATTGCTAATGGTCTTCGTTTGTAGTCTAGTACCCTTCCAAAGAGAGAGAAAGAAATTCATTGTGATTAATTTTTAAGGTTTCTGGATCTCAATTCAAAAAATAATCCATAGTTCTTCCTTCAAGGAAATTGATTGTAAGCTACCCTTTTAATTTCATTTTTTACCCCATAGTTGTTGCTGGTACGGGCTTTATGCATGCAAGGAATGCTTAACAAATTTTGGGTCCAATTAAAAACCTGTTTATGTGTGTGTTTGTGTGTGAGATAGAGATTAGGGATAGCTGGAAGCACTTAAGTTGGAACCCCACGTTCGCTCGCACAATTTGTCAAAGCAAACCAAGACAAACTGAAAAGAGAGAAAAAGGAAAAGCAGGCTCAAAATTTTTATTTGTTATTTTTTTAAAATTTTTCTACCCGATGAGAAATGAAAAGTTAAAAAAGCTTAAGCTTTTCCACTGGATTGGCACATGGCCTTGGTGAGACATAGTAAACAATTTGCCCCACTTTAACGTCATAGAAGATTTAAATAAATGATTGCAGCTCACAACTTTTTCGCCCGTTTGAAAGTCTCAAATTACAGTGTGAATTTGAACTTTGATGTTCTTGGTTGTAAAGCCAAAATTGAAGCTAATTGATCACACCAAACATATATATATAGCAGAGAAAGGAAGATATTTGGATGCATATATAGCAGACAAAGTAGGGCCTCTGATTAGGAATTGGAGAAGTCAACATGTGGAAGGATCAGGCATGATGGCTCAGATCCAAAACTATTAACTTTTTAAACCAAAGGTGGAGAAAAATAAAAGGGGCAGTGATCCAAAACCTGTTTTCCACAGAAGATAATATGAGACACTGGTGGCCACCATGGTTGACCCAAACACCATCACCAAATGATCCTTCTTATAAAGTAGAAGATTAAAAACGAAGGAATGAAAAAGATAACAAAGAAAACCCATGATTTATTTTTTACTGTGCCAACAATGAGAGAGAAGACAGACGGAGGCTAATTAAAGGGATCAGTGGGTGACATTTGATTTGAGGTCCTTATATATGCCATCATTGCCTAAGTCCTTATCAATCTTGCATTATGAATGCTTCATTGAGGAAGTTTAGCTGTATATTTTGATTTTCATCTTGTTAACGTTAAAAAGAGTTATATTGTGACGAAATTATATGATATTATTTATTTAAAATTATTAAATTCTTATTATAAGTGAAAAAATTTAATTACTACAATAACTTGTATATATATATATATATATATATATATATATATATATATATATATATCAAATACTTTTTATATATTGATCAATACTATTTATCAAATTTAAACTTTATACACAATTATAGGTGAAGAGCTTTATATCATATTATTTTATCGTGGGAAACTTTACTTGAATCATATCAATGGTCAATGATGTTGATTTAAATGGTAAAAAAAAAAATTCCCTTTAATCTTACTGCATGTCTCATCTCAAATTCGAAATTGTTGGGAGACCTATGAGAAAACATAAATCATTTAAATTCATTAGGTCCAACATAAAAAATTTTACTTTTACAAGTTCTGAAAAGGAAGTATTGGACAAAACCCAGGAATCTCTTGATGCAACAACAAAAAATTACAAAAACGATTGATTTGATTACATTGAAGATGACAAAAATAAATCTAATTAGAAGTAAAATTTTTATCTGATTACATCAACAGCTTATGAAAAAGACATTGTATAAGTAACATTACCTCCTAAGAAACAACGCCACTTGTAAACAAATCTATCTAACAAAACAATTAGTTAATCAAAGAAAACATTTCAAGATAATAATTATTTAAATCTACACGGTACCAACGTAATTTAATCCTTGAAATCAATTTGTTTGGCCTATGGAAAAATGCACACAACAAGAAATTAAGAAAATGGTAGAAGAAGAACATAATTTGAAGTCTCATAACAATTAAATCAAGTTAAAACAGTGCAACCCAATTGGCAATTACATATCATGCAAATTGCCAGTGAGCAGAAGTGGGTATGTTTCTTACCAGCCAAACACAACCCGTGGCAAGTACTATACGAAGATTACAAATGTGTAGCAAGTTCATGTGGAAGCAACATCACATTGGCCAAGGACCACATACCGGCTACATATGCCTATCTCCACGTATATGATCCCTATGGCAATTTTGTTGCGAAGGAAGGTGCATGCTTTAGCACCTATCCCTACGCATGGTCTCCAAATTCAGTATATGGTCTTTTTCCATCTTCATCTTCTTTGATTAAATTATTATTATAATCTTTTTAGTTATGCCTTTCAAGGTTGCAATAATAATCACCACAATGCATGCATGGAGTATTTGATTTTGCTTCTACTTTCAATGTATCAAACAATTGGCAGCCCAAGAGGAAATGTTTGTTTAGATATTTTTAAAATTAAGTTTGATCAGATTTAAAATTATTTATGCATCTTTAAAATAATTCAGTCACTTTTTAAGTTGCTTGGCACTGGCAGGTATATATCTAGAATTAAGTTTACTTCTAGAAAGTACTTTTTTTTAAAAAATTTTACTTTGAGTCAAAAGTGATTTCAATGTTAATTGTTTATATTAAATAATTAAAATTATTTTCGGATAAATATTTTTTGATTTTAAAAAGATATTTAAAATTTTACCTAAAAACAATTTTATAACAATTATTTAAACATGTACTCAATTATTTTTCGTTGTTTGGCATTTGCAATTCGGCCTTATCTTGCAAAAAAAAAAAAATTCCAGCAAAACACTATTTTTGACATTAGATAATATATTTTTTGAGTGAATTTTTTTTTTATAAATTTATTCGATGTTTTTGTGCAAATGTTTCTTCTATAGTTCTATTTGCAACTTTTTTGTTCGGTGTACTATTATCAAGATTGACACTTTATAGAATTTGGCATACGGAAATTATTGGAAGAGTTTCGAATCATGTAGCACAAACCAAGGGATGGAATTTAGAAACAAAAAAAAGAAAAAGATAATTAGCTGGTACAATATGTACTTTGGCTATGTCTAATAGACTGCTTAGCTCCTAAGGTCTGACCAGAATTTATTATAATGGATAACATTACTTTATACGAATATCATTAAAAAAGAGAAATAAAATATAATATAAATAATTTTATATTATTTTAATTTATTTTTTTAATAATTTTTTAATTATTAAATATTTAAATGATATAAAATATTTTTTATTATATATTAAAATGATTGTTAAAATAATAAATTGAAAAAATATAACATTGCTCAATAATAATAGATAATTTTTTTTGTAATTATAATAATAATAGATGAATGAATTTGATTAAGAGATTATTCAGATATTATTTCTTTTATTAGTACTGATATTTTTAATAAATTATTAAATATTTATTAATTATTATTTAAATTTTATAAAATTTAAATATATTGTGAAAATTAATAATAAATAAATACTTTAAACTTTACTAAAAATATGAGTAGCTAAAAAAAAAAACAAAGTATCATACCACCACTCATTTAATATAAAATTTAAATATATTGTGAAAATTAATAATAAATAAATGCTTTAAACTTCACTAAAAATATGAGTAGCTAAAAAAAAAACAAAGTATCATACCACCACTCATTTAATGGTGATAAACTTTCAATGTAAAAGTTTTGGGTATTACTACTACTAAAAGCTCAAGAGTTTGTATGCCCAATCTATTCACTGGATATCATTAGATTTTACGCGGGCTATTTTTATTGTCACCTAAGAATTGGATATATACTTTCATTGTAAGCTCGAGCTTAAGGAGAAAAAATTATTTTTTATATTATTATTTAACTATGACTAATTATTTAAAAATACTGTAATTATGACTAATTATTTAAAAATAATATATTAATACATAGTTAAATAATAATATAAAAATTTTATATTAATAATGAATTAAAATTAAATTTAAAATAAATAAATAAATAAGATGTTTTAAAAGATGTAAAATTTAATTTAAGAGAATAATAATGAGTCAAAGTAAAAGTAAAATAATTTAGATGAAATTTAATTACAAAATTAAGAAGTCCTAAAAAAATGTAATATCGCTTGAATATTCTCGAATAAAGAGATAATTTTTTACATATGCAAAAGGTTTTTATAGCAGTGAAAGTGAAAAGTTGAATATTTTTAACTTTAAGCCATCACAAATCACAATTCACAATTCACAAAGTAGCAGTGGAACGCATGTCATATAAAATAAACCCACACGTGGCAAACTGGGGCTCCCACTTTGAGTACCATCGCGGAGACACGGACACAGTTCACAGCTTTTTTAAAGAGAAGCCATCAGTCACGTGCGCACGTGTGGTTGGCACCGATGCTTTTTATGTCCCCTTAATTATTATACATAATATAATATATAAACTTAAAAAGTTAAAAAAAATATATAAATATCAAGACTCAGCCCTCAGCAACAGTAGCAGTAGGCGTAGCAGCTTTCACAATCGTCCTTACTCCTTTCCTTAACAGTGAACAGACAAAAGTAATGAATTCCCACTGTTCTTCTTTTTTCAGTCTCTCTAGTCATTCCTTCTGAAAGCCCAACTCACCCACCCTCTATATATTAGCCCTTTCGTTAATCATGCTTTAATTGACAATCAAAAGTCATGAGTTTCGTTCGTATAAGAAAGTGTGTAGATTAGATTTCATAAATTTAATTTTAAATAAATTTAATTTTTATTAAAAGTAAATTTTAGTGAAATAATTTATATTTAAAAAAAATATGTCTAATTTAAAAATAAAAAATAATTATTTTAGAATAAATTAATTTTTAATTATAATTATATTTAAAAAATAATATAAACGTCAAAATAAATATAATAAAAAAATAAAATTATATTTAAACATTTAAAAGTCCATACAAATATTTATCCAAACACATTAGTATCCTTCATTTCATAAATATAATAATGAAACATAATGTATCATGATTTATGCGACAACAGGACAAGTTGAACCATGTCAAGCTTAACTTAACTTTGACTGAATAAGAATAGGTTTGGCTTTTACTCGAATCATTTAGACAGTGAGTATACTTTCTTGGTTTGTGTTGAGCTTCCTTGTAACTCAAGAGTTGCTGAGTTTAATGAGCTAGGCTCAAATCACAATATTTTTTAATTACTTCATAAATTTAATTTTTTTAAAATAAAAATAATAATAATATAACTTTTAGTATAAGATATAATTTTTAATAATTAAATTATAATTTTCATACTTAAAGATGTAACTTATTTTTATTGCGATAACATATCTTGAGTGTAGTCAAGTTAAAATTTGTAACTCTATAAAGTTCACCTTTTATATATTTTAATTAAACAAAAATAGGAAAACTAAACGTGTGTGTGTATTTTTTTTATTATGAGATATAAAATGAATAAATTTTAATTATTAAACTATACATGCATAATTAGAATAATATCTTATTTAAAGATTATATTATAACTTAAAAAAGTCTTATAATTTTTTTCTTTTAATCTTAAACATTTATACAAAATTTAATAAAATTTAATAGTAAATATTTACTCTTTTTACATTCGAGCCGTGAATAATTCGCAAGTTGGCTTGGTTCATTCCCTCATTATCAACCCTAATCATATTTTCTTAATAAAATTTAATATGTAATTTTTTAAAAAAGCTAATTTTAACTCGACTTTTCTTGAACAAATTATTCTTTTTCTTTGGTCCCATCAAGAAAATAACTTATCGCTTTGATGTGGATAGACAGTTACATTATGCTAAAATTTATGACATATTTTGGTCTTAAAATGAAATACCTTTTACTTTTTAAAAAAAATAGTCCTGTAATTTCCTACCAAAACCAATATGTGTGTGTGTATATATATATATATATATATATATACACACACACACACACACAATTTTAAATTTGTGAAAATAAATTTAAATTTTAAATTTGTGAAAATAAATTTAAATATATTACGGGTGAAAATACCTCAAAATATTAGTATAGAAGTGATGTACCGTATCAAACTCAATTATTAAGGACAACTTAATTTATATATAATTCATAATAAACAATCAATTTTTTTTTTAAAAAAAATCACAAGTCGAATCGGTTTCAGTTAGTGATTGCAACCAACTGAGCTCTTTCACAAACCCAATATGATGACTGAGCTTGGTTTGAAACTTGATTATATTGACTTTAGGTTTGATACAATGGGTTGTGATTGAATACTCTAATATTAGCTTGATAACTTACAAGCTTGATTGATTTATATATAACATTTTATAGCATAGTTAACATTGAAGCTTTTTCTTTTTTTTTTTGTTTTTTGGTCTTCCTAATATCGAAGCTTCAAGTTGACAAAGAAACAACGAAAGTGGTGGGCCTCAAACAAAACCAAGTGCACAGAATAGGTTAGAACCCTTGGGCGAAAGACCAGGAAAGACACCAGGCCCACCCCAATAGAAGTCCAAGCCCAAGTGTGATGAATCTGCCTCAGCCCATAAGTACAAAGGTAACGATCAGATGGCCGACCCCACCCCAAGTGCGCCACGTGTGGGGAACGATGGAAAGTGGAATGAATGGTTCGTTGGTGATTTCTTCGTTCAACGCTTCACCGCGTAAGAAAGCTGCACGATCAAAAGCATCGCAGCCAAATCCCAAACGCAAAAGCATCTGATCAGATCGGAGGGTATTGTCGTTGTTTTCCGATTAAAAAACTTTTTCGATTCCATTTCTGCGATATCGATTTCTGCTGCGGTTGTTGATTCGAGAGCCATGAGTTTCATCTTCGGCAAGAGAAAAACACCCGCGGGTTTGTTCATGTTCTCCTGTCAAAGCATCTGTTGATTATGAATCTGCAAAATAAAAATCTGTGAATTTTCGAATTGGGGTTGCTCAATTTGGATTATAGAGCCATCATGTGATTAAAGCTTGCATTTTTATCCGTTCTTCCGCATAATCACTTTTAGTATCATAAAATCTGTACGATCATCGATGCGACAAATTAAATTCCTTTGATAATTATTCCCTCCTTCTCTGCTTTTTTTTCTCTCTTTATATTTTGGTTGCTGAGTTGCAGATTAACTTAATTATGTTGCAGCTTATTAGTTTTTTTTTCTCCCTTGTTCTGATAATAATTAGAAATTACAATAACTCTATCTGTATATTTGTCAATTTCATCATACTCTGCCGTGTAATCCATTTTTGACGGCAAGGCTGTGTGAGTAAAACATGCTGTCGAGTTTGTTTTGTAATTTTTGTAGCTATGAGAATCAGAATTTTAAGTTTTTAAGGAACTACTAACTGGCATATTAATTTGTCTACTTGATGCAAACTGGGGTACTCTGTGGGAATAATCGCTATTTTCCCACATGCATTTACATATCCTCGAGAGTGCACGTCTTTTGGTTGATAACTTGATATTGTGGAATTCACTATAATTAATTTTTGCAAGCTGAAACACTGTATATTCACTATATTGATTTCGTAGTACATGACTGTAAAGTTGTGACTTTCAGAGCTTTTGCGGGAAAATAAGAGAATGTTGGACAAATCAATTAGAGAAATAGAACGAGAGAGGCAAGGATTACAATCACAAGAGAAGAAATTGATTTTGGAGATAAAGAAAAGTGCCAAACAAGGCCAGATGGTATGTGATTGTGTCTTGATAGTATTAATTTCCTCATTTACTTTAATTTTTGGTTTTAGCATGTTGACTATCCTATGTTAGCTTAGCTGTCTTTTATTGCAGACCTATAATACCTCACCACTGCCCGCTCTGGTGCAAGAGTGGGGTTGGCATTTGCTGCTCATCTGCTTTTTTTTTTTTTTAATGGCAGACGGCCTGAAACTGTTGGCTGCTCAGATAACACCATTTTCCCCCCATATTCTTACTATTTTCATGTACATTGCTGTGTATCTTGCCATCGATACTTGTGGTTGGGGAAATTGTTCTACTTATATTACCATTTGCAATAACTAAGATATGCATATATTCACTTTAATGTTGGGGATTAGACGTTTGTGATTGTCGCTTTTGCCACAAATAACTGCTTCCCCAGTGCTATTGCAGGCTCAAAACTATCCTCCACTTGTTTTCCCAATGGCATCTGTGAATTACTGTCGTAGAACTGGTGACTTTCTGAGTCCTTCCCTCTCCCCAGAAACAAGCAAGGCTGTGTACTTGAATTACGTTTAGAGCAATGGATCAGAAGTATTTAATTTTAAATTTCTGTGGCATTGATATCCTTCTTTCGTTAAATTTAGGGTAATGTGTTTGACACTCCAATTCCATTCTCATTTCTGAAAGTCTTTGTCTATCATGTGACTTGCAACATAATATGAATTAGGAAAAATATGGGACTTCTGTTATTATATGGGTGAACTATAATCAAGTAGTGATGTCATTTCAATGACTGCAATGAGCTTAGATTTTTATGCCAAACCTGATTTTGTCAATAATGCTATGCTTATGCATATCTGTTGTATATGGTTAACTCTTGATTTAGCCATTAAGGTGGGTGGTTTTTGTTTCACCAATGCCATGTTTTTTAATTTCATGTAATGTTTTCCAGGGAGCTGTTAGAGTTATGGCAAAAGATCTTGTTAGAACAAGGCATCAGATTGAAAAGTTTTATAAGCTTAAATCACAGCTCCAAGGTGTATCACTCAGGATTCAGGTATTTTGTAGTTGGTGTAATTGTATCTATTTCTTTGTACCAGCATATATGGTCATTAATAGTTCTGTCCTAAGTCTCATGGCATTTTGTTTTGCTTGGAAAGTGATTAACTGACGAACAACTGCAAAAAAGTTATCAAAACCCATTTCTTCATCTTATTTGAGTGCTAAAGCTGGTTTCTTATGTAATACAATTGTTCAGACTTTGAAATCGACACAAGCAATGGGTGAGGCAATGAAAGGCGTGACAAAGGCCATGGGGCAGATGAATAGGCAGATGAACTTGCCATCATTGCAGAAAATCATGCAAGAATTTGAGAGACAGAATGAGAAGATGGAATTGATGACTGAGGTGATGGGAGATGCAATAGATGATGCTTTGGAAGGGGCTGAAGAAGAAGAAGAAACAGAGGAACTGGTTAACCAGGTTCTTGATGAGATTGGAATTGACATAAACCAAGAGGTATGTTCAATTACTCGTTGCCCATTCAACTTCTAACTTCTTGTTACAGCTGAAACTAGATGACCGAGTCACTGACGAGTTTTGATTTGATGCACAGCTTGTGAATGCACCATCAGCAGCTGTTGCTGCCCCAGCTGCAAAGGCCAAGGTACCTCAAGTTGAAACTACAGGGAATGATGATAGTGGTATAGATAGTGATTTACAGGCAAGGTTAGACAATTTAAGAAAAATGTAATCTTCATGATATATGGACTCCATTTTTACTGGGAAAAGTGGATCTCATTTGTACCATGTAACATAGTTGTGAAATTGTGCCAGGATTTGATGAACTCGTGATTATAAAAAAAATGTAATTTTTTTTTTAAATAAAATTCCCCTTGTCAGTTTTGAGACGTTAAATGGTGCATTTTCTTGGTGCGTCAATTACAGTGCAAGCTGTGGAAATGGGTTTCAAAACCATAAAATGGATGTTGGATATTACCAAAATGGAGTAAGGTCCAGTGAGTTCGAGTAGATGTTTAAAGGACGAGTTTTAAACGACAGAATCCAGCTCTACAAAAAAAAAAAAAAAACGACAGAATCCAGCGACGTGGGTTTTATATTCATCTGTGTTTCGAGTAAGTGTATGTTATTTGCAAAATGTCTTTGCTCCTCCAGCTATCCCTTTTTGTTTACTAGTGCTACGCAATTGTAAAAAAAATTGATAGAATTTAATTAAAAATTACTAAAATTTATAGGTGTTGGTTGGATAAGTTAGAGTGGTAAGTGTCACTCGTGGATTAAGAATTAATAAATATTCTAACTTATTTTAGCAAATATCTGTCTAACCTTTTTTTTTAAAAAATAATTCTATATTTTTTTAATTCTTCTTCTTAATAATTTTTCTTATTATTAAATAAAATTGGTTTTGAATATTTTTTATATTTTAAAATATTAAATATTTTATTTTTTATTTAATACTTATTTTATTAAATATTAAAAAAATTATTAAAAAAATTAGTATGATATAGTAAAACTCAAATGGAAATTAAGACAATGCATTTGCAGTTTCCATGGACAACAAAAACTATTATTTGTCCATTAATTGGGCGAGTTATATATTAATAATGATTAACATTAAAAACATTAATTTTGTAGTTGAAGAGTGGAAGACAAGAATAACTTTCATAATTGATGTGATATACATTAAATAATATAATATAAAAAAATAATTTTATATTTTTTTAATAATATTTATAATTACTAAATGAAATAAGTATTAAATATTTTTTATATTTTTAAGATAATAAATATTTTATTTTTTATTTAATACTTACTTTATTCAATATTAAGACAACTATTAATAATAAATTTTAAAAAGATATAACATTACTTTATAAAAAAATATTTATACCTAATATACTTAAAAGTTCCTCATTCTAAAAATGTCTCAAGTGCACTGGTACCTTATTTGTTGTTGTTTTTTTCCCAGTGTTGAGAGAAGAAATAATTGAGATGCATAATTACAATTAAGAGTTAGGTTGCTCTGCAACTAAAGTAGGACGGATTAAGAATTAGAATTCAAAATGGCCATAAGTGTCAACAAGGAGGGTTCGATGTCGTTGTGGTTGGGATATTACAAAATTCATCATGGGCAAAAGTATTGACATTTGTGGTATGTTGTATGTTTTTAAAGTAATATTATATTTTTTTAACTTCTTTTAGTAATTCTTTTAATACTTATTTAATATTAAATAAAATAAAATATTTAATATTTCATAAATTTAAAAAATATTGAATATTTATTTCATTTAGAAATTAAAAAGATTTTTATTTTATTAGGAAGATTAATAATTATTTGTGTTTTAAATTAAAAAGGCAA
This sequence comes from Castanospermum australe, assembly GCA_019955255.1. NCBI lineage: Eukaryota > Viridiplantae > Streptophyta > Magnoliopsida > Fabales > Fabaceae > Castanospermum > Castanospermum australe. Next base: position 541,854 of record NSJW01000183.1, read on the forward strand.
CACCACAACAGGAGTCCACTTTCTCTCCCCCACTAACCCTAACTTATTTAATAATGTAATAATGCATAACTAAAAGATATATAAAAAGTATTTTACATTGATCAAAATTAAAACTTTCTATCAAGTATGTATGACGAACGTTTTTCTCAAAATGATTTGTACTATGCTGCTTTCTATATCACTAGTTTTCAATGTCTTGTACAATTATTGTTCGCTTTAAAGAATTAGTATATTTAGTTGGGAGAGAGTCCATTGTCACTCATAATTGTTTATTATCACTCTTATTAAGTTAATTTTGATTTGATCTTTCTAAAATACCCTTCTTCCTTATTTATACTCAAACACCACTTTTATATTTATTCAAACTTATAATTAATTATTCTTTTAATTTATTTTAAAAATAAAAATATCTTTTAGCATTAGTACAATGCTAATTATCCCACCAGTCCTTGTCCACAATATCTTTGTTTTTTTCTCTATTCTTTATGAAAATTTTTCATTTTACCTTTTTTTTTTCATAAAAACATATTAGTTCCTCTTTTCACATGAGAAAATAATTGATGAAAAATCAAATTGATAGAAAAAATATAAATGTTGCTGGAATTCATTTTTGAAGGAGATTGCACTGTTGAGAATATTATGACCGGTTGTTTGTGCACCTAAAAAATACTTAATAATTATTTTTTATATGATTATCATATAATTTTTAAATTATTACACACACACACACACACACACACACACACACACATACATACACATAAAAATAAATTAATGTTTGACTAAAAATAAATAAAAAGGATATTTTAGAAAGATCAAGTCAAAGTTTGATAAGAGTAGCAATAGACTGTCACTTAGTTGGGTTCTTGCATTTTAATTTTTTTATGGTTGCTTAATTATAGGAGGAAACAAATAATCATTCAGAGTGATTATTCAAGTTATTTATTTTGGTTTGTATACTCACTTTAAGTAATTATTTAATCCATCATAATGATAATTACAGCACTTAAGAATTATTTAAGTGTAAGTCTCCCTATTTGATGCACCAAACATATTTTTAAGGATACAAGAATAAATTGACACTTGGTATATCTTCATAATAATTTTTTTTTCTTTTGGCCTGCACAGCCAAAACCAAACAAATGCATGCATTTCATTTATGTTACATATTTAATCAATCCCAACAATATGTTCATCAAGTAAACAAACGTATAGACTCTTCATTGCATTAGAAAAGCATACCTCTATTCTTGTATTACAATAAGTATTACACTCAGTGATTAAAATCTAATTTAAAATTTATTATATAATATTTTATATTTAATTTAAATATACTAGCACGTGCCTCTCAATTTATATTTTTTATATTTTATCAAATAAAATTATATATTATAAATTAATATTTATATAAAAAATATATCATTTATGTAAATATATGTCAATACTGATAATAAAAGAACATGCATAGAAAAGTTATAAAGATATTAATAGATAAAATTTATATTATATATATATACATATATATACATATATATATATATAGACACACACATACAGACACACAAACACTAGTATGTACCATGCCTTCTTGCATTTAGGGGAGAGTGCATGTGAAAGGCAGTTTTTTTTTTGGTGTACCAAAGACGGTTAATATGAGAAGATGTGAAATTATTTAACGTGGATAATTAAAAAACATTCATTAATTGAAATATACAATTTTATTTTTTCTTTAATTTATGTTTTAATTAATGGTGATGCTATTTTAAAAAAAATTAAGATATAGAGAACAAATGAAAGAATCGCCGTTATAGAATAGTATAGATGAATAGTTATGCTATTTACGTATTAGCATAACACATTTGTATTAGATAATAGTTTCTCTTCAGACTCTGTCATTTTCTCAAGGAAGAAAACGGTTAAATGCAATAATGCATTTCAACAGCAACAACACCAGAAACAGGGTCTCACCTTGACCCCAATCAATAAAACAAAACAAAGAAGAAAGTTGAAACAAAGAAGAAAATTGAAAGATATGGACACACATGAGGACCAAATGACTGGCCCATATTGAACCAATGAAATTGTGGGAAGACCCCCCACTTCAACTCGATCCAGCTCTTGCCCCTGCCCCTTGCTACTCCAAAGGAGTAAAAGGACCAAAGCGTGATGTGCTTCTGAAGTTGTTGTCACTTGTCAATGTCCCGTCGCAGCCACCAGGCCCCACCCATTTCTCAACTCTAAACAGAGACGCCGCCGGAATCCAGCAACCCATCGCGGGAATTCTCCGCCGCCGTGAAGGGGTGGCAGGGAGGCCCAACCGGTGTTCTGCAAATTGGGCAATCAAAGTGAGAGTAAAGCCACATGTCTATGCAAGCAGCATGGAAGGAGTGCTTGCACCGTGGCAGCTTCCTCACGTCCTCCCCTTCTTCAAAAACCGATAAGCAAACCGGGCATTCGTAATCATCGCCTGCACCTTGTTGCTCTTCTTCTCCCTCTCCTCCTCCTCCTCCTCCTCCTCCTTTTCCCACTCCTTTCTTGTACTTGAAGCTCGAGAGCAAGTTCCTCTGCGAGTTCTCAAAGCTCCTGCTCGCAGCCACCCCCTCAGGCAGCCGATTTGGCCCCGCCCCAGCGGGCGGCGGTTGCGCTTGGCGGCGCCGGCTGCACCGCTTGATGACGATGAGGTTGTATATGGCTAGCACTATGGCTGCGGTTCCCACCACCACCAGGCCATAGTACATGGGCATGTTGGACTTGTTGGCCGAGGGAGAGGGTAGAGGAGGGGGTGAGACTGTGAAGGGGCTTAGAACATCGCCCATTATTTCTTGGGGGGTTTTGGGTGAAATTGGGAGAGGGAATTTGGAGAACAAGTTGGGAGAATATTTTGCAGACAACCTAGACCATCATAGCAAAACCTATCCATGGGTTAGATGATGATGATGATATTGTGCACATTATTTTTTTTATTAAATTAAGTTAAATTATTATTAAGGAGTTAATCTAAAAGCCGTGATGGTTATGTTCTCACTGAAGAAGAGAATGTATATATATATATATATATATATATATATATATATATATATATTTATTTATTTTCCTCCCCTTCGAGTTAAATAAAATATGTCACGGAATATTCACTGTTTTAAGGGGAAGAGAGGACAAAGAAAAGGACCATGGGGGGGTGGTGAACAAAGATGGGTGAGAGTGACCAGAAATGTAGATAAGTCTGCTGTCTGTGTTGCACATTCTATTTCTTTCCCTGCGGACTTGGGAGTCCTATTCTTCAGTTAAAAATCGAAAAATGTGTTGGCTTCGTTTGGATCCATTCAGAAATCTGAATTGTTTCTATTCACTGGTAAACGGGGCTGTGATTTTTTTACTATAAGATTTTCTCTTCATAATGTCTCTTTCCAACAGAGACGTGGTGCTAATTATGTACGAGAATTTTCGAATTTTATCTTCTTTGTTTTCCTCCTTTATCTCATCTTTTTATAATGAAGAATTAGCAAGGAGTGCATTTTTTCTTTGGGTTACATAGCGAGTAGTGCATTTGAGTTGTGAAAAATGACTCTTCCTATTCAATATTTAATGCCACAACTGGTCAGGACGGCACTCGAAATATGAAAGGAAAATGCTACGTTGAGGTGGACGCGTGTTTGGTTTCCACATCATAACATAATTGGAAAAAAAGACCAAAAAAAAAATCTTTATATTTTTCTACAAAATCTTTCTTTTCATAGAAATAAAATTTAATTTGTATTGTCAAAACTAATAAGTGCCGAAAACAAAAGAATTCAATTGGACCAGTTCCCTACACATGTTCTACCTTGTTTTTATTTTCCTTCAATTTGAAAATCATTTATATAAAATTATTGAGTTCTTGACAACGCGTTTTTTGGGTTCAAAATTAGTTATATATCTCGTACGAATTACGATTAAAAACATTTCATGTCTTGAGAGGAAATTGTTTCTATTTGACTGCTATAAGTTGCTATCAAAAGGAAATAAAATAATTAGAAATTGATATACTTGCCGACTCGTTAAAATGAAATGATTAAATCTCACTAGTAAAATAAATATAATTTTTTTTTATATTTAATATGTATTTAAATTAACTTATTTTATGATTAAAACAGTTTATAATTAATTCTTTTTTGAGAAAACTTTAAAGGAAAAAAGCTATTTTTTTAAAAATTATTCTAAACATGCTCCTAATCTAATTAGCATTTTGAAAGTTCGTTAGATTAGACCCGTAGAACCGGTAAAATTGTTAATTTTATTTCATATTACTCTAGGTCAAACTTGAAAATCAACTTAACAGTTTAACAGTTCAAAAAATTAGAGAACTGGACCAGTTTCGAAAAACTACTACAAGACTAAATTTTGGGCAAGATTGTCAACTTTTCTAATGATCCATTCAATTTATAGGACATTAACCTAGTTAGTGTATGTTTGATTGAATGTTTATAAACTGACGGAACGAGTTAGTATAAAAAGAAAGTTTTAATAGAAAAAATTCAAAATTGAGAGAAAATCTATAATTTTATTGAATAGCTGAATAGGATAAAATAAACATAACGTATTTATAGGTAAAAGTATGAAAGCCTAATAATAAGAATCTTGATTAAATGAGAAAAATATTACAATAAAGGCAAAAAAAACTAAACAACCCTAAAATATGCTGAAACGGCAAGTTTAAGTTTTGAAATTAGTCCCAATTAAGTGAACTTAGATGTCATATCGATGAATTTGAAAAGTACTTTCTTTGGATATATTATGAGTTTTGTAAAAAAGATATAGACTTTTAAAGTGAACGGTCCAATTAGGATTTATGGCTTGTCCGCTTGGACTTCTAACGATGAGTCCGCTCCATGAATTCCTCTTAAGCACATGCCATGTCATTGTCTAATCCAACCCACTTTTACCTATCTTAAAATCACTTTTACCTCATAAAAAGATGTCTGAATGTGCGGTGACAAAATTTGATTTGATGCGTGAACCTCATTTGAGCTAAAGTTCTACAGGGTTGCTTATGTGTTGAACTCAACTAGCACATTAGAGTGTTAAAGGCAGGTACAAAAGGTCTCAGCATTCTTTTAAAAAAAAAAAAATTAGTCGTATGCATATTTTCACAATTTAGATGTATTTGTTATTCAACAATTAATTAGATTGTTGATATATAATAATTGTTTTGTTTATGTATTTCCCCATCACATAAATGGTTTTATTTAAATTTGAATTTTCTTAAATCGAAAAATTTTGAAAAGCATAAGTATTGTACATATCTTATAGTTTTAATGTAATAATAACATCAAAAATAAAAAAATGTCATAACAACATTCGTTTCATTTGTACGTTAATGTATAGCAAACAATCATTAAAATGAAAAAAAAAAGTTAATATAGAGAAGGCAAATAAAAACTCATATAATTTTTGGTAATTATATATTTAAAAATATTTTTATTAATACTATTCAAATAACATTAATTTAGTTAAAATTATTTTTTAAATAAATATTTTTAAATATAGATCTCTTCATTATAAATTTACTTTACAGCAAAATTAAAGTAAATTCATATAAAATCAAGTTCTGAAAACGTAATGAGATTTCATAAGTGAATATAAAGAAGGCAAAAAGAAACTCATATAATTTTTGGTAATTATACATTTAAAAGTATTTTTATTAATACTATCTAAATAATATTAATTTAGTTAAAATTATTTTTTAAATAAATATTTTTAAATATATATCTTTTCATTACAAATTTACTTTTCAGTAAAATTAAATTCATATAAAATCAAGTTTAAAAAATGTAATGAGATTTCATATTTTTGGTTGGAGGCCGAGTTAATAAAAATTATGTTAAAAAAATGTAAACTAGTGATTTTTATAAATTTTAAGGGTCATGGCCCCTTCAAAGTATGCGAGGAGCCGCATCTATGTTATTGATTGAACTGATTTTTAAAATAATGAATAAGTAACATATATTTTTTTAATTTTGTTCTTCTTCGTCTATATATAACGAGAAAACTGAGGCCATAAGGTTTTTGAAGGAGCAATCTTTTATTCAAGAGAATCACCAGAACTTGTTGATAATGTGTGAATGAGGGATTTTATGTTATACATTCTAGCAAGCGAACCAAGACCATGAGATGTTCTGTAACCACTCCTCTTGTTCAATGGTTGCTATCATCATGCGTGAGATAGTTGAGAGAAAAGGAAGGGAAGGGAGGGGTGGAGGAAATATATTTTTTTTCTTTGTTTGGATGTTCAAAGTAAAGTAATGAATGAAACTTTCTTTCTCTTATTTGAGAGTTGACTTAGAGAAATAGATAAGTTAGAAAATTGCATTTTCAATGTAATCTTTACATTGCAATCTTATAACACATGTTAAGGCTATATACATATTTTAATGAATATTTAATTTAAAATAAATCTTGTCCTCATGCTTACTTGCAATTCGAGAGGAACAAGGAGAAGGAATGAAAATGCAACCCCCTCCTTCTTCTTTCTTTGATTTGTGTCACTTTTCTCATTACTTACTAATCTCATCCAAATATACTATTAGTTAATGCTGTGTTTGGAAATTTTTGGCAGGAATATCCTCTTTTCCTTGTATAAAGTTCAAGATAAAGTAGATGGAGATTTACTTTTAGGAGCTAAGAGATAAAATTTACGCATGTTTAATGTTATTTGAATGTTTATGTAGGCACACATTTATTTAAGAATTTCTCATCATTTATAGACTTGAGACCACATGTTAAAATATTATATTTAGATATTGTTGTGCTTATATGGTCATCACTTTAGTTAATTTCATTTGAACGTGAAATTTTTTTCATTTTTACTTGAATTTCTAAAACCATCCAATCATAGCATATGTGTGCAATAAAATTTTCATATTTGCTAAAATTATTATTTTTTTTAATGACATTACCGACTGAAAAAAAATCACTATATAAGCATACTATAAAATTTTTATATTTGCTAATTCTTTTTATTTAATGATGCTATCAATTAAAGAAGATGCACTTAATAATATGCATAATAAAATTCTTAATTTATTTAAAGTATATATATGTTTTAAACTAATAAGTAATTTACTCAAGAGATATTGGTATAATGAAATTGAGTTATGCTATCAAGTATGAGAACTGCAGTTCGATTCTTGGGAATTGCATCTCATCGTTATCACTCTCGACTCAAATAGATTAGTCATATGACACGGTTCAAATAAACCAAATCCTATAGAAATATTTCTGATTTATAAAAATAATAATAAATAATTTGAGTAGTAAATTATGAATACGTCAAATTTATAATTGTAATTAACCAAATCAATTTTAAAAGCAAAACTATTAATTAGAAGTTTGAGAATAATTTTATTTGTATCTCTAATATATTTTTTTTCTCACACAAAAAACTAGTAGCGTATATATTAACCTCGAACAAGCGTGCGAGGCTTGATTATATCAATTCACGAAATCAATGAGTCTAAAATGTTTTTATTTTATACATAAAATAAAATAAAATGTTTACCTTATTTTATATATCGAATAATAAGATGTAGGAGTCAAGGGCATACCACCTGATCAGTTTGCAATTTTGCATAGAAGACGAGAAGAGAACTTGATTGGCGTCAACTTGGACTAAACAGAACTAGGTTGCACTATAGTTAAAATCTTACACAAATATGCAAAACTCAACATTTTTCCTGTCTTTTTTGGATTAGTTGCAGAGCTTTGCAAGAAATCAGCAGTCCTTGTGACTAAATATACGTGTTAAATATATAAAATAATAATTTAATTTTAATTTATTATTAATATAAATAAAATTTATATTATTATTTAATAATTCATGAGAATTGACCTTATAATTATAAAGGTCTATTTTTTACCTTAATTATTTGAGTTTAAATTTTAAATTGACGAAAGTTGATTTAAGAAAATAATCTCTTTTTATAGAATCTCTTTATTTCCCTACTTTAACTCCAATTCTCCAATAAGAAAAATAGAGTTTTTCTTTTCTTTACTTAAACATTAGAACAAGACAGGAAAAATGTTTGTTTCGGGAATTTTTTTCTGTGTGGTTTTTGGAATTTTAATTTTTATCTGTTATCATAATAATCAGTAATTGGCTTTCCCTGTTAAACAAACTTTACTTAAAACAAGAAGTTATATTTAAGAAGACAATTATTATAATTTTAAATAAATAAAAGAAAATAAACGACAAATAAAGTATTGTCAAAACGCTATTAATATTAACTTTAAAATTTTTTTCATCTAAATAAATTTCAAATAATATATATGTGTGTGTTTTTATTTTTGTTTTTTGGAGATATCATTATTAATATTTAATTTAAATTAAATGTGACATTGATAAGTACTTAATTCAATAGTTATTATATTTTCATATTTTAAAAATATATTTTACGTTAAAATAAAATATTAATGAATTTTTAAAATTTTTAAACTTAAATTTATTTTATAAAAATTCCAAGTTAATGATAAAAATAATACAATTCATAAAAATTAGTCAAGTAAATAAGTATAAAATCTTACATATACAATAAATTTATATAATTTTTTGATGATATAATATCCTTATATAAATTTTTTTTTTGACATGTTATCCTTATATATCCTTATATAAACATTAAAGTTTTTTTAAAATATTTTTTTACAATTATTACTTGTAAAGTCAACGATATACCATTTTTAGCCATGTTAATGTGTTATTGTTACCCTCACTTGCCATTTGAAATAAACTTCAACCCGGGAATGCACAAACCAGAAATCAGAAATGAAACATTATTGTGGTCTCTTACCTTCTGTTTCACTCGCTCTGATATTTTAGATTCTCCAACGTCTGACATTCACTGTCGGTTGGTACGCTTAAGCAGAGATTCCATTGTGCTTTCGTTGTTTCCCCGAAACATTAGTCTCACAATACTTCTCAGCAGTCATTTTCTCTACCTCTGTACGCGGGATTCTCGGAAAGTTTAAAAATATCCCGGAAAATTTCCCATTTTACCACCTCCCCAGTTGTAGCTGCTGCAAGTTATCCTTTCCTATTCAGTTGTAAAGCTGAAATCTTCGTTTTGCTGATTGCAGCCCACCAAGTTTGCCTTCCATATCTTGGGTTCTAAGAACTGCGTTGTCATGGAAGAAGAAAAAGGGGCAAAGGACGAGATTGTTCTGCGAATTTCGGAACATGAAGAAGCTTTCTATGCAAAGAAGGAAGACAGAGATTCTAGAGGCTCTCCAGCAGCCGAAGGCAGTTCCTATTCTCCTCAGCACAATACCCAGATGGGATCATCGCCGAAACGGTGCAGAGATTCATGTGCTGAATGAACAGAGTTTGAGTATATCAGAAGCGGGATTCAAGTTTCCACAGCAACAGGCTCGGTTTCGCCAGGGGTGAAGAAAATGACACCGGAGACAAGTATACCTATCACCTCCTAATTTTCCGGCAGAATCAATGGCTACACGGCTGTTTTTGAGTCAGTCGGAGCTCTCGAAGTCAAAGTCGAGAATGGTGGAGCCACCATATCCTAGAGACGCTCACTTGGTTGAAGAAAGACCCAAACGATGGGTTCCATTTCATCTAATAGGAATTCTCCTAACGTGGCTTCGACTAACAAGAAAGTTACAGCTACTACTCCAAGGGATGTTCCTGATACAACTCTTATTACCCCACGAACGCCGTTGATTGGGACTTCAGGGGAAGAAGAGGATGATGATGATGAGGAAGTGTACAAGACTGCAAATATTGAAGTAAGCCAGAAATTGGGTGAGAAGTGGAAACTGATGGGTTTAATTGAGCGGTTTGCTTTTGCATTATGGGTTTTTGATTGCAAGCTTGAGTGTCCATAAGTTGCAAAATGGGGAAATTTGGGGTTTAGAACTACGGAAATGCTGTGTGCTGGCGTTGGTTATCCTCTGTGGTAGACTGGTCCCTGAGTGGTTTATCAATGTTCTGGTTTTATTGGTTGAAAGGAACTTCTTGTTTAAAAAGAAGGTTCTGTATTTTGGTCATGGTGTGAAGAAGAGTGTTCAGGCCTTTATATGGTCAAGTTTGGTTCTTCTGTCATGGGGTCTACTTTTCAACCGTGGAGTCAAGAGAACAGGAAAAATTACTAGGATTCTTAATTATATTACTAGAGCCCTTGCTTCTTATCTTATTCGGAGCAGCTATATGGCTAGCAAAAACTTTGTTGATAAAGCTATTAGCTGCTTCTTTCCAATCTACTAGATTTTTTGACAGGGTTCAAGAATCAATCTTCCATAAGTACATTCTTAGGACTCTTTCAGGCCCTCCTTTGATAGTGGCTGAAATGGTAGGGAAGACTTCAAGTAGAGACCAACTGAGTTTCAGGACCTTAATTAGAGGAAATGAAGGGAAGAAAGAACAAGTCACTGATGTGGACAAGCTCAAGAAATCAAACAAGAGAAAGTTTCTGCTTGGACCATTAAAGGATTCATTAATGTGATAAGGAGTTCTGGGTTGTCTACCAATCTACTTTACACCAGAGAGTGTTGATGAAGATGAAAATTAACAGAAAGATAATGAAATTACTAGTGAGTGGGAAGCAATGGCAGCTGCTTATCGAATTTTCAGGAATGTAGCCAAGCCAGGAAACAAGTAACATTATTACCCTCCAAAAAATCCCTGCAATTTTTTTCTGATCCATTTTCTCAGGAATTGTCTCTCTTATTCTCCTATAAACCTTAAATTTACTAGGTACATTGAGAAGGAAGATCTTTTGTGCTTCATGAAAAATGAAGAGGTGGAAAATGTGCTTCCACTATTCGAAGGGGCAGTTGAAACTGGAAAAATAAAGAGGAAGTCTCTGAGAACTGGCTGGTAAAGTCTCATGATTTAGTCTATATTACATTGAATTTGATCCAGAAGCTCTTCAATATGTCTTCTGAGCATTTAAATAGTTTCAGTTTTCAAAGTGTTTCTTTGACAAAAGAAAAAAAAAAGTTTCCTTTACCATTATTGTTTTATCCTAAGAATTGCTTTTCAGTCATCTTAGTTCAGTCATTAACAATATGTCAGGATCCAGTTTGTTTTAGTTTATGTTGCGCTGAAACTTTTGGAGCATATAGATAACTATAATATCCATAAGATAGTTTAATTCCAGCTGGAGAAACCATCTCGGACTGTCAAATTCACTAAACATGGCCAAGCATATAAAACTGTTCTTCACAACATGCTTATGTTTTTTTTTCCCCCAGCAATCAAGTTAATACCCAGTTCATTGCTACAATGTGATGCTCACATATTATTCTGGTTTGCAGGTGAAAGTCTAGTCTACCTTGGACGTAAATTACTTGTACATTCACTAAATGATACCAAAAACTGCTGTTGAGGAGTTGAACAAGCCGGCTTCAGTAATTGTCCTTGTTGTGATCATTATTGTGTGGTTACTTTTAATGGGATTCTTAACTACCCAAGTTCTTGTCTTCATTTCATCTCAGCTTTTACTTGTGGTGTTTATGTTTGGCAATACAGCTAAGACTGTATTAGAAGCTATTACATTTGTTTTTGTGATGCCCCCATTTGATGTTGGTGATGGTTGTGTCATTGATGGTGTACAGGTAGTTTTCAACTCTAACAGCTCTCTTAAGTTTCATGTGACAAAAAGTACCTGACTAATGAATTATACTTAGCAGATGATTGTAGAAGAGATGAACATACTGACTACAGTGTTCTTGAGATATGACAATGAAAAGATATTCTATCCAAATTCAGTTCTGGCAACCAAACCAATCAGTAACTTTTACAGGAGTCCAGAAATGAGTGATTCGGTTGAATTTGCTGTTGAGGTTTCTACTTCAATTGAGAGTATTGGAGCTTTAAAAGCTAGAATAAAAGCGTATGTATTTACCTTTCTCTAACTCTAAATTTTGAGATTGGAAGGCTTTAATTGGATTTACTATGGAGACTGTAACGCATGTAAAGAAATTTAGTAATTACTCCTTGGATGGTAAATGAAAAGCAATACTTCTTTATCTATCTTCTGGGCGTGAGTTCTAACAAATTAAAAAAGGTTGGGTGATCTGGGGTTGAAATAAGTAGTAGACCAGAAGATTACCCGTACTGATATACTATTATAATGCTAATGAATGCTAATGTTCACAATTTGTTTTCTCCTTTCCATTGGGTGTGGGACAGGGGATTGGCCTTCATGTTTTACCTTCCTGATATATAGTTTATTACTTTGTACAGTTTTCCAAGCAAAGATATGTAACCTTCTGTTCTGCCCGCCCTCCCCCCAATAAAATTTCTGAAGACAAAAAATAGTTTTACAATTATTAATAGGAAAATGATTTTGCGAGATGCTAGAGGTGATTGACATCTTTGTGCATTTTCTCCATTTTCATTATGTACTTTCAAGTTACTGAATATGGATATCTTTGCTTAAAATCTTCAGATACTTGGAGAGTAGGCCTCAACACTGGCGTCCTGGTCACAGTGTATTGGTTAAGAATATTGAGAATGTAAACAAGATGAAAATGGGTCTGTATGGTGCTCACACCATAAATTTTCAGAATTATGGCGATGAGAACAACCGAAGATCTGAATTAGTCCTGGAGTTAAAGAATTTTTTTGAAGATTTTAATATTATATATCATCTACAGCCACAAGAAATTCATCTCAGATATGTTGGGTCAGAAGACTTAACGGCACAGACTGTTTGGAGATGATCTCCTTTCATCATTTGGTTTATGCTTTCACTTGATGCAAGTGTGTAGCATTATTTTTCTGTGCTATATATTATTGCAGTTCTACACTAATGTTTGCCTCCAGAGTTTTTCCGGTACTGCATGATTCGAAATTGAGATCAAAGACGGTGTAACAGATTGATGATTATTTTGTTGACAGAAAAGAAGTGAAAATTGGTTTAATGCAGAGTGTTTCCCTGTAAATTAACGAGCTGATAGGGAAGATGTAGTTCAATAGCATTGTTCTTGGAAATAGTAACAAAGACCACACAAGAGCTCCCTTTGTTTAGTGCATGAAAGAACAGAAGTCGTACTCTTGTGGAATTAACAATTCTGAACTAGCAAATTGCATAAAGAATGCCAAGTTGCCAAATAAAGGAAAGGGAAAGAGCTGGCCGCGGGGATAGATTGGAAGGAGAATTGGCGAAGTTCAGAAGTTGAAACATGTGATTTGTTTGTGTTTTTTTATTCATTTGTGAGAGGCACAGTTATTGTTTATGAATCATGAATGTTCTCTCCATGTTGGATTTGATTTTTTTAAAGTGAGTTATTTATTTTAAAAAATAAAATTAACATTTATAATTATTAATAAAAAAATTAATAATTAAGGTTATGAAAATATATATATATATATAATAAATTATAAATTATTAAAATTTATTTTTTTAATTCTATCATAAATAATTATAAATGTTCACTTTATCTTACTTTACTTTAGAATAGTTAAATTCGTTGTTGTTTATCTTGTTTTTATCAGTACATAGTGATATCCGAGCTGTATTGTTTGTTAATAGCATCCATCTTCCATGACATATCTCTGAGCTATTGGGTCAAGAAACCTAAATTTGTGTGTTGAACTGTTTTTAGTCTTTAATCAGGTAAAAAATTGATACTATACGAGGATTTGACTCCACTTTATGTACGGATTTTTTTTCCCTTTTAAATGTATAAATTGACGCAGCTGATGCATAAAGTGCGAGTTCACGCTCGTTCTGTTGCTGTTCAAGTTCTTGGCAATATCAGAAGAGATTTTGTTTTTTAAGTAAAAGGTTATGGGGAATGAGAAATTGACGAGCCCACGTGACCAGGATAATAGCAGGGAATGGGAACCAGCACACCCTATCACGTTGTTGCAATGATATTGATCCCCGTGTCATCATGGCTGCTACTCTGCTTCGGTTCACAAAATTAAGCACCTTCCGCGATTCAGTGCTTGTTTGGATATATTTTATTTTAAAATATTTTTTTAAAATAAATATTTTAATATATTTTAAAATATATTTAGATATAATTTTTTAAAAAATAAAAATTTAAAAAATTAATTTACTTCTGTTTTTATAAGGTAATAGTCTTTACTTTTTAAAAAAAAAAAAATAATTTTTAATATAATTTTATTATAATAATATCTTTTATTTTTATTAAAAATTATATTTTATATTATCTCTATTTTTTTTTATAAATCCTATTTACATAAGATTTCCTAAATAATTATGTGAATAACATTTTAAACAACGTAATTTTAAGTCATTGTGTCGTAATATGTTAAATCGAATTTTAATTTCAATAACTATACCATTTAAAGAAAGTAAAATAGAATAATATTAACAAAATATTATTAAATTTTTAGGTATATAATTATACATGTTTTTATTACTTTACGTCTTATTTTTTATGATGCTGTTACTATAACATATTTGAAAACTTAACCGTCCCTATTATGCTAGTATTTTATCATACCTTACATATTATAACTCATCATATTTTATATTTAAATGTCTTTTTTAATAATCTTAATATAAATAAAGTGCTTCTATTTTTTTTATTCAAACAAACTTAAAAGTCTTTAGTACTTCTTTAATAATGTATTTAAATATAAAATTATTTTTTCTTAAAAAAATTATTAAAATAGGATGTGTAAAAAATATTTTTTTTAAAATTTATCCAATGACTAGAGCTTTTTGTTTTTTTATTTGGGTAATAGTATTTTATTATTTATTTTTTTTAAAAAAAATTTAAGAATATTTAATATATTTTATTAGTCTCTCTTATTTTTTTATTTCATAATTATTTTTTTAATTTATTATTTGTTATTATTTTTTTAAACTTATTCTCTTTCTTTTTTAATAAGTTAAAAAAATAATAATTAAAAATAAAAATTAATAAAATATTTTAAATATCTTTAAATTTTTTATTTTTAAAAATAAAAAAACAGATATTATTATTCAAATAAAAAAAAATGAAAAACTGACTAACATCTACCCGTACGAAGATGTTAGCCGTTCCTATATATATATATAGCAGCTGCTTATCGAATCTTCAAGAATGTAGCCAAGCCAGGAAACCGGTGAGTTGACCTCCTTAAACAAAGTCCCTGCAATGTTCTTTTTATGCATTCTTTCTGAAGCTCAGTTTACTGGCAAATGGACTAGGACCACTAGGTACATTGATGAGGAGGATCTCTTGCGCTTTATGACAAAAGATGAGGTGGAGAATGTGCTTCCTCTATTTGAAGGAGCTGCTGAAACTAGAAAAATAAAAAGGAAGTCTCTGAAGAACTGGCTGGTAATTTACCATCATATTGTATATATTTCCTAATCCACAAGGTCTAGAATTTGAGATTTAAATAGATTCAAACAGTTTTCTGTATCATCATTATCAATCCTAAATTATGCTTTACCTTACATAATTCATGATAACATGAACTTTTATATCGCTATAGTGTCATAAGATAGCTTCATACAAGTCCATTTAGCCGTGTTGGGTGTCTCAAATTCATTTTTTAACTGCATATAGGTTTTTACCCTGGTACAAATTCTCAAGCATATAATTTATTCTTCAGCAAATGCTTTTATATTTTCACGGTAACAAATATGATTCAGTTTAGGGCTAAAAGCATGACTTTTGCAATACCATTTTTGTTTTCAGGTGAAAGTCTATCATGAACGTAAATCACTGGTGCATTCCTTAAATGATACCAAAACAGCTGTCGATGAGTTGAACAAGCTTGCTTCAGTGATTGTCCTTGTTGCGATTGTTATCGTGCGGTTGCTTTTGATGGGATTCTTGACAACACAAGTGTTTCTCTTTATTTCATCTCAGCTATTACTCGTGGGGTTTATGTTTGGCAACACGGCTAAGACCGTGTTTGAAGCCATCATATTCGTTTTTGTGATGCACCCATTTGATGTTGGAGATCGTTGTGTCATTGATGGGGTACAGGTAATATCCAACTCTTTAGGAGCATGTTGAGATCTGCCATCAGTTCTAGCGACCAGACCAATCAGCAACTTTTACAGGAGCCCAGAAATGAGTGATTCAGTTGAATTTGCCGTTTATGTTTCTACCTCAATTGAGAGTATTGGAAGTTTGAAAGCTAGAATAAAAGCGTATGTCTTTCATTTTTCTCTAACCTTAACAATAAACTTTAAGACTGAATCAATATTATTGGGTGAACTGTGGAGAATCTCTTGGATGTTAAAATGTTATAGGAAAATATGGTGTAGTTATTGTTATGCTCATTTTATTTTTCTGTTATTTCCATTTTTCTATTTGAGTCAGTAAAAGAAGATTCTAGATGTTGATGAGGTAGCTAGTACCACCTATTATATAGGGTGAGAATGATGAATGTACAAGCATATATGAAATCAATCAAAACTTCTCTCTATCACTTATCTATTTGCGCATTTTATTCATTCTGCATTTGCTTTTAATCACCGGAGGGGGGTTTCTATCACTTGCTTCTCCCTGGTTAATTGCACTAAACACTCTCGGATTCTTAGCAATCCCTGGGAATTCTACCTATCACTCATTTTTCCTGTATCATTAAAAAAAAAAAAATTCAGACTTTCTGCCCTTGAATGGGGTATGAAAAGCAATACCTCTGATTATCCTCTGGGCCTGAGTTCATGGGGAAACAGTTGGATGATCTGGGGCAGTAATCCTCGGTTCATGTGTTAGTGTTATACAAAGCAAAAGCATGTCTTCTCATCATCAATAGAAGTTTACGTTGCAGCAGATTCTAGAATATTACCAGTAATATGTTAATATAATGATGAAGAGTGCTGCTAAGCTCAATTAATGATTCCTTTTTATTCATCTTTGTATTGGGTGTGGGGCTGAGGGTTTGACTGCATATTCTACTTTCCTGATATACTTCATTACTTAATTATGGAGAGGTACTAAAACTGATTGCTTTCCATGTGCATTATCACCACCATCATTTGGTGAAGTTACAATGATTTGTTAAATTATTAATTTCAGATACTTGGAGAGTAAGCCTCAACACTGGCGTCCTGGGCACAGTGTAATAGCAAAGGATATTGAGAATGTAAACAAGTTGAAAATGGGTCAGCATGTTACTCACACCATAAATTTTCAGAATTATGGCGATAAGAACAGCCGAAGATCTGAATTATTTCTGGAGTTGAAGAAAATTTTTGAAGATTTTAAGATTAAATATCATCTGCTGCCGCAAGAAGTTCATCTCAGTTATACAGGGCCAGCAGCTTCAACAGTGCAACTGCAGCCAGTATGGAGATGATCTGTATTCATCACTGTTAATCTCTTTTTGTCTGATGTAAGCATGCAGCATTCTTGTATTCTATTCATGCAGTTTTAGAATAATGCCTGCCTCAGATTCTACTGTACTGCATTTTCCAAAAATGAGATTAAAGATGCCAATGACAAAGTGATGATCAATTTATACATCAAAGAAATGAAGATTGGTTTATGCCCTTGTGTTAAACCATTCGGTTTGGTTGAACATTTGTGGTCCACTGTATGGATTAAGGGGCAGATAGGACACCAATTGCAATGTCATTGTTCTTGGCAGGTGCAAGAAGACCACACCAAGAGTTCCATGTGTTCTGTTACAAGAAAGAACAAAAGCTGTGCGCTGCTTTTTCTACTCTTGTGGAAGATTTGATATCAGGCTGGTTTGCAGGTCTTAGCTGCCACCAAGTGTATGAAGAATCTCAATTTGTTACCTTTTTTT
Organism: Castanospermum australe; assembly: GCA_019955255.1. Lineage (NCBI taxonomy): Eukaryota > Viridiplantae > Streptophyta > Magnoliopsida > Fabales > Fabaceae > Castanospermum > Castanospermum australe. Next base: position 559,579 of record NSJW01000183.1, read on the forward strand.
TTCATATTCCTTTGTAAGAGGTTGAGTTATGGTTATGATTAATTTGTTTCATTCCACGATTGGAATGTAATACTGATACCTTTCTCCCAGCTAACAAAAGCTATTTTTGGGCAGCAAATGCTCACATTGAATAAGGTAGCGCTTGGAGTCATAATTATATTAGCAATGGTGATTGATATAAGAGGTGGTGCTGGTAAACTCATACCTCATGTTTGAATGGAAGATGATAAAGGTGGAAAAAATGAAGAATAGTATGATTTTGAGAGTGGTAGGTCCTTCACAAGATTAGGTTCGCAAACAGCCCACAAGTACAACTAAATTTCTGGCCTGGAATTTAATAGCCTGCTATATCCGAGCTTAATTTCATTTTGTTTACTCGTTAGAATTTTCTCTCTCAATTTTTTGTTCATCCAAATAAGAAAAATGTGTGATAATAGGCTAAGCACACAAGAGACTTAAAGTTCTAACTTTAAAATAAACAATCGTTGAGATAATTTTTTGATTAAAACTCAGTCACAATAGTTTTAAAAGTATTAATTTTACAATAATATTTATAAAAATATTTTTATCAAAGACAAAATAAAAAAAGAGAAAATTTTAAATTTTATTGTTTTTTCGTTTTTATTTTCTTTCTCTTAAACCGGAATTGAGTACCTCAAGATTAAAATTTCGATGAACAATGGGTGATTTTGATTGGGCCAATAAGATAACCTTATCCATCAATTTCCAATGGGGAAGCTGCCACGTCGGACAAAGGCAAAGATGCCAAAAATTTCGACCTCTCATTCCTCCCCAGCCTTCGCCACCGTCTCTCTCAAAACACAACACACCAAATCCATTTCCTCACTCTTCACAGAAGCTTCAGGCAACTAAACAATCAGCAGGGGAAGAAGAAACAAGAAAGGAATGGCTTCAACTTCAGCACTTTCAATGGCTATGCCACTAACCTACGCCGCCCACAAGAGGGCGGCGCCCAGCTCTGAGGCATTCCTCAAGCCATTGCCTCTGCGGCCTTCGAAGGCCGTGGTAGCAGCGTCGAAACCCAACGGAAGGCTTCAGTTTCAGGTGAGGGCCTCCATGAAGGAGAAAGCTGTGGCGGGACTGACGGCGGCTGCATTGACGGCGTCGATGATGGTTCCGGATGCGGCTGAAGCTGCCGTTTCACCTTCTCTCAAGAACTTCTTGCTCAGCATCGTGGCCGGTGGAGTTGTGCTTGCGGTCCTCGTTGGCGCCGTGATCAGTGTCGCCAATTTCGACCCCGTCAAGCGAAGCTGAGGAAACTCGAGGCCCTGTGGGAATTTTTAGATTTTCTCTCTCATCATGATATGTATCTGTAATCTTCTTCGGTAATGAATTATGTTGTGTGTAATATGTTACTCTTGAGCTCCACTTGAGCAGAAGCTTTCCAATTCGTGAAATGTAATTTCCGTTTTGACACATCATAGAAACAAGTTAATTACATGTTAGATTACCTTTCTTAAATAATCCAACTATAAGGAACTTTCACTCGAGAGTAATACCATGCCCTCTGCAAAACACTCATGTAAAATATTTTAGAACATTCGTATATCAAGGCATATCCACCACAAAGAGAAACGAAAATTCAGAACCTGAATTAATGGTATCTAAATCTAGGTTTTGCAATGGGCATACAAATGACTCAGTAACTCATAACCACCAATGACCGGTTCTATTTTATCTTGTACGCTAATACTAGTTGGTATGGCTCATCGCATGAAAAGACACTGAAACCAAGTTACAATTATTGCTTACGAAACTATGAAATCAAATCAAGCATGTATCTACTCTCTGAAGAATAATTAACCTTATCAGCCTTGACTACTGTAATCTTCAACCTCCGTTCATCGCCATACAATTCCTCTTTAATTTTCAGCCTGAACACAAACTGGTTGAAGAGTCTACTCTTGATTATTTCTCCAAAACTCTCATCATCTTCTTGTTCATACTTCAACAAGTACAGCTCCTTTGCTGAGTAACCCAAAATCTCTTCCCCTGATTCCTGGAAAGCAGTTACCCAAGTTATTCCTGTATGATCCAGAATTTGAGCTTGAAGAAGGTAACGGAAATCACACTCCTCAAACTCTTGGTTGCATCTATCACATTGCCATCTCGTGTTTCCTGACCTACTCACTTTCTTATTGCACTGTCGATCACCAATCATCAGAGGGCAAGCCGTGTAACAAAACGTATCTGTCTTGATGAAAGATATGGTTGCCCTCACTGTTATCCAGTCTGGCTTATCTGACCGCCCCAGACCTTCATCCTTGATCTGAGACACAGTTTTACGTATCACATTGTTAGGTCCTCCAGGCATAATGTCCCTAGAAATTGATAGAGAAGCAGAATCTTTTCCCACTCGATCAAACCAGTCTCTTAGGCTATGAGCCTCAGGGAAATCTGGATTTATGAAAAGCTGGGTAGAAGAAATAGTCCCTATAGATTTTCCACTGAAGTCATTAACCTTCCCAGCTTTGACTGCCAGAATGGGGAAAGACCCAGCATCTACCATGTCTTGCAGCTTTTGTCCTTCCCTGTTGCAGAATTCGCCCCAAAGAGTTAGCTCAACACTCCTGCCAGACCAGTCCTTTAGATTCAAAACTCTTCTTTGAGTTTCCATTCCGTTCTTCCTCAAGATGGGAACTGATGGATTCACAGATGTCACAACCCCAATAACATCAAGGATGGAGTTACTGTCAACATTCTCGATATCACTGATAGGCCTGAAGGAGAACTGCTGTCTAGGTATAGAACCATCTTCATCTGCGCAAAGCTCAACTGTTGAAGTTAAATCCAAAAATATTTCCCATTCATTCTTCAAATGGTTGAAGTTCTTCTGTGCAGGTTTCAAGCTACCTTTGGATATCAAGTAAACTCTACCAACCTCAATTGCATCATAGAAGCGATCAACAACAGCATTAAAGCAGGTTACTCGTATTTCACCTCCATCAGAATCAAGGAGATCAAATGAAAAGACTTTCCCATCTCCCCGAGCATTATTATAGCGGCGCAGATCCCCTTTTGCAGTTACCCTTGCCTTTATAGCCCACCGACCTTGATAAGGATTTAAAGCAGCTATAGGAATGACGCGTGCTGGTGCCTCATTTTTCACAATTGCACCATGGCCTTTGTAAACTGGAGGTGGTTGGTATGGAGGTTGAACGGTTGGCCGGAAATTCTGCACATTATGACTAGCATTTTGAGCAGACAGATTATTATTATTACCCCTGGATGAGTTCTTCACAGTGTTATTAGGTAGTTCTCTCTGAGTTGGTAAATCAGATCCCACAGATGACTTTGGATTCCCAATGATCTCACAATCTGGCATTATAGTTTCCATGTTGAGCACCACAATAATCCTGTACAAGGAGCACAATGTCACACTCCATGCCAGGGCCAGCACCACCAGGACAAATAGACATAGAGTGCATTTGGATACACTTATTTTTTTTTAAAAAAACACTTTTATTTAAGAAAAAAAGTACTTCTATATATTTTTAAGTATGCTTGGATGTAACTTTTAAAAAAAAGAGAAGTTAAAAAAAAGCTCATTTATCACTTTTTTTAGAACCTTAATGACCATACCACTTAAAAAAAAAGTAAAATAGAACAACATTAGTAACATGTTGTTAAGCTTTTCGATACATAATTAGACATGTTTTTATTGTCTCATGTCTAGTTTTCCATGATACTGTTACCATGACATATTTAAAAACTACACCGTTGCCATTATGCTAGTCAATTTAATCATATCTTATATATCATAACTCATCGTATCTTGCATTTGCATATCTTTTTCAGTAATTTTGATATAAGTAAAGTGTTTTTGTTTTTTTTTATCCAAATAAACTTAAAAGTCCTTTTATTATTTGAATGTATTTCTTAAATATTGTATCCAAATGCAAAATTACTTTTTATTTAAAAAAAGATCTACTAAAAATAGATCTATAAAAAAGTACTTTTTTCAGAAGTTTATCCAAACGAGCCCATAGAAGTATATAAATTTAATTTTATAGTAAAAAACCTAATGTTGAAGAGGCTAGATTCCATCTGTAACATGTTTTTAACTCTTTAGCATCCATCTATGCAAACACTTAAACAACCAATGTTAAGGTTTTGCCAACCTACAATGGGGGATGTAATTCTTTTAGTCTCCCGAATATGAACTGACGGACCTTTCTCATGTTTTTCTCCCCAAAATTACACTAAAAAGAAAGTGAAGGAAAACCGAAAATTTGCGTGCAAAATTCAACTATTTTTGTGAATTGTGAGGGACTGCAAAATCAAGCCAAGTTTTGCCCAACAATACCAAGTATTTCGAATGGAAGAGCAATACAAGTAATTCCTAATCCTAAAACGACACCAATATAGTATCTGATTTTCAACCAGATTAAATATTCAATCACACAGAAATTAAAATTTGCATCAAATTCATCATCGCAACAGTGTTAATTTTGACTATAATTAAAGATCACGAGATTTGAATTGGTAATTATAGAAATAGATGGAGGAATGAGGGAGAGACTGACTTGCGGTTTTGAAGAGGAGAGCACATATAGTCGATCAGCTGAACAACGGAACCTTTCTTAACTCGGCCGGTTCGGACTCGGTCGTTGAGCTGAGTGGCGAGCATAGCGTAGTGAGTGGAAACGGCATCGGAAAGCAAAAGACGGTACCTCTCCTGCTGCTGCCTGTTATTCGAGATCAACGTGATGTCCAGAACCTGCACCAGCGGCTTCGAGTTCAGGTCGCCCGCGACTATCGCCGGGATCGCGTTCGGCGTGAGATTCACCGACATACTCTCTCCGATTCCCAAACAAACTCGAAGCCGAAAATGGAAGAGAGAGAGATGTTTTGGAGGGAGCGGAGGAAGGAATCCGCGCCTGACCCGCAAAAGGAGTCGGGTAAAGATATCAGATTTTGACGCGTAGGGGCTGACGAAAATGCTATAGCCAATTCACAATTACAATTATACCCCTGCGGCTGGTTTCCTTCTGCCACGTGGAACTCTCGCCTTGCTAAGCTCCACCATCTTACTCACATTCAGACCCTTTACTCCAATTATGGTATGTTTCTTTTTAGATTTTTTGAACGCAAATGGGTAGTATAAGAGCAAAAGAACATAAAAAAAAAATTGCAAAATAACATGAGAAAATGCGAAAAGTAGTGTTTGCTTTGTCAGGTGTATTTTGATCGCTCCTTATATTTTATAAATTTTAATTATTTATAATGAGATTCAATGTGTAATAAATAACTTTTTAAGAACGCTGTTATTCTCAAAAATTAAATATATTAATTTATTTTATATTTAAAATAATTTATAATCAAAAATTTTTAAAAAATAATTTTTTTTAAAAAATAACATATTCCTAAATACTTTTTTATTGAATTAATTAATTTAGACTTAACGTGTCATATTACATTTTGCTTAAAATATATTTTTGCAAAACGGGAGATTGTTAAAGATGTTTAATGTTTAGGCTTAGATATATGAATCTAACAGTAAGCCATCGGGGTTGAACTAGTAGTAGAAGATTTTGATAAATTGTGAGAAATTATAAGTACAAATTCCTGTGCCATCATTGTAGAAAAAAACACTGAATATGGGCTTCATATAAGGAATGATGCACCCTTAAGATCATTTACAGAAGAAATTTAGTCTCTTCTAAATTTCTAATGCACAGATTGACTCAAAAAAAAAAAAATTTTTATGGTACAAACCAACAAAATCATAAAATAACAATTAACATTTTAAATTTTTATAAAATACAAATAGATAGATAATATATTAATGATATTATAAATATGTGACCTCACTTCAATAATTTTTTTATTAATGATTATCATTTGTATTTCATTTTCTGCAGTAAACTTATACTATAAAGATCTCGATAATCTCATGGCACCACAATATGGAACGAAACAGATAAAAATTTAAAATGTCTTTTTTATTTTTTTTTATTTTTTAGAGTTTGATGTCAAAAATATTTTCATCAATTGGTAACAAAAAAATTAAAAATATTGTTCTACATTTGATATGCATTCAGAAGGAAAATATTTTTCTGATTTAAAGAGGAAAAAGTAACTTTCAAAATGCATAGAGAATAGTCTTTCTAATCTCAATTGAAACACGAATTGGCTCAATAATACTTCATAAAAAAAAAACTTTTTGGTAACAAAATGTTGTCACCCGAAACTATTTGTTGGAAACATATCTTTATCTAAAAGTATTTTTCAAAAAAACTTATTTCTATTAAAAGCATTTTTTATTATTACAAAATGAAGCCTTAATAATCAATAAAGTTGTGACTCAAATGATAAGAAAACTTAAGATAAGTGGTTGAGCTAGGAGCATAAAAAACACACTAATGAAGGAGGTAGGCTAAATGTTTAGATTAGAATGTGAACGGACAAAGACTTCCAATTTTTATATTATTAGATGTTAAAGTTTAAAAAAATAATTAGTTTTTTTGGTACATAAAAATAAACCTAACTAAAAAAAAATTTAGTATATTAAAAACAATAATCACTTTTAATTTAACAATTTTCATTCAGTGTAACTATTGACCAATTAATTAAAAATAATTGATTTTTTTAATAAAAAAATATAATTTTTAACATTTTACAAAAAAATAAATGTTCTATAATTTTATTATTTTATCATATTTTATTTAATCAATAAAATTAAATTCTCTTTCTTTATTAAATACATATTTTTTATTAATCTATATGTTTATTTAAATGGCTCTTGTTCTTTTTTATCTGTCACTTAAAAATAAAAATTTATTTCATTTTATTTGTCATTTTATAAAATCATGGAAGTTTTATCTATTTTTTTTTAAAAGTTTATCCTTTAGATATATTAACGAAGGAAGAGAATGTTAGTGATGTAAATAATAGTGAATTGAGTATACAAATAAAAGGACATTTTAATCAAATATAATTTTTTTCTTGTAAATAATGATATTTAATGACTTCTTTAATTATTTTGCAAGTACAAATAAAAAGTAACAAAGAGAGTACATTCTAACATTTTCTTTTTTTATTAAATTAAATAATTTTACATTAAACCATAAGATCAAAATGGAATGAAGGGAATTATTCCAGTATTCATCTTTTTTTTTTATCGATAATTAGGCTAATTTGTCAAACTTTGTTGTTAGTTTATTTTTTACGCTTCAAGCACTTGCTATGAAAAATAAAAATTAATAAATGTTTTAAAAATTATTTAAATATGCTCTAGGGAAACAAAAAAAAAAACTAGAATATCGTAGCCATACTTTGAAATGAAAGGTTGAATATTGGTGTCAGTGTTAATTCATCCTAACCCTTCCAAATAAGTACACTTTCTTCACAACTTACAGCCGCACTCTCAAGCTTCCATTTCCAATTAGTCCCATTCCTCCCAGCCCTTACCAGAACCCCAAACATGATGAGTTTTTTCAACCTGCAGGTTTATCCCACCGTGCACAGCATCCAGAGCCCCCTCAACAAAATATCAAACACTTGGAGACTAGCAAGTGCCAGTCGATAAACATTGAGGACACCAATGAGGCTGCAGGCAAGGTTCGCAAAAGCCCTTTATCTGTCTCAACGGATTGGATCATGAGAATTTGTCTTAGAAATTGTCCCAATAATTTGAATCTGCTCAACTGCAAGCATGTATTGAATCTGCTCAACTAAGAGTGATGAGGGGTTTAGATAGTTTGGAGAAGATTATAAGTTCAAATTTCACTCATCATTTCATTCAAAATATACATGCTTCTTTCCACGTCAACAAATTCTTAAAAAAAAAAGAAAAAGATACATGCTTCTTAACTAGATTGTTTGCGAGAGAGACAGAGAGAGCTTCGTAATGTCCAGTACATAATTTAGACTAAGTTTAACAGCTCTTTATATTTCTGATATGGATCCCTTCGCAGTGCATGCACATGACGATGTTGGACTTAAGGCCTAGGTGTCACTGCAAAATCCACGTCCGCGAATGAACTCCACATTCTCTTCTCTAATGACGGTAGTCTCGTTCGTCAGCCTGCAACAAAGTAAAGGATGCACTCAATATATGATCCACACCCATGAACCTATTCAATTCATCATATTGATCAAAAATGCTGAAATTCATATAATATGTGTGTGTGTGTGTGTGTGTGTGTGAGGATTACTGACAATGTTCGCAAGGTCTTGTTGAGGACCGTGGATGCTGCGATGAAAGCACCATCAAGATAGCGTAGTTTGCCCATGATTCTTTCACCTATTCTTCGGTCGAGTTGCTCAGAAGCCTGATATGATGCATTTAATGTATAGCCAAATATTGCACGCATCAGTTAGCTATTGGATACATTGATTTAGAAACATTGTCAATTATACATTTTTCACTCTTTCCTATTCCAATTCCACTCGTTTCATTTTCACTTTCTAGTAAAATGGAACGAAGGGATTGAGAAGGAGCATCTGTAATAACAAAACGTTGTTTTTTCTGAATATTTGTTTTTGTTCTTAGTCTTACCAGAATCCATCCACATGAATCTGCATAGGATGGCTCATGAGCAGCGTATGCAATGACATTGGCAAGAGAGTCACAATCAAGATTCCCATCAATTAATTAATTATCAAAACCACATATTAATGGAGAGCAATGCATCTCTAGTAGTGGCTAGGGTTTGAGGAAAAGTGGTGCTTAATTAGTGCTTACAACGGAAAACTTGCTTGATGGTGTTGTATATTGGCGAGAATACATTCTTGTGAGAGTGAACTCCCGCAGGACCAGCCTGCACATATATAAAAAGGAATTATGTTGAGATTTTGTGTCAAGTCAGTTTTGAATTTTTAACTAAGTGAGTGGCCAAAATAATTTCCAAGGGACTAGCTAGGGCTTCATTCTTTCGAGTTTTTTCAATTAGAAAACGAACAGAGAAAAAATAAACAAATAAAGATTTACTTGAGTGACAAATATGCCACCCTCTTTGAGCATAGGTTTGGCAACTTCCTCATAAAATGATTTCGTATAGAGGTTGTTGCTAGGCTCGAATTCATTCGGGTCAGAAAGGTCCCCAATGATAACATCAAACTTCTCTTCAGAATTTTCTAATTCATTCCTGTACGTAATAATTAGCTTTTGTAAGAGCAAACCATATATAGTATATTAGCTCTCAAGCAAGTCATCATTATTAATCCCCTCATATTACCTTCATTCATACTTAAATGCTAAGTTAGAAAGGAAGTGCAATAAATATATATTGCATCTGTGTAGCTCAGAATGAAATAGCTCATGAATGCCAGCAAATTTAACTGGTACTTGTAGTTGACGGATATATATAGGAACTCGAGATTTTTAGAAAATAGAAAATTATCTTCTGTTGAGTTATTTAACGAAAGAAACAAAGAAGGGAGAGTGAGATTGAAAAATAAAGAAAGAATTACTCACTTTGCACTGTTGTAAACAATTTGAAGCCTCTGGTCATCAAAGGCCTCACGATTTGCAGTGATATGCCGGCGGCTCAAGTTTACAACTTCCTGCAATTAATAAGCACGAATATTGAACTCAGGTCAGTAACGGTGTAGCAATATATATATATATATATATATATATATATTTTTGTAAACCAATAGTATTGCCACAAAGTTTACCCCGTTTAAACTGTTTTATAAGTTTAATATCTATGGACCAAGAATTTAGTTCTCATGCTTAAGGATATAACTTACTTCCGCTACACTAATACTTCGTATGCATGGTGTAGCAATGGGGCTCAAGGTTTCTATGAGCAACTTACCCTGTTGATGTCGCAGAGGATCACTTTCTCAATATCCTTGTGCTTCAGGACCTCTCTTGCAGTCGAACCTTGGACTCCTCCCATGATAAATACAGTTTTGGGTCTGCTCTTAGGCAAAAAAATAAATTAAAGGAATAACATTACATATATATTCGGGCATTATTTGGTTACAAAATGTAAATATTTATTAAAATTAATTATATAAAACCATTGAGAGATAAAAATGTTAATGCGTACTCATCATGTATAAGAGAGCTGGATGGGCCAAGCTCTCATGATAAATAAACTCGTCCTTTTCAGTATTCTTCAATTTCCCATCAATCACCAAAGCCTACATAAAATAGAATAAATAAATAATGTTCAATTAACTTATATTGCTTGATAATTTAAATTGCTCACGTTGAGTTAATTTCTGTATTGGTAAAATAGACAGTTTCATTTGAGATAGGTTTAAGCCAGTATATATGGTAGGCCAAGGAGATGGTCCGGTGGTTAAAGAAGTATGCTTCTTATATTGATTAGTTGAGTTCAAACTTAAAGCTATTATTACTTAAAGTAATTAATTTTTTTAAATACATCAATATGAACAATGTACGTTTAAAATTATTTAAAAAGACACTTAATTTTAATTAACGTAAAAGTTAATTTGAAAACACTTTTATCATTCAAACAATTAAATATGATAGTGACATAGTTTATCAAATGAGATCAAGAACAGTGGTGGGTCCTACTTGTTCAGGTCATGTAGAATTATTTTTAATTAAATACGCACAGTTGTGATGTAAAGTAATTTAATTAATGTGACATTCCAATTTCAATGTCTAATAAAACAGAATGGTCAACTTTTCTCTAAAAGAATTTATTGGTGAGTCGACAAATTTATGTTTGAAATTTTTTAAAATTAGCATCTCGATATGCGTGTTTTGACCCGAGTAAAATGTAATGATAAACTAACGAACTTGTATATCGTATCTAAAAATAATTATAATGGTAAACTAACATGATTGAATCTAAATAAAACATAACAAATCATTTAAAAAAAACTTGTATCTTTGTAGGATAAATCTACTTACCCAAAAATGTCCAACAAAATATAACGATAAACTATCCAATTCATATTCATACCAAACAAAACATAAAACATAACGATAAACTAACGAATTTGTATCCATACCAAACAAAACATAACATGCTAAAAAAAAGATTAAAAAGTGATTAAGGTGATGAATGAATTGAACATGCAAGTTATAATTTTTATCACAGATACAAGGTAACACAACAAAACTAAGATATGCCAACAAAATTACAAACCTTTCCCAACCGTTTTGTATCAACAACAGTTAGAGCTTGGTATTCACTGGTTCCCACATGCACAACACTGAGGAGAGACCCAAATCATGAGGAGATCAAATAAAATTGGGAAAGAAATTAATGGATAGATTGGATGAATTAATGCATAATAAAATGAAGTGAATTACCTGTCCAAAGACAAGCACCATTTGACATCAGGTTTTGGTTCCTCCTCGAAGCAGTCAGCGACAAGCACCATTTGCAGAGGGATATCATCAGCCTCGTCATCCTCCTCGTCCTCATCATCACGACCATTCCTCTGATAATTTTCCGTGAGTCCACCAAACATCCCATTTACCTGCTGAAACTGGCCATTCCCATTTTCGTTTTGATAAAATGGGAAAAGCAAAACAATGAAAGCACCCAACAATGACCTCAACATGCTTGCAGATTCTACACTCTTACTCTCTTTTCACTCTATCCCAAAAATAACCAATGCTTTTCTTGCAGATGAGAGGGTCACTTCCTGTGTATGTATTTATACTTACGCACCAAAGGGAGAAGAAGAGGTGAACTTGGAATTGTCTTGAATTTTTGCAGCTGGGTTCCACATCCAGAATTCCAGATCAGATTTTTTGCATAGGGGATGGAGAAGCTATTATTCCGTGCTTTGGTGTATAGACATGGCATTCATCAGCAATATTGTCTAATAAGAGATTAATCTTTCATGAATTATTAAATATTTATTAATCCTCACAATAAATATCGAATAATTCATAAATTATGTTATTAAGAAATTAATAAATAATTAATAATTTAGTAAAATATTAATATTAAAAAAAATTTCTTTTGATAAATTAGAAAGATGTGTAAAGAATGGTCCAGTTTGAACCATTCAAAATTGAAACGCATATAAGAGTAACGTGCGTTTGCACATAATGTGACTGTATCGGAAGGATTGAACGGCCTACTTTTGATGTTTTTTAAGCATTGAGGCCCCAGTACGGAAGAAATTACTGTATGTCTTCAGAGTATTGATAAATTCGTATTTTAAAAACTATCTCTATCATTAGCTTTAAAAAAATTAATATATTTTTTATGTTAAAAACTTAAAATTAATAATAAAGATACATCCGGAAATATGTATTTATTATATTTCATAAACACAAAATAATCTCTCCCAATACGGCTGTAAAACTTGGGAAGATCGCGCCTGTGCTTTGAAAAAGAGAAAAGAAAAACCTTTTGAAAGAGTTGGTAAGCATGGGTTGTTAGCAAAAAGCCAAAAAGGTCATGTTACTATTCTTAAAATTAAATAAACAAGAGAATTGCTATCATCATCCCACACTTATTTTTAGGTTTGTGAATTAATGTTAGCAAATTCTACAGTTTGATCTAGACAATAATATTTTATTTTTATTTTAAAAAATAAAAATTTAATGATATTTAAAATATTTTATTAATATATTTGCTTCTCCTTTTTTTATTAAACATTATCTCTCTCATCTTATTTTTTTAACTTATTAAAAAAGAGAGAGTGAGTTAAAAAAATAAAAAATTAAGAAAAAAATAATTATTAAAAAAAATATGATGAAAGATTAACAAAATTTCTTAAATATCGTTGGATTTTTTGTTCTTGAAAATTAAAAAATAGTTAAATAAAAATTGTGAAGCTTGCTAACATCTAGTAACATAAAAATTAATAAAAAAATGTTAGCATTCTCCAATAAATAAATAAATAAATATTTTTTATACGTTTCATTAACTATGGAACTTTATTATGAATTCTTTATTTCAAACTTTATTTTAATTCTCTATTGAATTCTCATTTAATGCTCTTAAAATCTTTAAATTTTCTAATTAATGAAAAGATAATCTAAATGAATTGAATGATCTTGAAATAACTATGGAAGTCTTTATTTATTGGGTTTTGCTAAGATGTTAAGAAGTTAAAAAAAATAGGGTTTTTGTTAAGGATTAAATGAAAAAACATTTAAATCCTATATGAAATAATCTCAATTACTTTAAAAATTAAGAAAGTATTAAATGTGTTTTGAGTTTTTAAAATATTAAATTCTTGTACTTTTTATTTAATGATTTCTACTTTTGATTCCTAAACATGTGTCCTAAGACCCAAAAAATAAACTATTAAATGAAAAATACAACTATTTAAAGTCTTGAAAATTCAAAACGCATTTGATTTTTTTTCTTTAAGTAATTAGGATAATTTAATATTAAAATAACATTTATTATCCTATATTAAATAATCCCAATTATTTAAAAAAAATAGTAAATATGTTTTAAATTTTTAAGATATTAAATAGTTGTATTTCATTTAATAATTTTTATCTTTAATTTCTTAACATGTACCCTTAGACTACATATTGACAAAACCCTTATTTATTTATTTTTATACAAAATTAAGTCACTTGAACTTAGCTCAAAAGTATTTAGCATACTAAATATGTATTTAGATCAATTTTATATATAGTAGAACATAGTTATAGTGCCATTTGTTGTGCGAGGACCTCAAGAATTGATTGCGTAACTTATTTCAGAATAGTAACTTTCTTTTCATTTTAAAGCATCAAAACTTGTCAATAATTGAAATAGATGTGATAACTGACCCATTGTTAAGTTTTGTAACATAGAGAATTGTGAAGTGAAGAGGTAATGTAGAGAGTATGCGCAAAAGTGGTGCCTTACTATTTAGTGTTAATTAATAGAGCTGGAAACAGATTTGTTGTGACAATGGTAGAGTTAAAAATGTTGAAAGATAAAGTTGAAAAGATACCTAATTAGGATATGAAGATGTGCACTTAAGCTCTATTTAGGTGGGTGACTAGGCGTTTTGTCAACTCAAATGTGCGTTTGACCCTTCAAACGAGAGTTTGCTCAAGTTTCATGATTATTTGGCTAAGCATTTATGTAAGAGTTTAAATGAGCAAAATTTGGTAATGTGACGTAAAATAAAACAATAAATAAAAAATATAAAATGTATGCAAAAAATTAAAAAAATATAAATATAAAACTGGAAGGTCCGTTGCTTAATATTAGGCCTTTATTTTTGAATTAGATCCATAATGTGATAGGCAAAATAATAAAATGAAATAAAAGATTGATATAGACAAAACTTGTAGAATTTTTCTATAATTGAGCTTCTATTGATTGATGCTTTTATTTGTGAAAATTGGTTGAATAGTAGCATGTCATTTCTTGAAATTCATATTATTATATAATAATTTAATAAATTGAAAATTATATGTTATTTGGTTTTAAGTCTTGGGACTAATATGTTAGTATGTTGGATATGTATAGAGCCTAGTTACTCAGGTCCATGATGGGTGGAACCACCGCAACCTTTTATGAAGGGTCAAGTATCCTCTTCTCTCTCATGTATATATATGTGTTATTTCATATATACATATATGACTATTGGATTATTACCCCACCAAATAATATATTATAGATGAGGGAGTAAGGAGAGGAAGATCTTGTTTCTAGATCGCACAAGTGTGTACAATCTTTATAGTGTTTCTTAGAATATATTCATCACAAAATCAAGATGTCTTCAAGAGGTACACAATTGTTGTTTAAGGAGAAGTATTCTAATATAATGTATCCATGATTGTGTGTTTTATGCTACAAAATTAAAACAATATGAAACTTGTACCCTTTTATTAATTACACGCCTAAAAATGATTTTGATTAACATTATCCAAACAATATTGATTATGCAAAAAATTAAAGCCTTTATGATTAAGTAGTTAAGAATTCGATCATTGTCACCCTCATTTTTTACAATTAAGTTAAATTTACTACAAGGTAAAGTAAACTTGTGTATTATTCATGCTTCAAACACATAGGGTTCTTGCGTGAGGGGTGTGTAATTAGAGTTATAAAATTATTTATGTGTCTTTACCTAACAGTTTAAGCTTTTGAGATAATTGATTCATGATAAAAATTACTTTACAAATAAAGGTTTTCAAATATAAATTACTTTACTCCAAACTCGCTTTTAATCAAAATCAAATTTGTAAAATTAAGCTCATCTAAAATCAAATTTGTAAAAACCAATCTAAACACATACTTAAATGTAACATGGTTGAAGAGAACATAAGACTGAAAATTAACTGAAGAAAGTAGTTAAAAATTAATAGATGTGGCAATTCCACTTTACTACACGCCCCAGACTTTATATACTATGAATAGATAAATAAATAAATAAATAGATATTCAAAACTTTTTGTGCACTGCTGGATATATGGATCTTGAAAAATGTATGATATTTTAATTGCCATTTAAAATACAAGAGAACTTGCATTATCATTTTTTTTTTGTTCTTAGGAGGGTATTTATACAACTTTTGCGTGTGAGACTAATTATTCATGTTCAGGTTATTGAGGCTATCCTTCCTTGTAAAATGTTATATAACGGGATTTGAACCCTTGAATTATAAGTAATTAAAGCTCGTCTCATTATACTCAAATTTACTTATCCCTTGAACGACGGCGCCACAACCAGGCTTATCAAACGCAATACCTATTGCATCGTCTCTTAACAGAGCAACAATAGCAGATAAAGACTCAGAGAATAAATGTATACTAAAACTCTCAGCATGATCTTCATTTTCCAAGATATGTACGAGTGAATTGAGGATTACTTCAGTAATTATTTCTTTTAAAGTACCGATATACAAACGAATTTGTTAATTATTTATTAATTATTAATTTTATTTTTTAGATTTCAAGCATGTATTGTGAAAGATAATAAGTAAAATGTATTTGAAAAATTATTTTGATTATTGGTTTCTTAAATATATATATATATGTATGTATGTATGTATGTATGTATGTATATAAATTACCATAATAACATCCCAATTGGTAACTTTATTCCTTTCTCTATAACTACATTTGAGTTATCCGTGAACAATTAAGAAAAGAAACAATCAGTGAGTATAAGGCACGATGACAATTAAAAGTTTGATACAGACTTGTTGTGAATTAGTTTTCAGGATGACATTTCAAAGTTCAAACTCCCAAATTCCAAGCAGAATCAAATCTTCAAGCAAAATTTTAAATTTTCCTAATTAATTAAATTAATATTTTACTTAATTATCAAATAAAGAAAATATTAAATATTTTATAAATTATTAAAATATTAAAGATGTTGTTATTATTATTATTATATATCAAAATATTTATTTAAGAGAATTTAATATTATATTTGGATCCTTTCCTGTTGCAAGAAATACTGAAGAGAGATAAACGTAAATTTTTTATATATAAAGATCTACTATAATGAGTTATAAATTTACTAGTGATATTCAAATTTTTTTATATTTTTATTTCTTTAATAAAATTATTTTATGTTATTTCAATAATAAGAGAGAAAAATTACAAGTAAATTCGTCCATAAAATCCCTTGCCAGTTGCTGCATTTATAAGAGGAGGAAACACACTCATGATGGTAACAAAGATGGTAAAATAAAAAAACTAAATCATTCATTTAGTTATTATGTTTTGACTCCAAATTCAATTTAATTCTTACAATATAGAATCGTTTAAATTTTTTTATATATTTTAAATAATGCAAAATAGTTTATATGGTTTTCAAACAATGCAAAACAATCTTTACAATTTTATTTTAAATAATTTTTAGTTTTGAACTGTAATGAGTGAATTGATTTTGAAATCAAACTATATAAAACAAATGAGTGCTTTATCCATTAAGAAATATCATTCAAATAAATTTATACTATATAAATATTGGACAAATTTAAATAAAATAATTTATTCAACTATATTCAATTTTATCCAACATGATAAACGAACTTGGGATTATGTGCGAATATGATCAACACACTTGTTTATAATATTTACGATTATTTCATTTTATTTTAAAACAAAAAAGTGTCGTGATATTTACGACTGATTTAAAACTGAACAGGACTTACCAGTTCAATTAGTTGGATCGTGAATTGACTATGTAAACGGATCGGTTACATCTTTTTTTTTTTTGGTCATCAAGATCGGTTACTTCATTTTTTATTTTGGTCATCCAAGATGGGTTTGACTTCTAAAAACTAGAAATATTGCTGGACCATCATTGAATCCCTGAAACTATTGAGAAATGGACTGAACCCACTGATGTTTGAACCAAATCGAATGTTTAATAACCAGCTAGTTTAAACTTCAATTATTCTTTTTCCAGCCCATTAAATACCCTCTTTCCCTTTGTTTGGGGATTTAAAAAAAACAACTCCTTTTTTAAGGTTTACAAAAAAATTGAGCTAGATTCAATTTGACTCAAGTTCGAACTGATCAAAGTTTATACAGAATCTCCTGCTTATTCTTAAAGTTAACACAAACGTAGATAATGAAAAAAAAACTTTTTTTTAGTTTTATATTTTTAAATACTAAAATTTTATGACTTAGTTAACGTTATACATGTCGAAAATTAAATTATGTTCAAACTTCAAGTTAACTTAATCCTAACTCACTCTTAGTCGAACCACACATAGGTTCAAATATAATTGAATCTATTCATGTTTAGGGTTGAGTTCAAACCAAAAAGATTGACTTGATCAAAATATCAAATAAAATTAAACTTAACCTAATCTAACCTATGAACACTAATACTGGATCTAGGTTTAGGACTTCAAGAACATATTAATTTTAGTTTGTGATATTTTAATCTATTTTCTATTTTTTAATCATGAGTTGCATGTTATAACTCAAAAAATTTTCAAAATTTATTGAACCTCTATCTTTACTCAACGTGAAACATATCAAATTAACTGATAGTTTAAAATGAACCGTCTTCTGAAATTTGAGTTGTAAAATTGCAATAAAAGTTCCCTCCATTTGTGTTTTGTCGATTTCAAATTCATCCCTACTTTAAAGATTGATTCATAAAACATTTCATTCAACTGTTGTGGATTCGTCTTTGACGAGGAGGCATATGAACATTCCAAAACAACACAACATTCTTGGAGGCTTAACTTCAGCCTTAATATAGGTGTGTTTATCAAGAATGGTAGTGTAATTTAACTGTTTTCTGATTAAAAACTTAAAAATTTAAAGAAAGCATATCGTTCATGTATATATACATAAAGATCTGTTACCATAGGAACTCAGATTATATATATAATCTCACAAATAGCTTAACACTGTCATATAGACTTTTACATTATTTTTTTATAAAAAAAGGATTGTATATTATATATATTATTGCATCATCTAATCCAGAAACTTCACATGGCCTAATCAATTCTTAACATTCATATTTAATATTTGTTTTGTGAAATTGCAAATTCCTTAAAGAACTCTTTACTCTTACAAATAACTAATAAGCTTTTAGCTAAACAAAGTTTCATAAATAAGATCAAACGAAGGACTGCGAAAGGGAGTATAAGTATTTAATCAACAATAACTAAATAAAAAATCAAACTCATAAAATACATTTATAACAAATATACATGTCAATATTCACTCCTAATTTTAGTCATCTACTACATAAATTGTAATTTTTCAAAATACACCTGCATTTTGCAGATATTGACTAAACAAAATCTAAAACCAAGAAAAAATAAAGCAAACAAGTAAGCCCCAGAACAATTAAGGAAAAACCACAAACACAAATTTAATTCTAATTTACTATTAGTATCAAACTTTTTTACATTATTATCTAATTATATCTTATTTAATATTTAACTTTTTAAATAATTTTTATCTTAGTCAAACTTTTTTAATGATTTAACAACACATAATTAAATATAAAATATTTTTCACAATCGAACTCAACACAAAATTCATACTACTTTTAAAAAAAATCGAACAATTTATGCTTAACAACCTGTGAAAAGAGTATAACAAAATTTCTTAAACATATTAGAAACTTAAAAATTTTAAATGCACGTCTTCGATAACAAAGATCGCTTACAAGAAAAAACTAAGCACTCAATACTATAAAATCCCGCAGGAAACGCTATTCCAGGGCAATTAAAACATTTCAAGCCAAAGGAACCTCAATATCATTTGCCAAAACAGTAGCAGGACGGATGTATTCTTCTTCCTCCTTCGGGGTGTGGATTGTGACAATATCAGGGAGGGGGGTTTTGGGACCTTGCTTCCCTTTAGGATCCCAATCAAGCATGATCTTGACCTTGATACCAAGAACACCCTAAAAGACAGTGAGGAAAACAGATGTTTAGCCCAATCACTCCATAATGAAGCAATGAATCAACAATTAGAAAATCCTAGTGCCAAAAGAAAATCTATCAGGAATCTAGAAAGAATAGAAGCTAACCTGTCTGAGGAGCACATGCCTTACAGCTGAGTCAATGTAATCCTTGACTGGTTGCCCGGAAGATATCATGTACCCATCCTTGAACTTCATGGATTTGGCTCGCTGGGCCCTCAACTTTCCACTAACAATGACCTGCTCAAATCAGACAGCAATTACAACAATATCATTACATAAAGCAATATTAGAGGAGGAGAGTTCAAAGCTGCTTCTGTGGAACAAACCTCGCATCCCTTGGCACCACTTTCCATAATGAATCTCAAAACACCATAGCACGCCCTGAAATAAATAGTTTTAGATATATAGAGTTATGTTAACACTATAATGTTGACACGAACACACAGAAGAATTGTATTCATACAAATAAAAAGCTGAAAAGTTTTACAATCTCACAGCCCTTAAAAATATGAACATAGCCCAAGTAAAATATGGATTATATCATCATTACAGAAAGAAGAAATCCTGGGTATATTTCAATAAATCACCTAAAAGTTAACTTCCATTAAACAACAAGAGCAGATTAATTATACCATCCTACATGATCATACTTAAAACAAAGAAACCATGGGTATATTTCAATTAGTCAACACACCCAATAGGAAGCAAAGGAACCTGACAGCATACAGTAAACAATAAAAAAACGTTGTAAGCAAGCAGCCATGGTCAAATTCTAAAACAAATCTAATATGATTTTAAGACTACTAAAATTACAGATGACTGAAAATAAAACACAAGTGGGTTGAAAGACTGAATCTGATAGAAAATGAAAAAACGTAAGCTCCAAAATAACATTGCATCAAACTGATATTGAAGCAAACCAAGTGCTAGTAAAAGACATACTGAATAGAACATGTATCTCGCAATGTTACTGCATGAATACAATAGAATCTCATGAGTTTTAATGGCATGGAGGACATAAAATGATTTAGTCATCTTCTGACACAAACTTGGTAAAGAAGCACCAATCAGCTTTATAGATGACCAGAGGTGGCAGTCTCCAAGAAAAACAAACTCACATGGCCATACAATCTCCGTATACTTCCGTAGAAAATGACAGGCCAGCCCATTTTAAGCATACAAAAACAAATGTATACATAAAGATTATCGTAAATGAAACCTTTTACACTTCGACTTTAAGAAGAAATTTTAAAAACATACCTCATTGGCTAACTAATAATGCATTACGCATATGAAACAAACAAGAATACCATGGAGAAGCAACAATTATACTCACCCCCCAGGCAGGCATTTGACTAACAGCAAAAAACTGTGAAACAACCCAAAACTACCACACACATTGCATAATGCTTATCATAAGATTCACTCTACATCTAAATCACTAATTTGAAGCATATACCTCCGTACAGCGAGACCACCAAGGAGCTTGTAGCGAAGAGACTCTGCCTGGGCAATAGCACAGAGACCCCTGTTGTTGACCTTCTCAGCATATAGCTCCACACTATTCTCGGGAAACTTGAATCTCTTCTGCACCACTGAGGTCAGCTCCCTAATTCTCCTTCCCTTCTCGCCTATATTTCACAAACCCAAAAAAAAAAAAAACCTTAAATATAAGCAATAGCAAGTTCCATTGGAAATCATGGAAAACCCGAAAATTAAATAAAGGAACCACGCACCAAGTACGGCCTGGGTTCGAGTGGCTCTGATAATGATCTCGGTGCGCATCGGGGTAACTCTAACCTCAACACCTGAGTACCCATCCTCAGCAAGCTCTCTGGTCAGAACCTCGTTCAGCTCAGCGAAGAAAACTCCATCGGCTACGAACTACGCATATTCAAAAGCACAGCCAAGAATAAGGCCCAGGGAAGGACAAATCTTAGACTCAGAAACCTTAGAAGCACAAATTGAGACAAAAGAATAAATTTTAGGAGAAAATGGGTGCTACGCTCCATGAATTGATCAAGTACTGACCTTTCTCTTCTTGCTCATCTGAGTCGCCATTTTCGAGAATTGGCAGCGAGGGAAGATGCAGGGGCGAAATATCTAAACGACCAAGGTGGAGGTTGCTCTGGATGTTGCCGTGACTGTGGCTCTGTCTGCAAACCCTAATTCCAGAGTAGGGCTTTGGGCGGAGAATGGTTTTATATGTATATAGGCGATGATCAATCTAACGGCGCCAGTAATTTTTTAGGGTTTGGTATTCAGCGGACCAGATTATTTGTAATATTCAATCTCACATCTTAAAATTATGTTTTTTTTTTTAATTTTAAATATAAATTTTATACTATAATTTAATTATTAAATTATTAAAAAATTTAATTAAAATAATAATTATTTAAATATTAAATAATATATAATTAAATAATAATATAAAAAAATTTATACTAACAAAAAATTAAAATTAAATATTTTCTTTTATAAAAAAAGTTTTATTATGATGATTATTTTAAAATATTATAATATATTATTTGATGATGATTTAAAAATTTATAATGTTAAAATTAAATTTTAAAATTATATATTACATGAATTTTATTATTTTAAACATGCTAAATGAATTTCTTTTATTTTATTTTTTTTTTTTGTTTGACATGCAAATCAATTTATTTTTTAAACATTATAGCCAAAAAGTATAATGACTACTTTTATAAGTCGAATAGCCCGCATAATGTTCAGGCACTTTTATAATAATATTTATAATTATTTTTTTAATATAATTTATGAATATTTTTATAAATATTTGTATATTAATATTTATAATTAATTTTTTAAAATATAATTTTATGAACTTTTTTTATGATGTTATGTTAATTTATGCACTAAATACATGTAGCACCAACATATTAATATTTGTAAAAAAATATTAATAAAATTTATATATTTTTGTAATGATAGATTAGTTTATAAAAATTAAATATGTAATAATATATTTCATATTTTATTTTAATAGAAAATTATTTTTTAAATTTATTTGTATATTTATTTTAATTATATGTCCTTAATCAAATATTTTAAATTATAATATTGTTTCATATGTTATCTTAAAATGATTATATACAGCACAAATAAAAAAAATCACTCACAAAGTATTAACATAATATAAGTGAATTATATTTTCAAACATAAGAATTACAATTCATAAATGTATCACATATAATTTATGTTATTATCATATTTTTAACATATGATATTATATAACATTACATGACTAATAGAAATCCTTAAAATAAATCACTTTAACAGATAAACATGACATGATGTTATATAGCATACATGGTATGGAGTAGGTCCTGCAGAATCTGAAAAAATTAAAATACAATATGGTATATATAATCTATTATCAATTCCCAGTAATAGATTACCAGCTCCGGTGAATATATTACCAATGTGTCGTCCTCGTTTCCTTTACTGACACGGCTTGGATACCAAAACGACAGTTTCAATGCCGTGTTTGTGGCTCACAGTTATCATTAAAATTTATTTTTTTAATTTTTTTATTAACAATTATAACTTCTCATTTTTTAAAAAATAAATCTCTAACTTTATACGAATAAATTCCTGCAAGTTTATGATCATGAGAGTGTGAAAATTACCGGATGGGGAAGCTGCAAATTAACCTTTTTGCGCACATGCCGAATAATTCCACAAGGATGAATATTTCAGTACCAGCTAGTATTGATACGGTGGAATTCGGCTTTGAATTTGAAAGGCACACTCTTGGTACTAAGTCAGTAATCAATTATACAAATAAGACTTAAATAATTAAAAGAATTCATCATTCCATTATTAAAAGATTAAAATCAAGAATTTCAAAGTTAAATAATATGATTATCTAAATTAGGCCATTGTATTCAATTCTGTCGGTATCAAATTCACACATTTTATTAACAGCCATTCATTAATTTATATATTGTTTTTAATATAACTGCCTACACTAGTTTATTTTATTTAAACGATACAGAAAAGAATATGAGTTAAATTGCAAAATATTATTATTGGTTGACAAATTTCTCCTCTAGTAGCTCCCAAGTGCTTTTTGATAAACAAACCATTGAGGTGAGTGGCCCTAGATCAGATCAAAGACAACGCGAGTAATTTCAGCTTCGATGCCTACTTCGTTTAGCAAAGCATTCATATCTTCTATGACTCCTTCTGGGATAGCAGCAAGCAAGGTTTCACTATAATCATGATGATTAATGAATACTTGAGGCTTTTAACAAGTCTTAATTCTGACATTTAACACTCGGCACTTTCTTTGTTTTCCACCTTTGAATTGTGCTTGCATGAAAAAGCTGAAATATCGTCCCCTCTTCATACGGGCGTTGATTGTTCTGGACGTGGACCCGCAATACACATGTTATACACAATGTTTAATGTGATTTGATATACAAACTTATATCTACGGATAAATAAGATCAAATTCACCATTAAATAATATTATATAATAATGTTCATGGAAACCCTCAATCTCCTCAATGTCTCAACTACCTCATCATTTATATACATATTATTAAAATTGATTTTTTCAAGTTTTATTATGCCACATTAATTTTTTTATGATTTAATATTTACTAAAAAATTAATCAAATATTATTATGTGAATATGATATGAAAATTATGTGTTAAGCCTTAATAATAATATATATTCTTTCTCTCACACATAATATTATTAATTCTTAACTTTTTATCTCTCTATATATATATCTCTCCTAGCACTTATCTTTTCATTTATAACCACATGGATGCCTGCCGTTTCACACTTCCCTATTTATAGAGTAATTCACACTCCGCCACCATGTGCTCTATTCCATCTTCATATTTGCGCATGCTATGCATTAATTGCATTCACCAACTTGCTCTTCCTTTTTTTTTTCTTCTTCCATATTTCATTCTCTTTCCACAGCACACACATCACTCTAACTCTATTTCATTCACACTCGCACAAACACATATTCACCAATTCATTTCACATACTATTCAACCAACACACGTCTCAAACTTTTTTTTTATTTCTTTTTTTTCAATCTATTTTATAATATATAAAGCTTGAGGCGTAGACTGTACATTCGTCATCTCAGCAATCTTGAATCTGCCATGTCAACCTAATTTTTGCCACATCAGTCAAATTCTACTATTTAACTTCTCTTTGATTGCCACGTCAACACTATTGTCTCTCTTCAATCTGAGCTTTCAGTTTCAACTTTCATGCCTTCTGAGTATCTTAAATCTTAATTGAATGAGTTTTAATGTATACAGCAACAGTTACAAATCAGTTACTCTCGCAAACCACCGTTTCACAAACTCTTCATTTTTCTTGGTGACTCTTTATGATTTCTTAGTGATGAACTTTGGGCGTTTTTTCCTTAATTCGACACAGACCCACCAATCTCTCTTTCTCTCTCTTGAGGAGCACTGCCTCTGTCTCTTTCTATAACTTTATATTCCATAATTTCGTCTGCATTCTTGGACTCAGTCAGATTCCCACGAAATAGTTTTCTTAATTTGTATTTAACTTTATACGTTCCTGTTTTCAATTGATGTTGAAGATTCTCTTATTTAGAAGACCAACATCGGGTTCTAGCAAACACTCGCCCAATTTCAAGACTTCAACTGATTAATTGGAAAAGGAGCGTGCCATTGACTCGCAATTTAAGTTCATTTTCTCTAAGAATCTAACCCTTCTTAGCTTGTGCATTACCAATCTGTGCAATAGAAATGCCATCTGCTTGCAGCTTTCTGTCCTTTTTCTCATTGGCCAACCAATCTGTTTCTTCTTTCTTTCTCTAACCGGCCACCGAGATTGCAAGTAGAACTAGAAACTACTCTTTGTATCAATCTCTTGCCAAAACAGGTTTGTTCATTATAATATATTGTTTTTTTTGTCTAAGTTTTTCAATGAATGCTACTAATTCTGTTTTTGAATTCTGTTTCAGTTGGGGTGCCATTGACTCAACAAGCACTCGCCAAGATGCTATTGGATGATGGCCAAAGCATCAAATACTTAAAGTTCATCACAATATTAAACTTTGCTTTCTAATATATTTCAGTTACTGGTGCTTAGTAATGAATGTTTGTTATCTGTGGCTATATATGTCCATGGCCTTTTTTTTTTTTAATGCTATTAGATTTGGGAAATTGAAAGCTGAGTATAATGCAAGTGCAGTGCTCCCGATCCTTGCAGGAGACTTTTTGGTTAGAGGGTGTGAGGAGGAACCTACAGGGTACTGATTGAGTTTGAGGGAGTGAAAGTGTGTAAGAAGGGGTAATACAGACAGAACCCACTTGATTCTTGGTAATTGGAGTTGTGTGCCATGTGAGGTTGGCATCTAATTAGTCAAATGATTTGTTTCTTGGAGAATATGCTTGATTCTTTGGATTTCATGGATTTTTCTACTCAATTTTATTTGTTATTTATTTTTGTTCCTTTTTTCCTCCATCAATAATTAGATTTATGATCTTTTTTGGTGTTAATTTATTGTTTTGCAATTTCTTTAAATTCATGGCCCATTATCCCTTAATCAAAGCAAAGTTGTTTACCTAAAGTTGGGGAGTGAGAAAGGGATTGAAAGCTCATTATGGCTTCGGTGGAACTAGAAAGAAAGGAATCAACTCATAGCAACTTAATTGTGTGACAGTATGATTTCTAAATCCACACACTGAACATTTGCTCAAAAGTTGTGTTGATCATGTTGCTTTCTCTTTCTTATATCATTTGATCTCTCAACTAAATATATTTTTAAAAATCTTCTAATAAAAAGATATAAATTGACAAGTGCTCCTGCCTACACATGCTGGGAGAAGAGTTGTGCAAATTACATGTGAGTCTCAAACCAGTTTTTATCAACAAAGGAGAAGGCTAACTATTATTACAAATTGTGTAAGTCCGTACGCGCAATGCGCGAGTTACCTCTAGTTTAAGTTAACATCCTAACATTGATTTCTATTATAAACAACACATTGCATATAGCATGTCAATTGATAATCTACATATATGAGTTGAAGAATTACTGAATATAATTGGGGAGTCCATATTCACCACAACAAAGAACACAAAAACACATAATTATAATTTAGTTAATAGTGTGTATACATGAAAAACTGCTATCATTCTCTATTTGCATAGACGTTTATGGTTTCAATATGACAACTAGACAACTATAATATATATAGAATCAGAATATGGGCTATATGGGCTACTCCTTGTATTTATAATATCGGTTAAATTACCAATATAGAAAATTTATACACAAGACCTCTATATCATCATCAATCACAATATGTTTGAGTGATAATAAAAGTTCAATAAAAAAATTGATCACAATCATGGTTGTTAAAATTTTATTTCAAAGTGTTATACATTTACACTTTTTAAAAACTAAAAACCACTTTGTATGTTAGTAAAATTCAAAATTCATAAAAAGTATTACGATTTTCACTTTGAAATGTTAAAATCCTTAAAATCTTGATTCTAGCCTATGATTTTATCCTTTTATATTTGCAATGTAAATGGGTTACATATGTTTTTATTGAATTTGAGCTTTTTATTGTTCAATCTCCTTAATCTCCTCTCATTTCCCCTTCATTCTAAATTTATGATTCCAACCCATTTGTCCGTCATTTCCTGTAAATTTGCCTCTCTCATTCTAATTTTTTCTTCTCGTATGTCCCAATCCATTTTCCTTTATCATTTGCTCTCTCCTATTTCTAACGATGAAAATGATATGGGAGATAATGAAAACTTAAATGATGAAAGTGTTAACATCTTTAAATTTATTATTTATTTTTAAGTATGTATGATCTACTATGCCAATACTAGAAATATTATTTTTACATAATTTGTGATATATTGATTATTAAGTTATCAAATTTGTTAATTTAATACTTAAATTTGAGTTAGAATATTTATATATCAATATTTATATGTACATGTATTATTTTAAAATCATATATAATATGTAACATTTATGCTTTTATGTTTTGTTTTTACTAAGGGTGGCAAATGGATGAATTTTGGGTTAAATTATTAATGAATAAATAAAAAATAAACTAATAATTTATTTAAAATTTATTAAAAAATTATTAAAATTATCTAATCTGACATATTTTAATGAATGAATATTTAATCTATCAATTAATCTAATTTAATAGATGGATTGGCCAATCCATCCATACTCAACTAGATGCATCTAGATTTTTTCTATATCTAAATACATTATATTCTTCAAATCATATATATAAATTTATTGCATCCAATAAATATTTTGCTTAGTCCATCAACCATCTATTAATTAAAACTAATTTAATCTATCAAAATTTATTAAACTTATTATTACAATTGAATGTATTGAATTAGATTTATATATAGATGAACTAATTAGATCATGGTTTCATGAATCTAATTGCCACACTTAGTTTTTACGCTTTGTTGTTAACCCATGTTTGGGTACAATTTTTTTAAAAGAAAAAATCACTTATTTTTCGAAAACTCTCTTTGTAATATTTTAATTATAAGCAATTTTGACCATAAAATAAGTTAATCCAAATACACAACTATTACTTCTAACGCTTTTTAGTGAAAATTCACTTTTGACAAGTTTAATCACAATGGGCTAAATCAAAATATCCTTTACAAAATTTGACATTTAATTAATTTGAATTTCAAATATGTGATTATATTAATTTAAATAAGATTAAAATAATTACAAGAGGATCTTGCCTCTAGAACTTTTCCTCGTTTCCATTCCACGTGCTCTGTAACTGCTTGAAGGGGTTAGCCCCTTTCTCCTTGGTTAGTGTGAGGGAAGATGGCAAAGTGATTATATTGAGCTGCACTTTATAAGCCTATAGGTTGTGAGAGTGGGGGTTTTTTTGTTTTGGTTACATGTCCAGTTTCATATAATGTTGGGCCCCTACATGTTTTGGTGTTTACATAACGCGCTACTAATTTGAGATAATTGCCTACAGGAAAGCCCAGAACATTAAAATGCATCGCTTAGCCTACATAAAATTTTATATCATTATAGAACATCTAATCTGCTAGTTATATTTCCTACTCATGGTTGATTAATTGGCAGAATTAAACTGCATTAGTTCAAAGGTATTAAAGTTGATATTGATAATAATTCTTTGGTAGGCTTTCACTAATTATGGTTCACCGCTTCTTAGTTTTGGAATATATTCATTCAACTTTTAAATTTTTTGTTTACAAAAAAAAAAGGTAAAACTTTCTACAGTTTAAATTTTATTTTAAAATTAATCTAATTTGTGCATGTATCATGTTTTAATTTATTTGAAGCATTTGGAAGAGGCAAAATCACACCGGTGCTATTTTCACACTTTTATTTACGTGCTCAATTATATAATACAAATTTAATCATTTTTATGTTTTATAATTAATGCAGAAGTTTCAAGACAACCAAGCAGCTTTCGACACCAACAAGATACGGCTATTGTTATCATACCTTCCAGGGGCAGCAGGACCTAAGATTAGAGCTGTTAATTTCGGCTCATTTGATGGAGCTAGCCCACCTCAAGCCAAATTAGGCTGAGGATAACATTTAACCAGCCTAATTCTATGCAAGCCGCGGCGTGAGTGGGCCAACTCTTTTATTCTAACACAATTTTTTTTTTTTTTGGTCATGGATTCTCTTATTTTTTTCAGTAGTACTTTAAAAAAAATGGTAAAAACCAATTTTATAATTTTTTCATGCACTCCTTAACTAGTTCTATTCCTTTGTATGATATAATCAATTCTATTATTAAACAACACAAATGATGTAATTTTGAAATATAATAAAGTCATAAAATAATAATTAGTAATTGGTAGAGCTGTAAAGCAATCATCATATATTCATACATATAATTAGTGATACTATTATCAAAATTATCAAATTAGAATATTAGTTAACATATAAAAAAAAATTCACCTTCATGGCAAGAAAAAAAAAACTTTCAAGGTGTCAAGCCAACCCAACCTAATACGAATCAATTTATTTCAGGTCACTCTAAATCGACATGAGCCAAAATTAAATAAAATATGTATTTTGTCAATCAGCACAATCCATTTGTAGAATTACTCGGATTGGCTCATTAAATTTGACCCATTATGACATCTCACACCTATCTAAGATGATTTGTTAAATATTTATTAGTTATTATTTTTATAATAAGTGATTAAAGTTTACAAATAAAATTAATAATTAATAAATATTTGACAAATTAACTAGGATATCAGAGTAATTCCCACAAGATATATGTGGATTTGTGTAAAAGATATTAAAAATATGTGAAAAGATTGCGAGAATTATATATTTATTTTTAAAGACAAAGTAGCTTTTAGTACCAATAAGATTTTAGTTTGTACACCGTGCAAAAATAATAATAAATATATTAACCTATACTTAAATTTGAATAAAAATATTAATGTAACTTGTTTTATAAATGTAAATGTTATTAATCTGTATAAACGAATGCAAAAGAAATTATGAATATAGCATTACTCTATATTATAATGAGATTTTAAAAATTTTAACATGTGGTTAAAAAATATTTTAAAATTTGAACCATTGAATGTTACACTAGAGACAATTGCATAACATAGTAATAAATGCCACACTTATTATGAGTGTACCTATTGATATTTTGCTCACAGGAAATTTTTTGCCATGGTGAACTAAAAAAAAAAATCTATTAACTAATTTACTTAGTAAAATTTTTAATTATTTTGATTTTCCATATGTAGGATAAAATCTCATAAGAATAGAGAATCTAATGAAAATAAAAAAAAATTATATTTTGTCATATAATTCATACCAAGAGATAAAAATAATTTAACATTAATCACAAAGCGTGACTCAGTTGACAAACTGTGCTCTATGTAGGTGAATTTTATTTACAGCTCAAGAATTTAAATTATGATATTTTTTTTACTGAGATTAGTCCATTATCCAAAAGATATGAGGATACCCTGTCATTTATAATTAATTTTATTTTTTAAAATCAAATTTCAATGTTTGAATCAATCCAAATTATCAAATGGACATAATTTGAAATTCACATAAATGCGTTAACGTTTACATTTTCCAACCGTTAAATAAATGCAATTTATTGGTGAGTTCTCACCTCGCGTCAAAGATAGTCAAGTCTTCTCTCTCCTCCTCTCCATTTGTACCAGGAAGACACGTTATTGTTTGTCACTGAAAACTTGTTTCAACAAAAATTATTGAACCCTACTCCAAACCAGAAGACATTTCTAATTTTTCATTTTTGGGTTGTCTTTTCCATTTTATGATTTTCTTATTTGATAGATTTCTTTATTCTATTTTTAGGTGGAAAATAGGAGAGGCCTTGCCACTGGAGTGGGGCCAAGCAATCCTTACAAAAAGAAAAAAATTATTAGATGTTGTGTTTTATTTATTTATATTTTAACATTTTAATAGGTGTTTTTTAGTTATTTAATGTTAAAATATTAAAATAAATATTTTAAAAAAATATGTTTCTTAATATCAAAATATAAATTGATGAAAGATAACAGAAGAAGCAAATTCTTTTTTGGTTTTTTTTGGTCAACATAGAGGAAGGAAATTCAAACACATCCCTGTACTACAAAGCAACACCGGCTGCCATTGAACTGCAAAGCTCTTAGCATCTGATAGGTGTTGTTTAACCAAAAAGAACGGTTACAATATACAGGCAATGATGTCATAAAAAGAAAAAAATTAAAAAAAATTGAAAAGAAGAAAATTTCAAGTGATAAATTTAAATGGATGTTTGGTAATTGATGTAATTTTTTTTTGACGGGGATGTAGTTTTTTTAAATACAATAAATTTATGAATGTTCATTGAAAGTAATTTTAATTAATTAGTGTAAAAATAATGAAATTATATAAATTTAACTTTATAACCTTTTACAAATTAATCAAGTTTTTTCCTTACTAGTCCATTCCTAATTACTTATGATTCTACAAACAATAGACACAGAAAAGAAAGAGCCATAAATTTTATCCTAAAATATCTTCTGTTGATTGTAATATTTTACTCAAAAGTGTAGTCTCATAATTCATTTCATTAATATAATCGTTCAAACGAACGAAGAATTTCATTCAAATATTTGAGATAGACTGTTTCTTTTGAAATGGCATTTTAAAATTTTTCTTGATACTAATCAAACTGCCAAACAAAAGGAGAATAGAAGTTGGGACTGTCATTTCTTGTTATGATTAATGATTTCACTAATTCAACAAATCATTAATTTATTAGTCACTAAGAATTACAATTTTTTTACACTTACTCTAAAATTCAAATTTTAATCCATGAAAGGATAGCTCGCTTACCATTACAGTAAACTCTTATTAGTCTAAATTATAAAAACTAATATCAAATTAACTTGGTGCTAATTGAGACAGTAAATTAGTAGATTTCAGGATTTAATTAAGCATTCACTTGCAATTAGGCAACAAAAGGATGGCAATGTACTTTTCTGCAAAAGAAAAAAATGGGTAAAATAATTTTACTTTTAAAATTTATTTTAATATTAAATTACTTTCTTAAATTTTCTTTTATCTCATTAAACTCTCCTAAATTTTGTTTTAATTTAAAAATATTAATTTTTCTATTAAATAAAACACAGGTAAATATCTAATTTCAAATTACACCAAATTTAAGAAGAGTTTAGTGAGATCAATTTTTTTTCAAGAAAGTAATTTGATACAAAGATAAATTTTAAGAATATAAATTGTATTTTACTTCATAGAACATTTTAATTAAATGGTCACGTGTTGTACACGTAAATGTGACTTTCATTTTATTTAATAATAAAATTAATATTTTTAAGTTAAATCAAAATTTAAGAAATTTAACGAGACAAAAAAAATTTTAAAAATAATTTGATATAAAAATAAATTTAATGAATATAAATTATATTTTATTAAAAAAAATGACACATGGGTTTCGATACCTGTTGGCAGGTGAAACTACAATGCATGTGATCTTTGTCCCAAGCCATCCAATATAGAATCACTGAGATGCAACTTTGTAACGTTTAACGGTCACCTTCCAGAAGCGAGGTCAACATTATAAAGTTTATTAATATTCTTAGAGTACGCAATTTTATTTTTTCAATAACTGTGTGAGTGTCTTTCTGAAGCCTCAACTCGATGGAGTTTGGTTTTACAAACAAAAAGAAAAAGAAAAAAGAAAAGAGGGAAAAGGATGATTGCATATTAAAAATTATCGTCAAATTATTATAAGTGTCATTTGGCCATAATTAAACATTTGAGGCATGGGGGGTGGATTATTATAGTGTGATTACTGTAATTGGGCCCAACCAATGATGTAGATATCTATAAGTTCCATTATTATAAAAAATAGCTTTCCAAGGGGCAAACTAGAGTTGGGCTCCTTTCCAACCTATTTGCTGGAAATGCAAGGAACAAAGGAGATAAAGGCAAAAGTAGATTCCCACTGCACATGTACTAGACAATGTTTAATTTGTCTTGGCTTCGCTAGGGACCAAACCCTTTATTTTTTCTGCGATTTTCTAGCCCTTGATGATTACCTCAAACATAGCATGTTTATGCATTTGACACTGTTCCCAACTCTATATATATATATATATATATATATATATATATATATATATATATATATATATATATATATGAATATATTTATTTATTTATTTATTTATATCAAATTTGGGTTAATATGGTGTTATGCTTCCCCTTTTTGGCGGCTGATAAGGTTTAACTAAATTGAGTCACCCAAGATATTATTATCGTTTAGTCATTCTCCCCCATTTGGTAATGAAATGAGTCATTTCTATTGTTGGTATCAGCATCTCATCTTTTGTACACGAGTGAAGAATAGTGCAAAAGAAAAGTCATTAGTCCAAGAATTGATATGTTGAGAATTCCAGATCTTTCATGAACCTTTGTAATAAAGTGACTCTTGCAGTCATATTTTCCACAAAGGCTTTTGTTTTTATAGAACAATTAAACTTCAAAACTCACATCATATTTTGCATTAGCTTGAGAGTAACTGCAATATCTTGTACATGAAAGGGAATTAGTCATATTCCATTAGAGTAAAACCTATTTTTAAGCTTATGAAAGATATATCATTTATTCATTTTGTCTATTATAGATTAATTTTATCGTTTAAATCTCTAAAATTTTAAATTTTTAATAATTTTATTTTTTTAAAAGATTAAATTGATAAAATTAAAATAAATAAAAAGATAAAATTTGTGAGTAATTTAAAACTTAAATGATTGAATTAATAAAATTAATCTTTAATGAATGAATTTGATAAATAATATATCTTTAAAAAATTAAAATATTTTTTAATTAAAAAAAATTAAATCTATAAAATAATTTAAATACACTGAATTTTATAAAAATATTCTTGATTTAAAAAAAAGTATGATAGATATGTAATACCAAATATTCGATTTCTGAGTGTAAGCCCATAAAATGCCCTTAGGTCATGGACAAATGATGATGGTCACAATTATAGCTAGATCTGAGTGAATTGATGGTGAATATAAAGTATGGACAGAGGGATCAATTTTGTAGATGAGGAAAAGGTCCTCTCCTCCAATGTGCAAAATCTAAACCAGAAACAGGCCATTTTCAGCAATCACTCATGTGGGCCTCTCTGTAAGATCAGGAAATTAATGCCATACACTGGGTCCCCCAACAAAGACATCTGCTCAATCAGGGAGAAAGAGAGATACAAACCAGGGAATTATCAACCAGAGGGTTGTCACAGAGGACATTTATTGCATAAAGAGAATAAAAAGGAAGGGGAAAAATTGAAAAGTAAAAAGAGAAAGAACCTGAGTAGGAAGGGATAAGCATGGAGAAGTTCAGTTCAATCCCAAAAGAGAACCTTTGGGGTCCCTTTGTCATGTTGTTGGGTTCACTGTTTACACATATCTTCCTCTTGGGACTGTAGTGCTTTGTTTTATGCTGATATAGAATACTTTTATTTTCCTGGCCAATACCAGTCATTGGGTATAACAAAATATAAAATTTAGTCAAAAGCTCATCATCTCTTATCTGAGATTCTGTTCCTGTGGTTGTGTGTGATCGGGAACCAAAAGGATTTATCTAAAGCTGCTTTCTTCCAACTGTTTCAGAGCATCTTCACACATATGTATGCATATATGTACTCTTCTCAGTTCTCAGTTCTCAGTTCTCACACCCACAATGACACGCATGGATATAAAAATATGGTGTAGTTTTCTTGGTAAAGAAGCTCTAGTTACATGGGAATGGGCCTAACACAGTATCTGCAATCCCTTCTCACTTTCTGTTTTTAACTAGAGTAAGAACTAGAACAACATTTTGGGTTGAATTTGTAAAGGGAATAAAGGTATTGTGAAGAGTTCCCATCAAAAGTAGCTAGGTGATAGTCCTCATGAAAAAGAATGATGGACAAAGATTTATGAGGACCCTTTAACCCCTTTTGATAAGGAGAAAAGTTTATGGAAGCTAAAAGTCCATGATATCATAGAAAAAAACAGATAAACGAGAAAAAGCTCACCTGTAAATTATCTTCCATCACATGTCAAAGGAAAAGGCCACACTACATTGGAAAAAGAAAAATGCATTCTCCTTTCTCTTTTGGAGTTGAACAACAGAAGCATGATTAAATTAGCAACACAAACATGCTTGATTTCTATTAGATCCACAATTCCTAGGTTACAATGAGAGGAAATCTGGAAAATCATTTTCTTTTTATTTGGAATGTAAGGAGTAAGTGATGAGCTAGAGAAAGTCCTGTAATACAAGAGAACTTAAGCTACAGAATCTAAATGTTCTACCCCTCAACACAATTGTGATGTTGTGCTTCTCCACCAAGCAAAAGAATTAAGAAAACAAACTCTCTATGTAGGCCTGTGTCGCTTTTGGCCGCCTTTCCCATCTGATTTCACAGCACCGCTGGAATCCCCCTCGGAAGAAACTTCCATGGATTTGGTAAAGGAACTTGAAAGATCCGCATAAAGGTCAACCACTCTTCTAATGTTGTTGTTGAGCTCCCTAATAAGGCCCACATTCCTGCTGAGGTTGTCAGGGACCTTGGACTCATGATTCTGGTTGATCTCATTGATGAGTACCCTGTTCTGATCCAAGATGTTCTGGACTTGAACAAAGTTCTTCTGGAACGTCTGCAAGATCTTGCTATCAATCTGGGTACCATTGCCAAGACCAGAGAATGTGTCACCCTCCATTCTTTTCTAGTCAAAAGCTTTATTCAAGTCAGAACCAGCCCTGCATCATGAGCAGAAAGAAGAAGATGAGAAGAAATAACAAAGGATGAGAAAGTAGTTAAAAACAATATACTGTAGTCTTTTTTTTATTTTAATTTATTTATCCATAATCATATCCTCCTATCTGTACCTGCCTGCACTAACCATAACAGAGAGACAAAACATGAGCAGTTTTGGAATTGTTTAAGGCATTTAGGCAGATGAGACAAGCTCTGTAATAGAAATCATGACCTCCATGAGCTCCTTTCCCAGAGGAATCAGATTACAAGCATGTATTATTATTATTATTATTATTATTATTATTATTATTATTATTATTATTATTCCCAGAGGAATCAGATTACAAGCATGTATTATTATTATTATTATTATTATTATTATTATTATTATTATTATTATTATTATTATTAGTTGTTATTATAATTATTGGTAGTTTTTTTTTTTTTTTATGATGAGTTGGGAAAAAGCAGATCCCATTTCCACAAAAGGGAACCTTTTTTTAATGTACTCAGGAAATACCTACCTAAAGCAGAGAGTTCCAAAGAAGAATCTCAAAGACCAAAAATAAAAACAGTCAATGATGCAGAGGAGATGAGGCTATGAAATGAAGGTACTCCTACGCAGACAGCATCATTAACCCTTTTCAAGCAAAATTACGAAAAACAAAAATAAATAGAAGTGACCGTCCAAAAGCTAAAGACGATTGTCCAAATTCTTCTAACACACGCGTATACATTGAATAAAACCAAAGACCCATTTCATAATCTCGAACTGCCATTACTTAAAATTAAGGATAAATCCGAAATAACATAAATATCAGAAATTAAAATGTTCCAACCGCACTTGGAAAGCTTGCAGTAGCATATATTCCTTTAGCTAGCAAACACAAAATTCTCGAAGAAAAAACCAAAAAAAAAAAAAAGCCAAAAACCCATTTGAGTTTGACGATTCCGGCGCATATCGAACCCACCAAAATTGCAGAGATCTGGTGAGAATATTTTCTAGAAGAAGAAGAAAAAGGAAGAAAGCAGCGGAACGAAAAAAGCATAGAGCTGATAAAATCAATGTCAGAGTAAAAAGGGAGATAAAGAAACACGAAACGCATCCATCAGCGAACAGTGGAGGAAACTCCAGATAGAAACAAGGACGAGGGAACAAAATTCACATTTTATCAAACCGTGATTTCGTTGCTATGTAAAGAAAAAGAAAAGAAAATCAATTAAAATAAAATTATAAACTAGATTGTTTATTAATAATATTATCATGTATTATCCATCAAATTATTATTATTTATCTAATTCTGAAATGGTACCTTGAAAACTCGAAACATTATATAATTCGCGAGATTGAAAGACGGAGACGAGGAATTCCCGAGGAGCAGCGAGTGACAAAGATCGGCGATGGAAGGGAATCTCCGGAGCAGAGGCCCTGTGCTGTGAATTCTTCTCTGAGAACGGAGAGAGAAAAGTGTGTGTGTGGGGGAGAGAGAGAGAGAGAGAGAGAGAATATGTAGATTTGACAGTCACGCTCGGACCCTGTGTCTTAATATTCAGCACTATTCTGTAATCTGTAATCTACGAATATTCAAATATTCAATATCCACCTGTTATTTCCAATTTTTTAATTAATATTAATTTGGGTCGGATACACACACACCCAGTTCCAGAAGATAATTTCTCGTGTACTCTGTAACAAAGTGTATGGTATTTGCTCATTTGGGAATTTGGTTTCTTTTCTCACTTTGGAAAAGTCCTCCGAGGGACGTTGGAGGAGGAGTTATTTTAAGTGATGCCAATGGGCGTAATTTTCCTTTTTTATTTTTATTTTCGGTTTTTTGCCTCGTCTTAGACACACTCACGTACCCAGAAGGATTTTGTGTATACTAATCAGTCAAAATATAACATACATAAATTTAGGTCTTTTAATGTATAAGGCACAATTTATTAAGCAATAATTATTGATAAGAATTTAAGAAGTATTGGTGTAATAAAAGTAAATTATATTTTTATATATAAAGAATATGGTTTAATTTTTTATAATTTTATTTTATAAAAAATTTTTATTATTATCACTCTTAATATGAAAAAATTAATCTTATAAAATAATTTAAATAAATTAAATTCTATAAAAATATTTTTAATTTTAAAAAAATTATTAATAAAATGAGAAGCATGAGAATGCCAAAAACAAATTAAGTCGGAAATCCTAATAGAGCCTAATTTATTTTTACTCTTATTACATGTAACATAAAAAATAAAAAATATGTTTTTTAAATTAAATTTAAAACATATAATAAAATTTAATAATAATACGTGAAGAAAAGTGGGCAGTTTCTCCCCGTGGCTTTTATTTAAATCCACTTCCATGGCACCACTTCTTCAGATTTTTTCTTCTTGCCACGTGGCTCGTTAGTGATGTCAAGATTTCCATCATCCAGAGAACCCAACTTTTGCCAGCATACCATGTTGTACAGTATTCTTTCGTTAATTTTGAGAATCATATTTATATTATGACATGAGTTTCAAAAGAAAAGTGTCAGATTCACTCTTAGTATAAAAAATATATATTATTAAAAAATTTAATTTCTCATGTAATTATTAACATTTTAATATAATTAAATTTTTTAATAACATAAAAAATATAATTAAATAATATAAAAATATTTTTATAAAATATATAAAAATTAAAATTTTAAAATATAATTTAATTTTAATAAACTGATAAGAATTATATCAATAGTATATTTTATATAGGTTATTATATGTAATTAGTCAGTACTTAAATAGTGATTAACAAATTGTGAAAACAGCTCCAAAAGGATTCAAGTAGGGCATTTATATCTAGATTATATTATCAACTTTGAATGTTGGTTAGTGTATTAGTGGCATGTTTGATATTCTAAAGAGGTAGATAAAGGCATACTTAAAAAGGGAGGATTTGAATCTTTATATACGAGAATGTAATTACAGTCTTATTCAAATTTCTTTAATTAATTGAGTCAATTCTAGTTCGCATTTACATTTTTATTAAATGATATGTTTTTATATCACTAAAAAATTTAATTATGATAATAATTATAAAAAAAATCAAAGTGTAAACATATTTTAAATTAATAGTAAATTAAAATTAAAATCTTAATTTTAATATGTTTGCAGTGAAAAATATTTTTATATTATTATTTAATTATGTATTATTACATCATTAAATTTTTTTTATTATAATATCAACTTTCTTGTATATTAAACTCTTTTAATTATGAATATTAAATAATTTAATGATAGTATAAAAATATTTTATATTAAAAATTAATTAAGTTAAACTCTTTAATAAATGCATTTATTATGAGTTCATGACTCTAAATTAGAAATATTATGTTTGTGAGTTAGTTTGGTTCAACTGCATACATGAATAAGACATTATTTAAAAATTAATTAAATTAAACCATGAATTTTAATAATATTATGTTGGTGTTATTTTTGTTTCGATAAAAAAAATATTGATCAAAATAAAAAACACACCAACTTTCGGTGATTTTTTTTTTTTAAATACTTTCTAGCAATCTCTTGCTTAGATGAAATTTGAGGATAAAGCAAAAAATAATATCAACAAATTAGCTGGCTGTTACCTCCACGACACGAAGGACAAGATATAGGCTGAAGGCATCTAACTGGCTTCCAGTGCATGTGTAAGGATTCATATCTTTTTTAAATAAATCAACTTTTGTCAACTAATATTTATAAACTTAGATCAAAGAGATTTAATCACTAAAACATTTGTATTCCCATAATCGCTCGATTAAGGTGCATTGCCTAATTAAATTCAAACGAGATTAATCTGATAAATATTATTATACAAAATATATTAAATATTAACTCAATTTAAATAAAATTATTTTTATTATTTAAATAAAATTATTATTTTTTTATTTTATTCATTCAATTTTGTTTAGTACATAAAATTAAAATATTTAAAATATATATAAACATATGCATAATTCTCAAAATAAAGCAAAAACTGCAAGAAAGAAACTCTAGGAGCAGCTATCCCATCACATCACGCAACGATAACCCACTGAGACGACAAGGAGGGGCATCCCAGGTCTTGAGAATGGAATCCTGATTAACTCCACGGACGAACCTTATTTTAGGAGTTGTCTAATCCTCTTCTTAGTCTTCTTGCGTTGTGGTTACCATTAGAATGGTCTTTTTGGGTTTTCAAGAGGTGAAATCACGTCAGGTTTTGAGATTCCTCCTTTTTCATAAAGTCTTTTTTTTAAGTGAAATTTAAATTTTTAATATTATAAATAAAATTTATTAAAATTTTAATTTACTTATCACTTAATCTACGTTCTCGTGAGTCATTAGAATGTCCTTTATAGTTTTTTATTTAGTCTTTAAAAATTTAAATTAAAAAAAAATTTGTTTCAATTTAAGATTAAGATATATCTTCACACTTATCAAAACTTATAAATATACTTACAAATCATTCATTAACAAAAAAATGCCCTTCATAGTTAACACAGCAACATCACAGAAACCCAACCCATATCATAGCCCGGATGTAAACCCTTCCAGGCACCCCAAACAAATCATTAGCATAAATGTTTTATTTTTCTCATAAAATTGGTAATATATAACTATCATTCTTTTTCTAACCATAATAAAAAATTTTATTTTATTTTATTCTATCTCATTCCATTCCATTTGATTTCAGATTCTATAAATATCTAAATAAAGCCTAAAGATCAACATTAGTGATAGAATTTTGATTTCACAGAGTAAATATTTTTAAAAAAGGTCCTTACTTTATTATCTTATTGTATTTTGAGATATTAGTTACACACCCAATAAATAAAAGGATATTTTAAAAAACACAAAAAAAAAAACTTAAGGCATATCTCCAATTATTATTGTTCCTATTCCCAATTGTCTTACCTCATTAAGTGCCTGCTAGGTAAAATGATTTTTTTAACTTTAAATTATTAAAATAATGAAAAATAATATTCAATTATTTTATTTAAATATTACAAATGAGAGTAAATTTATAAAATTATGTTTAGAAGATAACGAAATGCATTCTCTCTCATCCTCGAGTTGAGATGGAAGTTCATTGGACGTACACTCCGTTTCCGACAAAAGAGAGCATTGTGCTAGCATCAAACAAATTAACATTTTTTAACAAGTGTCAAAATGCATTCTGCTTGTGTTTATCCCAAAAAAAAAAACATTTTGCATGTAACATACACTAATTCTATCTTGTTTAAAGAGTTTTTTTGTTAAAAAAAAAATCAGAAAGGTATCAATTAGAGGAAGATAGATTTCTATTCTTCTTGAGAGACTTTTCTTTTCCGGTACATTTTCTTGAGAGA
Source organism: Castanospermum australe (assembly GCA_019955255.1). Classification (NCBI taxonomy): domain Eukaryota; kingdom Viridiplantae; phylum Streptophyta; class Magnoliopsida; order Fabales; family Fabaceae; genus Castanospermum; species Castanospermum australe. The sequence continues at coordinate 600,566 of NSJW01000183.1, forward strand.
ATATTGTTTCCAATGCACCAATTATATTTATTTAAATTTGTTAACTTTATTATATTTTTATAACCCTTTTTTGAAGGACAATTTTTTATATTGTGTCTCGTTTAAAAATAATGCACCGGGTGTTATTATAATTTTGAATATTTTAAATAATTTTATTTTAATATATATAATTTTATTTAAAATATTTATAACTTTATTAAAAATTACTATAACCTTGCGCATTATGTCGTTTTTTAAGTAGTCCCTTAATATTGATCCATTTAGTGGATGGTGACGCGACAGAGATAAGACATAAATAATGAGCTTTGTATCATTAATTTGCAGGATTGTATGAGAAGATGGTATTGATGGAATGGACGAGGATATTAGAATGAGCGGTTCATCTTCTAAATTGTTAAAAGTTCGGGTTCAGACTTGACTTTTTAAGTCGTCAGTCAACACCAACGTGATTCTCACGCTCAAACGGTGACGTCTAACAAATAGGGTTTTTTTTATAGTTTTTTTAAAAGAAGTTCTCCATCTTTCGAATGCAGGATATAATGATTAAAGTTATTTTTAAGTAATGGAGAAATGCTTATCTGTTTTTAGAATATTATTAAAATTATATTTATATCTAATTATCTTTTAATATTTTAATATTAAATAATTAAAAAAATATTTATTATTATAATATTAATTATTTATATATTAAAATGTGAATTTTTTAATAAGTATTTTTTAATTATTTAATATTAAAAATATCAAAATATAATTAAATGAAACATAATATTAATAACATTTTATAAATATTTACAAATTTTTCTAAGATATGACTTTAGAATTTATGCTTTTGAAATCACATTATGATAATTACTATAACCAATTACTAAAATTATTGAATAGTTGTTAAAGATTTATTAATTATTAATAATATTCATTATAAATATTCAAACTTCTTTGATTAAAAATATCAACTTAAAAATATTTATCAACTTAATTAAAAACTATTGATACTGATTTGATTAGATTAATTTTTGTCAGAACACTTTTTTCTTAAAATTCAGGCCAAAGTTTTTCTTTCGCAAATAAATTAATAATAAATTGAGATCATCAAAAAATAAAATAGTATGTTTAATCGGGTTTGATAAATGGATATTTGATGAAGGTGGGTCCCGGAGCCAGAAGTGTGTCACGCTCACGCCCGCGGCGTTGATGGGAGTTGTACCTGATAGTGGTAACCGTGGAGCGAGTGGACACGATGCCCGACACTGATGCCTCTGCCTCCTGACTCATGAGCCACACTTTTTTTATTGAAAGAATTTTTTAAAAAAATAATCTACTTTTAAACATACAATAATTATTATATTATAAAATTTTGTAGAATAAATTATTAATTTAATTTTTAAAATATTATATTAATATTATTTTCATCTTTTAAAAAATATTAATATTAATTTAATTATTAATTTATAAAAAATAACATTAATATTATTTTTTATATAAATAAAGATTATATTAATATAATTTTTATGATCAAAAAATTAAATTAATGTCAATTTTATATAATTTAAATATTAAATTAATGATATTTTTAATAATTAAAAGATTAAATTAATATTAATTTTTTTAAAAGATTAAAATAAAATTACTTTTCAATGTTTATTAAATTAATATTAATAGTATTTAAAAAATTAAAATAATATCGACATAACCTTTGAAAAAATAAAATGAGAGTTTAGTTAATTTTATATGACTCGAATAACCCCTCATTGGATCTTAAAGTTTGTATTTCATTAATAAAAAATATTAACAATTAAGTATATGACACTATAATTTGTTGATAATATAAGATTTAATCTATTTTGTTCATCTTAACATCCTTACTAATGAGATTATAAAAAATTTAACTCACATGCAAAGGATTATTGATAACTCATAAGTGATTGGTTGTAATGTTTAGAGTTTATTAATAACTCATAAGAATTATTTAGTGTACTGTAATTTTAGAAGTATAGATAAAATTTAAATTCTAAAATTATCACTTATATCATGTTTAAATCAGAGAATAAGAAAGGAAAATTAAAAAAAAAATATTTATCATAAATGTATCGTACGAGTCTCCTGGCCCAACCAGCGCAACATTAGGCCTATTACCTCGACCCAACAGCACCAAAGGCCCACGCCACTCAATGACTCAGCACGAGACAATGCCACTCCACCCATGTCCTCCACTACATGTACGTGAGGACTGATCTGTTCCCCCTCCCTGCACGATCGAACCATGAAGTCATTTTCCCGCTTCACCTAGCCTAGAAATGGAGGTCCTGCCCCCAGGTAGAGATCATCTCTTTCTTCTCATTCTATACTATCATTCTCTTACTCTTGTTTCATTTAAGCATCGGAATAACCTTACATATATATCTCTTCACCTTGAAGCTACCTTGGTATGAAGTAGTCCAGTCATTCATCCTGCTCTCGCTCTAGCCACTTCAATAGTCAACATAAACAATAAATCTCTTCTTTATTTAAAAATTTTATAAAATAAAAATAAAAATTTTTCAGTAATATTCAAAAATCTCTCTAAACTAATTTTTATAAATATTTTAAAATTTTTCTAATTTAAAAGATTTTAAAAAATTTAAAATATCTAAATAAGGGAACGAAAATTTATTAATAAGCCTTCTATTCTTCTCTGTTTTTTTTTTATTTTTTTTAAATCTCTTTTCTTTTTATTCTCTCCAAACTCCCAAACATAACTTAAAGAGAAAAACTTTAACCATTTTCCTTCTAGAAAGGGAGTAAGAATGAAAACTTTCTTCTACTCTTATATGTATAAAAAAAGATTGTTGATAATATCTCAACAAAGAAAAAAATTAGGATTTAATTTTTTAAATTTAATTTTGATCTATTTTGATTGTTTATACTATCATTTAATCATATGTTAGTATATTATTAAAAAAATTTAACTATAATTACACTTAAAAAGTTAAAATCACTTGATAATGTGTAATACATTATTAGATGATAGTGTAAATTTTTTTTTGGTACATTAATGTAAAATTTTTCAACTAACAATGAATCTAATATTTTAATATGAGATGGTGACACAATAAAATTAGGTCAAAGAATAAGGTCTAATTTATCAATTTTAATATAGTGTAAAATTGGTCGTATGTTATGATTTTTTAGCCGTACAGTACTACAGTAGGACCGTAAGAGTATTTTAGATCAGTTTTTGTGTTAGTCAATATTAAATTAATCTTTGAATAATTTTAATGGTACAAAAAAATTTATCAAAAATATTCATTCAAAATTCGAATTTGAATAGTAAAAATAGGAGGTACATCTCCTTCGTCGTTACGCCAGACCTTGGGTTCGTATCTTATGAATTTAAAATATCCACATTCCTTACGAGTTATCATCCATTTGAACCGAGCTTTAAAAACTAATAACGAAGTTGACAACTCGTATAAAATTAAAATCAAAGGATTATCTAACAAAAACCCACAGGGCCATGGCTATTTATTAACTATTATGGGTGATTGATTGATCATTGACGGCAATGTGGTGGTTTGGTGTGATGTCGTAGTCCAAATGAAGGGAATCAGTGAGTTATGGTCTTGTTTTTGTTTTCCCAATTTGGTCCTAAAAAGTAAACAATGAAATCAAACTCTCTTTTGCTTTCATGGTTTACAGTGTAGTAGAAATGTAAGAAAATTTTTTAGGTATATTTGATATAATATTATTTTTTTTATATTGTATCGTTAAATGTATTTTACATTAGTTATGTAAGGTATCATTATCTTTTACTTTGAGAGATAAGAATTAACTACATAACTAATGTGGTATATAATAAATAATATAATATAAGAGTATTGTTTTATACTGACTATATATAAGAATCTATCGTTATGTAAAATCAAGAAATTAGCATATTTGGTTTAGCTTTAGCGCAGCCTAAATTTCAGTTTAGAAAGTGTAAAACTTAGTTTTGGTCTCAAATGACATGTTTGGCAAATTTTAATTTGAGTATATTTCAACATAATTTTGATTTCAATCCATGACTTTAGTAGATGTGAACAAATTTACCTTTTTATTGGTTCTCAAGCCATAATTTTCAAACTATTATCCACTAGATTACGTAACCCTGCACCATATGCACAGCTATGTATAGTTCAAGTACCCCAGTGATTCATTTCAATGATTATCTGTAATCACCAGGATTGGTTTTCTCAATGGGAGCCACTTACAATACATGTACTTCAGCCCACTAGCTGCTAATTCTTTTCTGGATTTCATAAATCAACTTGAGGCTCTTTTATAAGTTCACACCACATTGATCGAATGATAACTCTTAATTATTATACTAATTAATTAACAAAATTCGAGAACTATGTGGTTGCCCAAAAAAGAAGGGTCAGTTTTCAATTATTTTAATAAATATTTTTTATTTGAATTATAAATTATCAGAATGAACAAAAATCATGAAATTATGGATTGTGGTAATTACGGGCCATGCATGCAATAGGCCCATAATAACTAAACAAATCTTATAGGCAAAACCTTTTAAAGCTTACGTTTAATTCAAACAAATCTTATGCAATACATAATATTCAAAACGCTCAATGAGGAAATTTTATAACCTAAGTCAAACAAATTTTGACACTTGTGCCAATTTTCATTAGGTATTTGTAATAGAGATTTTTCCAAATATATTTGACTAATATTTACTTTGTCCCTATGCATAAATTTTATTGTAAATGAATATGTATCCATTTTCTCGTCTACATAGTTTGAAATCTGAACAATTCATCTCATCCTTTTAGAGGTCTAACAATTGCATGCATCAATGTTGAATAAAATACACCTAATTTCGTTTAGATGCCCACGCAACGGAGACCAATAACTAATTGTATTTAAATTGTGAAACAAAAGTTGAAAGTAAAACTATATGTTAAGATGGATAGCACTATAAAAAGAACAAGACCAATTGGTTACACAAAAAACAAAAGGGGGTAATTTACAGACCTAAAATTTGAGGTTTGCAAAATATGCCTTAGTCAGTTAGCCCAACCGAATCTGAGTCTACCAGATATATAATTTTTGTTTTTTTGGTATATAATTTTTAGTTTACCCATATTATATGTATTTACTTTTATTTTTCAATATAGAAATTTATCTTCTCATATTTTTAACTTATTTGGCATCATATATTGTGTATCATTTTCTTAAATATATTCTTTATGCACAGAGGTTTTAAAATTTTTTTTCAATATTTGTTTTAATTTAAAATAAAATTTTGAATTTAGGATAACCTTGGGCTCACACTGTATATTTTTTCATTAAAAAAATCCTGGCTTGTTATATCCATAATATAAGTGCTCAATTATTTCAGTAAAGCCAGTGTATTATAGAAATCACATAGTATGGAGTTGTTTGTGTGAAGGATTGACACAAATTCTTCTCGTAATATGTACACATCAACGAAAAAGAGTACGAGGGAAAACACACACAGACTATGAAGGTATGTTTGGATTGGAAAAGAAAAGAGAAAAGAGAAAAAAATATTTATTTTAAAATTTTAAGTTTAAAATATCTAATAAATCTCTCCCTTTTTTTTTTTAAACTATTCTCCTCAATTCAAAAATAATTAGAGAAGCCCACTTGCTAGGCAAGGCACTGTGTGGAAGTAAAGGCCTTGTGAGGACTAATTTAGACCCCTCGTGGGTTATGAACATTGAAGTATAGTGACTACTGTGTCTGTACACGTTTGTCTCAGACAGAAACAAAGAAAGTTTCCCTATAATTGGAACACTATCACTTATGATTTGCTAAAAGAAACAGTACAGGTTGGGCCAACTTGTTTTTGAATCTTTATATATAGACAATTTGGGACGGGGAAGAGCAAGACCATACTATTGCAGGGTGTGCAAAGTGGTCTTGTTAATGTATAGAGTAGATTTGTTCAGTTAAAAAATGAAATGAAAGAGGCACTGTATATGTATATTTTTTGCATGTATGGTAAAAATATGAGGCATGTTGATTCAAGTTGGTAAAAAAAGCTGACAGGGAATTGAAGGAGTTAATCTCTGCCAAGCAAAACAAAAAATTGACACTGACCTGGAATCCTGATTTCCTTGACCCACAGCTCAAAAATGCGACACATTTACTGTCAAACACGTACCCTATCCTATTGCATATATGTCGCTTAATAAAAGTAGTTTTCTTAGAGACTCGCTCGTTGAAAACAAGTTGTTCAGTCGTTGAATCTTCAGTAATATAATTAACACTATAATTCAGTCTCCCAGAGATTCATTCATCTAGATCTTGCAACGATTACCTATTAAGTGGAGGAATTCAGTTCAATACGCATAGGACGACATGTCCTTGCGGCCAAGTTTGAACTCGCATTCCTAGATACAAAACGGTAGACATTTTAAAGGGAAAAAAATCATTCTTATAATTGTGTATTTAAATTAATTTATTTTGTATTTAAAATTACTTGTAATTAAAATTTTATTGACAGAACTTTTAAAAGAAATAATTTTTTTAAAAAATAATCAATTATCAAATATGTACTAAGACACTCATATAAAACACGTGACATTTTAAAAAGCACTTGCACAACTTAAATTTTTTGTGTTTATTGATGTTCAAGTCTTAAATACAGCCAGTGTGTTACATCATATTACTTTTCATGTGCCACATCAATTACACCATATTATTCATAAGTTTGGCAATTTCATCCTACTTCACATGTACCTAATCCACCTCACCCCACACGGTGTGGGTTTTTTACCCACACTCTCGGGGCTTATGACGGGTTAGGACTGTTTACCCTTGCAGGGCGGGTTAGATGCGGGTTTGGGGTTGCTTCACCTTGCACCCTATGTCTATATTAAATTTATATTTAAAATATATTTTAATTTAGAGATTATGTGACCATTAGAATTTAGAATTTAGTCCTCTCACTTAATATGTGACCTTTGAGTAAACTCTAATTTTGACCATCCATACAAGATTTAATAGTCAAAATTCACTATTTTCACTTAATATGCTCCTTGATATATTTGTGTGTGGTTGTATATGCATGCTAGTTGTATCCATTTGCCTGAGGTTTTCTTTTCTCAAAAGTTCATCATCATGTGTGTTTAGTTCCCTCAATTATAAAAATTATATTAATTTGGTCTCTATCCATATATAGAAGAATAATTTTAATATTATCTTCCATTATTTAAGAATTAAATTGATGTAAACATTCTTTAGAGGACCAAATTAGAGGTTTACTCTAAACTTTTTTGAAAGCAAAATAAGTATTGTTTCTCTAATGTTGATGGTTGGAGATGAAAATTTTTAGTAGCAAAGGGATAAGGAATAGAAGTGAAAGGTTGATATTTCCATGATTTTGATCAAGTAGTGTTGCTGGAGTTTTTGAGGCACTGGTGATGATCATAACAGCAATCAAAATGGTAGTTCTAGTGGTCTAAAGAGTCTTTGAAATGCAGGGGAAACAAAAAGGAGAGATAAGAGTAATTTTTTGCTTTTTTCCCCCAGGTTGGGGATTTGGGTATGTTAGTCAAAGTAGTAAAGTAATATGTTGTACCAGTTATTGAGGCGGTGCTGACCTAAGGCCTCAAACTTTTCTTCTAGAACCCGCCATATTATGCAACAGTAGAGATTCAGTGAAGCAGGGTCTGTGTTGTTAATTGCCCTTGGAAATGCACATAAATTTGTATCCTAGGACAACTCAACAAGTGGCTTGTGCTTCCCATGTATCATCATCTAATTCAATCAATATTGGAGAAGTTAGCAGAGTGGAGTTTTCTGGCCTTCATGTTTTCTTGTGAAGTTTGAGTGTTGATTAAAAAACTTATATGTTTTCTTTACAAAAAACAACAAATTTATATTTGAAGACTTTCTCCTCTATTAGTGAATCCTATTTTTATCAAAGAACACTTATGTGAGAAAGTTACACGGTCATATGATTTGATAGATATTTCTTTTTATTTTTCTTCTGGTAGGGTAAAATAGAAATTTATGTAACTACAGTAAAGCAAGATTTCTTGAAGGAGCTCCAATAGTTGGATGAAGGTTTATTGTTAAAAAGCCACATTCAAAACTAATTTAGTTTTAGTGGCATTTATGCTTCTTTTGATATATTTCATGAAAGGGCTATTGATGCCACTTTCTTTTGAATGGACATCGAAACAGATAAAAAGAAATTAAGCACTCGGGACAGAATTACACTGTCCCTTAAGGTTTTCTGAATTTACTCTCACTTCTCTAGTTTGAAAAATTGTACTAATCTTTCCTATTTTGAATTTCCATCAGACTTATTTTATTTGAATTTTTCAGGAACACCACATCCTTACAGCCTTTTGTACAACTGCAAAAATTAAACACAAGGAGGTGAGTGTTATACAGTCTAAAACTTTTGTGCAGTAGTGTTTCACTTCTTATCATTATTGTTCTTATCATCGTCATCTTCCTCTAATTGCTTTGGAGGAAGATACTATTGTTCTTGATGGCTTAGTTGATCTTCATATGCCATCTACTCCTTATTTTCGGCGTTACTATAGATGTTAAGATGGGAGGAGAATGGTACAGGTTAGGAGAGTCAGATTCATATTTTTAATTCATTCATAATTTTCTAACATTTATTCCTTAAAATGCACATAAATACCGTTCTTGCGTACATACGTTTATCTAGTGTCTAAGGAGAAGAGAGTATTGACTAAATTCAATAATTAGGGACAGTGAAACTTATATGCAGGTCTACCAGTATGTTATTAAATTATTTTTTTCTCAAAATGAGCTACAAGAATAATTTTAAAAAATTAAAATATTCATATAAATTCACAAAATTGATAAATTTGAGAAGATAAATTGGGAACATAAAAATACACAATGCCTTAAATTTTTAGGTCACCTTAATGGCTGCCACATCTCCTTGTTAGGATCCGCGTCATAATAATATACAGATACGATCAAGCATTAAAAAGGGAACAAAATCCTATCCCTCAAATTTACAACCAACTCTAAAAAAGGGGAATTACGTTGATAATTGATTTTGGGGATTTTAAGAACCCTAAATTGATTTTTTCAATAAATTAATTTGAGTCCTAAATCTAGTATAATTAGCCTCAAATACCACATCTAAGATTTCATCATTCGCCGTTGCATTATGCTAGAATATGGTTTAACTATGGTTCATGATTCAACTGATTTAATCGATAGATGAACTGAATAATATATAAATATATTTAAAATAAATTAACTATAATTAAATATTTATACAATAATAAATATATTGCTCAAAATTCATAGATTCATAGTTTATGAAAAGTTTTACATATTTTCATTTATATTATTAATATAACATTTTTATAAAATTGATTTGGTCTCTTAAATATATAAATCTTATTATTAAGAATACAAGCAATTAAAAAATGGATTTAATTTTGATCTATTGTGAGTGTAAAGTTTTTTTTTTTTACATTGTCATTCAATCATATATTACTTTGTGTTTGACTTTTTAGGTAATTGTTATTTTACTCAATCTTTTTTAATGATTTAGCAATTCATGATTAGATAATAGTGTAAATTTTTTTATACTAACAATGAATCAAAATTAAACTTAAACACCTGATAGTGGATCAAAATTAAACTTTTTACACTGTGACTCATTATCGATTGAAGTCTGATTGGCAAGATGTCTGGTCGGCAATATGATTAATTCAATCAATCCAGTGATAAAACATTGTTAGAATCTTAAACACCTCAAGAAAATTAACATCAATCTAGATACATACCTCTTGAAGACGTCTTTAAGACCATTTACCTCCTAGAAGCTTGAAAATTAGTGGTACACAAATGTAAACTCTAAGAACAAGATCTTCTCATCTAAGGTTCCAACTGCCTCTCTGTAACTAACACCTTGATGGGTAAGAATGCCTATTAAGAAGTGTCAAAAGTGGATTGAGGATTTGGCCTGTTAGTTACAAAATGAAACAGTAACTTAGGTTTCATCTATCATGGACCCTAGCTATCAGGACTTAACGCCATAATCTAGCACACTAAGCTATTAGGTCATAACCCAATACACGTGATTCTCAATCTATTGAATCATTTAACATTAATACATATACAAAAATTATTAGGTTATATGTATTAAACTAATTTTAACAAAACAAAATAATCAATAAGTGATAATTAATGCTGGTCCAGTAAAAAAATTCTAACATCAACAGTTTTGAAGAATGATTGTATGCACATAGCATTACTCCATTCAAAGCTTTCTCATTTCTTGGAATTGTTGCCAATATTAAGAAGTTGTTCGTTATTGGTGGGTCCTTATTGGCGAGCTCAAGGGAGTTATGTTGGCCCCGTGACTTAGAGTGGCCTATATATTCAAATGATAATTTTTCTTGTGAAGTATCCCTTGCAATTTTGTGCGTACATAAGGAATAGCCGGGTGATTCGCATTGTGTATGCGAGAAAGGGTTTATTTAGCGTAGCCAATCTAAATGAATATCAAACAGGTGGACACAATTATTCAGAACATAGCGGGAATACTTGATCAATAGTCCCAGTACTTTGGTGCAGAATATTATTCAGATTCCAGTAATGGTTATTTTGTTTTCATTTCCTTGAGAAACCACAAATCCATCTTGTGTCTCGACCAATATTGTGGTGATCCTTGATTCGCGGACAACTCAATGCATCTGCTTTTGCCTCCACGGAATCAAGTCTTTGTTCCTTTTTGTGTCCTAGTATTTCTAATTAAGTAGTAACAACTCATTCAAAAAATCTCTCTTTTAATTATTAATTTCTTTTTAAATTTGAATATTTTCAATCTGAGTTATTAGCATTTAATTAAAGGATAAGATTGAAGACAAGAAAAGAAGACAAGATTTGAATCCTGCATCCACACATATGATAGCATCAAGTTTAAATAAATCTACTCTAAATTCACTTAAACTTTTTCTTAAAGATAATTCACTTAAACTTTAACTAAATCTATTTAACTCTTTTATGTATAGCACAAGATTCCTCACATTTATATAGAAAATAAGTATTGTTTCTCTAATATTGATGGTTGGATATGAATATTTTTAGTAGCAAAGGGATAAGGAATAGAAGTGAAAGGTTGATATTTTCCATGATTTTGATCAAGTAGTGTTGCTGGAGTTTTTGAGGCACTGGTGATGATCATAACAGCAATCAAAATGGTAGTTCTAGTGGTCTAAAGAGTGTTTGAAATGCAGAGGAAACAAAAAGAAGGAGAGATAAGAGTAATTTTTTGCTTTTTTTCCCCAGGGTGGGGATTTGGATATGTAAGTCAAAGTAGTAAAGTCATATGTTGTACTGTTATTGGGGGTGCAGACCTAAGGCCTCAAACTTTTCTTCTAGAACCCGCCATATTATGCAACAGTAGAGTTTCAGTGAAGCAGGGTCTGTGTTGTTAATTGCCCTTGGAAATTCACATAAATTTGTATCCTAGGACAACTCAACAAGTGGCTTGTGCTTCCATGTATCATCATCTAATTCAATCAATATTGGAGAAGTTAGCAGAGTGGAATTTTCTGGCGTTCATGTTTTCTTGTGAAGTTTGAGTGTTGATTAACAAACTTACATGTTTTTATTACAAAAAACAACAAATTTATATTTGAAGACTTTCTCCTCTATTAGTGAATCCTATTTTATCAAAGAACACTCGTGAGAAAGTTACATGGTCATATGATTTGATAGATATTTCTTTTTATTTTTTTTCTGGTAGGGTAAAATAGAAATTTATGTCACTAGAGTAAAGCAAGATTTCTGAAGGAGCTCCAATAGTTGGATGAAGGTTTATTGTTAAAAAGCCACATTCAAAACTAATTTAGTTTTAGTGGCATTTATGCTTATATTGATATATTTCATGAAAGGGCTATTGATGCCACTTTCTTTTGAATGGACATCGAAACAGATAAAAAGAAATTAAGCACTCGGGACAGAATTACACTGTCCCTTAAGGTTTTCTGAATTTACTCTCACTTCTCTAGTTTGAAAAATTGTACTAATCTTTCCTATTTTGAATTTCCATCATACATATTTTATTTTGAGTTTCCAGGAACACCACATCCTTACAGCCTTTTGTACAACTGCAAAATTAAACACAAGGAGGTGAGTGTTATATAATCTAAAACTTTTGTGCAGTAGCGTTTTACTTCTTATCATTATTGTTCTCATCATCGTCATCTTCCTCTAATTGCTTTGGAGGAAGATACTATTGTTCTTGAAGGTTTAGTCGATCTTCATATGCCATGTACTCCTTATTTTCGGCGTTACTATAGATGTTAAGATGGGAGGAGAATGGTACAGGTTAGAAGAGTATAATTCATATTTTTAATTCATTCATAATTTTCTAACACTTATTCCTTAAAATGCACATAAAGTGCCGTTCCTGCGTACATACGTTTATCAAGTGTCTAAGGAGAGGAGAGTATTGACTATGTTCAATAATTAGGGACAGTAACACTTATAAGCACGTCTACCAGTATGTTATTAAATTATATTTTTTTCTCGAAATGAGTTACAAGAATAATTTTAAAAAATTAAAATATTCATATAAATTCACAAAATTGATAAATTTATGAAGATAAATTAGGAACATGAAAATACACAATGCCTTAAATTTTTAGGTCACCTTAATAGGCTGCCACATCTCCTTGTTAGGATCCGCGTCATAATAATACGTAGACATGATCAAGCATTAAAATAGGAACAAAATCCTATCCCTCAAATTTACAACCAACTCTTAAAAAAAGGGAAATTACGTTGAGAATTGATTTTGGGGATTTTAAGAACCCTAAATTGATTTTTTCAATTAATTAATTTGAGTCCTAAATCCAGTATAATTAGCCTCAAATACCCCATCTAAGATTTCATCATTCGCCGTTGCATTATACTAGAATATGGTTTAACTGTGGTTCATGATTCAACTGATTTAATGGATAGATGAACTGAATAATATATAAATATATTTAAAATAAATTAACTATAATTAAATATTTATACAATAATAAATATATTGCTCAAAATTCATAGATTCATAGTTTATGAAAAGTTTCACATATTTTCATTTATATTATTAATATAACATTTTTATAAAATTGATTTGATCTCTTAAATATATAAATCTTATTATTAAGAATACAAGCAATTAAAAAATAGATTTAATTTTGATCTATTGTGAGTGTAAATTATTTTTTTACATTATCATTCAATCACATGTTACTTTGTGTTTGACATTTTAGATAGTTGTTGTTTTACTCAATCTTTTTTAATGATTTAGCAACTCATGATTAGATGATAGTGTAAAACTTTTTATACTAATAGTGGATCAAAATTAAATTTAAACACCTGATAGTGGATCAAAATTAAATTTTTTACACTATGACTCATAATTGACTGAAGTCTGATTGGATAGATGTATGGTTAGCAATATGATTAATTCAACCAATCTAGTGATGTCCGTTTTTAAAACATTGTTAGAATCTTAATCACCTCAAGAAAATTAACATCAATCTAGGGACATACCTCTTGAAGACGTCTTTAAGGCCAATTACCTCCAAGAAGCTTGAAAATTATTGGTACACAAATGCAAACTCTAAGAATTGTAGGTTTTTTCTTTCTCTTAGGTAGTTACTTGGTTACAGAGACCAAGTCAAAGGAAAATAAGTATGGTCCACATTATCATTATCAGTTAATTTCAGAACAGTTTTCCTTTGAAAACATTCAGAAAAAATAGCTGCCCACTAAGTTTGATTTGGTAACTGCCTTAAAAAAGTGCCTTATCTTCTGAGGTCCCTATGCTTGCTTTCTCATACAGTATCATACACCATCTACGAAGAGAAAGTGAGAGCGTAGAAGTACCTAGAAGCCAGACAACTTTGGAGACGAAAATCAGAGTAAGAAGAATAGCAATGGTGGGAGGTATTTATGATCCTAATTTTTCCGCATTTGATCTAATTGCTTTATGAAATGTGTAAAGCATGTTTAGATCATTTAGTTTTTTTTTTTAACTAACATTTGGTATCAAAGCGTTTCAATACCTTTGCCTTGTCTTTTAGTTTTTGGCAATGTTTTGTACATGAAAACTTTGATTTCGTGTTTAAAATTTTGGACTTTTTTAATAGAAAGTTAGATAGGAAATCATTAGGTAATTGAATTTCTATCGATTCTGTGCTTTCAAACGTATATTTTAGTGTAAAAATGGGTTAGAAACCGTCGGGTTTCATTTCGGGTCCGAACCGGGTCGAAGCGACCCGGCTAGAGGTTGAAGACGACATAAACGACAAGTCGTTTTGGGGTCTGTGATAAACGACAAGTCGTTTTGGGTCGGAGCGTCTCTCTTCAACGACATAAACAACAAGTCGTTTTGGAATCTGAGGTCAACGACAAGTCATTTTTGGTCTATGGTCGACGACATGTCGTTTTAGTCCTCTGCTGTCGTTTGTATGTTATCAAAAATAATATCACTTTGGTCCTACTAGGTTTTGAACCCAAGACATGGCACACTGCACCTCTTCTGCCAGTTGTGCTGCACCTCCTTTCTGCTAAGGTGTTACAGCATGATTTGATTTTAACCATTTTTTTTGAAACACGTTTTGTACGAAAAAGAAAATTTTGTCATCTTGAGCAGACAAAATAAAATAAAAAAAAAATTGTTTCAATTTTGTGCGTAATCTGTATGTATTTTTTAATTTATTTTATATATTGATGCATGTAATTTGTGGATATTTTATACATGAAATCAAATGTCTAGTGATCTATATAATTTAATTAATTAGGGATTAGGCACAGCATCTTTAATTATTTAAATTATATGTTAAGTATCTCTAGATCACATAAAGTATATGACATGAATTGTAATTGATTATATGTGATATAAAAAATTTTGTCCCACAGGAATTTTTATTATATTTTATCTGATTAATTAGGATAAAATATCGAGTTATATTCTTAATTTACCCACAGGGATTAAGAAATATAATTTGACAGTTTTATCATAAAGTTCTATATGAATCTAATTGAATTAGAATTTTAGCTCACAGGCAAATTTTATGTCACTAGATTCATAATTTTTCAAGCATGATTTACATTGGTAAAACATGATATATGGTTTATTAGTCTCAAATTTTAAATTATAAGCATGTATGTTTATTATTTGCAGTCATACAGCCTGTGAATTTCTCTAATATGCAATATGAAATTCCCGAACTGAGTGGTGATAATTACAAGATTTGGAAGGAGATAATTCTTCTTCAATTGGGTTGGATGGACATTGATTATGCTATAAGGAAAGATAAACCGCCACAGATTACTGAAAATAGTGAACCATATGATGTTGATCTTTATGAAAAATGGGAGCGATCTAATCGTCTCTCTGTCATGTTCATAAAGACTAAGATATCTGCTGGCATTCGGAGTTCAGTCGAGCAGCATAGCAATGTCAGGGAACTTCTAAAGGCCATAGATGAGCAATTTGAGTCTTCGGACAAAGCATTAGCAAGTACCTTGATTATGAAATTTTCATCCATAAAGCTCACTACTACAAGAGGTGTGCGTGAGCATATTATGCAGATGCGAGATATAGCGACTCAGTTAAAAAATCTTGAGGTTTATATGTCTGATTCCTTCCTTGTGCACTTCATTCTGAATACTCTCCCACCGCAATACAGTCCCTTCAAGATATCTTATAATACACATAAAGAAAAATGGTCTATTAATGAACTCTTGACCATGTGTGTTCAAGAAGAGGGGAGGTTGCAAATGGAACAGGGAGAGAGTTTCATGATGACAACTGAGAGGAAGGATCAGAGCCAAACCAAGAAGAAGGGGAAAGGTAAAATACCACCCCAAGGTGGAATTAAGAAGGAGTCCAAGTGTTTCTTCTGTAAAAAGAAGGGACACATGAAGAAGGATTGTATTAAATTCCAACAATGGCTTGAGAAGAAAGGTGTGTCAACCTCATTTGTTTGTTATGAATCTAATATGTTTGATGTTAATCATAACACATGGTCGATTGATTCTGGTTCTACAATCCATGTTTCAAATACATTGCAGGGTATGCAAAACCTAAGGAAGCCAGTAGGAAGTGAACTTTACATCTATTCAGGAAGCAAGATGAGTTCACCTGTGGAGGCTATAGGGACCTACAGCTTAGTTTTGAGTAGTGGCTTTAATTTGTATTTGGAAAAGACCTTTTATGTTCCTAGCTTTTCTAAGAACTTAATTTCAGTTTCAAGACTTGTACCTTTTGGTTATTCCCTTTACATTTTATGAGACATCTTTCAATTTGTTTTATAAATCTAAAGTTGTTGGGAATGGTACATTGTCTGATGGTCTTTTCTATATTAATTTGCGAAATGACGCTACTTATGACGCTATGCATGTTAATGTTGGCCTGAAACGACGTGTTATGAATGAAGATTCTTCTATATTGTGGCATCGGAGATTAGGACATATCTCCATTCAGAGAATTAAGAGATTGGTAAATGATGGAGTGCTTAGTACTTTTAGATTTTACTGATTTTGAAACTTGTGTGAATTACATTAAGGGAAAGCAGACAAACAAGTCAAAGAAAGGTGCCAAGAGGAGTACCAAACTGTTAGAAATCATACATACAGATATTTGTTGTCCAGACATGGATGCATATGGTCAAAAATACTTCATCTCTCTTTTATAGATGATTATTCACGATACATGTATCTCTACATGCTTAATAATAAGTATGAAGCATTAGATGCCTTCAAGGTATTTTAAAACTGAAGTAGAAAAACAATGCGGTAAGCAAATCAAGATCATGAGATCAGATAGAGGTGGAGAATATTATAGTAGATACACTAGAGATGGACAAGCACCTAGTCCATTTGCGAGGTTTCTTGAACATCATGGGATAGTTGCCCAATACACCATGCCTGATTCTCCAGATCAGAACGGTGTAGCAGAAAAGAGAAACCGAACATTATTGGATATGGTGCGAAGTATGCTTAGTAACTCTAAGCTTACCTAAGTCCTTATGGGTTGAAGCGCTGAAGACGGCAGTGTACATATTAAACCGAGTTCCAACTAAGGCTGTCCCAAAGACGCCATTTGAGTTATTTAAGAGTTGGAAACCGAGTTTGCGACATGTACGCATTTTGGGATGTTCGTCTGAGGTTAGAATTTATAACCCACAAGAGAAGAAACTGGATCCAAGGACCATTAGTGGGTATTTCATTGGATATGCTGAAAGGTCTAAGGGATACAGATTTTATTGTCCATCTCATACCACTAGGATTGTGGAATCTAGAAATGCCAAATTTCTAGAAAATGACTTGATCAGTGGGAGTGATCAATCTGGGACACTTTGTTTCTGAGAAAGATCATTCGGATGCTCAACCATCCACTTCAAGCATGAGATTGGTTGTTGTTCGCAATACCCCTTTAGTTCAACCGGGTGTTGTACAACCAGTTATTGAGAATCCACAATCAGATGTTGATATTGATCTGGTGGATCAAGTTGCTGATGAGGAACAAGAAGTTGTTGTTCAACCAGTTGAACAACAAACTCCTCAAGAAGATCATGCAACATTATGCAGATCTACTAGAATAAGGATATCAGCGATACCTAGTGACTATATTGTGTATCTACAGGAATCTGACTATAATATTGGAGCCGAAAATGATCCTGAAACGTTTTCACAAGCCATGAGTTGTAAAGAATCAAATTTATGGTACGATGCTATGAAAGATGAGATGAATTCTATGGCATTTAATGGAGTCTGGGATCTTGTTCAGTTGCCTGATGGTGCAAAAGTCATTGGATGTAAATGGGTCTTTAAGACAAAGAAGGACTCATTAGGCAACATTGAGAGATATAAAGCAAGACTCGTAGCCAAAGGATTTAATCAAAAGGAAGGAATCGATTATAAAGAGACATTTTCTCCTATATCTAAGAAAGATTCTCTTCGCATCATTCTAGTATTAGTTGCACATTTTAACTTAGAGTTGCAACAAATGGATGTGAAAACTGCATTTTTCAATGGAGATCCAGAGGACGAGGTTTACATGAAACAACCAGAAGGATTCTCCTCTAGTAATGGTGAGCATTTGGTATGCAAGCTTAAGAAATCCATATATGGACTGAAACAAGCCTCCCGTCAATAGTATTTAAAATTTCATAATGTTATCTCTTTATTTGGTTTTGTGGAGAACATTATAGATCAATGTATATACCAGAAAATTAGTGGGAGTAAGATTTGTTTCCTCAATCTATATGTAGTTGATATATTACTTGCAGCCAATCATAAAGGTTTGCTATATGAGGTGAAACAATTCCTCTTTGAAAACTTTGACATGAAGGATATGTGTGATGCCTCTTATGTTTATTGGCATCAAGATACATAGAGACAGATTTCGAGGTATTCTTGGTTTGTCTCAGGAGACCTATATCAACAAAATTTTAGAGAGATTTCGGATGAAGGATTGTTCACCAAGTGTAGCTCCCATTGTGAAGGGTGACAGTTTTGATTTGAACCAGTGCCCGAAAAATGATCTTGAGCGGGAACAAATGAATAGCATTCCTTATGCTTCAGCTGTTGGAAGCCTTATGTATGCTCAGGTTTGCACAAGACCTGACATTGCATTTGCTGTTGGAATGTTAGGGAGATATCAGAGTAATCTAGGTTTAGACCACTGGAGAGCTGCAAAGAAAGTGATGAGATACCTTCAAGGAACTAAAGACTACATGCTTATGTATAGACGAACTGATAATTTGGAAGTGATTGGCTACTCTGATTCAAACTACGCTGACTGCATTGATTCACGAAAATCAACTTCAAGATATGTTTTTATGCTAGCTAGTGGGGCTGTGTCTTGAAGAAGTGCCAAGCAGACCTTGACTGCTACTTCCACTATGGAGGCTGAGTTCGTGTCTTGTTTTGAGGCTACCTCACATGGTGTATGGATGAAGAGTTTTATTTCTGGGCTTAGAGTTATGGATTCGATTTCTAGGCCATTGAGAATATATTGTGACAATTCAGTTGCTGTTTTTATGGATAAGAACAACAAAAGTGGTAGTCGAAGCAAGTATATCGACATTAAGTATCTAGCCATAAGAGAACGTGTTTAAAGATAAAACAGTGGTTATTGAGCACATTAGCACTGAATTGATGATTGCTGATCCTTTAACTAAAGGCATACCACCACTGAAATTTAAGGATCATGTAGATAGAATGGGACTTGGTTCCCTTATGTAGTTTTCGTTGTAAGAACGATATTATTTTAATGAAACTCTATTTGTGATGTTTTCTCATTTCAGTTTATGCGCACATTCATTTATTTCATTTTTGAGAAATATCAATTAAAGTATGGACTTAGAATAAACATTGAGTTTATTCATTAAGCAATATGGGCTTGAGGGATATAATACATTGTGATACATGGGAGATAATACTCACAATTTTAGAGGACTTATCACCATGATTCATGTATTCTATTACTCACTATAGTATATGATGTATTATGTGGACCAAGTGGGAGAATGTAGGTTTTTTCTCTCTCTTTGGGTAGTTACTTGGTTACAGAGACCAAGTCAAAGGAAAATAAGTATGGTCCACATTATCATTATCAGTTAACTTCAGAATAGTTTTCCTTTGAAAACATTCAGAAAAAATAGCTGCCCACTAAGTTTGATTTGGTAACTGCCTTTGTGATGGAAAAAGGTTATTTAAAAAAGTTCCTTATCTTCTGAGGTCCCTATGCTTGCTTTCTCATACAGTATCATACACCATCTACGAAGAGAAAGTGAGAGCGTAGAAGTACCGTAGAAGCCAGACAACTTTGGAGACGAAAATCAGAGTAAGAAGAATAGCAATGGCGGGAGGTATTTATGATCCTAATTTTTTCGCATTTGATCTAATTGCTTTATGAAATGTGTAAAGCATGTTTAGATCATTTAGTTTTTTTTTTAACTAACAAGAACAAGATCTTCCCTTCCAAGGCTCCATCTCCATCTCTGTAACTAAGACCTTGATGGGTAAGAATGCCTAGTAAGAAGTGTCAAAAGTGGAATGAGGATTTGGCCTGTTAGTTTCATAATGAAACATTAACTTAGGTTTCATCTATCATGGACCCTAGCTATCAGGACTTATGCCATAATCTAGCACACTAAGCTATTAGGTCATAACCCAATACACGTGAGTCTCAATCTATTGAATCATTTAACATTAATACATGGTTCCAAAAATTATTAGGTTATATGCATTAAACTAATTTTAACAAAACAAAATAATCAATAAGTGATAATTAATGCTAATCCAGTAACAGAAAATTCTAACATGACAGTTTTCAAGAATGATTGTATGCACATAGCATTACTCCATTCAAAGCTTTCTTATTTCTTGGAATTGTTGCCAATATTGAGAAGTTGTTCGTTATTGGTGGTTCCTTATTGGCGAGCTCAAGGGAGCTATGTTGGCCCCGTGACTTCGAGTGGCCTATATATTCAAATGATAATTTTTCTTGTGAAGTACCCCTTTCAATTTTGGGCGTACATAAGGAATAGCCGGGTGATTCGCATTGTGTATGCGAGAAAGGGTTTATTTAGCATAGCCAATCTAAATGAATATCAAACAGGTCGACACAATTATTCAGAACATCACGGAAACATTTGATCAATAGTCCCAGTACTCTGGTGCAGAAATATTATTCAGATTCCAGTAATGGTTATTTTGTTTTCATTTTCTTGAGATACCACAAATCCATCTTATGTCTTGACCAATATTGTGGTGATCCTTGATTCGCGGACATCTCAATGCATCTGCTTTTGCCTCCACGGAATCAAGTCTTTGTTCCTTTTTCTGTCCTAGCATTTCTATTTAAGTAGTGACGACTCATTCAAAATATTTCTCTTTTAATTATTAATTTCTTTTTAAATTTGAATATTTTTAAACTGAGTTATTAACATTTAATTAAAGGATAAGACTAAAGACAAGAAAAGAGGACAAAAGATTTGAATCCTACATCCACACATATGATAGCATCTAAGTTTAAATAAATCTACTCTAAACTCACTTAAACTTTTTCTTAAAGATAATTCACTTAAACTTTAACTAAATCTATTTAACTGTTTTATGTATAGCACAAGATTCCTCACATTTATATAGAAAATAATGTTAACTATAAATTGGTGGGGATCTACTTACTTTTAGAGTAAGTTTTAGCATACTTATTCTCGTAAATAACTTTTTTCAAATGTTGGATCTCACTAATTCAACCATTGAAATAAAAGTTCTCATAAAATAGATTAACTTTATAAAATTTTATAAAATTTTAAAATTAGTACTCTATTTAACTATTTTATTTTAACATACAATATATTTTTTAAAATATAGGTGAACGTTATCTATTAAATTATATACCTATGCATATTTAATTTAACTTAAATGTGATATATATGATTATCATAATAATATTATATAATTCAATAGTTAAATTAATAAAATTCATTATTTAGAAAAAATTATTCACAGGTGTAAGGATAGAAAACTTACTCTCAAAGTAAGTGGATTCTCATCTACTGTACATATCGTAATTTAAATTGTAATATAAAAAACTTAAAGAGTTTACTAGTTAACGAGGCGTGTCTTCAGATTTGGTTTCAAATCTTGTACTGCCCTAATGTGGGGATGCACGTTTAAAATGAGGCGAAAAGGAACTTAGTCTCAGTTAATGCATAAGTTAGTTCAAAGATATCCTTAATATGTAACGAAGAAAATTGTGACATAGATGTAATTAGAATTTTTCTAACCAT
Organism: Castanospermum australe; assembly: GCA_019955255.1. NCBI lineage: Eukaryota > Viridiplantae > Streptophyta > Magnoliopsida > Fabales > Fabaceae > Castanospermum > Castanospermum australe. Next base: position 622,387 of record NSJW01000183.1, read on the forward strand.
ACTTAATTAGATGTGAATGTATTTTAGTAACCGTCCAAACATATATCTTTATGGTTCAAGTAGAATCAAGCATATGAGATTATACCTTCTGATTTAATAGTTTTCTCTTTATAAAATTATTTCTTCGATTCTACCGCATCAGCGGAGTGGTAGTACAATCAGTTGAGTTGTTTGGGTTAGTTTGACTGTCAAAGCATTTCTTCGCACAAACAAAAAAAATAAAAAGACTGCACGTAAATTTAAAAAGAAAAAATAAATGTATCAAGCACTGTTTTGAAAATTAGACCGGACCGGTCGGCTCAATCGGTCAGACCGGGAACCGGTTTTCTCACCGGTTCGGATGACCTTCCAGAATCGGCAGGGTCAAAAATCAATCAAAAGTCGGTCAAATCTTGTCAAAAACTGGTGAACCAGTCAAAAATTGGTCAAAAACCGGTCTTCTCGTATTTGGGGTCGCAACGCCTGCGATTCCCTTCCCTGCTATCCTCCCTAGGCTTTAATTCAACCCTTCCGTCTTTGATTCACTGCTTTCTTAAGTGGAAATGGCTTATATCGCTTGCTAGGGTTTTACAGATCTCACATCTCACTCTCCGAAACCCCTCTGTACCTAGTCCTTATCAAGCTAATCAACTTTGTGCTTATGGCTATCCGGGTTACTGTCTCCTTCTCCGGCTATGTTGCCCAAAACCTCATCTCGTCAACCGGTGTTCGTGTTGGCAATTCAAGTTGCTTCCGGTCTTGCATATTAGGCACTAACCAGAAACCTGATCTTGATCCCTCCGATGGCGTGTGTAATTTCCATTTCGATTTCAAATGGCCCAGATCCAATTACTGGGTTAAGAATTCTGCCTCTGCGCACACTACTATCACCAGAGAGATTCTGGGAGATAATTGTAAAAACCCCATTGTCTTAGGTTTGATCTTGTTGATGAAGTAAACGGTTGGTGCGTCGGGGTCATCAGTGGCGACTATGACAGTTGCTTATATGAATATAATATTTTTTTAGTTTATGACACTATTTTTTAATATTTTAAATAATTTTATTATTGACTTGTATTGTATTTTTATAATTTTTATTTATTTTATTAGTAAATAAATAATTAGATATATATAAATATACTTATATTTATATATAAATATAAATATATATTTAATTATATTCCAGTTCGATTACAGTTGAACTACGGTTAAACCATTAAACCTTGAATCAGTACCTCGACCGATTCAGTGGCCGGTTCAGTTTTCAGAACCTTGGTACTAAGTCATTAGATTGCACATAAATTTTTGTAATAAAATTTTGAAATGAGATTGCACAAATTTAAAAACAAAACCTTAATTGTTTAAAAATAAATATGAATTTTTATATGTATAAAATAATTCTTTTTAGGTAAAAGTTAAAGAGATGTGAGGTTATTTCATTTCAGGATCAATTATTAATGAAAGCCTGCAGGAAAATTTATGAATTATCTACCAATAACTATTATTGCCAAGAATCGAACCCCAAAATTTTTTAATCAACACATTTGGATTATGCGAGTTAATTCTGACTTGCTATTGAATATTATTTATGCGAACTTGACTTCTTCAATTGGTTTGATGGTTTCGCGTGCTTAAAACGTGACGAAGAATTTATTACAAACATTTAATTTAGACCTATTTTTTTAAAAAAATTATTTTAAACTAATAGTAAGCCAACGAACATGTACTTTTCTTTCTGTCATTCCAAGCAACCCCGTTAGAAACAATTTAATATGCAATAAATAATTCAGTTAGTGGTTAAGGTGTGCTTTTGTTTTGATAATTCGAGTTTAAATTCTAAGTGATCATTTTTGGAAATTAACTTCTCTAAATGCATTACTTTAATGTGGGTGTACGTCATTAAAATTATGCAAGAAAAAACTTAAGTCACACTTGGCACAAAACCGACACGAATATATTGCTATCATACCAAAAAAAAGATAATATTAAATATTTAAATTAATTTTTTAAAAATTTGAACACTATCAAATTAGTTTTTTTAATTATAAGCGACATCAATTTAATTCTTGAATATTAAAATCTGACATTACCTTAGACAATTGTGACATTACGTGATAAAGTTGTAAGTGTCCCATGTGACACATTTGATGTTTGTTTAGACACTAGTATTTTATACCTGTACAATGCACATGAATTTACTTTAATTTATATTTATCAGGCTATATAGGTAGAAAGTTATTTATTAATTTATAAGTCGTAAATGTCAATAATTAGAAAGTAATATCTTTGCAATGTGGTGGTTTTTTTTTTTTCCCTCCACGTTGCGGATACGAAAATATATATATCTTTGCAAATATTTATACAAGGAGGAGGGATATTTACATTAAGGTAGCCTTTGGTACACCTTTAAATTTGAAGGGTGAAAAGTTTAAGGGAAAACCTTTCATAGAACAAATGTTATTGGATTAAAAATTTCTTTTTCACCATGTTTGGTATACTTACAAATGTGGAGTAACTTTCAGCATCTTAAAAATTAAATGTATTTGGTTCACAAATAAAATTTTATAATATAAAATTTTTTAGTTTTAACATTCATAATTATTTAAATTAATATATATTTATATTGATAAAAATATGTTACTAATACAACAAATATATTTATACTTCAATATATTAATTTTAACATACATAATTATTTTACACTTAAATATATTTATATTTTATATTTATATTTATATTTATATATTTTAGTAACTTATACGATTGTATTTAATAAATTAATGCTTTAAAAATGTAAAATTATATTTATTAACAGATTAATTTTAGCTCACACTTTTAATATTGTAAAATAAAATGAGCTAGCGAACAACCCAATTTTACATCTACTTTCCCGTAATAAATAAATATAGCCAATAAATTTATTATGCAAGAAGGAAACAACAACATGCACGTGGAGGTCTTACATCCTATAATCCATAACAAAGACCAACCATATATCCCACCATTTCATAATTATTTTTTACCCAGTGCAATAACCATGATTACAATAACATGTGAAAAAATTAAATAACTTCCATAGAAATCAATATACACTTGATAGCAAGTAATTAAATAGGGAACATATATTGCCCAAACATTAGTTTTCCACAAAAACAAACAAGAATATAACTTTTGGTTCTCTCTTTATAAGAAAGTAAGTAAGCAAACTATAATTTCTAGTCATATCTAGTCAAAGAAGCTTTAGAGCTTTGTTGTATAAAAGTTTGTGTGTTTTTGGTGTAGAAATTTGTGTCAAAAACCTTGAAGGGATCCTGTTGTCGCTTTCAATTGTTACACATCAAAAACCATGTATTTCACTAAACTAAAATGTCGCACAAACATCTAAATTCCCTAATACCATTTGGACAAAGGTATACTTCTCATCCTCATTCTTTAGTGTGTACATGGCAATATCCTCATCCTCATTCTTCTCATCCGTCATTTTTCTCATAACTTGCAAGTTCGCTATCATAGATAACCCATAAACTTTGCCAAAGTTCTTCTCGCAACCTACTGCTATCACATTTCTCATTTGCTGTAAATGCATTATTGATTTGTGACACACACTCATTATTACTTTGAATCACATATTGCATCAAATTTGTAATTTTTTCTTGTATTGCCTTAATATCTCTGTGTTGTAATTTTCTTTTGCGATTGGTCTTTCTTGATATAATTCCATCCTGATCAGAAATTACGTCCTCTTCAACATGAGTATCTTCATTCTCAGTTGTAGGCCTAGTGCATGCTACATTGTTACTTGATTTTTCTACCTCTTGCTGAAGTCAATTTGCGGCATTTTGCAACATGAGCACCAATTATTCTACCTTTGGCATATACTTCTTCAAAGATATTATATGAAGGCCATGGCTTCATGTATAAGCTTCTAACAGTAGAGAGACTCTACAAAGAATAACTAAAAAAAAATTAAATAAAGAAGCTGACTTTTGATTATTTGAAAAGAAAATGACAAAAGAAACAAAATAAACTTAGAATGTAAGTTTTAGAAACAAAATAAGCTTACCTTAGCCCATTCATTATATATTGATTGATCATCTGTCACTATATTCTTTTCATCATCCCATCTAAATTCACTTGCTTTTTCTCCAATTTCATAGAGTGCAGAAAATTGTTTCTTCAAATAACTTGATCTTGAGTCTATATTATTGGCTTTCAAATTAGTCTCTGACCAATTTTGTACGATAAGCTTCTCCATATTACTAAGGTATTCATTTTATTTCCTTAAAATTTCCTCCTTTGTTAACCAGTAAATTTATTTGTTTTATTTTTGAGAAAATAAAACCCAGACGAAAAGTTGCCCAAAACTTGTGATTAGTCCTGATCTTTTTTGTTGTCATTTTTCTTTTACAGAAAGCATGTGTTGTTTTTTCTTTTTTTATGATTTTACCATCAATAATTGACCAATGGTTCCACTATAGTACACTAAAATGATGGGCCTTGTCGTCTGGTTCAGAGGGAATTGTCATATTACTAGTGGTCCCGCTAATATAAAGTTTTCCCAGTGATAAAAAACGTGTGTCTTTTATCTTAACTAGCATATTAAGACCGCGTCGTGCTTCGTCGCCAAAAAAAAAAATGACAGTGTTGTGCTTCATAGTTCATATTTTTTTAAGTTTAAATTTTAAATTAGTACTTATTAAATTAAGTACACATTTAGGCATAGTTAATTTAAAAAAATAATAATTATTAAAATATTTTTTTAATAAAATTTTAATTATAAATTATTTTAAATATAAAATAAATTAATCTAAATACACATTAATTTTTTAAAATGTACTTGGCCATGTGAATAGAGATGGCAAAGGAAGTTTTACTCGACAGGTTGACCCAAAATGACGAGTTGGATTGCATTTTGCAATTTATTTTTTTAAATCGTGTTGTTTAACCAGCTTGGTATAATATGCGAGTTGTGGCAAGGTAAGATATATTAGCCGTGAGGTCAAGTTTATTTATTTTTATTTTAGGTCAACCTCATGACTAGTGAGGTTGACTCGTTTAATTCATTTTTTTTATTTTTTTAGTTTTTAGGTTGGTTAATATGTCTAATATGTTTTTTTTTTAATTTTAGACGGGTTGATTCATCTAACTTGTCAACTTATCTTTTTATAATTTTTTTTATGTTTAAGCAAATTAATCTGCCAACTCACTATAAAATGATGTTAGTTGATTTTTTAATTTACCAAATAAAAATGAATCAACCTATCCTATCTTATTTTCAACGAACTTGTGACAAATCAGGATGGTTTTACTCATTTTACCATTTCTAAATATGAAAAGTGTGTCTTTAATATTGTTCAAAAAAAAATTTAGTTTTAATTTATGTAAAGCTTAATCCAAAAATATATTCAAATATTCTAGTTATCACTTGTTATCCCTCCAAAAATAACGCAAAGTGCATCCTTACAATAATTTTTAATAAAGTTACGATATAATTTTAAAAAGTTTAAGATCTTTAAAATTCTTCAAAATAAAAGTCTTTAATCAAAATCATGTAGTAACTTTATTTTAAAATATTGTAACTCTATACAAAATATTTGTAATTTTATTCAAGATTATTATAACAATGCACCTTACGTCATTTTTTAAGTGATACACAAGAATTGAAAATGATGATAAGCGAGTTATACTTTTAAGACAATAATCAAAGTTTGAATTTTGAAATAAATACTTGTTAAAAAGTCATTTAATCAAAAGTCAGTCATGACTCTATTCAAAAAATTAGTCTCATAATAATTTTTGTAGAGATATTCAGATTAAAGAAATTTTTTTACGTCTTCTCGTAATATTACATTAAATTAGTACAAATATAAAACATGTTATTATATAAAAATACATGCTATTGTAATAAATTTAAATAAAATATAAAACGTTGAATATAATATTTAAAAATAACTATACAAATTTTCAATTTCATATGAGGCTACTCTTGCAAGGACTTCTCCCTTCATCGTTCATCAAACTTGTCCTGAACGCATGCATACCTTTGTTACTTTTGGTAGCCATGGGTCAACCGTCATATGTTTCAGATCTGACGTTGTTATTATTATTATTTTGGTACAGAGGATCTGACGTTTTTAGTGATGCTAGTTTTACCACAACTGGCAGTATAATTTGTGAAAAATGAATGTTACACATAAATTTTGTACGCAGAATATCATCGCCAGTGATAGGCTCTTTTATATAAAAAATGTAATTTTTTATTCTTCATTTTGCTCTTATCAAGCATTAACATTCTTCCAATAATTTATAAAATATAAGCTCTAATAAAACATTCATCTTCGTGAGGGCTGGCATTTTTTTAAAGATTTTAAAAGATAAATTACAACTATATTATTTTTTTTGCTAATCCTTACATCATGTTTTCAGGTAGTACCGCATTCAATAAATTTGATACTTTTTTGTCCAATTTAAACAAGCGGGTTCGGTAATTGCTGTGCCATCCACTAGAAGATTGAGTTGAAGCAAAATATTTACTAAAATAATTGTACATTCACTAGATAGAAGATAGAATATGTGTGTCTCATGTTTCTATCACTCAACCAAAGCACTGATTAAATACGAGTCAAGCAAAAAATTACTAAATTTAGCTTGCATGATGAAATGCAACTAATTTTTAAGTTTTAAATAATATATGAATGTGATTCCTCAAATTTAATCCACTTATAACGTAAGACACATGAATCCTATTCATAATAATTAAATTAATTAGTATAATGTAATAAAAATAATTAATAAACCTAAAATTAAAATTATAAAATTCACTTACATTGTAAATGATAACTAAAGATATATATTGCTCTTATAATCTAAGTAGTGAAATTGAATTTATTTATACAAGGGAATACAAAAAAAAAGAATGAAAATTTAAATTAAATTGAATAAATAAAAACTAAAACTAAATAAAAATTTGAAAGATATTAGACAATGAATATGAAGAGGTAAGATTTTTTTTGAAGTGGTGGTGGTGTGTGTGGAAGCGCAGGAGAGGAAGGATTTTTATCGTATAGAGTGTGTTGTCATAAAAGGGGATGAATTGCATGTGCAAGAGTAATCATAAGGGAATATATTCCCTTTTCAATCATGCGTCCAATCGATGCATGAGTGTGTGTTTGAATTTCAAAAATATTTTGTCTGGTACTGTGTGTGACCATGAGACAGAAAGGGGGTCACAGGTGAGTTAAATAGTGATTGTGTGAATGTCAGAGAGGAAATAATAAGAGTTGAAAATTTTATATATTCCCTCTTAGGGAATTTGATATCAACAGCGCATGTAGCATTAAATTTTTGGGAAAATTTTCATCTGCTGCATGCTGGATTATTTTTCTTTTCTTTCATGTGGGAAGCCAGCTTAGCATGGGATAACTTCCCATCTTTATTTATTTATTTATTTATTATGAAAAATCTTATATGTTTTTATTTTTAATTTTTTAAAGGTTAATTGAAAAGTTATCCTACAGTAAGGTGACTTTTCAATTAATTCTAAAAAAATTTTGTTTTATATATGTAAAAAGTTATCCCGACTCAAAACGATTTTTTATCTTTTTATTTTTTAATATATTTTAATATATAATTATAAAAAAGTGCATAATAAAAAATAAAAAATTACATTTTTTATATTAAAAAGCTCCAATGATACTGATAAATAAGAGAAAAATAAAAATGAACAGTAATAATTTAATTTATGAGTTATTTTTTTATGTGCAATTAACATAATTCTATATTGTGTATGATCACCACATAAAAACAAGTTTGGGAACTAAATAATTTAATTTATGGTTTGATTAAATTTTTTTTTTCATTTTTACTCAAATCATCATTTTAAAGTTTCAAAAAAAAAAATCCAAGCGTATTAATATTACTTTTGGGTCTTAAAAAGGCTATTCTCACAAGATTTTAGATTCAAGCTTTAGCTTTGTATTAACTCACGCACTGTTGTAATTAAGAAGTTCTCTTAAATTTTAGTCTTTTTGGTGAGAAGACAGTTTGTTTACCATTGCGCTACAAAGGAACATCAAAACTACGCGCAACCAATGACAGCCACACCAAAAGACGAACGGTAAAACCAGGCTGCACCGCATCCTCATCATCATGGCAGTAAAAGGAAAAGCAATGCCAAGATGGAAATAAGCAAGGGCGAGCAATTTATACTTGAGGATGCTGAGACGATGATCGGTGATAAGTTAGGAGCAAAGAATGAAAGCGTTGCCGGAACGAAAGCGCCTCACCCAAAAGCAGACGAGCACAACGAAGAGGAGGAAACAAGCGAGCACAGAGAAGAGAAGAGAACTCGCCGGACCTCCAAAATGAAACCATGTCTTGTCTGTGGCTGCGGCTTTCTTTCGTTTCAGACAATCGGATTCGGTGGGCCTTTTCGTTTAATACTTAAAATATTAATGTCATGTTTTTTTAAACATTCCGGTTAACAATAATCTTTTTAAAAAAATTATATTATATTTTTTCAATAATTTTTTTTTATTTTGACTATGTTTTTTTATTCATTTTTTTGATAATTTTATTAATACCTAATAAAATAAGTATTACATTAAAAAATAAATATATTTAATTTTTTAAAAACTTAAAATATATTTAATATTTTATTTATTTAATAATTAAAAAAATACGTGAGAGGATATAAAATTTTAAAAAATATTACTTTATAATAATATATTATTTAAAAATTATAATAATATTTTAGGTCACTTATAAGAATTTTAAAAAAATATTTAATAAACTATTATTCTTTTTAATTGTACATTATTTAAAACTGTATATATATTGCAAAATTTTGAATCTATTTTAATATTTTTAATTTTATTTTAATATTTTCTTTTATTGACGAAAATTTAGGTGATATAAAAATTGAAATTTTAAATTTAATTCATAAAAAAATATATCAAAAGATAATTTAAGTATTAATGATTTAATTCTTTAATGGTATAATTTGATTTATTAATGTTTTAAGATATTAGGTCAGTTATTTTTATGATTTATTTTCTTTTTAATAACTTAAACTTTTCATATTTTAAAAAAAGTGATGTTATTGACACTTTTACTTATATATATACACTTTCTTTATGTATTTTTTTTAGCTTTTACTTTTTGTTATCCTTAAAAAGTTTCATTTTAAGAAATCAAGTGTTTTTTTTATTCTCTTCTTTTATATAACTTATTCATACTTTTCATTATTTTAATTTATTTTGTAACGCATTATTTTATAAATAAGATAGGATAATATTTATTTAAATATAATTTATATGATAATATCTTTGAATTATTATTATATTTATTATAATTTTTTTCAGTTTACACATTAATTTTTTATTTTTATAATAAAAATATAATTTAAAACATTTAAAATACTATCAAATAAATAAATTTTTAAAATTACCTTAAGAACTGATTTTTTAAATTATTTATTAAAATTTTTACTGTTTATAAAATATAGGCATTACAGATTTTTTTAAAATTATAATAAAAATCAAAACTTTTTTACTAATTAAATTTTTTAATTCATAAATTTTTTCTTTTTTTAAAAATTTAAAATCATCACCTACCAAATATTAATACGTTATAACATTTAAAATTTATATCATCGTTATTTATTACATAATTATTATTTATTAGAGTTAAGATAATTTTTTTTTATGATAGAATTAAATTTTATATAATAAAATCAAATCACTTTTCTCTTTTTATATATTATAATAAATTAAATTTTTTTACTTCTTGTTGATTCATCTTCAACAGCATGTGTAGCCATTCATTTTTACTGCAGTTTTTGGGCATCTCATAATTGAATTACCATATTCACGTAGATTTCACTGAGAGACAATTTCCACTTGAACTCATAAATGAGCTAATAAGACTGTCCTTGGCTTGCCCTCATTCGCTTCCGCTCCAATACTTTCTCCATGTGAGAATAATTCATAAGAAGGTACGATTCATTTGTCTGAAGCGTAAGTTTTAGTGCATTTACTTTTTTAAATATTTTTTTATAAACGTTAAATTTTATTAATTTAATAGTTAAATTTAAAAAATTTTACGAAGGAGGTTAAATTTATAAAATTTCAAATAACTTAAACCCTAATTGATATTTAATCACACTATTTTATTTTAATATATAATATATTTTCATATTTTTTAAAATAAAAATAAATATTAACTATTAAATTATATCTGAATGTTTAATTTATCTTAAATTTAAAATGTATGATCAATAAAATAATATTATATAATTTAATAATTTGATTAGTTTAATTCGTATTTTATAAAGAGTTATTAAATGATACATACATACATATACATGTGTATATATAAATGTAACATGCATGATCAATAAAATAATATTATATAATTTAATAATTTGATTGGTTTAATTCGTATTTTATAAAGAATTGTTAAACGATACGTATATATATATACATGTGTGTGTATATATATATATATATATATATATTGCAATAATTGAATACCATGTTAACCAATGCAATTGCAATGCAATTATTTTTGGGGTGTATTGAATGCCTTGACCAAATAATCAGCGACCTGATCGTGCTATAGTTAACAAGATCCTCAAATTGAATGATACATAAATTTGCATATGCCAATTTTCATAAAAGTAGGAAGCTGCTCTCTCATATTTCTAATCAAAAGAATGTCTCTTTAAACGTCAAGTGGTTGACCAGAATTTAGAAAACGGGGGTCACAAATTGATAAGAAATAAATGGAAAAATTGACAGTTTTATATTTTTATTAAACTATAAATATTTCAATAATAAATTATAGGTATATATGTAAAAATTTATTCTATTGATTTTTTTTTAATTTGGAGTTATTCTTGGTACCCTTTTATTTTAAGAAAGTCAAGAGAAAAGGTATATCATCCTAAAGTATGGACATGACACAAGTTTTAACAATATTTTATAATAATGCATGCATATTGCCTAAAAAAAAAAATTACCAACAACGGGAATTGAATTTAAACCTTACAAAGAAACTACAATTACTTTTAATATTTAATATTTGATTTTTCTCATGCTTTTTTAACACCAACTTTTCAAGGTTAAAAATGTAAGTTGTGGATCTTCTATGCTAAAGTCACGTCCTAATGAGTACTGAATCAGACAAATCAGTGTTTGAGTTTATTTAACTTTTTTCTTTTTGATTCAGAGTTTCTATAAGCATGTAATGAAAATATAAATTCTACCAAAAACTTTTGTGAGAAGGTTTAAAGTCATTCATGTCTTCACTTATACTTAATAATTTAATTTTTTAGTATAAAATAAGAGTATCTTATAGTAAAAATAATAATAGTATAATTCTTTTTATAAAAAATAAATTTTTAAAAATTGAATTATATTCTTTATATATAAAACTGTAACTTATTTCTATTATTCCAATACTTAACTTGATTATGCTTTTAGTTTTTTTTTCCTTCTATTTTTGTTGCAATAGAAAGTCAAAAAGGCACAGACAACACCTAGTGGGTTCCTAACAATTACTTTTCTAAAGTAATTGATTCTGTGGTACATAACATGTTAATTTTGCTATTCCTGCTTAGCCATTATTGGGATATTCTTACATGCACTTAACATCCAATGACTCATTTTTTTTAAAAAAATTAATGTGAGTTACATTTAATAGCTGCCCAGTATTTCATAATTTGATTGATATATTATAATGCAATCGATGTATATTAGAATCTCCGATACTGTTGTCTCGAATATCAAAATAAAAATAATGACTTTTTAAAAATATTTTTACATTACTTTTTCATACCACTTTTTTTAATATTATTAAAATTAAACCAAATAATAAATTAATAAGATTTTTTAATTTTAATTTAACTATTTAAATTATCTGATCAAATTAGATGACATCAAAAAAATAATCAATATAAAATAACATAAAATTTATAAAAAATTATAAAATGTAAAAAAAAAAATTGAATTTTTAAAAAATAAAAAAATTAATAACTTTCAACCAATGTTGATCAATTTTAAATTAGTTTAATTATAAATTTAATTATGAAATTAAATTATAAATGATTGAGTGTCTAATTTACTACATAAGCTATCAAGCTATTGGTACCATCCGGTTTTAATAACGTTTGTTTCGGTATAGAAAGTGGTTCCTATGAAGGACCCACACACAAATTGCTCTCCTGACCGAGGAAAGAATTGAATCAATTTGCACAGAAATTATATTTCTGTAAATCACAGAAAAAAAACAAAGTGTGCAAGTATTTAATCGAGAGCTTTCGACCAACACAAACACATGCGAGAATCCAATTAAGAAACAAACGGAAGATACCTGTCCACAAGACCTTTCAGAAGAGACAGAGAAATAGAGAAGATGGGAAGGAAGGCCTGTTGTGACAAACAAGAGGTGAACAGAGGTGCCTGGTCTTCTAGGGAAGATCAAATCCTTATGAACTACGTTCAACTCCATGGAGAAGGAAAATGGAGAGACCTTCCCAAAAGAGCTGGTACACAATGATTTATTTGGTCAAAACCACAAAAACTTATGATCATTTCCTTTCTAGGTTTCAAACGTTTTGGTGATTAAATATAGTTATTCTTTTTTCCATTTTTCTTTCCATTGTGCTCGGGGTGCCTTGTATATTTATATATAGGCTTGAAACGATGTGGGAAGAGTTGCAGACTACGATGGTTGAATTATCTGAGGCCAGACATCAAGAGAGGAAACATTTCTGCGGATGAAGAAGAGCTCATTATCAGACTGCACAAGCTCCTAGGGAACAGGTATGCATTTGCTTGATATATTCTTCACAAGTTCTCTTCTTTTTTCTCTCAGTTTCCTTCCATCCAAACAGAAAAGAAGCATTGCATTTATGTAATAAGTCGTTTTAAAATACTAAATGTGCCACCAGATGGTCTCTCATCGCGGGGCGATTACCACGGCGCACAGACAACGAAATCAAGAACTACTGGAACACTAATTTGAGCAAGAAACTAGAGCAGCAGCAGAAGCAGCAGCAGCAGCACGGCCACGCCAAGGCCCCAGACTCAGGTAACACAAATCCCAGCAATCTAATAGTTCAATCTCCAGGGCACCCAAAAATCTCCTTTGGAATCGACCCTACAAAATTCACCTACCCTGTGATCAAACCTAGAGCAAAGAGGTGCACCAAGGTGATCGTGCCAGCCCAGGAAGCCAATGATTCTCTTAGCACGATGAATTTAGTTAAAGCAGGCTGGGACAGCCAGAACCACCACAACCCTTCTGCGTCCAACCCACAAGATGGCCATGGCAATTTGCTCTGCAGGTTTCTTCATAGATTTTGACATCAGCGACCTGCTCGTGCCAGATGAACCTGCTGCAAGGGATATAAATGAACAATGCGAGCACCTGGTGGGTGAGGGCGATCCCGATTTCCACTGGAATGGTAGTGCTTGCGTTGAAATGCCCAACCACTTTGGAGATTCCTTGGGCAAAACAGGGCCCGAGAATTGGGTGCTTGACGAGTTCTTTCAACCAGATCAAGCTGCGGATTTTTCTTTCTTCCTCTGAAGTCTGATGAACAACAATGGAACAGTATGCACTATGCATAACGACCCACCTTGTTTTCCACAAGAGGATGAACTCCTGCTAAACATAAATAAAAGCGCTACTGTTTTCGGTCAGGAACAGGAGGTAATGTATTTGAAGGTAGAAATAGTCGCAGTTATGTATGACGGTACAATTCTAGTTTTCTTACATGAGACATCCTGAATTTAGCATTCGATGACAATACATCCTCAATTTGAAGCTTCTCTATTTCGGTAGTGAACTTAATTCGCGCTCATAATTAATTTAAACTAATCTGCAGACCAGAGACATTGGGATTTGCTCCTTGTCGGGAATCAGTTGCAGGTGCGGTCAAACTCAAGGCTGTAATACTGTCGTTGATTCAGGCCTAAAACCTCATATTCACTAAATTGTCTAATCACATTTATAAATAAGGGTTTAGTTTTTTCTTGGAATGATAGTGGTACAGATATTTAAATTTACAACTTCTTGCAATTGACTCAAATTTTTCACTAACTTACTTCCAGTGGTTTAACGGTGAGGGTATAGTTAAGTCAACTTTCGTGTAAATTAATATTAAATTTCTTCTTAAATAATCTTAAAGGTGCACGCAACATCCTCTGATATATTTAGAAAAATTAATTTTTTTTATATATTAACTCAAAATTTAAACTCAAATAACAATGCCATGAAACACGTCTCCTTAATCATTGCTAGTAGGCAAACCCTTTATACAAAAGTAATACTAAACAATCATCTCTGAAGAAATTATGTATAGCCGTTACATTTGAATAATGCAATATATTCAAAGGCTTTATTTAAACTCTTTTTAATCTAACGGTCAGTTTAATATAAGAGTAAAAATAAAAGTACAAAATTCATAAATGAATTTTTAATATGTTATATATAAAATTTATTCATATATTTTTTTTATATACAGTTTTATACACAAAATTCATCTATGAATTTTTCAAAGGTTATAACTTATACTAGATCTGTAAGTAGTATTTTTATCAACGTAGTCATCATCACAACACCAAACTAGTTTTGTCCGGTTTCTCTTATTTTTTTTTTTTTTTACAATGACAGCAATGAAGTTTGAACTATGACCTTCTACAAACTATGGATGACAAACGAATGGATTTGATGAATTTTGTATTGGATCACAAATAGATAGATAAAAAATAAACCAATGACCCATTAAGATTCATTAAAAAATTATTAAAACTATGTAATCCATCTATCTTCAATTAGATATATTTAAACATCTCATATATCGAAATAAATTCTATTGTGTAAATCATATATATATATATATATATATATTCGATCTAATAAATATTTTGTGACTAAATCACCATAGTGGTCCTCGAAAAATTTTATTAACTTCATATTAGTTCCTGAGATATTTTAGTTCTATTTATGGTCCCTAACAAATCATTTTGTTATTTAAGTTAGTCCCTAAAAATTTAAAAATTATTCATATTAATTTCTAAATAAGGACTAACTTGAATAACCAAATTAACTATCAGGAATCATTATGAAATTTAAATATATTAGAGATTAATGTGAAATTAGTGAAATCTTTTAGAGGCTAATTTGGTTAGTCTATTAATTGAAACTACTTCAATCTATCCAAAATTTATTAAATTTATTATTATAATTAGATGAATATTAGATTTATATATAGATAGATTGGATCAGTCATAAATTAATAGATTTAATTGGCATTTTTATTACAAACTACTCTCATCACTAATCCACTCTTAGTGCCTTATTTCTTTTGCTTTTCTCTTTATATTAAACTGGTAGTAATTATTATTTAATGAATTTCTCGCGATATTCCTATAAACCAAAATGAATTGGATGATTTAACCTTTAACTACCAGATTTTTTAGACCTTGACTGCAGGATCATTTAAAAAATGAAAGCAATGAGAGACAAGAACATTGTACATGGACAAGTTCTTCAATGCCTTTTCACTATTTCTTCTTTTGGCCCATAGTTAAAAAAAAAAAAATAGTGACTTTCAGTAGCTCATGTATGCAGTAAGAAACAAATTAGTCTTGGTTGGCATCCTCTTGCTATAAAACGTAAGGGCCAAAAAAAAATTCTAAAATATGAATATCGGTGGCACAATTTTATGGCAGAAGAATGTAACTGCTGTTATTCCCTTGCGCAATTTTATTTATAAAAAAATATGTTTAGTCAAAACGAATATTAATTAATTAGATAAATACAAGATCTCTTTGGCGAAGGGCTTCTTCTAAAGTTGAGTACATATCCCCTAAGCCAAAGGGATTTACATTTTCTAAAATATAAAAGTATATTTTATTAAGTATATATATATATAAGTAGATAGTTACTGATATATAAGAAAATTAACTGTTAACCAGTCATGATGAAAGGCACTGTTGCATGTGAAAAATGAAGAAGAACCATAATTCACTGGAATTTCATAACTTTGAAATGGGCCTAATGGCGGAAAAAAATCATATTTCTTCAATATATAATATTATTTTGACGCTGTTATTATTATATATAGACTAAAAATTATATTTTGGTTTCTAACTTTGAAGCTTGTATTCAATTTAATAATTGACAGTTAATACATTATTTAACAACTTGATAGATATATTTCTTTTAGTTTAGGGAAAATTACATTGATCTCAAGGTGCTTACTATATTTGACATTATTTTTATTTGAAAAATTACAATTGTATTCTTTATACTTTATGTATTACTTTTACATCTTACACTTTTTATTCTTTTTATAAATTATACATACTTTTCTTATTTTATGTGTGATTCCTGCATTAGTTCCCTTTGTATATAACAAAGTAAAAGAGATATATGTAATTTCTCAAACAAAAAGAATATCAAGTGTATTAAATATCAATTTTAAGAGAGGTCATAATTTTGCTTTTAGTTTATGACTCAAATGGCACCTTTGTAAGTGAATTATACAAGAAATAAATAATTAAAACTATATCATACACAATTCATACTGCCAATTATATTTAATGATATCACGTCATATTCAACCGTTCTCATGGATAATATCTGTCAATTTCTTGAATGGCAGATGAACAGATGGGCAATCATATATGAAGTAATTTTTTTTTCTTTTATTGACTAGATTAAAAATTTTGACTGTAAGAAACTAAATTGAGTACAACAGCCTCATTAGTTCAGAACTAAAATACGGTTATAATTCATTACATATAATATATTATTGGCATCATTATTCGAGCTTGCATACCTATGAAGGACATACGTTACTTTTTTCTTTTTTTTAAACAAAGTAAAAGGGGACAAGAGTTTGTCCCATTCGACAAACGGTTACTATTAAATCAAGCTACTGATTATTTTATAATCATTAACACTGCATTTGGTCTGAGAGAAAATGAGAGGAAGAAAAATGAGGAGGAGAAAATGCATAAGTTTCAACATTTTTTCTTATTTAGATCCTAGAAGAAAAGAGCAAAGATAGAAAAAAAAAACATGGATGGGCCCACAAAAAGTTTTCTTCGGAGAGAACTATGCTGAAATTATGAAATTATAATTTTGCCTATACTATTTTCTTCTACTGTGAACTGCACTATGAACTGAAGGAAAAAAATTCAACAACAGAGACAAGATAAAGGATGATGAAAGATGACAAAACGAAGAAATAGGATGGGGGTGGGGGTATGTGGGGGCGTGGGTGGTGAGGTAATGATAAATGTATGATTTAGTTTTAGCATTTAGCACGGGGTGATGGGGAGGGAGAAGAAAGGGTGAGAGGGGAGAAGGGGAGGGTCGGAGGGAGAAGAAAAAAAAGGGAGGGGAGGACGCGTGGGGTACTGGTATTGGTGGAGGGTAGGGATGAGAGAGGGGGGCAGAAGAAGGTGAGGGGAATTTTGTTATTAACAATTTATTGTAATAATATATATATATATATATATATATATATATATATATATATATATATATATATATATATTATCATTTAAATGTTAATAATTTAATTTTTAAATTAATATTTATCATGAAATATGCTTGATTTAAATATATAAAATAAAAAATAATATATTTGTATATTATTATATATATAATAAGGACATATATGTTATTTTATATAATTATATATTTTTTTCTCTTAATTTTTAATACAACTCTCATTTTCTATCTAATTATTTTCTCTTCATCCAAACATATAAAGAGAAAATACTTTTTCTAGTCACTTTCTCTTTTTGTTATTTTCTTTTTTCTTTTTTTTTCATTTTCTCTCTTTATCCAAACAAAGTGTAAGAAAATGAACTTTATACTGCTATTGAGGGACTATTACATAAAAATTATTAGATAATTTTATTGGTTAGTTTAATTGATAACATAGAGTTATGTCAACTTAAAGATTTTTAATTTGATTCTTGTAAATAATTCTTTATTAATAAATAATTTGTGATATGCTCTAATGTTAAAAAGCAACAACGTTGCTCTCTTAAAATTTTTATTTGCCAAAAAAAAAATGTCACTTGCACTCATAAGGTAAGTAAATAATATTGAACGAAGATTTTCAGAAATAATTTCAACTGCAAAGATGGATGTTTATGGCTATAATATTCGGCCATATTATAAGATGAAAGAGTTCGAGGTCGTCCATTTTAAATTAGGTGTTTATTGTACATTAAGTCACTGGTGATGAGAGATTTAGATTATTTATAAAAAATTACACGTTCAAATCTTGGTACTGTCATTATAAAAAAAAAAAAAGTTATCATTGAACAGTTAAGAAAAGTGATCAAATAAGTGTTGACGTGGTGGTGTTATTTTTTCTTTTCTTGGGCTACGCACGTGCAAGCATATATGGGATCTTTTAGCTCATGCATTATATTCTCATTAAAGAGCATTTTATATAATCTTTATTGTTAGGTGGTAGTTAATCCAATGTGAGCCTTGATAACTCTTAAGCAATGAGAGTAATAAAACTACATTTATTTTTTAGAAAAAAGAAAATAATTTTACTTATATATTAATTTTGAAATGTTTTAATGGCTTAATTTTTAAACAGAGATAAAAAGGTTACCAATTCATGATATTACGTATATCAAGTTATAAACAAGTGAAACATAAGTTATTAAACTAGCATAGAGAAATGTAAAATTCCACCACAAAAATGTTAACGCAAATATTGCCAATGACCTTGTATAGTGGCACTCCGTTTTCTCATAAGCACTTTTTAAAAAAAATACTATAACTAGATTTAGAAAATCTCATATGTTATAACATTAGGAGAGAAAAAATGTGAGATTTTTATGTTAAATTTAATTTTCCTAT
This sequence comes from Castanospermum australe, assembly GCA_019955255.1. NCBI lineage: Eukaryota > Viridiplantae > Streptophyta > Magnoliopsida > Fabales > Fabaceae > Castanospermum > Castanospermum australe. The sequence continues at coordinate 641,275 of NSJW01000183.1, forward strand.
ATCACAAATACATGATATTACAACATGAATCAAGGAAACATAATTGAATTAGAAACATACTTGTTTGCATCATATTCAATAGTGTAAGGTCCTTCTTTCTATACTCAAAATCTAAATGACATTTATGCAATGGAACAACCAAATCACACTATAACTCTTGAAGAGATACTTATTGTGAAAAGTTGAATTAGAGAGAGGACCTAACATGTTTTATATAGTTTACCAAACCCTACTATCATGGGCTTCTATAAACTTTGGGTCTATACTTAATGGCCCATTAAGTTTATACTTAACTGCTCAACTAAACTTTTATAATAAGATGTAATGCTCAAAGTACTTATATCACTTATATTCCGGAGCTAATTATTTATGAATATCTTATTAACCATTTTATCAAATTAACAAAAAATTAATTATTAATGTAAGCCTACGTAAAAAATTTTCTAAGAGAAAAAACATATAAGATACTTTTAATTTTGATGAGAAAAAAGATGATATCATATGTTGTTTCCCTCCGGCTCTGCCTATCACGTCGTTGCATAGAAAAATAATAGTCACACAACTATATTGTCAAGAGTATTTACATTATTTGAACTATTTATAAAAGTTACTCTATTGACCAATGACTTACTTAAAAAAATATGAAGAATTTGAATATGTGAATAAAAGTATGTATAAATAACATTACTCCATGACATATAAGGAATCCAAATCAAATACATTCTAAGATGTATAATCAATGAGTATATTATATTATTTAACGATTTCTTTTGAGGTGATAACCATGAGATTTATGATAATAAATTATTCAAAGTATTTATCACTAACATAGAGAAATTTTTATATTTTCTTAGAGTAAGTGTTTTTTCTTAATTTATGAAAATGAATATAAGATAAATAAATACATGATGTTAAGTTTCATATTATTCATATACACTTGTTTAACAACTATTATGGAGTAAAAAAAACATTTAACTCGAAAAGATACAAGAATTTTTTCACTAACATATCCTAGTGAATTATATATATTATATTATTTAAGTAGTTAAACTTAATAATTAATTTCTTCTCTTTTTAACCATTCTTGTGGAAAGTGACAGTACCTAAAGACTCAACTACTAAACTTATTTTCAAACATAAACTTCAAAATAGTAGGAATTTATTAGCCATGTAATATCGCCGCACATGCTCTCTTCGTTATGCAATCAAATTCAACAAAATCTGGTGGTACAGGTTGACTCAGTTAGATGAAAGGAAATTGCTTCTTACCCCTGAAAGTTAAGCTGACCAAAATAACCGAACACTTACAAAATTGATGGGTTTCACCGTGTGAGACCCACTATTCAGAGGTAATTTTTGCCTTCATTGATAATTTTAAAGTAACACATCCTTATTATTATTTTTCTAAAAAAAATCCAACAAAATCTAATAAAATGGTTTTATGACGGCAACTATTTATAAGCGCGCCAACTTTTACCAACATTGCAATTTGGGACCAAACCATCCAACTTTCAACTCTCAATGAATGGCAGTTGAGTTGTGAGACTGGGAACAGAAGAGAACAAAAATTAATATCGTGGATAGTCTGAAAAATCCACCTAACAAATTTGGGGAAGCATGTGACACACAGCTCACTGCTTTACTATGACACAAAGCAAAATGGTTCTCTCTTTGTACGAAAGTAAGCAAGCAAACTATAATTTCTAGTCATATCTAGTCAAAGAAGCTTTAGAGCTTTGTTGTATAAAAGTTTGTGTGTTTTTTTGGTGTAGAAATTTGTGTCAAAAACCTTGAAGGGATCCTGTTGTCGCTTTCAATTGTTACACATCAAAAACCATGTATTTCACTAAACTAAAATGTCGCACAAACATCTAAATTCCCTAATACCATTTGGACAAAGGTATACTTCTCATCCTCATTCTTTAGTGTGTACATGGCAATATCCTCATCCTTATTCTTCTCATCCGTCATTTTCCTCATAACTTGCAAGTTCGCTATCATAGATAACCCATAAACTTTGCCAAAGTTCTTCTCGCAACCTACTGCTATCACATTTCTCATTTGCTGTAAATGCATTATTGATTTGTGACACACACTCATTATTACTTTTGAATCACATATTGCATCAAATTTGTAATTTTTTCTTGTATTGCCTTAATATCTCTGTGTTGTAATTTTCTTTTGCGATTGGTCTTTCTTGATATAATTCCATCCTGATCAGAAATTACGTCCTCTTCAACATGAGTATCTTCATTCTCAGTTGTAGGCCTAGTGTATGCTACATTGTTACTTGATTTTTTCTACCTCTTGCTGAAGTCAATTTGCTGCATTTTGCAACATGAGCACCAATTATTCTACCTTTGGCATATACTTCTTCAAAGATATTAATATGAAGGCCATGGCTTCATGTATAAGCTTCTAACAGTAGAGAGACTCTACAAAGAATAACTAAAAAAAAATTAAATAAAGAAGCTGACTTTTGATTATTTTGAAAAAGAAAATGACAAAAGAAACAAAATAAACTTAGAATGTAAGTTTTAGAGAAACAAAATAAGCTTACCTTAGCCCATTCATTATATATATTGATTGATCATCTGTCACTATATTCGTTTCATCATCCCATCTAAAAAATTCACTTGCTTTTTTCTCCAATTTCATAGAGTGCAGAAAATTGTTTCTTCAAATAACTTGATCTTGAGTCTATATTATTGGCTTTCAAAATTAGTCTCTGACCAATTTTGTACGATAAGCTTCTCCATATTACTAAGGTATTCATTTTATTTCCTTAAAATTTCCTCCTTTGTTAACCAGTAAATTTATTTGTTTTATTTTTGAGAAAATAAAACCCAGACGAAAAGTTGCCCAAAACTTGTGATTAGTCCTGATCTTTTTTTTGTTGTCATTTTTTCTTTTACAGAAAAAGCACGTGTTGTTTTTTCTTTTTTTATGATTTTACCATCAATAATTGACCAATGGTTTCCACTATAGTAAACTAAAATGATGGGCCTTGTCGTCTGGTTCAGAGGGAATTGTCATATTACTAGTGGTCCCGCTAATATAAAGTTTTCCCAGTGATAAAAAACGTGTGTCTTTTATCTTAACTAGCATATTAAGACCGCGTCGTGCTTCGTCGCCAAAAAAAAAAAAATGACAGTGTTGTGCTTCATAGTTCATATTTTTTAAGTTTAAATTTTAAATTAGTACTTATTAAATTAAGTACACATTTAGGCATAGTTAATTTAAAAAAATAATAATAATTAAAATATTTTTTTAATAAAATTTTAATTAAAAATTATTTTAAATATAAAATAAATTAATCTAAAATACACATTAATTTTTTAAAATGTACTTGGCCATGTGAATAGAGATGGCAAAGGAAGTTTTACTCGACAGGTTGACCCAAAATGACGAGTTGGATTGCATTTTGCAATTTTTTTTTTAAAATCGTGTTGTTTAACCAGCTTGGTATAAATATGCGAGTTGTGTGCAAGGTAAGATATATTAGCCGTGAGGTCAAGTTTATTTATTTTTATTTTTAGGTCAACCTCGTGACTAGTGAGGTTGACTCGTTTAATTCATTTTTTTTATTTTTTTAGTTTTTAGGTTGGTTAATATGTCTAATATGTTTTTTTTTTTAATTTTAGACAGGTTTGATTCATCTCTAACTTGCCAACTTATCTTTTTATAATTTTTTTATGTTTAAGCAAATTAATCTGCCAACTCACTATAAAAAAATGATGTTAGTTTGATTTTTTTAATTTACCAAATAAAAATGAATCAACCAATCCTATCTTATTTTCAACGAACTTGTGACAAATCAGGATGGTTTTACTCATTTTACCATTTCTAAATATGAAAAGTGTGTCTTTAATATTGTTAAAAAAAAAATAAATTGAAACACATATCTTATTGTGACACACAGCTCACTGCTTTACTACATGGTATACACCATTGAATATACACATCTTTTTTTTGGTGGGGGAAAATTTACAGGGATACTTACACATCTTAATCTTTCATAATTGAAACTTGTTACTTTCAGCAACAGATATTATATTAAAATGTGTGAAATACATATCTCTTGAGAAAAAATAATCAAAATTTTTAACAGAACTTAAATAGATTTATAGATAATTATTGAATGGAATGAAATAATAAAAATTATATACTTATCTAAAAATCAATAAATATATTAAATTATTCTGTTAAAAATTCTAACAAAATTTTTTTGATTATATAATATTTTTCCTCTTTCCCTGTTCTAAGACAATTTCAACCGTTAGAAATACATAGATAAAATATATGGAAGAGGACGTCTACCATAGAGAAGTTGAAGAGTAGCTCTCTCTGCGTGAATGCTAGCTATAGGGCATTTAACAGCTGCTTGATATAACCAAGTAATTATTAAAAGTAAAGCTATTTTTAATAAATTTTTCGACTCATAAAATGAATTAATTATACATAAACACATGTAGAAATTAATTTTTATTTTCTGGATTAAACCCACCATGCATCTGATCCAATTCCAAAGGTTACTACAAAAATCAATAAGCTCAATCTCAAAATCAATTTAGTTTTATTGTTTTTTTTGGCAAAGAAAAATAAAAAAGGGAAATAACGAAGCCTATTCTATGGAATGCTCTTCCTATTCCCTAGATTTCCATATTGCCGAGCTGACTTAAAGGTGGAGAACCTCATCTCATCAATCAATTATAGTATGTGTGAATTCACTTTTGAAACGTTAAAAGTATGGTTCGGGTAAAAATAATAAAAAACAGTTTTTGTTTAAATTATAATTTAAAATTTTTAAAAAATTAAATCAAACATACTATAAATCACTAATTCTGCGAATTAGTGGTGAGAAGTTTGGGTTATATATAAAAAGGATTTTAAGTATAAATTTTTATATTTTTACTGTAAAAAACTAATCAAATTAAAAAGAAAGGGGAAGAAATTAAGCAGAAGGTGGCGATATTTTTGAAAGAAAAAATTAAACTGAGGAACAAAAATAGAAAGAAAAGAAGAGGGCTGAGAGAGAAATTTAAAAGAGAGTGAGGGGGAGAATAACGCAGAAAGAAAAAGGAACATGAAGCAAGCAGGACCAAAGTAACAAACTCCACCGTGCCCCTGCCACAACACAAACGAGTCCAGAGCCATGAACCTTCAGCTCCATCTTCAAGTCACTTTCTGAAACTGAAACACCAAAGAACCGAGCTCACCCTCCAGAACTTCATGCAGGAGCAGGACACTCCTCCATGAATTAAAACCAGCAACGCACCTCAGCGGCAAAGCTCATTCCTCGAACCATGAAGACCCATGCTAGCCACCATCTCTCATGCCTTCAAGTGGCAGCCATCACTAGTAACCCACAAAACAGAGTCCTCCCAATGCAGCACAAAGCATGAAGTTAGGCCACTTCACGCGCCGAACCTTCTCCACTCGTGACCAGCACTTGTCGTGAATATGAACTGCACCAACACAGGTTCCTTGCACTCTATATCATGTGTCAATGCACTTTAATTTCACATTTATTAATCTGAAAAACACCTCATTTTGCCTTTGTAAAATATATTCATATATATATATATATATATATACAGACATGTTGAAAATTCAATGATGGAAATTCAATGACACAGAACTGTAGAAGAACTTTGATTATATCAGAATTTTCACTCAAGAACAATACATAATAATTTTTGCATTTTCTAATGCATCTCACAGAACACAAAACTCTATTATTTCATCATCTCACATACTCCTCTGTTTTTCATTTCTCTCACACAGTACTATGTTTTTTTTTTCTTCTTTTTCTCTCTTTTTCATTTATTATATATCAAACACCTGGTATACATGCATATATATAACTGTGGTTACAGACTCTGTCTTACCTCCTTTGTAGCTTGCACAACTACTAATTTCAGCCACAAGTTTTTTTTTTATTGCCGCTTATCATATCTCAGTCCAGTTCACATCCTCATTATGATAGCGGTATGTAGAATTCAAAGGGAAGTTGAATTTGTACAGCTCAAAGAACTACCTTCAAAGTATTCTAGATTGACGGTGGGATTGTTGCAAAGTATGATTTGAATTCTAACACTCCCTCTCAAACTCGACTTTGCATACCAATCATACTTTTAAGTTTGTGAAACACATCCGTCTTCAATGGCTTCGTAAAAATATCTGCAAGTTGTTCCTTACTTCTACAGTAGACCAACTCCACAACTTTGTTTTTAACTTGCTCATGAATAAAATGATACTTTGTGTCAATATGTTTGCTTCGACTATGGGAAATTGGATTCTTCGCAAGTGATATAGCAGACTTGTTATCCACATATAAAGTAATTGGACCTTCTTGCTCATAGTGTAACTCACACAAAATATTCTTCAACCAAATTGCTTGACATGTGCACGCTGCTGCGGCCATATATTCAGCTTCACATGATGAAAGAGCAACTGTCTGTTGTTTCTTTGATGACCTATGAAAATATTGCTGAGCCAATATGAAATGCATATCCTGAAGTGCTTTTCGATCATCTATATGTCCACCATAATCACTATCTGAATAACCAATTAACTTTGATTCTTGAGAATGCATATAGAATAATCCATGATCAATGGTTCCTTTGATGTATCTCAAAATTCTCTTTGCTGCACCAAAGTGATCTTGTTTTGGTTGCTCCATATATCTGCTAACTAAGCCAACTACATACATAATATCTGGTCGAGTGAAAGTCAAATACCTCAAGCTTCCGACCAAGTTCTTTTATAGTGTCGGGTTTACTGGCTCTATATTTGAATCAGGTTTCAACTTCATTCCTGCTTCTATTGGTGTGGAGATTGACTTGCACTCTTTCATCCTGAACTTGCTCAAAACTTCTTCTGCATATTTCTTTTGTGACATGAAGATTCCTTCTTCCATTTGTTTCACCTCAACTCCAAGAAAATAAGACATTTCTCCAATATCTGTCATTTCAAATTCTTTAGTCATAGCTTTCTTGAATTCACCAAACATACCTGGATTGTTTCCAGTGAAGATCATATCATCCACATATAGGTACATGATCATTATATCTCCATCTTCATTTTTCTTTGTGTATAAAGCATGCTCGTGTGGACTCTTCACAAATCCATTCTTCTGAAAATACTCATCTATTCTAGTGTTCCAAGCTCTCGGAGCTTGCTTCAATCCATATAGTGCCTTTTTCAAATGATAGACTTTATCTTCATTTCCTTTTTTGATATATCCTGGTGGTTGCTCAATATAGACTTCTTCTTCTAGGTAACCATTGAGGAAAGCTGATTTGACGTCCATCTGGTATATCTTCCATTTCTTTTGTGCTGCAACTGCTGTAAGAAGTCTGATGGTGTCAATCCTTGCAACTGGTGCAAAAACTTCTTCGTAGTCAATACCATATTTCTGCTTATAGCCTTTAGCCACCAATCTTGCCTTGTACTTTCTCCACTTTTCCTTCTTGATTGGTCTTTGTCTTGTACACCCACTTTACTCCAATTGGCTTATGATCTTTAGGCATGGTTGTAAGCTCCCACGTATCATTTCTTTTTATTGCAGCTACTTCTTCATTCATGGCTTTCTTCCACTTTTCATCTCGTGTAGCCTCTTCATATGTCATTGGATCACATTCTGCCATTAAGCAAAATAATGAATAATCAAATGTAGTTTGTACCTCATCTGTAGCTTCATAGATATTGCTTAAACTTCTCATCTTTGTTGGTGCTTCCCCTGAATAGCTGCTGCTGCTACTGCTTCCTGATGTCGATGGTGTGTAGATGCAGGAGTTGTTGGAGTAGGACTTGGTGGAGGAGTTTGATCATTTCCTTCTTCAACTGTGTTCTCTTTAGAGTCATCTTCCTCTTTAAAGAATAGACCTTCTACTTTCTTTTCTTCATCACTCCATCTCCAATAATCTGCTTCATCAAACTCTACATCGCGTGAGATGATCACCTTTTTGGTTAGAGGATTATACAGTCTGTAAGCTTTACTCCTTTGGCTCGTAGCCAATGAAAATGCACTTCTCTCCTTTGTCATCTAACTTCTTTCTCTTTTGATCTGGAATATGGGCATATGCTATACAACCAAAAATTCTTAGGTGGCTGACTTCTGGTTTCTTGCCACTCCATGCTTCATTTGGTGTCTTGAACTTCACACTTTTAGTTGGACATCGATTTAATAGATAAGCAACACATTGAACAGCTTCAGCCCAAAGTGTTTTTGGCAAATTCTTTTCTTTTAGCATGCTCCTTCGCCATATCAAGAATTGTACGATTCTTTCTTTCTGCAATGCCATTCTGTTGTGGCGTGTAGGCAGCTGTCAATTGATGAATTATTCCATGTTGTCTGCAGAACTCTTCAAAAAAGTTTGGAAGTGTATTCACCTCCTCTGTCTGTTCTGAGTATCTTCAAATGCTGACCACTTTGTTTTTCTGTCATTGCTTTAAATTCTTTGAATTTATCAAGGGCTTCTGATTTTTCTTTCAGAAATATACACCCAAGCTTTTCTGCTGAAATCATCAATAAATGTGATATAATACCTGTTTCCTCCAAGTGATGGAATGTCGAAGGGACCAGCTATATCTGAGTGAACTAGCTGCAGTGGTCTTCTAGCTCTCCATGACTTGCCAACTTCAAAGCTTTGTCTATGCTGCTTTCCTCTCATACAACTTTCACATAGCTGATCAGGATGATTTATTTCTGGCAATCCATTCACCATCTTTGCTTTTGACAACAGCTTCAGACCAGTGAATCCAAGATGGCCAAATCTGAGATGCCACAACCACGAGCTGTCTTTCATGATGGATTTCATGCACTTTATTGCTTCTGTCTGGACATTCAACTTGAATAGGCGATTTCTTGTCATATCAACTTTGCAATTAACTCTCCCTTCTGATTTTTTATAATGAGAGAATTATTTTTCAAGTGTATATCATACCCTTTCTCCAAAAGCTGTCCAAGACTGAGAAGATTGCTTTTCAATGATGGAATGTAGTAAACATCTGAGATGTATTTTCTGTCTCCATTCTTTGTAAATATCATAATCTTACCTTTACCTTTGACTGGAACCTTTGATAAATCTCCAAATGTAACTGTTCCTTGAACTTCCTCGTTCAACTCTGTGAATAGCTCCTTTTTGCCACACATATGATTGCTTGCTCCTGTGTCGAGGTACCAGACATTTTTGTTGCTTTCTTCTTCACCTTTATAAGTGAACAAAATGGTTGATTCATCAACTCTTTCTTTATTTGCTGTAAAGTGACTTCTTTCTTCAACTGTAGGAGCTATTCTGCATTCATAACTGAGATGACCAAATCTGTTGCAATTATAACACTGCAACTGAGATTTATCACCCCTTTGTTGAAATCTTCCTCCTCCTCTATTCATGAATCCTTGACCTCGACCTCTACTTCGACCTTGTCCACGATTATATGAACCTTGGCCACGTCCATATGCACCTATATCATCCTCAAATCCTCTATTTGTTTGACTACGTCCACCGCGTCTGCCACAACCGCCACGAGTATTGAATCTGTCTCGAGTGTTGAAGCCACCTTTGTATCCACCATGATTTCCTCTACCACGTCCATAGCTGCTACTACTGGCTAGATTTTCATCAAACGATAACTTGCTTTGCAAAGCTTGCTCCAAATTACTAGAAGCTTCATTCATATTCATTCTTTGCTCGTGAACTTGAAGAGAACCCACAAGTTCATCAATAGACATAACTGACAAGTCTTTGGCTTCTTCTATGGCAGTGACAATATAATCAAACTTTCTTGATAACGAGCGCAGAACCTTTTCCATAATTCTGACATCATCTAAAGCTTCTCCATTTCTTTTCATCTCCTTTGCCACCTTTTGTACTCGTGAGACGTAATCTGTAACAGGCTCTCCATTTTGCATTTTTAGATTTTCAAACTCAGCTCGAAGTGATTGGAGTCGCACCTTTTTGGCTTTCTCTACTCCTTCACAAGACTTTTGTAAAATCTCCCATGCTTCCTTGGATGACTTTGCATCTGATATTTTTTCAAAGGTTGATTCATCAACACCTTGAAAAATTAAGAAAAGAGCCTTCTTGTCCTTCCTACGTGATTCTCTAAGTGTCCTTCTTTGCACATCTGATAAAGCTGCTTCAGCGGTTGCATCTACGGGCTCCATATATCCTGGCTTCAACAAGCTCCCACACATCTTGTGAACCCAGCAGAGTCTTCATAAGAGTACTCCAGTTTCCATAATTTGCCTTTGTCAATTTCGGAATTTGAGGTTGAATCAGCTCTCCGTCATCTTTAATCACACGATCAAACCAGTGGCTCTGATACCACTTGTTGGACTTTTGTAATAAAAACAATGACACAGAACAGAACAGTAGAAGAACTTGTGTTATATCAGAATTTTGGATGCAGAACATTACATAATAACTTTTGCATTTTCTAATGCATCTTACAGAACACAAAAAAACAAACTCCTCTGTTTTTTTCGTTTTCTCTCACACAGTTCTCTGTTTTTTTCTTCTTTTTCTCTTTTTTATATCTCTATCTCTATCTCCTAGTATACATACATATATATACCTATGATAACCGACTCTGTCTCACCGCCTTTGTAGCTTGCACAGCTACTAATGTCAGCCACAAATTTTTTTTTATTGCGCTTATCATATTGCTCACTTATCATATCTAGGTTCAGCTTGCAGAACTTCCTTCAGAGTATTCTGGATTGACGGTGGGATGGTTGCAAAGTATGATTTGAATTCTAACAAGTCACACACACACACACACACACATTATGAATGAAAAATAAAAAAGAAATAGTTGATTAATTTTCTTTAAAATGGAAATTTTTAAAATTTAAAAATTATTTAATTAGAATAAAAATAAGAAGAAATTAATTTGATCACTTGCACCCAAAATCAATTTCTTTTGACCCATGACACAAAAACCATCTTAACCCAAATCCACAGACCAACATCAACTAAGCTGCTTTCCTCTTATTTATAAGTTGGACCCTTGTGTGAGACCCTTTTTTCTATGACCCAAAAAAAAAAAAAACCCAAGTACGTGTAAATATATATATATATCAAGGCTCAAGCTACTAACCACATTCAAAATAAGGGAAGAGGTGACTTGAGCAGAGTAGCAACAACCTCCTGCAATCACAAGCTCCCTGCTCTAGGCCACCCTATGCACTACAGGAACACATCAACTCAAGCCAGTGTGAAAGGAGAGGCCGAAAATACACCACCTATGCCACACACCAGAGCAGCCACCAGCTCATTTCTTCTTCACACGCACCACCATATAGGCTCAGGAACTCATAAGCCACAGTTCACCCGGGCACCTAGACTTCACCCTCGCACCATCTTCACCTTGCTTTAACTTGATCACTTCACTATCCATAAGCCCCCTCCCTGACCAAGACCAGTAGCAGTAGCCCAAGCTGAACTCTTCCCTTTTACTTTGTCTCGCGAGCTACATGACCCAGCAGCACCCAAGGCTTGTTATGCCCAGCACCTTGTTTCCTCGACTTGGAAAGTTCCCAAACTACAAGCTAGTTCCATACGAACCAGTTTTCGCTAAGCTCCAACACATAGAAAAAACCACTTTTTGAGACTATGAATCTATGTCACAATTGATTGGTTATGCAGATGCGGGATATTTATCAGAATCACATAAAGCCAGGTCTCAAAAAATTGCTATTTATTTACATGTGGAGGAACAGTTATACCATGGCGATCTACAAAGCAAACTTTAGCTGCTATTTCTTTAAATCATGCAGAAATAATAGCAATTCATGAAGCAATTTGTGAATGTTTCTGGTTAAGAGCAATGACTCAGAATATTTGAGAATCTTGTCGATTTGTCTTACGAAAAGGAAATTCCAACTATTTTATGCGATGACGATACTGTTTGCCTTGCTCAATTGAAAGGAGGATATATTAAAGGAAAGAGAACAAAACACATTCCTCAGTAATTCTTCTTCACACATGATCTTCAAATGAAAGAAGAAATTGATGTTCAACATGTTTGTTCAAGTGATAATTTTAGCAGATTTATTTACACAGGCATGGCCTACTTTCTCATTTGAGAAATTGGAGAAGAACATTGGAATTAATGCATCGATTCAGAAATCTTAAGTGATGCTCCCAAGAGGGGGAGAAATACTGTACTCATATTTCCTTAATCATGGTTTTCCTTGGCAAGGTTTTCATTGAGGCATGCAGTTTTATACAAAGGATCGATAAGTACTCTTTTTCATTCACTAGCATTTTTCATTGGGTGTTTTTTCTCTTTTCTTATTAAGGTTTTAATGAGGCATATCCCTAATGGACATCTAAGGGCGAGTGTTATGAAGACTATTGAATAGTGGATCTCTAAAAGTCACAAGAGGTTACAAGGATCAAAAAGTCACAACAATTAAAAGGTCACATAGCGTACAAGGCGTTAGTACCTTTTATTCTTATTGAAATCCTATTATATTACGATGGTGCCTGTAACTCCTGATGGTCTTGACCCTATAAATAGAGGGTGTACAACACTTGTAAGATGCAAACATAGAAAAAAGAAATTCTCCTTCTTTACTCTCTGCTTTCTATTCTATCTCGAGTTGTTTATACTCATTTTTTAACATGACATAAATTTTTTAGAAATCTTCGAATTATTGTTCTGTCAAATTAATATGTCATATATTAGTATATTAAAAAGGTAATCGCTGAATTGGAAGTTTTCTTTTTGCCATGGGGTTTAATACTGTTTTATTACAATGGGGTGGTTATTTTTTTTTTCACGTTGTACGTACGAAAATATATCTTTAAAAATGTCATACAAGGAGGAGGGACATTTATATATTAAAAAAAGGTAAAATGTAAAAAAGATCCTTTCAAGTTTACCTCATGTTTGATTTAGTCTCTAAGTTTTAAAAAAGGAAAAACTTTTTGTATACTTTACTAAGTGTTAAAAAAAAAAACCTTTAAACTTTATTAAATGGGGAAAAACTCTTTTTCTTATAGATATTCTAATTCACTAATTAAAAATATTATGTGCTCATCACTTTCTGACTTAAAATGATAAGTTAAAATACAAAACTTAATATATGGAGGCAGTAATGATGCTAATCTTACACTTTTCAATTACAATATTTTAATTATGGGTTTTGTAGGGTATATGTTAAGAAATAAAAATAACATTTATTATTTTTTATTAAATCATTATAATTACTTAAAAAAGAAATGGTAAATGTGTTTTGAAATTTCAAGATATTAAATACTTGTACTTTTTATTTAATAACTTTTTTTTAATTTCTTAACATGTGTACATGTTAACAAAAACCTTTTAATTATTTATATTCTTTTATTAATCATTAATTAATAATGAAACTTCACTATTATATATACTCTTTCCATTCACTTTTATCTATCATGTAAAAAAATTTGTCTTGTCTAATAATATTTATCATTTGAGAATATTAAAAAAATATTAATTAATTTTTTTAGCTTTATCCTTATTTTTTAATGGAGAGAGAATTAGTGGAGTAAGTGAAATTAGAAAAAAAATATTAATAAAGTGAAAGAAATGATAATTTAGTTATTTTGAACTATATTTCTTTACAACTAATACTATTTAATAATTTTTTTAATTTTAATATGAAAATTTAAACGATAAATAAAAATAAATAGACGGAGTAGCATAACTTTTTAAAGTAGTTTAAATTTCTGGCGTATTGAATGCCATCTTAACCAATGCAATCATTCTCGGGGTGTATTGAATGCCTTCACCAAACAATTAGTGTCTTTGTTGTATCTTTTTTTTTTTTCCCTCTCTTTGTATAAAAAAAAAAAGTGTTTGACAGTTATTAAAAGATCCTTAAATTGAATGATACATAAATTTGCATATGCCAATTTTCCATAAAAGTAGGAGGCTGCCTCTCATATTTCTAAATAAACGGATGTCTCTTTAAAAGTGAAGTGTTTGACCAGAATTCAGAAAACAGGGGCCACAAATGGGACAGTTATTAGTTATTATTTTGAGATATGAAATTGATGAGATAAATGGAAAAATTGACAGTTTATATTTTTATAAAACATAAATTATTTCAATAATAAACTATAGGTATACATGTGAAAATTTATTCGGTTGATTTTTTTTTATCCGGAGTTACTCTTTGTACTATTTATTTTTAAGAAAGGTTAAGGGAGAAGCTACATCATTTTAAAGTTTAGACATGTCACAAGTTTTAACAATACCTTCAATGATATTTACATATTACTCACCAAAAAAATTGCCAACATCAAGAAATAAACTTAAACCTTACAAAAGAAAAAAACACAATTACTCGTAGTATTTATTATTTGATTTTTCTCATGGTCTTTTAACGCTAACTTTTCGAGCTTAAAAATGTAAAATGTGGGTCTTCTATGCTAAAGTCACGTCCTGATGAAAGAATGACTGAATTTTTCTTTTTTATTCTTACACATATAGTAGCCCATTTCACGATTAAATATTAGTAAGTATCTAACTGTTTAGAAGAGAATTTGTTGTGTGGCTTAGCCTATAGCGACTAATCTTCTTACCCTCATCATTGCGTCCACAAAATCAACTTGCTTGAGAAGCTGCTTAAGAAGGAAACTTGCTCTTAAAAATTGGGCTCGTGGAAACTTGATGCAAACTTCATAAATTGATAACATGATGCGCTTGGCTAACAGCAAATATTTGCAACAAGAAACTGAGAAAGGAATTTCATTGATAAAGCAAGTGACAATACATGGATGAAATCAAACTGAATTTGGAAAGCGATAAACAACATGAAAAAGTAAATGGGCAACAATGTAAATGGCTGAAAGGTAAATAGAAAACAATAAACGATTGGAAAATAAATAGGAAACTGGTAAAGAAAGCTATAAAGGAATTAAAAAGACTGAAAGTAATGAAAATGCTAGAATGAAAGATAAATTTCTGAATAAGTGTCTTTGGTCGTAATTGTGTGTCTTTTAAACTATGGAATTAAGCGTCTTTTATAGTCCCATAACGAAACAAGTAATTGTCCATAGTGTGTCTCAGCCATTCAGCCACTCCTTCCTAGATTTTAAGCGTCTTCTCCTATTTTTCACTTCTTTGAATTATGCCTCAGCTATTATACTTGGATTTAGTCAGCCAAAACTTGCCAC
Organism: Castanospermum australe; assembly: GCA_019955255.1. NCBI lineage: Eukaryota > Viridiplantae > Streptophyta > Magnoliopsida > Fabales > Fabaceae > Castanospermum > Castanospermum australe. The sequence continues at coordinate 656,448 of NSJW01000183.1, forward strand.
TTCTTTGAGTTTATACATGGTCTTTGATTGTTGCATTGGTCTTGGCCAGCTGATAGCCCGTTTTTCCTTTGCCTAGGGCTATTCCTTCTTCCTTTAGTAAACCCATCACAATGGCTGAACCATGGGCTATTTTTTTTTCCGCTTTGAAGATAGTGTACAATTTGGGTTTCAGAAGAGTGAGAATTGAAGCTGACTCAAAGTGTGCCCTCAACCTCATTCAATCGGGTTGTGATCCTTGGCACCTCCTGAAGGCAATGCTTGTGCTGACTCTCTAGTCAAGCATGGTCACTTAGTTCCTTTAGGATTTCACTATTTTAATTCTTTGTCATCTTTTCTGTCTTCAGCTTTTGTTGTCGATTGTTCTAATGTTTCCTTTAAGCATCTTGTAATTAGTTAGTTCTGAACTTTTGCCCCGTTGTTTATCAAAAAATAAAACAAACCCATCTTTCCAACTGATGCAAAACCCATTTAGCAAATTAGCTGCTGATAAAAATAGCCTTCAACACCATCAATGAAAAATTATTCGTTAAGAATCAAATCCAAGACTTTTGGTTGACACATCTCAATCATGCTAATTGAGCTAGTTTTCACTGGCTATAAAATATTATTTATATAAAATTGATTTCTTCATTTGGTTTGATGGTTTCGCACGCTTAACGTGGTGAACAATTTATTACAAACATTCAATGTAGGCCTATATTTTATAAATTTTATTTTGGCCAGTTAATTATTAATAAACCAACCAATAACTTTTCTGTTTGTCATTCAAAGCAATAACGTTAGAAACAAACAAGCTAATATGAAATAAAGGATCTACTTTTTTTTTTAAAATTAATACTACAGAGATTTAAATTTACAATCTTATGTAAAGTACACAAACCTCTCACTATTAGCCTACTCCTAATGACTTAATAAAGGACTCAATTAGTGATGAAGCATGTCCACTCTTTGTTTTGATTACTTGGATTTAAATCCTAAGTTATCATTTTGATAAACTTATTTTCTTAAATGCATCAGATTGATGTGAGTGTACTCCTTAAAATTATTTAAGGAGAAACTTAGTCTTAGTTAACGTAAAATAAAATAGACACAAATATATTGTTAACGTGCTAGAAAAAAAAAAGATACAAATAAATGTCTAATTTGGATCCTCAAAATATTTGAGCAACATCAAATTAGTCCCCAATTATTAGCGACATGCCCACATCAATGTAGACCTTTAATACTTAAATTTGACATTATGTTAGCTAATTATGATGTTAAGTGATAAAGCTGTTAGTGAGTGTCCCATATAGCACATTTGATGCTTGTTTGGACATCTATATGTGGCTTTTATATGGCAGGTTGCCCCAATGTCAGACCAATTGGGGTTACTAAAATTGAGAATATTGAGGTTTCTAAAGTTAGGGATTTTGGCGACATTGGAGTATCCTACCACACAAATGTCTATAAAAGCATAAAACATGTCACGTAATGAGACACGTAAGACATTCACTGACGGAAACATCACAGCAGAACTATAATGTGATGTCAAATTTTAATATTGGAGGGAAAATTGGCGTCACTTATAATTGGAGGACCAACTAGACTTGATATCATCCAAATCTTTCGAAATCAAATTAGACATTTACTCAAAAATATTATTTCTTTGATTTTTTTTAAAAAATAACAACTAGCATATTGAGAGGGTATTTTTGTGCCTCTCAATCCAAGTTTTTTATTTTTGCTTATATAAATATTTTATAAATTAAGTAATTATAATTTTATTATAATTATAAATCAATTACTTAAATAAACATATTTTGTAAAAAAATATAAAATATATTTGAAATCAATTATAATAGTATATGTAAAAATAAAATAATTCTCTATATTTGAAATTAGTTGTAACTATAGAATGTAATGATTGTATTTACAATTTTACCCATTTTTATTATAATTATAAATTAATTATTTAAATAAACATATTTTCATAAAATTTGAAATAAGTTATAATAGTGTATGTAAAAATAAAATGACTCTCTGTATCTGAAATTAGTTGTAACTATAGAATATAGTATTTGTGTTTACAATTTTATCTATTTTCCTATTTGTATTCAATTAATTATTAATGGAGTTTTGAGAAACTAAAAAATTGATACTAAATAAGGAAATTCTCTTTATAATAATATAATATATAGCATAAATATAATATAAATATAGATATAGATATTGCACTTTTACAAAAAAAAAAAAAGAATTTACAATATGTTATTTTAATCACATCCCTACCAAATAACTATTTAAATTTGTGTCGTTATTATTTACACTTACAATGAAATAACCAATCACGAACTATACTTTTTTGTGATTATTATGTGAGTTTCCGAAATTGAGTTTTAAACTATTGCATTTTAATTTTTTTTATAAACAACACTGTTATAATTTATTTTCTTCTATAAGTCTTCGAATTATTGTTCTATCAAATTAACATGTCATATATTAGTATATTAAAAAACTAATCCCCGAATAATGTTTTCTTTTTCCCACGGGGTACTACTTAATACTGTTTTATTCCAATGTGGTTGTTTTTTTTTTCTTTTCTTTTCTTTTCCACGGTGTGCCTGCGAAAATATATCTTCAAAAATTTTTATACAAGGAGGAGGGGTACTTATATATGTCAAAAGAAAACAAGGGAAGGAATAGGATAGCAGTAAATTTTAGTTGCCCAAAACTTGTTATTGAGTCTCAATCTTTTGTGGTGTTATTTTTCTCGTACAATGAAGCACGGGTTGCTATGTTTTCGTTTTCACCATCAATAATGGACCAATGGTTCCAGCACGGTACACAAATGATTGGTGTGATCATTTGGTTCGCAGAGCATTGTCTGCACCACGAAACGGGTCCACCGATCAATGGTTGGCTTAATAATTTCGTCACATTCATCAATCATCTCTGCCCAACTTGCCATGTCCGCAATAACGCATGACACCAAAGCCAACGGCTACGACGAAAAGAAAGACCCTTTGTACGGATCAAAAGTATTTTTTTTAACAATTATATTATTTTTTCACTTTTTTTATATATTTTTTACACGTACTTTTATGATAAAAAAAATAAAAAAATAAAAAAAATTGAGTTTATTCTCCCTATTCATTTTTAACTATAGTGTAAAAAAAAATTTTTTAAAAAATATCTGTCATTAAAAAATATTAAAAAAATATTAGTTATTTGTTTTAATTTTTTCTGATATCTTTTAATAAAAAGAAAATTAGTGAAATATGTGAAATTAAAAAAGAAAAATAATATTAGTGAAATAAGAAAAAATGATAATTTAGTCATTTTGAACTAAATTTTTTTACAATTGAGATTATTTAATAATTTTCTTAATTCTTGTGCCAAAACATAAAATGATAGATAAAAGTAGACGAAGTGAATATCTCTCTCCTTTATTATTATTTACACTTTGTTGTGATTATTATTATGGGAGTTTATGAAATTGAGTTTTAAACTATTGCACTTTAATAGTGGTTTTTTAACTGTTATAATTTTTTCAAAAGCCTTGAAATTATTGTTTTGTCAAATCAACATGTCATGCTATTATCACTTTTGGTTATGAGAGATTAAGCTTATAAAGCTATTCAAATAGACTAAATTTTATAGAGATACTTCTGATTTATACCAAAAGAAAAAAAAATCAACATGTCATATATTAGTACCTTAAAGTTATATTTTTGCCGCAGGGTTTAAAACTGTTTTATTCCAATGTGGTGGTTTTTTTTTCCCTCCACGTTGTGAATACGAAAATGTATATATCTTTGCAAATATTTATACAAGGAGGAGGGATATTTATATTAAGGTAGCGTTTGGTACACCTTTAAATTTGAAGGGTGAAAAGTTTAAGGGAAAACCTTTCATAGAACAAATGTTATTGGATTAAAAAAAAATTTCACCATGTTTGGTATACTTATAAATGTGGAGTAACTTTCAGCATCTTAAAAATTAAATGTATTTGGTTCACAAATAAAATTTTATAATATAAAAATTTTTAATTTTAACATTCATTATTATTTAAATTAATATATATTTATATTGATAAAAATATGTTACTAATACAACAAATATATTTATACTTCAATATATTAATTTTAACATACATAATTATTTTACACTTAAATATATTTATATTTTATATTTATATTTATATTTATATATTTTAGTAACTTATACGATTGTATTTAATAAATTAATGCTTTAAAAATGTAAAATTATATTTATTAACAAATCAATTTTAGCTCACAATTTTAATATTGTAAAATAAAATGAGCTAGTGAACAACCCAATTTACATCTACTTTCCTGTAATAAATAAATATAGCCAATAAATTTATTATGCAAGAAGGAAACAACAACATGCACGTGGAGGTATTACATCCTATAATCCATAACAAAGACCAACCATATATCCCACCATTTCATAATTATTTTTTACCCAGTGCAATAACCATGATTACAATAACATGTGAAAAAATTAAATAACTTGCATAGAAATCAATATACACTTGATAGCAAGTAATTAAATAGGGAACATATATTGTCCCAAACATTAGTTTTCCACAAAACAAACAAGAATATAACTTTTGGTTCTCTCTTTATACGAAAGTAAGTAAGCAAACTATAATTTCTAGTAATATCTAGTCAAAAGAAGCTTTAGAGCTTTGTTGTATAAAAGTTTGTGTGTTTTTGGTGTAGAAATTTGTGTCAAAAAACCTTGAAGGGATCCTGTTGTCGCTTTCAATTGTTACACATCAAAAAACCATGTATTTCACTAAACTAAAATGTCGCACAAACATCTAAATTCCCTAATACCATTTGGACAAAGGTATACTTCTCATCCTCATTCTTTAGTGTGTACATGGCAATATCCTCATCCTTATTCTTCTCATCCGTCATTTTTCTCATAACTTGCAAGTTCGCTATCATAGATAACCCATAAACTTTGCCAAAGTTCTTCTCGCAACCTATTGCTATCACATTTCTCATTTGCTGTAAATGCATTATTGATTTGTGACACACACTCATTATTACTTTGAATCACATATTGCATCAAATTTGTAATTTTTTCTTGTATTGCCTTAATATCTCTGTGTTGTAATTTTCTTTTTCGATTGGTCTTTCTTGATATAATTCCATCCTGATCAGAAATTACGTCCTCTTCAACATGAGTATCTTCATTCTCAGTTGTAGGCCTTGTGTATGCTACATTGTTACTTGATTTTTCTACCTCTTGCTGAAGTCAATTTGCGGCATTTTGCAACATGAGCACCAATTATTCTACCTTTGGCATTTACTTCTTCAAAGATATTATATGAAGGCCATGGCTTCATGTATAAGCTTCTAAAAGTAGAGAGACTCTACAAAGAATAACTAAAAGAAAATTAAATAAAGAAGCTGACTTTTGATTATTTGAAAAGAAAATGACAAAAGAAACAAAATAAACTTAGAATGTAAGTTTTAGAAACAAAATAAGCTTACCTTAGCCCATTCATTATATATTGATTGATCATCTGTCACTATATTCTTTTCATCATCCCATCTAAATTCACTTGCTTTTTCTCCAATTTCGTAGAGTGCAGAAAATTGTTTCTTCAAATAACTTGATCTTGAGTCTATATTATTATTGGCTTTCAAATTAGTCTCTGACCAATTTTGTACGATAAGCTTCTCCATATTACTAAGGTATTCATTTTATTTCCTTAAAATTTTCCTCCTTTGTTAACCAGTAAATTTATTTGTTTTATTTTTGAGAAAATAAAACCCAGACGAAAAGTTGCCCAAAACTTGTGATTAGTCCTAATCTTTTTTTTTGTTGTCATTTTTCTTTTACAGAAAGCACGTGTTGTTTTTTCTTTTTTTTATGATTTTACCATCAATAATTGACCAATGGTTCCACTATAGTACACTAAAATGATGGGCCTTGTCGTCTGGTTCAGAGGGAATTGTCATATTACTAGTGGTCCCGCTAATATAAAGTTTTCCCAGTGATAAAAAACGTGTGTCTTTTATCTTAACTAGCATATTAAGACCGCGTCGTGCTTCGTCGCCAAAAAAAAAAAATGACAGTGTTGTGCTTCATAGTTCATATTTTTTTAAGTTTAAATTTGAAATTAGTACTTATTAAATTAAGTACACATTTAGGAATAATTAATTTAAAAAAATAATAATTATTAAAATATTTTTTAATAAAATTTTAATTATAAATTAATTTAAATATAAAATAAATTAATTTAAATACACATTAATTTTTTAAAATGTTCTTGGCCATGTGAATAGAGATGGCAAAGGAAGTTTTACTTGACAGGTTGACACAAAATGATGAGTTGGATTGCATTTTGCAATTTATTTTTTTAAATCGTGTTGTTTAACCAACTTGGTATAACATGCGGGTTGTGGCAAGATAAGATACATTAGCCGTGAGGTCAAGTTTATTTATTTTTATTTTAGGTCAACCTCATGACTAGTGAGGTTGACTCGTTTAATTCATTTTTTTTTATTTTTTTTATTTTTAGGTTGGTTAAAATGCCTAACATGTTTTTTTTTTAATTTTAGACGGGTTGATCCATCTAACTTGCCAACCTATCTTTTTATAAATTTTTTTATGTTTAAGCAAATCTATCTTTTTATAATTTTTTTTATGTTTAAGCAAATTAATCTGCCAACTCACTATAAAATGATGTTAGTTAATTTCTTAATTTACCAAATAAAAATGAATCAACCTATCCTATCTTATTTTCAACGAACTTGTGACAAATCAGGATGGTTTTACTCATTTTACCATTTCTAAATATGAAAGGTGTGTCTTTAATATTGGTCAAAAAGAAATTTAGTTTTAATTTATGTAAAACTTAATCCAAAAATATATTCAAAATATTCTAGTTATCACTTGTTATCCCTCCAAAAATAACGCAAAGTGCATCCTTACAACAATTTTTAATAAAGTTACGATATAATTTTAAAAAGTTTAATATCTTTAAAATTCTTCAAAATAATAGTCTTTAATCAAAATCATGTAGTAACTTTATTTTAAAATATTTTAACTCTATACAAAATATTTGTAATTTTATTCAAGATTATTATAACAATGCACCTTACGTCATTTTTTAAGTGATGCACAACGATTGAAAATGATGATAAGCGAGTTATACTTTTAAGACGATATCCAAAATTTAAATTTTGAAATAAACACTTGTTGAAAAGTCATTTAGTCAAAAGTCAGTCGTGACTTTACTCAAAAAATTAGTCTCATAATAATTTTTATAAAGATATTCAGATTAAAGAAATTTTTTTATGTCTTCTCGTAATATTACATTAAATTAGTGCAAATATAAAACATGTTATTATATAAAAATACATGCTATTATAATAAATTTAAATAAAATATAAAACGTTGAATATAATATTTAAAAATAACTTTACAAATTTTCAATTTCATACGAGGCTACTCTTGTAAGGACTTCCCCCTTCGTCGTTCATCAATCATCCGTGACAAACTTGTCCTGAACGCATACATAGCTTTATTACTTTTGGCAGCCATGGGTCAACCGTCATATGTTTCAGATCTGACGTTGTTATTATTATTTTTTTGGTACAGAGGATCTGACGTTTTTAGTGATGCTAGTTTTACCACAACTGGCAGTATAATTTGTGAAAAATGATTATTACACATAAATTTTGTACGCAGAATATCATCGCGAGTGATAGGCTCTTTTATATAAAAAATGTAATTTTTTATTTTTCATTTTGCTCTTATCAAGCGTTAACATTCTTCCAATAATTTATAAAATATAAGCTGTAATAAAATATTCATCTTCATGGGGGCTGGCATTTTTCTAGAGATTTTAAAAGGTAAATTGTATCTATATTATCTTTATGGCTGATCCTTTCATCATGATGTTTTGAGGCAGTACCGCATTCAATAAATTCGATACTTTCTGTCCAATTTAAACAAGCGGGATCGGTAATTGCTGTGCCATCCACTAGAAGATTGAGTTGAAGCGAAACATTCACCAAAGTCACCGTACATTCACCACAGAGAAGATAGAATATGTGTGTCTCGTGTTTCTATCACTCAACCAAAGTACTAATTAAAGACGGGTCAAGCAAAAACTGCTGAATTTAGCTTGTATGATGAAATGCAACTAATTTTAAATTTTAAATAATATATGGATGTGGTTCCTCAAATTTAATCTACTTACAACGTAAGATACATGAATCCTATTCATAATAATTAAATTGATTAGTATAAGATAATAAAAATCATTAATAAACCTAAAATTAAAATTATAAAATTCACTTACATTGTAAATGATAACTAAAGATATATATTGCTCTTATAATCTAAGTAGTGAAATTGAATTTATTTATACAAGGGAATACAAAAAAAAAAGAATGAAAATTTAAATTAAATTGAATAAATAAAAACTAAAACTAAATAAAAATTTGAAAGATATTAGACAATGAATATGAAGAGGTAAGATTTTTTTGGAAGTATTGGTGGTGTGTGTGGAAGTGCAGGAGAGGAAGGATTTTATCGTATAGAGTGTGTTGTCAGAAAAGGGGATGAATTGCATGTGCAAGAGTAATCATAAGGGAATAAATGCCCTTTTGAATTATGCGTCCAATCCATGCATGAGTGTGTGTTTGAATTTCAAAAATATTTTGTCTGGTACTGTGTGTGACCATGAGACAGAAAGGGTGTCACAGGTGAGTTAAATGGTGCGTGTGTGAATGTCAGAGAGGAAACAATAAGAGTTGAAAATTTTATATAAGCATCCTCATCATCATGGCAGTAAAAGGAAAAGCAATGTCAAGATGGAAATAAGCAAGGGCGAGCAATTTATACTTGAGGATGCTGAGACGATGATCGGTGATAAGTTAGGAGCAAAGAATGAAAGCGTTGCCGGAACGAAAGCGCCTCACCCAAAAGCAGACGAGCACAACGAAGAGGAGGAAACAAGCGAGCACAGAGAAGAGAAGAGAACTCGCCGGACCTCCAAAATGAAACCATGTCTTGTCTGTGGCTGCGGCTTTCTTTCGTTTCAGACAATCGGATTCGGTGGGCCTTTTCATTTAATACTTAAAATATTAATGTCATGTTTTTTTAAACATTCCTGTTAACAATAATCTTTTTAAAAAAAAATTATATTATATTTTTTCAATAATTTTTTTTTATTTTGACTATGTTTTTTTATTCATTTTTTTGATAATTTTATTAATACCTAATAAAATAAGTATTACATTAAAAAATAAATATATTTAATGTTTTAAAAACTTAAAATATATTTAATATTTTATTTATTTAATAATTAAAAAAAAATACGTGAAGAGGATATAAAATTTTAAAAAATATTAATTTATACTAATATATTATTTTTAAAAATTATAATAATATTTTAGGTCACTTATAAGAATTTTAAAAAAATATTTAATAAACTATTATTCTTTTTAATTGTACATTATTTAAAACTGTATATATATTGCAAAATTTTGAATCTATTTTAATATTTTTCTTTTATTGACGAAAATTTAGGTGATATAAAAATTGAAATTTTAAATTTAATTCATAAAAAAATATATCAAAAGATAATTTAAGTATTAATGATTTAATTCTTTAATGGTATAATTTGATTTATTAATGTGTTAAGATATTAGGTCAGTTATTTTTATGATTTATTTTCTTTTTAATAACTTAAACTTTTCATATTTTAAAAAAAGTGATGTTATTGACACTTTTACTTATATATATACACTTTCTTTATGTATTTTTTTTAGCTTTTACTTTTTGTTATCCTTAAAAAGTTTCATTTTAAGAAATCAAGTGTTTTTTTTTATTCTCTTCTTTTATATAACTTATTCATACTTTTCATTATTTTAATTTATTTGGTAACGCATTATTTATAAATAAGATAGGATAATATTTATTTAAATATAATTTATATGATAATATCTTTGAATTATTATTATATTTATTATAATTTTTTTCAGTTTACACATTAATTTTTTATTTTTATAATAAAATATAATTTAAAACATTTAAAATACTATCAAATAAATAAAATTTTAAAATTACCTTAAGAACTGATTTTTTAAATTATTTATTAAAATTTTTACTGTTTATAAAATATAGGCATTACAGATTTTTTTATTTTTTTAAAATTATAATAAAAATCAAAACTTTTTTACTAATTAAATTGTTTAATTCATAATTTTTTCTTTTTAAAAATTTAAAATCATCACCTACCAAATATTAATACGTTATAACATTTAAAATTTATATCATCGTTATTTATTACATAATTATTATTTATTAGAGTTAAGATAATTTTTTTTATATGATAGAATTAAATTTTATATAATAAAATCAAATCACTTTTCTCTTTTTATATATTATAATAAATTAAATTTTTTTACTTCTTGTTGATTCATCTTCAACAGCATGTGTAGCCATTCATTTTTACTGCAGGTTTTTGGGCATCTCATAATTGAATTACCATATTCACGTAGATTTCACTGAGAGACAATTTCCACTTGAACCCATAAATGAGCTAATAAGACTGTCCTTGGCTTGCCCTCATTCGCTTCCGCTCCTATACTTTCTCCATGTGAGAATAATTCATAAGAAGGTACGATTCATTTGTCTGAAGCGTAAGTTTTAGTGCATTTACTTTTTTAAATATTTTTTTATAAACATTAAATTTTATTAATTTAATAGTTAAATTAAAAAATTTTTACGAAGGAGGTTAAATTTATAAAATTTCAAATAACTTAAACCCTAATTGATATTTAATCACATTATTTTATTTTAATATATAATATATTTTCATATTTTTTAAAATAAAAATAAATATTAACTATTAAATTATATCTGAATGTTTAATTTATCTTAAATTTAAAATGTATGATCAATAAAATAATATTATATAATTTAATAATTTGATTAGTTTAATTCGTATTTTATAAAGAGTTATTAAACGATACATACATACATATACATGTATATATATAAATGTAACATGCATGATCAATAAAATAATATTATATAATTTAATAATTTGATTGGTTTAATTCGTATTTTATAAAAAATTATTAAACGATACGTATATACATATACATGTGTGTGTGTGTGTATATATATATATATTGCAATAATTGAATACCATGTTAACCAATGCAATTGCAATGCAATTATTTTTGGGGTGTATTGAATGCCTTGACCAAATAATCAGCGACCTGATCGTGCTATAGTTAACAAGATCCTCAAATTGAATGATACATAAATTTGCATATGCCAATTTTCATAAAAGTAGGAAGCTGCTCTCTCATATTTCTAATCAAAAGAATGTCTCTTTAAACGTCAAGTGGTTGACCAGAATTTAGAAAACGGGGGTCACAAATTGATAAGAAATAAATGGAAAAATTGACAGTTTATATTTTTACAAACTATAAATATTTCAATAATAAATTATAGATATATATGTAAAAATTTATTCTATTGATTTTTTTTAACTTGGAGTTATTCTTGGTACCCTTTTATTTTAAGAAAGTCAAGAGAAAAGGTATATCATCCTAAAGTATGGACATGACACAAGTTTTAACAATATTTTATAATAATGCATGCATATTGCCTAAAAAAAAAATTACCAACAACGGGAATTGAATTTAAACCTTACAAAGAAACTACAATTACTTTTAATATTTAATATTTGATTTTTCTCATGCTTTTTTAACACCAACTTTTCAAGGTTAAAAATGTAAGTTGTGGATCTTCTATGCTAAAGTCACGTCCTAATGAGTACTCAATCAGACAAATCAGTGTTTGAGTTTATTTAACTTTTTTCTTTTTGATTCAGAGTTTCTATAAGCATGTAATGAAAATATAAATTCTACCAAAAACTTTTGTGAGAAGGTTTAAAGTCATTCATGTCTTCACTTATACTTAATAATTTAATTTTTTAGTATAAAATAAGAGTATTTTATAGTAAAAATAATAATGATATAATTCTCTTTATAAAAAATAAATTTTAAAAATTGAATTGTATTCTTTATATATAAAACTGTAATTTATTTCTATTATTCCAACACTTAACTTGATTATGCTTTTAGTTTTTTTTTCCTTTTATTTTGTTGCAATAGAAAGTCAAAAAGGCACAGACAACACCTCGTGGGTTCCTAACAATTACTTTTCTAAAGTAATTGATTCTGTGGTACATAACATGTTAATTTTGCTATTCCTAAAGTAATTGATTCTGTGGTACATAACATGTTAATTTTGCTATTCCTGCTTAGCCATTATTGGGATATTCTTACATGCACTTAACATCCAATGACTCATTTTAAAAAAAAAAATTAATGTGAGTTACATTTAATAGCTGCCCAGTATTTCATAATTTGATTGATATATTATAATGCAATCGATGTATATTAGAATCTCCGATACTGTTGTCTCGAATATCAAAATAAAAATAATGACTTTTTAAAATATTTTTTACATTACTTTTTCATACCACTTTTTTTAATATTATTAAAATTAAACCAAATAATAAATTAATAAGATTTTTAGTTTCGATTTAACTATTTAAATTATCTGATCGAATTAGATGATGTCATAAAAAATAATTAATATAAAATAACATAAAATTTATAAAAAATCATAAAATATAAAAAAAATGAATTTTTATTTTTAAAAAATAAAAAAATTAATAACTTTCAACCAATGTTGATCAGTTTAAATTAATTTAATTATAAATTTAATTATAAAATTAAATTATAAATGATTGAGTGTCTATAATTTAATACAGAAGCAATCAAGCTATTGGCACCATCCGGTTTTAATAACGTTTGTTTCGGTATAGAAAGTGGTTCCTATGAAGGACCCACACACAAATTGCTCTCCTGACCGAGGAAAGAATTGAATCAATTTGCACAGAAATTATATTTCTGTAAATCACAGAAAAAAAACAAAGTGTGCAAGTATTTAATCGAGAGCTTTCGACCAACACAAACACATGCGAGAATCCAATTAAGAAACAAACGGAAGATACCTGTCCACAAGACCTTTCAGAAGAGACAGAGAAATAGAGAAGATGGGAAGGAAGGCCTGTTGTGACAAACAAGAGGTGAACAGAGGTGCCTGGTCTGCTAGGGAAGATCAAATCCTTATGAACTACGTTCAACTCCATGGAGAAGGAAAATGGAGAGACCTTCCCAAAAGAGCTGGTACACAATGATTTATTCGGGCAAAACCACAAAACTTATGATCATTTCCTTTCTAGGTTTCAAACGGTTTGGTGATTAAATATAGTTATTCTTTTTTCCATTTTTCTTTTCATTGTGCTCGGTGTGCCTTGTATATTTATATATAGGCTTGAAACGATGTGGGAAGAGTTGCAGACTACGATGGTTGAATTATCTGAGGCCAGACATCAAGAGAGGAAACATTTCTGCGGATGAAGAAGAGCTCATTATCAGACTGCACAAGCTCCTAGGGAACAGGTATGCATTTGCTTGATATATTCTTCGCTAGTTCTCTTCTTTTTTCTCTCAGTTTCCTTCCATCCAAACAGAAAAGAAGCATTGCATTTATGTAATAAGTCGTTTTAAAATACTAAATGTGCCCCCAGATGGTCTCTCATCGCGGGGCGATTACCAGGACGCACAGACAACGAAATCAAGAACTACTGGAACACTAATTTGAGCAAGAAACTAGAGCAGCAGCAGAAGCAGCAGCAGCACGGCCACGCCAAGGCCCCAGACTCAGGTAACACAAAGCCCAGCAATCTAATAGTTCAATCTCCAGGGCACCCAAAAATCTCCTTTGGAATCGACCCTACAAAATTCACCTACCCTGTGATCAAACCTAGAGCAAAGAGGTGCACCAAGGTGATCGTGCCAGCCCAGGAAGCCAATGATTCTCTTAGCACGATGAATTTAGTTAAAGCAGGCTGGGACAGCCAGAACCACCACAACCCTTCTGCGTCCAACCCACAAGATGGCCATGGCAATTGCTCTGCAGGTTTCTTCATAGATTTTGACATCAGCGACCTGCTCGTGCCAGATGAACCTGCTGCAAGTGAAATAAATGAACAATGCGAGCACCTGGTGGGTGAGGGCGATCCCGATTTCCACTGGAATGGTAGTGCTTGCGTTGAAATGCCCAACCACTTTGGAGATTCCTTGGGCAAAACAGGGCCCGAGAATTGGGTGCTTGACGAGTTCTTTCAACCAGATCAAGCTGCGGATTTTTCTTTCTTCCTCTGAAGTCTGATGAACAACAATGGAACAGTATGCACTATGCATAACAACCCACCTTGTTTTCCACGAGGGGATGAACTCCTGCTAAACATAAATAAAAGCGCTACTGTTTTCGTTCAGGAACAGGAAGTAATGTATTTGAAGGTAGAAATAGTCGCAGTTATGTATGACGGTACAATTCTAGTTTTCTTGCATGAGACATCCTGAATTTAGCATTCGATGACAACACATCCTCAATTTGAAGCTTCTCTATATCGGTAGTGAACTTAATTCGCGCTCATAATTAATTTAAACTAATCTGCAGACCAGAGACATTGGTTTGGAATAATTTATTTTATTTTTCATATTTTATTCAACTCAATGGGTAAACGGCTACACCCTTTGTTCTAGCGAATACAACTTCCTTTGGTATTGTGCGGATATGAGACTAACATTAACTAAATTGTCTTTTTTTTTTTTTTGGTGTCTCCGGGGGGATGGGAGTTGGGATTTGCTCCTTGTCGGGAATCAGTTGCAGGTGCGGTCAAACTCAAGGCTGTAATACTGTCGTTGATTCAGGCCTAAAACCTCATATTCACTAAATTGTCTAATCACATTTATAAATAAGGGTTTAGTTTTTTCCTGGAATGATAGTGGTACAGATATTTAAATTTACAACTTCTTGCAATTGACTCAAATTTTTCACTATTAACTTACTTTCAGTGGTTTTCTGGTGAGGGTATAATTAAGTTAACTTTCGTGTAAACTAATATTAAATTCCTTCTTAAATAATCTTAAAGGTGCACTCAACATCTTCTGATATATTTAAAAAAAATTAATTTTTTTATATATTAACTCAAAATTTAAACTCAAATAACAATGCCATGAAACACATCTCCTTAATCATTGTGTATAGGCAAACCCTTTATACAAAAGTAATGCTAAACAATCATCTCTGAATAAATTATGTATAGCTGTTACATCTGAATAATACAATATATTCAAAGGCTTTATTTAAACTCTTTTTTATCTAATGGTCAGTTTAATATGAGAGTAAAAATAAAATTATAAAATTCATAGATAAATTTTGTATACAATGTTATATATAAAATTTATCCATAAATTTTTTTTATATACAGTTTTATACACAATTCATCTATAAATTTTTCAAAGGTTATAACTTATACTATATCTGTAAGTAGTATTTTTATCAACGTAGTCATCATCACAACACCAAACTAGTTTTGTCCTGTTTCTCTTTTTTTTTTTCACAATGACAGCAATGAAGTTTGAACTATGACCATCTACAAACTAAGGATGACAAATGAATGGATTTGATAAATTTTATATTGGATCACAAATAAATAGATAAAAAATAAACCAATGACCCATTAAGATTCATTAAAAAATTATTAAAACTATGTAATCCATCCATATTCAATTAGATGCATTTAAACACCTCATATATTCAAATTAATTCTATTGTCTAAATCATATATATATATATATATATAGATATATATGTGTGTATATTGGATCTAATAAATATTTTGTAATTAAATCACCATATTGGTCCTCGAAAAATTTCACTAACTTTACATTAGTCTCTGAAAGATTTTAATTCCATCTATGGTCCCTAACAGATCATTTTGTCATTTAAGTTAGTTCCTAAAAATTTAAAAATTATTCATATTAATTCTTAAATAAAGACTAACTTGAATAACAAAATTAGTTATCAGGAATCATTATGAAATTTAAATCTATCAGAGATTAATGTGAAATTAGTAAAATCTTTTAGAGACTAATTTGGTTAGTCTATTAACTGAAACTACTTCAATCTATTCAAAATTTATTAAATTTATTGTTATAATTAGATGAATATTAGATTTTTATATAGATAGATTGGATCAGTCATAAATTAATAGATTTAATTGACAATTTTATTGCAAACTACTCTCATCACTAATCCACTCTTAGTGCCTTATTTCTTTTGCTTTTCTCTTTATATTAAACCGGTAGTAATTATTATTTAATGAATTTCTCGCGATATTCCTATAAACCAAAATGAATTGGATGATTTAACCTTTAACTACCAGATTTTTTAGACCTTGACTGCAGGATCATTAAAAAAATGAAAGTGATGAGAGACAAGCACATTGTACATGGACAAGTTCTTCAATGCCTTTTCACTATTTCTTCTTTTGGCCCATAGTTAAGAAAAAAAAAAAACAGTTATTTTCAGTAGCTCATGCATGCAATAAGAAACAAATTAGTCTTGGTTGGCATCCTCTTGCTATAAAACGTAAGGGCCAAAAAAATAAATCTAAAATATGAATATCGGTGGGACAATTTTATGGCAGAAGAATGTAACTGCTGTTATTCCCTTGCGCAATTTTATTTATAAAAAAATATGTTTAGTCAAAACGAATATTAATGAATTAGATAAATACAAGATCTCTTTGGCAAAGGGCTTCTTCTATAGTTGAGTACATATCCCCTAAGCCAAAGGGATTTACATTTTCTAAAATATAAAAGTATATTTTATTAAGTATATATATATATAAGTAGATAGTTACTGATATATAAGAAAATTAACTGTTAACCAGTCATGATGAAAGGCACTGTTGCATGTGATAAATGAAGAAGAACCATAATTCACTAGAATTTCATAACTTTGAAATGGGCCTAATGGCAGAAAAAAATCATATTTCTTCAATATATAATATTATTTTGACGCTGTTATTATTATATAGACTAAAATTATATTTTGGTTTCTAACTTTGAAGCTTGTATTCAATTTAATAATTGACAGTTAATACATTATTTAACAACTTGATAGATATATTTCTTTTAGTTTAGGGAAAATTACATTGATCTCAAGGTGCTTACTATATTTGACATTATTTTTATTTGAAAAATTTCACTTGTATTCTTTATACTTTATGTATTACTTTTACACCTTACACTTTTTATTCTTTTTATAAATTATACATACTTTTCTTATTTTATGTGTGATTCCTGCATTGAATTCCCTTTGTATATAACAAAGTAAAAGAGATATATGTAATTTCTCAAGCAAAAAGAATATCAAGTGTAATAAATATCAATTTTAAGAGAGGTCAATGTAATTTTGCTTTTAGTTTATGACTCAAATGGCACCTTTGTAAGTGAATTATACAAGAAATAAATAATTAAAACTATATCATACACAATTCATACTGCCAATTATATTTAATGATATCACGTCATATTCAACCGTTCTCATGAATAATATCTGTCAATTTCTTGAATGGCAGATGAACAGACGGGCAATTATATATGAAGTAATTTTTTTGTTTCTTTTATTGACTAGATTAAAAATTTTGACTGTAAGAAACTAAATTGAGTACAACAGCCTCATTAGTTCAGAACTAAAATATGGTTATAATTCATTACATATAATATATTATTGGCATCATTATTCGAGCTTGCATACCTATGAAGGACATACGTTACTTTTTTTTTTTTTTAAACAAAGTAAAAGGGGACAAGAGTTTGTCCCATTCGACAAACGGTTACTATTAAGTCAAGCTACTGATTATTTTATAATCATTAACACTGCATTTGGTCTGAGAAAAAATGAGAGGAAGAAAAATGAGGAGGAGAAAATGCATAAGTTTCAACATTTTTTCTTATTTAGATCCTAGAAGAAAAGAGCAAAGATAGAAAAAAAAAACATGGATGGGCCCACAAAAAGTTTTCTTCTGAGAGAACTATGGCTGAAATTATGAAATTATAATTTTGCCTATACTATTTTCTTCTACCGTGAACTGCACCATGAACTGAAGTAAAAAAAATTCAACAACAGAGACAAGATAAAGGATGATGAAAGATGACAAAACGAAGAAATAGGATGGGGGTGGGGGTATGTGGGGGCGTGGGTGATGAGGTAATGATAAATGTATGATTTAGTTTTAGCATTTAGCACGGGGTGATGGGGAGGGAGAAGAAAGGGTGCGGGGGAGATGGGGAGAAATTTAAAAGAGAGTGAGGGGGAGAATAACGCAGAAAGAAAAAGGAACATGAAGCAAGCAGGACCAAAGTAACAAACTCCTCCGTGCCCCTGCCACAACACAACGAGTCCAGAGCCATGAACCTTCAGCTCCATCTTCAAGTCACTTTCTGAAACTGAAACACCAAAGAACCAAGCTCACCCTCCAGAACTTCATGCAGGAGCAGGACACTCCTCCATGAATTAAAACCAGCAGCGCACCTCAGCGGCAAAGCTCATTCCTCGAACCATGAAGACCCATGCTAGCCACCATCTCTCATGCCTTCAAGTGGCAGCCATCACTAGTAACCCACAAAACAGAGTCCTCCCAATGCAGCACAAAGCCATGAAGTTAGGCCACTTCACGCGCCGAACCTTCTCCACTCGTGACCAGCACTTGTCGTGAATATGAACTGCACCAACACAGGTTCCTTGCAGTCTATATCATGTGTCAATGCACTTTAATTTCACATTTATTAATCTGAAAACACCTCATTTTGCCTTTATAAAATATATTCATATATATATATATATATATATAGACATGTTGGAAATTCAATGATGGAAATTCAATGACACAGAACAGTAGAAGAACTTTGATTATATCAGAATTTTCACTCAAGAACAATACATAATAAATTTTGCATTTTCTAATGCATCTCAATGAACACAAACACTCTATTTTTTTCGTTATCTCACATACTCCTCTGTTTTTCGTTTCTCTCACACAGTACTCTATTTTTTTTTTCTTCTTTTTCTCTCTTTTTCATTTATTATATATCAAACACCTAGTATACATGCATATATATAGCTGCGGTTACCGACTCTGTCTTACCGCCTTTGTAGCTTGCAGAACTACTAATTTCAGCCACAAGTTTTTTTTATTTATTGCCGCTTATCATATCTCAGTCCAGCTCACATCCTCATCATGATAGCGGTATGTAGAATTCAAAGGGAAGTTGAATTTGTACAGCTCAAAGAACTACCTTCAAAGTATTCTAGATTGACGGTGGGATGGTTGCAAAGTATGATTTGAATTCTAACACTCCCCCTCAAACTCGACTTTGCATACCAATCATACTTTTAAGTTTGGGAAACACATCCGTCTTCAATGGCTTCGTAAAAATATTCTGCAAGTTGTTCCTTGCTTCTACAGTAGACCAACTCCACAACTTTGTTTTTAACTTGCTCATGAATAAAATGATACTTTGTGTCAATATGTTTGCTTCGGCTATAGGAAACTGGATTCTTCGCAAGTGATATAGCAGACTTGTTATCCACATATAAAGTAATTGGACCTTCTTGCTCATACTGTAACTCACACAAAATATTCTTCAACCAAATTGCTTGACACGTGCACGCTGCTGTGGCCATATATTCAGCTTCACATGATGAAAGAGCAACTGTCTGTTGTTTCTTTGATGACCATGAAAATATTGCTGAGCCAATATGAAATACATATCCTGAAGTGCTTTTTTGATCATTCTACATGTCCACCATAATAATGACTATCTGAATAACCAATTAACTTTGATTCTTGAGAATGCATATAGAATAATCCATGATCAATGGTTCCTTTGATGTATCTCAAAATTCTCTTTGCTGCACTAAAGTGATCTTGTTTTGGTTGCTCCATATATCTGCTAACTAAGCCAACTGCATACATAATATCTGGTCGAGTGAAAGTCAAATACCTCAAGCTTCCGACCAAGCTCTTGTATAGTGTCGGGTTTACTGGCTCTCTATCTGAATCAGCTTTCAACTTCATTCCTGCTTCTATTGGTGTGGAGATTGACTTGCACTCTTTCATCCTGAACTTGCTCAAAACTTCTTCTGCATATTTCTTTTGTGACATGAAGATTCCTTCTTCCATTTGTTTCACCTCAACTCCAAGAAAGTAAGACATTTCTCCAATATCTATCATTTCAAACTCTTTAGTCATAGCTTTCTTGAATTCACCAAACATACCTGGATTGTTTCCAGTGAAGATCATATCATCCACATATAGGCACATACGATCATTATATCTCCATCTTCATTTTTCTTTGTGTATAAAGCATGCTCGTGTGGACTCTTCACAAATCCATTCTTCTGAAAATACTCATCTATTCTAGTGTTCCAAGCTCTCGGAGCTTGCTTCAATCCATATAGTGCCTTTTTCAAATGATAGACTTTATCTTCATTCTCCTTTTTTGATATATCCTGGTGGTTGCTCGATATAGACTTCTTCTTCTAGGTAACCGTTGAGGAAAGCTGATTTGACGTCCATCTGGTATATCTTCCATTTCTTTTGTGCTGCAACTGCTGTAAGAAGTCTGATGGTGTCAATCCTTGCAACTGGTGCAAAAACCTCTTCGTAGTCAATGCCATATTTCTGCTTATAGCCTTTAGCCACCAATCTTGCCTTGTACTTCTCCACTTTTCCTTCTTGATTGGTCTTTGTCTTGTACACCCACTTTACTCCAATTGGCTTATGATCTTTAGGCATGGTTGTAAGCTCCCACGTATCATTTCTTTTTATTGCAGCTACTTCTTCATTCATGGCTTTCTTCCACTTTTCATCTCGTGTAGCCTCTTCATATGTCATTGGATCACATTCTGCCATTAAGCAAAATAATGAATAATCAAATGTAGTTTGTACCTCATCTGTAGCTTCATAGATATCGCTTAAACTTCTCATCTTTGCTGGTGCTCCCCTGAATTAGCTGCTGCTGCTACTGCTTCCTGATGTTCGATGGTGTAGATGTAGGAGTTGTTGGAGTAGGACTTGGTGGAGGAGTTTGATCATTTCCTTCTTCAACTGTTTTCTCTTTAGAGTCATCTTCCTCTTTAAAGAATAGACCTTTTTACTTTCTTTTCTTCATCACTCCATCTCCTAATAATCTGCTTCATCAAACTCTACGTCGCGTGAGATGATCACCTTTTTGGTTAGAGGATTAATACAGTCTGTAAGCTTTACTCCTTTGCTCGTAGCCAATGAAAATGCACTTCTCTCCTTTGTCGTCTAACTTCTTTCTCTTTTGATCTGGAATATGGGCATATGCTATACAACCAAAAATTCTTAGGTGGCTCACTTCTGGTTTCTTGTCACTCCATGCTTCATTTGGTGTCTTGAACTTCACACTTTTAGTTGGACATCGATTTAATAGATAAGCAACACATTGAACAGCTTCAGCCCAAAGTGTTTTTGGCAAATTCTTTTCTTTTAGCATGCTCCTCGCCATATCAAGAATTGTACGATTCTTTCTTTCTGCAATACCATTTTGTTGTGGTATATAGGCAGCTGTCAATTGATGAATTATTCCATGTTGTCTGCAAGAATTCTTCAAACAAAGTTTGGAAGTGTATTCACCTCCTTCTATCTGTTCTGAGTATCTTCAAATACTGACCACTTTGTTTTTCTGTCATTGCTTTAAACTCTTTGAATTTATCAAGGGCTTCTGATTTTTCTTTCAGAATATACACCCAAGCTTTTCTGCTGAAATCATCAATAAAAGTGATATAATACCTGTTTCCTCCAAGTGATTGAATGTCAAACGGGCCAGCAATATCTGAGTGAACAAGTTGCAATGGTCTTCTAGCTCTCCATGACTTGCCAATTTCAAAACTTTGTCTATGTTGCTTTCCTTTCATACAACTTTCACATAGCTGATCAGGAATGATTTATTTCAGGCAATCCATTCACCATCTTTGTTTTTGACAATAGCTTTAGGCCAGTGAATCCAAGATGCCCAAATCTGTGATGCCACAACCACGAACTATCTTTTATAATGGACTTCATGCACTTTATTGCTTCTGTCTGGACATTCAACTTGAATAGGCAATTTCTTGTCATATCAACTTTCACAATTAACTCTCTCTTCTGATTTTTGATGATGAGAGAATTATTTTTCAAGTGTATATCATACCCTTTCTCCAAAAGCTGTCCAAGACTGAGAAGATTGCTCTTCAATGATGGGATGTAGTAAACATCTGAGATGTATTTTCTGTCTCCATTCTTTGTGAATATCATAATCTTACCTTTACCTTTGATTGGAACCTTTGATAAATCTCCAAATGTAACTTTTCCTTGAACTTCCTCGTTCAACTCTGTGAATAACTCCTTTTTGCCACACATATGATTGCTTGCTCCTATGTCTAGGTATCGGACATTTTTGTTGCTATCTTCTTCACCTTTATAAGTGAACAAAATGGTTGATTCATCAACTCTTTCTTTATTTGCTGTAAAGTGACTTCTTTCTTCAACTGTAGGAGCTTCTCTGCATTCATAACTGAGATGACCAAAAATTGTTGCAATTATAACACTGCAACTAAGATTTATCACCCCTTTGTTGAAATCTACCTCCTCCTCGATTCATGAATCCTCGACCTCGACCTCTACTTCGACCTCGTCCACGATTATATGTACCTTGGCCATGTCCATATGCACCTCTATTCATCCTCAAATCCTCTATTTGTTTGACCCCATCCACCGCGTCCGCCACGACCGCCACGAGTATTGAATCCGCCTCGAGTGTTGAAGCCACCTTTATATCCACCACGATTTCCTCTACCGACGTCCATAGCTGCTACTAGCTAGATTTTCATCAAACGATAACTTGCTTTGCAAAGCTTGCTCCAAATTACTAGAAGCTTCATTCAAATTCATTCTTTGCTCGTGAGCTTGAAGAGAAGCCCCAAGCTCATCAATAGACATGATTGACAAATCTTTGGCTTCTTCAATGGCAGTGACGATATAATCAAACTTTCTTGATAACGAGCGCAGAACCTTCTCCATTATTCTGACATCATCTAAAGCTTCTCCATTTCTTTTCATCTCCTTTGCCACCTTTTGTACTCGTGAGACGTAATCTGTAACAAGCTCTACACTTTACATTTTTAAGTTTTCAAACTCAACTCGAAGTGATTGGAGTCGCACCTTTTTGGCTTTCTCTACTCCTTCACAAGACTATTGTAAAATCTCCCATGTTTCCTTGGATGACTTCGCATCTGATATTTTTTCAAAGGTTGATTCATCAACACCTTGAAAAATTAAGAAAAGAGCTTTCGTGTCCTTCCTGCGTGATTCTTTAAGTGTCCTTCTTTGCACATCTGATAAAGCTGCTTCAGCGGCTGCATCTACGGGCTCCGTATATCCGGCTTCAACAAGTTCCCACACATCTTGTGAACCCAGTAGAGTCTTCATAAGAGTGCTCCAGTTTCCATAATTTGCCTTTGTCAATTGTGGAATTTGAGGTTGAATCATCTCTGTCATCTTTAATAACACGATCGAACCAGTGGCTCTGATACCACTTGTTGCAAATTCAATGATGGAAATTTAATGACACAGAATAGCAGAAGAACTTTGATTATATCAGAATTTTCACTCAAGAACAATACATAATAATTTTTGCATTTTCTAATGCATCTCACATAACACAAAACTCTATTTTTTCATCATCTCACATATTCCTCTGTTTTTCGTTTCTCTCACACAGTACTCTGTTTTTTTTCTTCTTTTTCTCTCTTTTTCATTTATTATATATCAAACACCTAGTATACATGCAAATATATAGCTGTGGTTATCGACTCTGTCTTACCGCCTTTGTAGCTTGCACTACTACTAATTTCAGCCACAAATTTTTTTTTTATTGCCGCTTATCATATGTCAGTCCAGCTCACATCCTCATCATGATAGCGATATGTAGAATTCAAAGGGAAGTTGAATTTGTCAGCTCAAAGAACTACCTTCAAAGTATTCTAGATTGACGGTGGGATGGTTGCAAAGTATGATTTGAATTCTAACAAGTCACACACACACACACACACACACATTATGAATGAAAAATAAAAAAGAAATAGTTGATTAATTTTCTTTAAAATGGAAATTTTTAAAATTTAAAAATTATTTAATTAGAATAAAAATAAGAAGAAATTAATTTGATCACTTGCACCCAAAATCAATTTCTTTTGACCCATGACACAAAAACCATCTTAACCCAAATCCACAGACCAACATCAACTAAGCTGCTTTCCTCTTATTTATAAGTTGGACCCTTGTGTGAGACCCTTTTTTCTATGACCCAAAAAAAAAAAAAAACCCAAGTACGTGTAAATATATATATATATCAAGGCTCAAGCTACTAACCACATTCAAAATAAGGGAAGAGGTGACTTGAGCAGAGTAGCAACAACCTCCTGCAATCACAAGCTCCCTGCTCTAGGCCACCCTATGCACTACAGGAACACATCAACTCAAGCCAGTGTGAAAGGAGAGGCCGAAAATACACCACCTATGCCACACACCAGAGCAGCCACCAGCTCATTTCTTCTTCACACGCACCACCATATAGGCTCAGGAACTCATAAGCCACAGTTCACCCGGGCACCTAGACTTCACCCTCGCACCATCTTCACCTTGCTTTAACTTGATCACTTCACTATCCATAAGCCCCCTCCCTGACCAAGACCAGTAGCAGTAGCCCAAGCTGAACTCTTCCCTTTTACTTTGTCTCGCGAGCTACATGACCCAGCAGCACCCAAGGCTTGTTATGCCCAGCACCTTGTTTCCTCGACTTGGAAAGTTCCCAAACTACAAGCTAGTTCCATACGAACCAGTTTTCGCTAAGCTCCAACACATAGAAAAAAACCACTTTTTGAGACTATGAATCTATGTCACAATTGATTGGTTATGCAGATGCGGGATATTTATCAGAATCACATAAAGCCAGGTCTCAAAAAATTGCTATTTATTTACATGTGGAGGAACAGTTATACCATGGCGATCTACAAAGCAAACTTTAGCTGCTATTTCTTTAAATCATGCAGAAATAATAGCAATTCATGAAGCAATTTGTGAATGTTTCTGGTTAAGAGCAATGACTCAGAATATTTGAGAATCTTGTCGATTTGTCTTACGAAAAGGAAATTCCAACTATTTTATGCGATGACGATACTGTTTGCCTTGCTCAATTGAAAGGAGGATATATTAAAGGAAAGAGAACAAAACACATTCCTCAGTAATTCTTCTTCACACATGATCTTCAAATGAAAGAAGAAATTGATGTTCAACATGTTTGTTCAAGTGATAATTTTAGCAGATTTATTTACACAGGCATGGCCTACTTTCTCATTTGAGAAATTGGAGAAGAACATTGGAATTAATGCATCGATTCAGAAATCTTAAGTGATGCTCCCAAGAGGGGGAGAAATACTGTACTCATATTTCCTTAATCATGGTTTTCCTTGGCAAGGTTTTCATTGAGGCATGCAGTTTTATACAAAGGATCGATAAGTACTCTTTTTCATTCACTAGCATTTTTTCATTGGGTGTTTTTTTCTCTTTTCTTATTAAGGTTTTAATGAGGCATATCCCTAATGGACATCTAAGGGCGAGTGTTATGAAGACTATTGAATAGTGGATCTCTAAAAGTCACAAGAGGTTACAAGGATCAAAAAGTCACAACAATTAAAAGGTCACATAGCGTACAAGGCGTTAGTACCTTTTATTCTTATTGAAATCCTATTATATTACGATGGTGCCTGTAACTCCTGATGGTCTTGACCCTATAAATAGAGGGTGTACAACACTTGTAAGATGCAAACATAGAAAAAAGAAATTCTCCTTCTTTACTCTCTGCTTTCTATTCTATCTCGAGTTGTTTATACTCATTTTTTAACATGACATAAATTTTTTAGAAATCTTCGAATTATTGTTCTGTCAAATTAATATGTCATATATTAGTATATTAAAAAGGTAATCGCTGAATTGGAAGTTTTCTTTTTGCCATGGGGTTTAATACTGTTTTATTACAATGGGGTGGTTATTTTTTTTTTCACGTTGTACGTACGAAAATATATCTTTAAAAAATGTCATACAAGGAGGAGGGACATTTATATATTAAAAAAAGGTAAAATGTAAAAAAGATCCTTTCAAGTTTACCTCATTTGATTTAGTCTCTCTAAGTTTTAAAAAAGGAAAAACTTTTTGTATACTTTACTAAGTGTTAAAAAAAAAAACCTTTAAACTTTATTAAATGGGGAAAAACTCTTTTTCTTATAGATATTCTAATTCACTAATTAAAAATATTATGTGCTCATCACTTTCTGACTTAAAATGATAAGTTAAAATACAAAACTTAAATATATGGAGGCAGTAATGATGCTAATCTTACACTTTTCAATTACAATATTTTAATTATGGGTTTTGTAGGGTATATGTTAAGAAATAAAAATAACATTTATTATTTTTTATTAAATCATTATAATTACTTAAAAAAGAAATGGTAAATGTGTTTTGAAATTTCAAGATATTAAATACTTGTACTTTTTATTTAATAACTTTTTTTTTAATTTCTTAACATGTGTACATGTTAACAAAAACCTTTTAATTATTTATATTCTTTTATTAATCATTAATTAATAATGAAACTTCACTATTATATATACTCTTTCCATTCACTTTTATCTATCATGTAAAAAAATTTGTCTTGTCTAATAATATTTATCATTTGAGAATATTAAAAAAATATTAATTAATTTTTTTAGCTTTATCCTTATTTTTTAATGGAGAGAGAATTAGTGGAGTAAGTGAAATTAGAAAAAAAATATTAATAAAGTGAAAGAAATGATAATTTAGTTATTTTGAACTATATTTCTTTACAACTAATACTATTTAATAATTTTTTTAATTTTAATATGAAAATTTAAACGATAAATAAAAATAAATAGACGGAGTAGCATAACTTTTTAAAGTAGTTTAAATTTCTGGCGTATTGAATGCCATCTTAACCAATGCAATCATTCTCGGGGTGTATTGAATGCCTTCACCAAACAATTAGTGTCTTTGTTGTATCTTTTTTTTTTTTCCCTCTCTTTGTATAAAAAAAAAAGTGTTTGACAGTTATTAAAAGATCCTTAAATTGAATGATACATAAATTTGCATATGCCAATTTTCCATAAAAGTAGGAGGCTGCCTCTCATATTTCTAAATAAACGGATGTCTCTTTAAAAGTGAAGTGTTTGACCAGAATTCAGAAAACAGGGGCCACAAATGGGACAGTTATTAGTTATTATTTTGAGATATGAAATTGATGAGATAAATGGAAAAATTGACAGTTTATATTTTTATAAAACATAAATTATTTCAATAATAAACTATAGGTATACATGTGAAAATTTATTCGGTTGATTTTTTTTTATCCGGAGTTACTCTTTGTACTATTTATTTTTAAGAAAGGTTAAGGGAGAAGCTACATCATTTTAAAGTTTAGACATGTCACAAGTTTTAACAATACCTTCAATGATATTTACATATTACTCACCAAAAAAATTGCCAACATCAAGAAATAAACTTAAACCTTACAAAAGAAAAAAACACAATTACTCGTAGTATTTATTATTTGATTTTTCTCATGGTCTTTTAACGCTAACTTTTCGAGCTTAAAAATGTAAAATGTGGGTCTTCTATGCTAAAGTCACGTCCTGATGAAAGAATGACTGAATTTTTCTTTTTTATTCTTACACATATAGTAGCCCATTTCACGATTAAATATTAGTAAGTATCTAACTGTTTAGAAGAGAATTTGTTGTGTGGCTTAGCCTATAGCGACTAATCTTCTTACCCTCATCATTGCGTCCACAAAATCAACTTGCTTGAGAAGCTGCTTAAGAAGGAAACTTGCTCTTAAAAATTGGGCTCGTGGAAACTTGATGCAAACTTCATAAATTGATAACATGATGCGCTTGGCTAACAGCAAATATTTGCAACAAGAAACTGAGAAAGGAATTTCATTGATAAAGCAAGTGACAATACATGGATGAAATCAAACTGAATTTGGAAAGCGATAAACAACATGAAAAAGTAAATGGGCAACAATGTACATGGCTGAAAGGTAAATAGAAAACAATAAACGATTGGAAAATAAATAGGAAACTGGTAAAGAAAGCTATAAAGGAATTAAAAAGACTGAAAGTAATGAAAATGCTAGAATGAAAGATAAATTTCTGAATAAGTGTCTTTGGTCGTAATTGTGTGTCTTTTAAACTATGGAATTAAGCGTCTTTTATAGTCCCATAACGAAACAAGTAATTGTCCATAGTGTGTCTCAGCCATTTCAGCCACTCCTTCCTAGATTTTAAGCGTCTTCTCCTATTTTTCACTTCTTTGAATTATGCCTCAGCTATTATACTTGGATTTAGTCAGCCAAAACTTGCCACTTCTTTGAGTTTATACATGGTCTTTGATTGTTGCATTGGTCTTGGCCAGCTGATAGCCCGTTTTTCCTTTGCCTAGGGCTATTCCTTCTTCCTTTAGTAAACCCATCACAATGGCTGAACCATGGGCTATTTTTTTTTCCGCTTTGAAGATAGTGTACAATTTGGGTTTCAGAAGAGTGAGAATTGAAGCCGACTCAAAGTGTGCCCCCAACCTCATTCAATCGGGTTGTGATCCTTGGCACCTCCTGAAGGCAATGCTTGTGCTGACTCTCTAGTCAAGCATGGTCACTTAGTTCCTTTAGGATTTCACTATTTTAATTCTTTGTCATCTTTTCTGTCTTCAGCTTTTGTTGTCGATTGTTCTAATGTTTCCTTTAAGCATCTTGTAATTAGTTAGTTCTGAACTTTTGCCCCGTTGTTTATCAAAAAATAAAACAAACCCATCTTTCCAACTGATGCAAAACCCATTTAGCAAATTAGCTGCTGATAAAAATAGCCTTCAACACCATCAATGAAAAATTATCGTTAAGAATCAAATCCAAGACTTTTGGTTGACACATATCAATCATGCTAATTGAGCTAGTTTTCACTGGCTATAAAATATTATTTATATAAAATTGATTTCTTCAATTGGTTTGATGGTTTCGCATGCTTAACGTGGTGAACAATTTATTGCAAACATTCAATGTAGACCTATATTTTATAAATTTTATTTTGGCCAGTTAATTATTAATAAACCAACCAATAACTTTTCTGTTTGTCATTCAAAGCAATAACGTTAGAAACAAACAAGCTAATATGAAATAAAGGATCTACTTTTTTTTAAAATTAATACTACAGAGATTTAAATTTACAATCTTATGTAAAGTACACAAACCTCTCACTATTAGCCTACTCCTAATGACTTAATAAAGGAATCAATTAGTGATGAAGCATGTCCACTCTTTGTTTTGATTACTTGGATTTAAATCCTAAGTTATCATTTTGAGAAACTTATTTCCCTAAATGCGTCAGATTGATGTGAGTGTACCCCTTAAAATTATTTAAGGAGAAACTTAGTCTTAGTTAACGTAAAATAAAATAGACACAAATATATTGTTACCGTGCTAAAAAAAAAAGATACAAATAAATGTCTAATTTGGTCCTCAAAATATTTGAGCAACATCAAATTAGTCCCCAATTATTAGCGACATGCCGACATCAATGTAGACCTTTAATACTTAAATTTGACATTATGTTAGCTAATTATGATGTTCAGTGATAAAGCTGTTAGTGAGTATCCCATATAGCACATTTGATGCTTGTTTGGACATCTATATGTCGCTTTTATATGGCAGGTTGCCCCAATGTCATACCAATTGGGGTTACTAAAATTGAGAATATTGAGGTTTCTAAAGTTAGGGATTTTGGCGACATTGGAGTATCCTACCACGCAAATGTCTATAAAAGCATAAAACATGTCACGTAATGAGACACGTAAGACATTCACTGACGGAAACATCACAGCAGAACTATAATGTGATGTCAAATTTTAATATTGGAGGGAAAATTGGCGTCACTTATAATTGGAGGACCAACTAGACTTGATGTCACCCAAATCTTTCGAAATCAAATTAGACATTTACTCAAAAATATTATTTCTTTGATTTTTTTTAAAAAATAACAACTAGCATATTGAGAGGGTATTTTTGTACCTCTCAATCCAAGTTTTTTATTTTTGCTTATATAAGTATTTTATAAATTAATTAATTATAATTTTATTATAATTATAAATCAATTACTTAAATAAACATATTTTGTAAAAAAATGTAAAATATATTTGAAATCAATTATAATAGTATATGTAAAAATAAGATAATTCTCTATATTTGAAATTCGTTGTAACTATAGAATGTAATGATTGTATTTATAATTTTACCCATTTTTATTATAATTATAAATTAATTATTTAAATAAACATATTTTCATAAAATTTGAAATAAGTTATAATAGTGTATGTAAAAATAAAATGACTCTCTGTATCTGAAATTAGTTGTAACTATAGAATATAATATTTGTGTTTACAATTTTATCTATTTATCTATTTTCCTATTTGTATTCAATTAATTATTAATGGAGTTTTGAGAAACTAAAAACTTGATACTAAATAAGGAAATTCTCTTTATAATAATATAATATATAACATAATATAATATAATATAATATAATATAAATATAGATATAGATATTGCGCTTTTACAAAAAAAAAAAAAGGAATTTACAATATGTTATTTTAATCACATCCCTACCAAATAACTATTTTAATTTGTGTCGTTATTATTTACACTTACAATGAAATAACCAATCACGAACTATATTTTTTTGTGATTATTATGTGAGTTTCTGAAATTGAGTTTTAAATTATTGCATTTTAATTTTTTTTATAAAAAAAACTGTTATAATTTATTTTCTTCTAGAAGTCTTCGAATTATTGTTTCTGTCAAATTAACATATCATATATTAGTATATTAAAAAGCTAATCCCCGAATAATGTTTTCTTTTTCCCACGGGGTACTACTTAATACTGTTTTATTCCAATGTGGGTGTTTTTTTTTTCTTTTCTTTTCTTTTCCACGGTGTGCCTGCGAAAATATATCTTCAAAAATTTTTATACAAGGAGGAGGGGTACTTGTATATGTCAAAAGAAAACAAGGGAAGGAATAGGATAGCAGTAAATTTTAGTTGCCCAAAACTTGTTATTGAGTCTCAATCTTTTGTGGTGTTATTTTTCTCGTACAATGAAGCACGGGTTGCTATGTTTTCGTTTTCACCATCAATAATGGACCAATGGTTCCAGCACGGTACACAAATGATTGGTGTGATCATTTGGTTCGCAGAGCATTGTCTGCACCACGAAACGGGTCCACCGATCAATGGTTGGCTTAATAATTTCGTCACATGGTGCCACTCTTACCAAGGACTCCCCTTGTTTATCATTCATCAATCATCTCTGCCCAACTTGCCCTTTCCGCACCTACACATGACAGCCAAAGCCAACGGCTACGAAGAAAAGAAAGACCCTTTGTACGGATCAAAAGTATTTTTTTAACAATTATATTATTTTCTTTTTCACTTTTTTTATATATTTTTTACGCGTACTTTTATGATAAAAAAAATTGAGTTTACTCTCTCTATTCATTTTTAACTATTTTATAAAAAAATTTTTTATTTAAAAATATTTGTTTTTAAAAAATATTAAAGAAATATTAGTTATTTGTTTTAATTTTATTGATATCTTTTAATGAAAAGAAAATTAGTGGAGTATGTGAAATTAAGAAAGAGAAATAATATTAATAAAATAAGAAAAAATGATAATTTAGTTATTTTAAACTAAATTTTTTTACAATTAAAATTATTTAATAACTTTCTTAATTTTTATGTTAAAATATTAAATGATAGATAAAAGTGGACGAAGTGAGTATCTCTCTTCTTTATTATTATTTACACTTTGTTGTGATTATTATTATGGGAGTTTATGAAATTGAGTTTTAAACTATTACAGTTCAATAGTTGTTTTTTAACTGTTATAATTTTTTCAAAAGCCTTCAAATTATCGTTTTGTCAAATCAACATATCATACCATTATCACTTTCTGCTACGAGAGATTACGCTTATAAAGCTATTCAAATAGATCAAATTTTATAGAAATATTTCTGATTTATACCAAAAGAAAAAAAATCAACATGTCATATATTAGTATCTTAAAGTTCTATTTTTGCCGCGGGGTTTAAAACTGTTTTATTCCAATGTGGTGGTTTTTTTTTTTCCCTCCACGTTGTGAATACGAAAATATATATATCTTTGCAAATATTTATACAAGGAGGAGGGATATTTATATTAAGGTAGCGTTTAGTACACCTTCAAATTTGAAGGGTGAAAAGTTTAAGGGAAAACCTTTCATAGAACAAATGTTATTGGATTAAAAAAAAATTTCACCATGTTTGGTATACTTATAAATGTGGAGTAACTTTCAGCATCTTAAAAATTAAATGTATTTGGTTCACAAATAAAATTTTATAATATAAAATTTTTTAGTTTTAACATTCATAATTATTTAAATTAATATATATTTATATTGATAAAAATATGTTACTAATACAACAAATATATTTATACTTCAATATATTAATTTTAACATACATAATTATTTTACACTTAAATATATTTATTTTATATTATATTTATATTTATATTTATATTTATATATTTTAGTAACTTATACAATTGTATTTAATAAATTAATGCTTTAAAAATGTAAAATTATATTTATTAACAGATTAATTTTAGCTCACAATTTTAATATTGTAAAATAAAATGAGCTAGTGAACAACCCAATTTTACATCTACTTTCCTGTAATAAATAAATATAGCCAATAAATTTATTATGCAAGAAGGAAACAACAACATGCACGTGGAGGTCTTACATCCTATAATCCATAACAAAGACCAACCATATATCCCACCATTTCATAAATTTTTTTACCCAGTGCAATAACCATGATTACAATAACATGTGAAAAAATTAAATAACTTTCATAGAAATCAATATACACTTGATAGCAAGTAATTAAATAGGGAACATATATGTCCCAAACATTAGTTTTCCACAAAACAAACAAGAATATAACTTTTGGTTCTCTCTTTATAAGAAAGTAAGTAAGCAAACTATAATTTCTAGTGATATCTAGTCAAAGAAGCTTTAGAGCTTTGTTGTATAAAAGTTTGTGTGTTTTGGTGTAGAAAATTTGTGTCAAAAACCTTGAAGGGATCCTGTTGTCGCTTTCAATTGTTACACATCAAAAACCATGTATTTCACTAAACTAAAATGTCGCACAAACATCTAAATTCCCTAATACCATTTGGACAAAGGTATACTTCTCATCCTCATTCTTTAGTGTGTACATGGCAATATCCTCATCCTCATTCTTCTCATCCGTCATTTTTCTCATAACTTGCAAGTTCGCTATCATAGATAACCCATAAACTTTGCCAAAGTTCTTCTCGCAACCTACTGCTATCACATTTCTCATTTGCTGTAAATGCATTATTGATTTGTGACACACACTCATTGTTACTTTGAATCACATATTGCATCAAATTTGTAATTTTTTCTTGTATTGCCTTAATATCTCTGTGTTGTAATTTTCTTTTGCGATTGGTCTTTCTTGAAATAATTCCATTCAGAAATTACGTCCTCTTCAACATGAGTATCTTCATTCTCAGTTGTAGGCCTAGTGTATGCTACATTGTTACTTGATTTTTCTACCTCTTGATGAAGTCAATTTGCGGCATTTTGCAACATGAGCACCAATTATTCTATCTTTGGCATATACTTCTTCAAAGATATTATATGAAGGCCATGGCTTCATATATAAGCTTCTAACAGTAGAGAGACTCTACAAAGAATAACTAAAAAAAAATTAAATAAAGAAGCTGACTTTTGATTATTTGAAAAGAAAATGACAAAAGAAACAAAATAAACTTAGAATGTAAGTTTCAGAAACAAAATAAGCTTACCTTAGCCCATTCATTATATATTGATTGATCATCTGGCACTATATTCTTTTCATCATCCCATCTAAATTCACTTGCTTTTTCTCCAATTTCATAGAGTGCAGAAAATTGTTTCTTCAAATAACTTGATCTTGAGTCTATATTATTGGCTTTCAAATTAGTCTCTAACCAATTTTGTACCATAAGCTTCTCCATATTACTAAGGTATTCATTTTATTTCCTTAAAATTTCCTCCTTTGTTAACCAGTAAATTTATTTGTTTTATTTTTGAGAAAATAAAACCCAGACGAAAAGTTGCCCAAAACTTGTGATTAGTCCTGATCTTTTTTGTTGTCATTTTTCTTTTACAGAAAGCACGTGTTGTTTTTTCTTTTTTTATGATTTTACCATCAATAATTGACCAATGGTTCCACTATAGTACACTAAAATGATGGGCCTTATCGTCTGGTTCACAGGGGATTGTCTGCATCAATCTAGTGGTCCCACTAATATAGAATTTTCCCAGTGTTAAAAGACGTGTGTCTTTTTATCTCAACTAGCATATTAAGACCGTGTCGTGCTTCCTCGTCAAAAAAAAAAAAAAAAGACAGTGTCTTGCTTCATAATTCATATTTTTTTAAATTAGTACTTATAAAAAAATTAAGTACATCTTTAGGATTAGTTAATTTCAAAAATAATAATTTTTTAAAATAATTTTTAATAAAATTTTAATTATAAATTATTTTAAATATAAAATAAATTAATTTAAATATACACTGATTTTTTAAAATGTACTTAGCCATGTGACTCAAAATGAACATTTTGCAATTTATTTTTTTGAATCGTGTTATTTAACTGGTATAACCTGCGAATTGTGGCAAGTTAAGATATATTGGTCGCCAAGTCAAGTTTATTTTTTTTTATTTTAGGTCAACCTCATGACCTGTGGGATTGACTAATATAATTCATTTTTTTTTATTTTTTTAGTTTTTGAGTAGGTTAATATGTTTAACATGTTATTTTGTTCTTTAATTTTATACGAGTTGATTCATTTAACTCGTCAATTTATCTTTTTATAATATTTTTTTTTAAACTAGTTAATTTGTCAACTCACTATAAAATGAGGTTAGTTGATTTTTTTAATTTATCAAATTAAAACAAATCAACCTATCCTATCTTATTTTCAATGAACTTGTGACGAATCAGGATAGTTTTACTGGTTTTACCATTTCTAAATATGAAAAGTGTCTTTAATATTGTTCAAAAAGAAATTTAGTCTTAATTTATGTAAAACTTAATCCAAAAATCTATTCAAATATTATAGTTATCACTTGTTATCCTTCAAAAAATAATGCAAAGTGCATCCTTATAATAATTTTTAATAAAGTTACGATATAATTTGAAAAAGTTTAAGATCTTTAAAATTCTTCAAAATTAAAGTCTTTAATCAAAATCATGTAGTAACTTTATTTTAAAATATTGTAACTCTATACAAAATATTTATAATTTTATTCAAAATTATTATAACAATGCACCTTACGTCATTTTTAAGTGATGCACAAGGATTGAAAATGATGATAAGCGAGCTATACTTTTAAGACGATAACCAAAGTTTGAATTTTGAAATAAACACTTGTTGAAAAGTCATTTAGTCAAAAGTTAGTCGTGACTCTACTCAAAATTAATTTTACCATAACTTTTGTAGAAATATTCTGATTAAAGAAAATTTTTTATGTCTTCTCGTAATATTACATTAAAATTAGTACAAATATAAAACATGTTATTATATAAAAATACATCCTATTATAATAAAATTTAAATAAAATATAAAACGTTGAATATAATATTTAAAAATAACTTTACAAATTTTCAATTTCATGAGTCTACTCTTGCAAGGACTTCTCCCTTCATCGTTCATCAAACTTGTCCTGAACGCATGCATACCTTTATTACTTTTGGTAGCCATGGGTCAACCGTCATATGTTTCAGATCTGACGTTGTTATTATTATTTTTTTGGTACAGAGGATATGCGTTTTTAGTGATGCTAGTTTTACCACAACTGGCAGTATAATTTGTGAAAAATGATTGTTACACATAAATTTTGTACGCAGAATATCATCGCCAGTGATAGGCTCTTTTATATAAAAAATGTAATTTTTTATTCTTCATTTTGCTCTTATCAAGCATTAACATTGTTCCAATAATTTATAAAATAAAGCTCTAATAAAACATTCATCTTCGTGAGGGCTGGCATTTTTTTAAAGATTTTAAAAGATAAATTGCAACTATATTATCTTCATGTCGATCCTTTCTTCATGTTTTCAGGTAGTACCGCATTCAATAAATTCGATACTTTTTTGTCCAATTTAAACAAGCGGAATCGGTAATTGCTGTGCCATCCACTAAAAGATTTAGTTGAAGCAAAACATTTACTAAAATAACTGTACATTCACTACATAGAAGATAGAATATGTGTGTCTCATGTTTCTATCACTCAACCAAACTACTGATTAAATACGAGTCAAGCAAAAACTATTAAATTTAGCTTGCATGATGAAATGCAACTAATTTTAAGTTTTAAATAATATATGGATGTGGTTCCTCAAATTTAATCCGCTTACAACGTAAGACACATGAATCCTATTCATAATAATTAATATATAGCATAATATAATATAATATAATATAAATATAGATATAGATATTGCACTTTTACACAAAAAAAAAAGAATTTACAATATGTTATTTTAATCACATCCCTACCAAATAACTATTTAAATTTGTGTCGTTATTATTTACACTTACAATGAAATAAACCAATCACGAACTATACTTTTTTGTGATTATTATGTGAGTTTCCGAAATTGAGTTTTAAACTATTGCATTTTAATTTTTTTAATAAACAACACTGTTATAATTTATTTTCTTCTAGAAGTCTTCGAATTATTGTTCTGTCAAATTAACATGTCAATATATTAGTATATTAAAAAGCTAATCCCCGAATAATGTTTTCTTTTTCCCACGGGGTACTACTTAATGCTGTTTTATTCCAATGTGGGTGTTTTTTTTTTCTTTTCTTTTCTTTTCCACGGTGTGCCTGCGAAAATATATCTTCAAAAATTTTTATACAAGGAGGAGGGGTACTTGTATATGTCAAAAGAAAACAAGGGAAGGAATAGGATAGCAGTAAATTTTAGTTGCCCAAAACTTGTTATTGAGTCTCAATCTTTTGTGGTGTTATTTTTCTCGTACAATGAAGCACGGGTTGCTATGTTTTCGTTTTCACCATCAATAATGGACCAATGGTTCCAGCACGGTACACAAATGATTGGTGTGATCATTTGGTTCGCAGAGCATTGTCTGCACCACGAAACGGGTCCACCGATCAATGGTTGGCTTAATAATTTCGTCACATGGTGCCACTCTTACCAAGGACTCCCCTTGTTTATCATTCATCAATCATCTCTGCCCAACTTGCCCTGTCCGCACCTACACATGACAGCCAAAGCCAACGGCTACGAAGAAAATAATGACCCTTTATATGGACCAAAGGTATATTATTTCAACACTTTTTACACCTATTTTTATAGTAAAAAGAAAGAAAAAAATAAAAAAATTGAGTTTACTCTTTCTATCAATTTTTATTTATTGTATAAGAGAATTTTTTTATCTAAAAATATTTTTCATTTGATAATATTAAAAAATATTAATTATTTTTTTAATTTTATCTGTATCTTTTAATGGAGAAAGAATTAATGAAATATGTAAAATTAAGAAAGAGAAATAATATTAATAAAATAAGAAAAAATGATTATTTAGTCATTTTAAATTAAATTTTTTTACAATTGAGACTATTTAATAACTTTTTTAATTCTTATGTCAAAATTTTAAATAACATATAAAAGTGGACGGAGCGAGTATCTCTCTTCTTTATTATTATTTAAGATAAGTGTGTGAAGAAATGTATAAAATTGAAGGGTAAGAATAACATTTTTATTCCCCAAACCCTCTAAAAAAATCTCACACAAATTGACTGTGCAACAATAATTTTTGATGCATCCAATAATAGTTCTTGTGATATGAAGTATGAACTTACAATTTGTAATCAGCTCTGCCTGACCATGCGGCTTTAATTTGGTCTAACAAATTGGATACTAGTAACTACTTAATTATCAATTTGGTCTTTTTCTAGTAAAAATTTAGTGGGTGATTTGGATCCCAAATACTTCAGAAAATTAAGATATTTTAGCCACGAGCAGCCCATCATACATTTCAAGGGGCCTTGGTCCCCCAAAATTCTTATAAAACTTATCAAATACGTGCAATTTTTTTTAAAAAAATTTTAAGCATGTCCCTCCCTCCAAATTAACACTCACACACACACACACGGAGTATTAAGCACTTGCCCTACAATTTCAACACATGGTATTTCAAAAGTAGATAAAAATTATGAGATTACTTAATTACTTATCATACTAAATTAATCACAAATTTATTAACTACTTGCTCTGCAGTTTTAACATATAGTCTTTCAAAAGTGGATAAAAAAAAATGAAGGTGATTTAACCACTTGTCATATTAAATTAACGATAAATTTATACAGCGTTTACCACTCATGTATGTTATGTTTCAACACATGACATATCAAAAGTAGACAAAAAAAGATAACAAATGTTATTTAACTACTTATAATACTAAATTAACCACAAATTTACACTGTGTTAGCTATTATAGGCAACGTTTCAATGCATGGAAGTTATTTAACCACTTGTCATATTTAATTAATCACAAATTTATACATTATTAATCACTTGCCCTGCAGTATCAACACATGGCCTTTTAAAAGTGGACAAAAAAATTATGAAGGTTATTTAATTACTTGTCATACTAAATTAATTATAAATTTATACAGTATTAACTACTTGCTCTGTAGTTTCAACATATAGCATTTCAAAAGTGGACAAAAAAAATGATACAAATTATTTAACCACTTGTCATAGTAAATTAACCATAAATTTATATAATATTGCTAACCACTTATGTAGGTTACATTTTAACATATGACATTTCAAAAGTAAACAAAAAAAAAGATGATGAAGGTTATCTAACCACTTATAATTCTAAATTAACTACAAATTTATACAATGTTAACCAATAATGTTGGTCACATTTTAACACATGAAAATTATTTAACCACTTATTATACTAAATTAATTTTAAATTTACACAATATTAAATTGGGCGGGAAAGAGAAAAAATGAATTAAGTGGAGTGTGATGTAAAATTGGTGAAAAGAAATTGGTGTGCAAGTAACATTATTGTATTAGAATCTCCTATACTATTGACTCGAATAATTAAATAATTAAGGATGATGATATTTTTATATTTTTTACATTACTTTTTTATATCATTTTTCACTGTAGAGTTCGGTTCCCTATAAACGACCCACACGCATACTGTTCTCCTGCACAAGAAAGAATTAAATCAATTTGCACAGAAAGTATATATTTTTAGAAATCACAGAAAAAAACAAAGTGTGCAAGTATTTAATCAAGGGAGCTTGTCGACCAATACAAACACATGCGAGAATCCAATTAAGCAACAAATGGAAGATACCTGACCAAAAGACCTTTCAGAAGAGACAGAAATAGAGAAGATGGGACGGAAGGCCTGTTGTGACAAACAAGAAGTGAACTGAGGTGCCTGGTCTGCTAGGGAAGACCAAATCCTTATGAACTACGTTCAACTTCATGGAGAAGGAAGATGGAGAGACCTTCCCAAAAGAGCTGGTACACAATAATTTAATTGGTCAATACCACAAAACTTAATTTTCATTTCATTTCTGGGTTTCAAACGTTTTGGTCAAAACCACAAAAATTAATTATCATTTCGTTTCTGGGTTTCAAATGATTTGGACAAAACCACAAAACTTTATTCTTTTTCCATTTTCGATTTCATTTCTCTTGATGTGCCTTGTATATATATAGGCTTGAAACGATGTGGGAAGAGTTGCAGACTACGATGGTTGAATTATCTGAGGCCAGACATCAAGAGAGGAAACATTTCTGCGGATGAAGAAGAGCTCATTATCAGACTGCACAAGCTCCTAGTTTCTCTCTTCTTCTTATCAACAATCTTGTTTGTACATTATTTTTATTACAATATTCTTACACTATTTCTTTTTTAAATAATATAACAAGAGAAATATACATTCTAACACACTCTCTCTAACTTTTCCTTCACAAATAGGAAGGTGTAAGATGTGGTGTGCAAGATTGGTTTGCAAGGATAATTTTTCCCTTCTTATAATAAAAGATGAAAAATATTTGGTGCGCACCACTTTCTTACACCCGCTTATTTAAAAAAAAAAGATAAAAAAAAAAGTGTGTTAGAATGATATATTAAGAATAGTGTGCAAATAATATTATTGATAAAAGATAGGTGTAGAAAGTGCTATTATTTTCTGTCAGGAATTAATGTATCTGAAGGTAGAAACCAGAAATAATCGCGGAAGGTACAATTCTAATTTTCTTAATTACATGAGACTTGCTAAATTTAGTAGTGGGTAAGAGTACATGGATACAAATTAAGTCTGCTTGTTTGTTATGTATAAGGTTGAAGCTTCTCTATATTTGTAGTAAACTTGATACGTGCTCATAATAAATTTAAACTATTTAATAACTTTGGTTCGGAATTTTTTTTTTTCATATTTTATTCAACTCAACGTCTATTCTAGCAAATGCAACTCCATTGGTATTGTGTGGAAATGAGACTAACAATCACTACATTGTTTAATCACTATTATTCTAAATATTTTTTATACGATAAGAGTATAACTAAGTGAGCTTTTTGCGTAAATTGATATTTAAATTACTTTTTAGATAATCTTGTTTTATGAGACATTAGCACATTGTACAGGGACAAGTTCTTCAATGTCTTTTCACTATTTTCTTCTTTAATTTTGACCTTAATTTGAAAAAAGTTATTTTCACTAGCTCATGCATGCGATAAGAAACAAATGAGTCTTGGTCGACATCCTCATGCAGTCTTGCTATAAAACGAAAGGGTCAAAAGAAGTTTCTAAAATATGAATATCGAAGTGGCAATCTTATGGTAGAAAAATTTATAGGCTGTTATGTTATGCCCTGTGTGCAATTTTATTCTATATTAAAATATGTTTAGTCAAAACCAATATTAATGAATTAGATTTTTTTTTTTTTACGAGGCATCCTCATTCAAAATATTGATGCTATTCTTCCCACAAAAAACTCTTAAACAAGATTCGAATCCTTATCCTTACAAATAAAATTCATCCTATTAAAAATATCTCCTAAAGTTGAGTACATATTCCCTAAGATAAAAGGATTTATATTTTCTAAAATATAAGGTGTATTTTATTAAATATATATAAGTGAATACTTAATTGATAAGAAAATTCACTGTTAACCAGTCATGAAAGCTAGGCACTGTTGCGTGTAACAAATGATTAGAAGAACCATAATTCACCAGAATTTCATAACTTTGAAATGGCAGAAAGAAAAATCATATTTTTTCAATATATATAATATTATTTTCTTTCCCGTGCTATTATTATTATATAGACTAAAAATATATTTTGATTTCTAACTTATGAGCTTGTTCTCAATTTAATAATTTAATAATTGATAGTCAATATACTATTTAATTAACAACTTGACAGATATACGTCTTTTTAGCAAAGTTTTAAAAATCGAATCAGACCGGCCAGTTCAACCAGTCGGATTGAGAACCGGTCCCGTCACCGGCTCAGGTGACCTCCCAGAACCGCTAGGGTTAAAAACCAGTGAACCAGTTCCAAACCGACGGAACCGATCAACCCAACACCGATCTATGCGGCTGACGGTTCTGATTTTTTTTTGAACTGCTGCTAAATTAAAACGACATCGTTTTGTTTGTGTTTTTACCCAAAAAAACAAATTTGACGGCGTCGTTTTGGGGCTGGAGGTTTGAAAACCCTAGCCAGCCACAGCGTCTTGCGTCCGCCCCCGACTCCCTCCCCGCCTTCATCATCGACATCGAGCGACCTCCAGAACAACTAGCTGCAGCGCTGTCGGTCTGAGCCTCCACCGCAACAAGCTTCCACAGCCGACAGCCCCTTTGGGCCTTCATTTTTGCAACTTCCGCCTTCGTCATCGAGCGAGGAACGGAGTGAGAGCAATGCCGCTGCCGCACCTTCAGTGGGAGCTTCCACCGCGAGCCACCTTCCGCGACAAGCTTCCACAACCGGCAGCCCCTTCGGGCCTTCTGTTTCGCCTTCGTCATCAAGCAAGGAACGGAGTGAGAGGAGAACAGTGCCACCGCCGCGCCGTTTGTGTGAACGTCCACCGCCGCTGCGCCGTCCGCCACAAGCTTCCACCTTCGGGCCTTCCATTCCGCCTTCGGGTCCGTGCGAGCTTCCATCACCACAATGCCAGCCACCACCTACCACTGCCACCACCAACGCCACGCCAACCTCTACCTGCCGCTACCAATGCGACGCCACCTGCATCTAACATTATCTCCGTTACTTGTAAGAAATGCACTCTATTGATTATGTGTATTGTTGACTCTGTAATGTTGATTGCTATTTTCTATAGCTATTCTGTATTGTGTTGTTTGCTAATAAGCTTATTAATTATTCTTCTAGAGCATTGATTTAGATTTGTTACATTTGATTTGTATGCTAATTGCTAAATGCCCATGTCCAAATCAGTTAGAGTTGTGGATTTTGTAATTTTACTTTTTTCATATATAGATAATTCTAATAATCAGACAGGAGAGCGCAATACTATTGACCAGTAATCCTCCTCAGGTTCTAGTCGTGGGAAAAGTGATTTAGCATGAAAACATATTAGTTTAGCTCATGAAAATGGAAAGCCAGGGTACACATGTATGTTTTGTTTGACACGATATAAAGAAGGATGGATTAATGGGATGAAACAGCATCTTGCAGAGAAACCCTTGTGCAAAAAAGTTTCTCATGATATTAAATGCCAAATGTTAGCACATTTGAAATAAATAAATAAAAAATAAGAATCATAAAGTGAGCTTTGGTGATGATTATGATGAAGTAGAGGAACAAGAAGAATAAGAGATTACTCCTCCTCCTCTACCAACTAAGATATAATGTATTGGAGACAAAGGTAAGAGAAAAGTAAGTGCTTCCCAACCAATTGGTAAGTATTTTTGCACCAAAGACAACTCTAGGAGCCCAACCAAGTTTAAAAAGTATTTTTGCTAGTAAAGAGGTCATACATAAGGCTAAATTGGGAATATCCAGATAGATTATTGATGCAGGTATTCCATTCAATGCAATTCAATCACCTTATTTTCAAGCTATATTGGATGGTGTTACTGCTATTGGACCTAGTTTTAAAGGTCCATCTTATGATAAAATGAGGGTTCACTTGTTAGGAGATCTTAAGAAGGAGTGTCATCTACTTGTTGATAGTTATCAGAGCTCATGAAAAGAAACTGGTTGTACACTTGTGGCTTATGGTTGGACTGATCAAAGGCAACGAACTCTAATCAAGTTTTTGGTGTATTGTCCTACTGGTATGTCCTTTCTGAAATCTGTTGATGCTTCAGATATAATGAAAAAAGTCACAACATTATTTAACTTGTTTGTTGAAATTGAATGAGTTGGGCCTAGTAATATTGTGCATGTGGTGATTGACAATGCAGCCAATTATGTGGGAGCTAGGAGGCTTATTCATGATAAATATGAACATATATTTTAGTCTCCTTATGCTGCCTATTGCATGAATCTTATTTTGAAAGATATTGACAGCATGCCTTATGTAGCTAACCTTGCATCCTGTGCTTCAAAGATAATTATATTTGTTTACAAACATATGATGTTTTTGTCTTAGCTTAGAAAAAGGCCAGGTTAGAAGGAAGTTGTTCGTCTAGGAGTTATCCGTTTTGCTACCGTTTTTATTATTTTAAAAAGTATTTATGAATACAATGAAGACTTGCAAGCTTTGGTTGTAGACAAGCACTTCACTAGACACAAGTTAGGAAAAAGTATTAGTGGGAAAGCTATTAGTAATATTATCTTGGATAATAAGTTTTGGCATGATTACTTTACTGTGGTGAAGATTGTAGGCCCTTTAATTAAATTGTTGAGAATTGTAGATGCTGATGAAAAGTCTTCATTAGGATATGTATATGAAGGTATGCAAAGGGCTAAAAATGCTATCAAGCATATGTTTAAGAATAGAAAAAACTTGTATAAGCCTTATACAGAAATCATTAAGGCTCGATGGGATAAGCACTTGCATCAAAATCTTCATGCAGCATCTTACTTTTTAAATCTTGCTTTCTTTTATGATGAGAAATTCATTGAGAAGTATAGGGTCATGTACGGTTTACTTAACTTGCTTGATATCAAAGGCCTTTGCAGTGATCCAATTAAATCAATGAAGGAGATACAGGTGTATTGAGAATGCAAGAAAAGTTTTGATAGGCCAAATGCTTTGAAAGCAGCCAAGGAGCTTCAACCGAGTAAGCT
This sequence comes from Castanospermum australe, assembly GCA_019955255.1. Lineage (NCBI taxonomy): Eukaryota > Viridiplantae > Streptophyta > Magnoliopsida > Fabales > Fabaceae > Castanospermum > Castanospermum australe. The sequence continues at coordinate 701,006 of NSJW01000183.1, forward strand.
ATTTTATATGCTGATTTGTTTTAATATTTTGAAACCTATAATATATAATTGATGGTTGATGTTGAGAATTATATTCATATCTATGTAGATCAATGGTGGACATTATTTGATACTAGTACTCTATATTTGAAAAAGATAGCATATCGTGTCCTTAGTCAAACAGCTTCTTCCTCAGGATGTGAGTGAAATTAGAGTCTTTTTGGACAAATTCATACTAAAAGGAGGAATAAGCTAGAGCATCAAAGACTCAATGATCTTGTGTATGTGGCTTATAACTTGCGTCTTATATTCAGGTATATTAATAATTTAACACTTCTATATTAATGTTACCATTTATTATGTTTAAAACTTTAGGTTGGTAAGCTGAAAAATTATTATAATACTTTATTTATTTGTTCTAAGTTGTATAAAAAGAAAAGGACCTAGGATCCAATTGACTATGAAAGTATTGCTATAGTTGACTTTTAGGTGATGGAAGAAGATTCTGAGCCTGAGTTTGCTAATGAAAAGATTGAAAGTTTAATCTATTAAGACAATGTCATTCCTTCTTATCATGTTGGTGAGTCTTATTCTTATAGTTCTATATAAAAGCATTGGCATTATGTATTACTATTAAGTATTAACTAAGTCTTTTATTTTGTTAGAAGGAGGAGATATTGATACTGAATTTAGTATGCCTGAAGCAACAACTTTGGGTTCATTTGATGATGATCATGATGGTGGAGATGAAATAAGAAGATGATCTTTTTGATGGAGATATTCAACAAATTAATGCTGATTATGATAATCTGTTTAATTTGTGAACTTCTTTATGACTACTTTTGATGGAACATTATTGACTTGTGTTGTTTACTTGTTTAAAATTGTTATTGTTAGTATAATTGACTATGATGGTAGATTAATATTGTGTTGGTATAAGACTGTAAATAGTGAACTATATGAATTATGTTTATTTTGGTTAATTTGTATGCTATATTGTTATGTAGATTAATATTGTGTTGCTTATATGAATGTAATATTTTTTTGCTTTATGATACTATTTTTTTTATGTTTCAAATAATTTTATTATTGATTTGTATTGTATTTTTATAATTTTTTATTATTTTATTAGTATATAAATAATTATATATATATATATACACTTATATTTATATATAAATATAAATATATATTTAATTATATTCCAGTTCGACCACAGTTGAACCACGACTGAATTATTAAATCTTAAATTAGTACCTCAACTAAATCAGTGATCAATTCAATTTTCAAAATCTTACTTTTTAGTTTATCAAATGACACCATTATAAGCGAATTATATGATAAATAAATAACTACAAAGTATATCATTTTTGCGCATTTAATGGAAATGTTGTCCTACACACGGTTCACGATATCAATTAATGATATCACGTTACATTTAACAGTTCACATCAATAATATCTGTCAAGTCTTTGATTGGTGGATGAACATATGGGCTAATATGAAGCAATTTTTTTCTTTTATTGACTAGATTGAAAATTTTTTACTATAAGCAACTAAATTGAGTGCAACCTCATTAGTTAAGAACTGAAATATGGTTATAATTCATTATATGTAAACTGGCATCGTTATTTGATCTTGCACACTTATGAAGGACATGCTTTACTATTTTTTAAAAGAAAAACAAAGTAAAAGTGGATGGAAAGTTGCCCCATTCGACATAGGGTTACTATTTAAACTCAAGCTACTGATTGTTCTATAATCACTAACAAAAACGAACTTTATACAACTTTATACTACTACTAAGGGGTATTACATAGAAATTCGAAGGTGACTTTAAATTTGTTACCTCAATTCATAAGATCAAACTGCATCAACTTAATGGTTGAGTTCAATTTCTATCGGTGATTTGTCATTGATAAACAATTTATGGCATACCCTGACCTTCAAAAAGAGCAATCTTGTCTCGCCTAAATTTTTTATTTACCAAAAATACTGTTACTTGCATTCATAAGGTAAGTTAATAATTTTGAGTGAAGATTTTCAGCAAAAATTTCAACTGCAAAGATGGATGTTTATGGCTGTAATATTGGGGCAAATTATAAGACAAAAGAGTTAGAGATGGTCCACTTTAAAAGTAGGTGTTCATTGTTCATTAAGTCATTAGTGGTGAGGGATTTGGATTATTTAAAAAAATTACAAGTTTAAATATATATATATATATATACACACACACACATATATATGAGTATTTTATATAATCTTTATTATTGGCTGTTAATTACTTAATTCAATGTGAGTCTTGGTTAGTCTCACTCATTTTCATAACTCTTAGGAACTCTCAAACTTAATTTAAAATTTGTTATATTTTTTATCAAGATATTTAACAAAAAAGTGCACCTCTTTTATGGCATGCAGCTAATAATTTATAATATCTGTTTCCTAATTTTTCAGTCATGAAAGTAATAAAACTATATTTACTTTTAAGAAAAAGGAAATAATGTTACTTACATATTAATTTTGAAATGTTTTAGTAACTTAATTTTTCAACAGAGATAAAAAAAGTTACCAATTCATAATAATACGTATATCAAGTTATTAACAAGTTATTAACAAGTGGAACATAATAATACGTATATCAATTCATTAAAAAGTTATTAACTCTCATATGTTTGATATTAGGAGAGAGAGAAAAACATATAAGATAAATACATTTTGATCAGAAAAAAGATGGAAAGATACCATATTTTGTTTCTCTGCCTATCATGTCATTACATAGTACATTATCAAGAGTATTTGCATATTTGAACTATTTTAAAAAGTTACTCTATTGTCCAATGACCTACATTAAAAAAAAAAAATTGAAGAGTTTGAATATGTGAAGAGAAGTATGTATAAATAACATTAGTCCATGACATATTAGAAGTAATCCAAATAAATAACATTCTAAGATATATAATCAATGAATATATTAAATCATTTAATAACGATTTCTTTTGGGCACGATAACCATGAGATTTATGATAGTAAATTATTCAAAGTCTTTTATCACTAACATATCCTAGTGAATTATATATTATATTATTTAACCAGTTAACATAATAATTAATTTATTCTCTTTTTAACCATTCTTGGTGAAAGTGACACGATATCTCAAAGCCTCTAAATAGTATCAAAAGACTTAATTACTAAACTACTTTCAAAGATAAACTTCAAAGTAGTAGAAATTAATTAGCCATGTAATATCACCACATGCTGTCTTTTTTATCCAATCAATTAGATCCAAAAAAATCTAGTAAAACTGGTTGAATAAACTAATTGAAAGTAAACAAAGAACTCGCTTAGTTGGCCCTCCACTCATGCTTTATCATGATTTGAGTTTGATTCTTAAACTAAGACAAGCTTTTTCTTAAACTTAAATTTAATGTTTATAAAAAAAATCAACTAATTGAAAAGAAGTGGATAACACCTCATTTTTTAAAGGTAATTTTTGCCTTTGTTAATAGTCTTAAAGTAACACATCTTTATTATTATTTAAAAAAACTATTGTCAAATAGTTGTCTGCTAATTGAATTGTTGCTGTCTATTGTCTTTATATACGAAACAGTTTGCATACTCCAAAGTTTGAAAACTGTTGTCTATTACTCTATTTACATAAGCTACGATTATGTAAATTTATGACAAAGGTTTTTGGACGTAGTATAGGACGAAAATATTGTAGTGCCAACAAAATCCAATAAAATGATTTTATGAGGATACCTATTAATAACGCACCCAACTTTCACCAACATTGCAAGTTGGGACCAAACTATCTAACTTTCAAATCTCTCAATGAATGGCAGTTGAGTTACAAGAATGGGAATAGAAGAAAACAAAATTAGTATCGTGGATATCTGAAAAATCCACCTAACAAAATTGGGGGAAGCATGTGACAAAGTACAGCTCACTTTACTTCATGATATACACCGTTGAATTTTGAATAGACACATAAGAGAAATTATTGAGTATTCTTAAGAGTTATTCTTTCAACAACTGATATTACATTAAAATGTGTGAAATACACATCTCTTTACGTATTCCAAGACACATTCAACAAAAAAAACAAATATGGAAGTGGAGCTCTCTTTGGGGTGTAGAAATTGACTTTTATTTTCCAATGGAAGTTGTGTAGACCTAGGAAGTGAGAAAGTAAAAAGAAGACGAGACATGGATCAAATCCATGACATGAGCTTATATTATGACAAAGACCGTACGTAGTCAATGCCAGGTGAAATTTTTTATGGGAAAAATGTACGTGCACTTGCTAAACTTTATCCCACATGTTTTGAAATAGTCAAATAAACTTTTAAATGCGAGTAAGAGGTTCTTAATTGAAATTTACAAATAGGTTATCTTATTCGTTAACTAAACTGAAATTGTTAATCACATGATTTGTATACGCATTCAGTATTAATATATGTGATTATCTCTGGTTTCTCTACATCATTTTTTTTTCTCATTTTGTAGACTTAGTATTTATTTAGATGTGTTTCTTTTGACTAAAAAAGATCTTTTTTAAAAAAATAATTTTTTAATTTTTTTAATATGTTTGGATAAGTTTTTTTAAAAAAAGTTGAGCATTAAAAAACCACATTTTGTTCGTTTGAATATGCTTCATTTGATAAAAAAAAGTTTTTTAAAAATATTTTTTCATCTTTTAGTATGTTTGAGTGAGTTTTTTAAAAAAACTAAAGCACAAAAAAAAGTACATTTGTGCTTTTTTTAAAAGACAGATTTTTATACTTTTAAAAAAAATTATAACATAAAAAATAGTTCAAACTTTAAAACAAAAAAAAAAAATACTTTTTAAATATTATATCTAAACATAAAATAACTTCTACTTTTTCTAATTAAAGCAAGGAGACTTGAAAATCACAATAAACTCACAGTCAGTTTGAAAATCACAATGAATTTAATGAACCTAGTTTGATGGTGAAGACCGTTTAGCTACTGTTCTGGCAATGGTTGTCTCACACCCGTAGCTATTATTTAGCGACCCCTTATTTAACTGCATTGGAGGGAATCGTTGGCAAGTTGTTTAACTGGGGTTAAAAATTGTAGCGAAACGACCATCTTGATCGCAAATATCAGAGATGAAACACAGCAAGCAGAGAAACAGTATGCAGAGAAAGGAGGAAGAGAAAGTTCAGTGTGAAGAAACCTTGAAACTGGAATTGATAGAATAAAAGTGTTAAGTTACATTATGCTCGTGCATGAGCTTTATATACAGAATGAATAGAACATATTAGAAACAGAATATTACAGACTATGCTTGGGAATGATTAACTAACTATAACTGAATTACAAAACTGATAAAACAGAAACAGTTTCAATTTGGTGTTGACATAATATGCTAGCTACGATGGATCTATATCAGCTAATAATCGCGGCTAATCACTTATATTTTTGTAGTGACTCTCCATCAAATGTGAAGAACTAGATTTAGATTCTTTTTCCTTTTCTCCTAATTAACAAATGTTAATTCCTTAAAAACCACGAAAAAAATCAAAATTTAGTTATGTAAAGTGTAAAAAAAATATATCAAAAAAATATAATGGGTGAAAAAAATGGATTGATTTTTTCCCGACAAGTGGAATAGGAAGATAATTACTTATCAATAAAATAAAATTAATTATAAATAAAATTAATTTCATAGTTATTGTTTGATTTAAATATTAATATTATATTTTTGTGTTTACTATAAATATTTTATAAATACTTTTAAATAGTAACTATAATAATAAACTAATCACAATAAATTATTTAATTATTTTACTATATAAACTAAGATTATTCTAGTATTCTTGTTTTGTTGTGATTTTCTTTTATAATAAGGTATGAAATATTATTTGAAAAGTAATTTTTAAGTAAATACATACGTCCTATAAACTTAACTGATGAATTATTCAGCCATTTACTTTTTATAAAAATATCATCCATTATGTTGTGTTTTTTTATTAATTACAAAATATTTTCTTTGGTCTTCAATTTCAAAATAATATTTAACTAAGTAGTTGGGGGTGTTTATGACTCGGTGAGTTTATTTAACTTTGGTATTTAGAATGTGCTTGGGACACTTATACAATGTCCAAAAAAAATAAAAGGACAACTATGACATAGTGTAAATAACACAATACGAGCCTTAAATTGATAAGTCCACGATGGAAGAGTCTTAGGTTAACTTTTATTTGACTAGATCTTCTTCTTTGCACTTATATATATAAGTACACAGCTGACCTTTTATCTTGCTCTATTGATAATTGATTTATAGATAAATAAGTTGTGTTGACTCAAGGTTTTAGATTAAATTCATATTGGTAATTCTTTATTGGTAGGCAATATATAATTAAGCAACACTATAAGCCTTCAATATGAATTGCATGTGGTATGCCTTCCTTTGGAATGAGGTAATATCCTTTCTCCTAAACTTTTGTTTATCCAAAAAAATAAAGAGAGTAAAATGCAGATAAATAATTAACGATGAGAAAATTAAAAAAAAATTATAATTGACAAACATATAACTTATTGTTTATGTGCTTATATTTTATCAAATCTTAAATTATTAATTCTTTAATCAACAATTATAAAGACTGCTTTATTCTTTAAATTTGTTGGAGGCTATTTTTGTCAAATAGCTAATAAGCCAAATGGGCTTTGCAGAAGTTAAAAACATGGGCTGATTGATGGAGGAAGTAAAAGGCTCAGGTAGAGGAAAAATGGGTCATCAACATGCGAGGCCATGTATGAGTTCAGCAATTTGGGAAATATTTTTGACCAAGTCCAAGTATGATGGCTGAGGTCACAATTTAAAAAGTCAAGAAATAGGAGAACATTCCTGAAATCTAGGGAGAAGCAACTGAGCGGCTGACTCCACTTCGTGACTGTTGAAGGCGGCCAACTCCAGAATCCGTCTTTAATTTTTACTTTTCCAGCATGTTTTTTACGCTTTCAGCGTCTTTAATTCCTTTATTTGCTTTCCTAAACTCTAGGGCTTTCTTTAACACTTTTCGTTTATTTTTCAGCCGTTTACTGCTTTCTATTTATTTTCTAGTTGTCTATACCTCGTTGTTTGTTGACCTTCTAGCCAATTCTCTTGTTGCCCATTTACTTTTTACGTTGTTTATCGCTGTCCAAGTTTAGTTTGATCAAGTCGATAAGATTAAATTATTAAATTGGTGATTTTATCAATTTTATATTATTTTAAAAAAAATTTAATTTTATTTATATTTTTAACAAATTATTTTATCATTAAAGTTAATTTTTAAAAAATTTAGAAGTCAATCATATTAATTCTTAAAACAAGATTAATTTAAATAATAAAATTATCTGTTAAGAACTATGATAAAATTAAAATATCTTATAAACTACTATAAAATGAATAAAAATTTTTAAAAATTAATTTAATGATTTAATTTATTACTAATTATTCTATGCATAAAATTCCTTTCATTATTACTTGTTGCAACTATTCCCTATTAGCAGGGGCGGAGTCTCTCATTGTCACAGGGGGGCATGGCCCCCCTCCCCCCAAACATTTTTAAAAATTTGTATTAAAATTTATTAATTTGACCCCTCAAAATAAAAATAATAAATCTCATTATGAATTATTATTGGACTAAAAAACATATAAAATATCATCAACTTAATGTTAAAGTTCTAGATTAATATTTAGGATAAGCTCAATCAACATGAAATTGTAATTTATTAAGTCCTAAAATATTAGGTAGGTTGTGCTCAATCAACATAAAATTGTCATTTATTTAAGAATGAAGTCTTAATCCATGTATACTTACAATGAGATGTTAGAAGTTTTTATCATTTCATCTTCAAAACAATATTGATTGATGATAACAAGTGGTACAATTTGTGAAACTTGACTAAGTTTGGATATTATATATTTTAGTTTTCATTCTTCATTCTTATAACTTTTACAAGTGAACATACATGTGTCATATGTTATTAATTATTCATAAAATATATTTTTACTTATACAACTAAATTCAGCACTTTCATTTATTTCAAATAATTACAATTTCATTAGATTTGCTTTTTGAATGAACTTATGGTTTTAATTATTTAAATTTGTCTTTCACATTATCCTTTGTCAATTAAACTTGATACATATAAGGTTAACCATGCATATGTCGTAAATTTTATTAAAACTTCTATACAAGAGTAAGAGGATTTGAATCATTGTCTAACACAAAATTATTTTGTTAGAGAGAGATTGATATAAATTTTTTATACGGACTCATTATGATAGATTATAAATTCTCTAATTATATTTAAATTTATATGTATCTTTATTTTTTTAACAAGATATTTTTTGTTATATATTATAAATTTTATTTAGGCTTTTAAAATAAAAATAATATATATATATATATATATATATATATATATATATATATATATATATATATATAATGTCCTAGTATTATTTTTGGTTTGTATTTGTTTCACTTTTTAATTGACCGCTCAGAAAAATACTCTAACTCCACCCATGCCTATTAGAAGTGCAAGCCATGTATCATATTTTTAATAATTTATTTCCTAAGAACAAATTTATCTCTCGGACAGTTTTCCAAGGAAGCTGTATGGTGTACACAACAATAAATGTGTGAGGATTTTCTGCTATATGCTTAGCCATCTAATAAATTCTTCGCCGATAAAAGTACACCTTAAAAAATCTTAATCTAAAACATATGAAAAATTATGCTTAAGGAATGAGATATTTAAAATTTTTATATGAGAACAAAAATAATGTAATTATTATTAAATAGTATCAAAGTAGGAAAATGTTTTATTTATTAAACACTTAAAAGTCTCACCAAAACATATATTACGTCAACGTCGTACGTTAAAATAACATCACTGATATGGTGACAAGACTAGCCAGCGGTCCCAACCTGGCTATTAATTATTCACGTTGCCGATTAGTGGGTCGCCTTGAATGCGCAATGTGTGTGCAGTTTGAGTCTTTGTTCCGGTGGAGCCCATCCCACGTGGTTATCTTTGAACCGTGCCATGCCATTCTAAGTGGTTATCTCTGAACCGGGCCATGCCATTCTACCAGACCATGGCACGATAGCACGAGGTGGTCAGTTCACTCGCCGTGATGGGTTACTTCTTACTAGTTAAGAATGCGAGATTTGTAATTTGGCTAGGTTCAATTTAAAAAAAAAAATCTTAATCAAATTAGTTAGTTTTTATAATAAAAATTAATTAGTTTGGTTTCAATTTAATAGTTAAATTAAATCAAATAAATCTTAATCAGTCTAATTTAATTCGGTCGAATCAATTTGGGGTATTTGGGTTCAATCAATATTTGATAAAATATTTTAAAACAAAATTTCAAACTCAAGTTTACTTTCTTTATGATGACTTAATTAATAACAAATAATTAAATAGACTTAAAAATTTTAATAAGAATATCATCATTAAATTTAAACAATAAATTAAATAAAAAACTCATATAAATTAATAAAGATTAAAATAAAATCATATATATATATATATATATATATATTGTTAACATTTTTTCACTGATTTTTACATTATTAGATTTTAGCAAACTCTATCTCTTTATTATGTTATGAATGTCTTTCTTTTTTATTTTTAAAAATAATAAATTTAAGAAGATTTAAAATATTTTATTAATCTCTTTCTTTATCTTTTTTTTCAACTCATTATCACTCTTTTTTTTTCCTCAACTCATAATATTTTAATCATTTAATATTAAAAACTAATTTCTCAACTTTGCATGGTTTCACGGTTTTCATATTTATAGTTTTTTGTAAGAAAAACCTTCTTTTACATAATTAATGGATTTAAATTTTAAAAATTATTTATTTATAAAATATGTTAAATACCTTTAATTCCTTTTTTACTTTAAAACTATAAACTGGATTAATCAATTTTTATAAAAAAAAAGTAAATAAAATAAAATATAATTGATTTCAGTTTACTTTTAATTTTTCAATTTAAATCAGTTTAGTTGAATTATGATCTTTACTACTTAGTACTCATAATACGTCAGCGCTTCGTTTGTCAATCTCACTCTGTTTTTTTCAACAAAATTTAACTAAGCACGACTATACCACATTGGATCAAGACTCAAGACAACACCAATGGTCCAATGTACATAAGTAGTCTTAATAATAATTTTTTCATTTTTTATTTGAAATTACGTTGAGAAATTACAAATGTACAAATTATACAAGTAATAAATAACGGTGCTAGTCAGCCAAAACTAGTTGCCCAATTTTGGTTTGACAGCATGATGTGGCAGGGTATTTAAGGAAGGTGGCTTAAGCTTTAATTACATATTATCATTAATTGCGATTAATATTTTTAACAAATTATAAAGGATTAAATGGAATATCAGTGGAAATTCAGTCAGCAACAAAATTCTTCCCTTCTAACTTGACTGGTTCTCATTCAATTCTGCTATGTAAAGGTGTTTTTGCTTCTTGTTATATGTGTGCTCTTTGATACTATGGACAAGTTGGGGGGTAAAGATAAACACCCGCGATTCTTCAAACTAAAAAATCAAAAGGGGTGCTATATAGTATGATGTTTATGTCAGCAGAGCGACGGTGTTTGAGAGGCAAATATATATAGTGAAGACTAAAGAAGAAGATCTACACAACAAATATCTAGAAAAATAGAATCAAAATTATGGTAAAATAAAAGAGATAGCTAACATACACAAGTGTGGGAAAGTAGAGATTGAAATGAAGAAAACTGCTCTTGGCTAGCAGTGTCCCAAAATGAGCCAGAATATGTGATCTCCTCACCACTGAGTCTATCTTGACTTGTCTCCGAATTCTTTCGCCTCTCATTCGTAGTGCAACAGACAACATTAAGGTTGGTGGGGTGGGGAAAGCAACTCTCCTCAGAGCTAAAGGTCACTTTATTTAGTATTCACTCACAAGTAGTGGAGTAGAGCGACGGCATTTGAGAGGCAATGAGGACTTTGTGATGCTGATGTGGGTGAATTAGACTGAGAAAGAAGAAAAAGTGATTCAGCTGAAATGCTAGATAATTCATGCACAAAAGAATCGGGCAAATTTTTTGGCTATAAAGTATCTCTCAATATTTTAATTAGGAGTTTAGTTTTTTCCATATATATTAGTTGTTTTGTTTGTATATTGTTTTCTATATTTTTGCTTTATTTAAAGTTATAGTAAACTTCCTCTTTAAATGTTTGTGAATTGTTAGGTCTTGTTTATTTCGTTATATTTGTGTGAATATATCACTATGAAATCTAAATGCCTTCCCTTTGAATATCCATTCTTATATTTTTTTTTACGGTTGTTTCTTTATAGAATACTTTATTTGGTCATTTTGGTGAATAATGGGTGTACCCTCAGTCCTTGGATCAATTTTGGTAGAAGTAAATATGTTAATTTTTTTATGGCAATTTATGCTACTACTCAGTGCATTTAGTTGGAACGTAACGCTCGTATTTTTAAGGAGGTTTCTTTAGCTTAGCGGATGGCTTTTTCTTGGTATAAAGCACATGGTCTTTATATGAGTGTTTCCCAAACATATATGCAAAGGGATATTGATGTTTTCTATTTGTTTTGTTGTTTTATTTTTCTTTTTTTTTTTTTTTACTTTGGAGGATCCCTTTCCTCCAAATTATGTAATTTTCTTCTTAGTTTTAATGGCTAAACTACTATTTTAATTCAACCAATTTGCTTCAAGTTTAAAAATAAAGGCTAAACTTATGTAAGAAATTATCATTTTACAATTCACACTAAGTGTTGAAGTGGCAAATCTTGTCACGATTATCTTCAGAAGGCATTGCGACGAAATGGTAATATAAATTAGAAAGAAAATAAAGTCACCATCAATAATTATTGAGTATAAAAATTATTGAAAAAATTCTTAAAAATAAAAGAAAAAAGTTTACAAATTAAGTCAAGTTCATAGTCTAATTATGTAGAGAAAATGGTAGAAACTTAATTATACTATATCCTGATATATTCGTCCTAATATGATAAGTCAAGAATCAATTGTGCAAATTATTATAACCTTAAAAATATTTATTTTACCCTTTAAATAATAAATGATAGAAAATAAATAAAGAATTAAATAAAAATATTTACAAGTTTAAAAAGAATGACCACTCTTACTATACGATAAACCCTTAAGACTTAGCGACTCTAATGACACTTGATGATGGCATATACAATCAATATTATTGACTATTGTAAAAAAATTAAATATTTAAAGAAAAAATGAAAGGAATAAATAAAGAAATTGAATGAAAATATTTATAAATTTAACTTATCTTAAACCACATAGTTCTTTAAATTTTAATTTTGAATTATTATTACCCTTATATTATATTTAAAAGAAGAAAGCTTTAAACGATAAAAACAATATTACTGCATGACAATTAATCAAAACTTATTTTTAAACAAATATTTTATGTGAAATTGAATAGTGACCCATCCCAAATATGTTTCCATATGCCCTTTGCCTTTTATGAATAGCAAGAATGAAAAGTAGGGATTTAATGAAAAGGAACCCATCACATGTAGCTAAATAGAAGAAAAATGGAGATTAAACATTTGAGGAAAAAAGGACCATGGGTTGCTCACAAATACGAGGAGTTTAATTAAGCTATTACCTGAGAATGGAGCTCTTGTTTCAGCCCTCCCCTTTTCTTCTCTTTTGCTTTCCCCTCTTCTTGATTTTCTGCCCTTTGCTCTCTTCTTTCTGCCGTTGCCTTGTAGCCAAATCCTTCTACCGTGCCTCTTTCTTTCTAGGGTTTCTTTCCATCACCATCCTTCCCCATTAGATTCCAGTCAATAGCAACTCCCCATGATCAATTAACTTGATCACAATTATTTTCCTTCCATCAATTCTTCAATTAAAATTAACTCCCCCATAATTCATATTTCAATTTGAAATTCAAATCTCCTTTAAAACTTAATTTAGATTAATTCTAGGAGATTGGACTTGGGGTTTATTGGATTGGACTTATAAGGCTACTTTAAAAATGAGATTAGATCAGTTGAGTCTTTAAAATGATTAAACAATGGGCCTAAGTCATTATTTTTTATTTTTTGATTTTTTATAATTTTTTAACAAATTTATTGGTTAGGACAAAATATGGTGTTCACAGTTATCTTTCGTTACTTGTTTCTAATTAAAAAATATGAACTACAGTTGTTTGTATTGTCACAATAAAAAATGAGTAAAGATAATGAACCCATTTTTTGTCAGAAGTGCATGAATAAAATGGATAAAATACCACAACGTGTACAAATTATGTAAAATGTAACAAGACAACATAAAAAATAATGGATTGAATTTTTTTTCTATTTTTTTCTTTTTAAGTTTAACATAATAAGCAAGATAGTGACGCCAAAAATCGAATGATAGAGAAATTTAAATGCAATAGACTGATGCACCTAAAATTAAATGACAATAATTCAAATGCAATAAGCTAAAGCACCTAAAAGTAAATTATATAAGTTTAAATGCAGTGGGCTAAAGTGTCCAAAAGTAAATGATGGAAATTTAAAATATAGTGGGCTGAAGCGTCCAATAATAAATGATAAAAATTTAAATTACAGTGAGCCTAAGTACCCAAAAATAAATACATGAATTTAAATTGTAGCGGGTTAAAATGCTCAAAAATAAATGAAAGGAATTTAAAAACAGTAAGTCAAAACGCTCAAAGAATAAATGACAAAATGATAAATGCATTGGGTGTGATGCGTCCAAACAGTAGACTACAAGATAAAACCATCAATCTTGAAGCATAGGAAAACATTTTTTTTGTACCTCTAGAAAATGGGTTCACTTCTAAAGTGAAATAAGTTTCTTCTACAAATATGACTTGAAAATAGGAATATTGGAATTGCAATCATAGTATTGGGCTCTATCACCTTGCATAGTTGTCAACATGTGGTGTCTATAATTAGATAATTGATAATGAAATTTGAATTGCTTATATGTGTTTAAGTTATTTTGATAGTATTTTTAAATATTTTATATGATTATGTTTAAGTAATTATAGTTTTATAATAAATAATATTGAGTTGAACATGAATTAATGACATTTTGGGAGTTAAGAGTGTGTAATCCCTGACTAATCATAATCCTTAGACATTGGACGTGACAACTTGGCTTAACCAGAACTATTTGGGATGAGTTGGGCCAATTTAACTTAGGTTTTGGATTGAGATCAAGTTCCATTTTAAATAGACTTCATTGCTGCATACATACATTGTTCTAATTTTTTGATATGTCATTCAAATTAAGTTTTTTACGTATATATTTTTTTAACTTATACTATTTACAAACTAACACGAATATACTAATGGTGTGGTATCTTTCAAGTTGTTTGTTTAGTCTTTCAAGTTGTTGTAGTATTTACAAAGATTTAATTTTTAATCATATTTGATTTATTGTCATTTTTGTTCGGTTGAAGGAGATTAAATAAAAGAGGGATGGACTATGGCTCTTCAATAAAAAATATTTTTATTTTTCCGTTTTTTATTTTTATTTTTTTTATTTTTTTCTAAAAATATTTTAAAAATTCATTTAGCTATTAAACAAGTATAACATATGGGCTAATCTAGTCCACCCAATCCAAAACCGATCATGATCAGAACTGTGTACGTCCAAGCTCTTTCTTAGATCGAATCCGAGTCCAAATTTGGCTCGATCCAAATCGTACTTCAAGTCAAACTCTACCCCACCGGAGCCATGTTCACCCGATGAACAGTAATTCGCAAGAGTTATGAAATTACTCAATTAACAGCCGAAGCGGAAAAAGATATTGACTCGATTAGGATTGGCTTTGGGTCCTTTGAGATCGAGCTCGTCGCTGGGTGGGTCATATATAACAGCTTCGGAGAAGGTTGCCAGTCCAGAAGCAGAACGGTCCCTTTCCATGTTACTCTCATGGCGTGTGATGCTTCGTTGTTCGTCGGCCCCACAAGCCTAAGAGGCCAAAGCTAGATAGAGAGAGAGAAAGCAGTTAGGGTTTTGCATTCCGTTGTTGGTTGCGTTTTAGAGCGTTGTTGGGAACCAATGGCGTCCGTGTACATACCGGTGCAGAATTCCGAGGAGGAGGTCAGGGTTGCTCTGGATCAGCTCCCCAGGGATGCCTCCGACATCCTCGACATTCTCAAGGCCGAGCAGGCCCCTCTCGATCTCTGGCTCATCATCGCGGTTCGTTACTTGCTTACGCCTATTTGCTCAAGTTCATATTTTTACTGGCAAATGCAATTCAGCTAAGATGCACCCACCCTGTAATATAAATTAATGTCTGTTTTGTGAATTACTCTCCAGCTTTGCCTGGTCTCTCTCTGCTTTTCTAAGGGGACCGGCGGGGGGGTGGGTGGGTTGGAGTGGGTTTGTTATTGCAATGCTGATTTTATTCTCTCTGGCGCGGCTAATTTTGTTACTTAGTTCCTGCGATTGTGCAAGCATGCCATTAACAAGCTCCATTTTGAAGATAGTTGATAATGACTTTTTGCTTTGTTGATTCACATTTCAATACAAGAATACCCGTTTCTTGTACCAAACTGGGGACTCAAGTTTTCCATTGACTGGAATCTAAAGGGAAGATGTAAATATTAATTAGTCTTTCATTGGTTGGAAATTTTCTGAGGGAAAGTTAATTGGGATGGAAGAAAAATTATTGGCTTTGGAGATTTTTTGTACCATTGTAAACCAAGGTATAGGCGGGCTTTTGTTTGTTCCCATTGGTTGGATATGACTCCAATAAATAGATATACAAGCTTGAACATATGCTCTTTTGTTTATCATCTAGTAGTAGTGATTCTTCTTATGCATGATTGTTGATTTTGGTTACTTTTTTCTGCCGTGCCCTTATATGCTGTTATATAGTTTGGCAAGGCAGCAAAAATGCTACGCTCATATTTTTCCTTATTTAAATCCAGATATTCATAGCCATTGTTTGAGTAATTCTTAGTTCTATATAGTTGTGCTGTTTAATTCCGTCTCAATAGTGCATGAGCTGTGGCAGGTTCTAGATTCTTGCTTAAACTGATGCAAGTATCCATTTAGCGGATTTCCTACTATTTGTTTACTTGGCTTTGATAATCTTTCTTGATTTCTTCTCAACTGTACTTCTAATATCATGTGCATTTTCTTGTTTTTTTGCAGAGGGAGTACTTCAAGCAGGGCAAAATTGATCAATTTCGCCAGATTTTGGAAGAAGGATCCAGTCCTGGTATACTTTCTTTATAGATTTTGGTAGATGGCTTTTGTTTTATAAATCTGTTTGTCTTTGTTATTGTTTGAAATTAACTATTAAGTTTAATATAATCTAACTGTTAGTTGTTTTTCCTTCATTTTACAGAAATTGATGACTATTATGCTGATGTTAGATATGAGAGGATTGCTATCTTAAATGCTCTTGGGGCCTACTATAGCTACCTTGGAAAAATAGAGACAAAACAAAGAGAAAAGGAGGAGCATTTCATTTTGGCAACACAATATTACAATAAAGCATCAAGAATTGACATGCACGAGCCCTCCACTTGGGTTGGGAAAGGTGAATATAACTTTGCTTATGTATTTGTGGAGTCTGTCTCTGTGGAACACGATTGTGAACAGTAAGTTCAAAATGAGGAACATAATACCTGTCAGATTTATCTTGGATTAGGTTATAGCATTAGCAATAGTTCTAGGTATCCCAGTCGATGTCCTAGCAATGTAGCCTGGAATCCCCCTTCTGAGACAACACTCCTTTTACTCGAGTGTTGGTAAAAGTCAGTCAAGTCTCATTCTTATTTGAAATAATTTTTTTACTTCTTGATGCTTTTGAAAGGTGTTGATTTGATGGTGTTCTGATCTCATACAGTTGTGTTTTTCATATGCTTGTGTATATTTTCGGCATGTTGGCTATTGAGAATCATCTATATTTTGGTCTTTGCTGCTGAAACAGGTGTGATTTTTGGTATAAGTTTGGGGATTTTGTTGTTGTTTTGTGCATGATGGCTAGACTGCATAAAGACTACCTTATAATTATTGATCTTGATATTGTCTTACAAGTTACAAGGATCTAGATAGCTAAACCTCATGTATGTCCTGTGTCATCAGAAAAAATGTGGGATGCACTGTAGATAGTTACAAATTGATGTGTATTTTAATGCTAACAGGTCAACTCTTGCTAGCAAAGGGTGAAGTAGAACAGGCATCTGCTGCTTTTAAGATTGTGTTAGATGGAGATCGTGATAATGTTCCTGCTCTTCTAGGCCAGGTATTGGTAGTTATATTAAGGTTGTGCACTCTCATGCAAGGTTTTGGATTAACTCGTTTGTGATCTTAATTCTTAAGTTAACACCCCTAATTTTAGAGTTTGTGAAATGTTTACAAGTAGCCTTCTCCACATTCAATTATTATTATTTTTTGACTGAAAGTTCCAGTGAACAGACTCAACATGGAATACATGTTCTGGTTTCTTCATATACATCTGGGTGATGTGCAATAAGAAGTGAATTATTTGTGGGGTGAAAAGGAATAAAATAGAGCAAGAGGATAGGGTGTCCTCTCTCCTCCCTCTTTTTAATCTCTGCCAATGACATCAGCGCAACTTTGCAAATTAGAAATTGAAGTCAAACTATTAGTCATAATTGCCATGTCAGTTCATTGCTCAATAGAGTTAACTAATTTATCACTTAACCATCTTTAAAAAGGTATATGTATTGTACTGTGATCTTTTTTTTTTCAAGTAATCGGAGACCAGCATACATCTTTTTCTGCATTGTGAGGTAGCCTGGCAGATTTGGAATCACTTTTTGCTGTCTCTGGGAGTATTGGGTTTGGCTTGATACTTTGAAGAACTTTCGTTGCACTTATTAAGAGGCTTTTGTTGGAATAAGGAACGTAAGGTTGTATGGGAGTGTGCTATGTTTGCTGGGATTTGCTGCATCTAATTAGATCATATCGCTAGCATCTTTGGCCAACGTTTCTTGTATCTACAACTGTTTTGGGATAGGGTTGTTGTTGTGGCTTTCTTACAGGTTTAAAGCTCATATATTCTTTAAGGGGGTTTGTTTGATGGACTTGCAGAGAGGGATTGGAAATAATGTTTTTCTATTTCCCATAGCTTCTTTTCCAATTTTCATTTATTTATTTCCTTTTATTTTTATTTTTATCTTTTTTTTGCTGCTTTCTCTTAGGAGAACTTGTTATCCTCTTTCATTTCTTTTATTTACAGCTTTTTGTGGGATATGTATGTCTTTAGGGCTTCCTCATGGCTTCTTTAGGGCTGTGGATTCGAAAACTATTTTGAGCTGATGTATTTTTCAATTTCTTGTGGATTCTTTGTCTTTCCATTCTTTTTACTCTTCCTATTCTTAAAAAAATGAAAAAAAAAAGGAAGAAAGAGAGGAACATTTTGAAGGGCATAATTGCAGTTCATCAGGGGAAATAGTAGGTAGGCATAATTTAATCAAATTACCTGGGTGGTCAGTTGGTAAGCAGAAGAATATTCTTCTTGTTTGTGATTCACGTTTAGGATTAGGGTTGTATTTTGTTGATTTATATTCAGCGATTGTTCCATGGAAAGCTCTTCATTCATTTCATAATGTGGCAAATATTTGGGAAAAATTACAAGGAAGGAATCTTGGTGAAAAGTTCGCTCATGAACCACCACTCTTTGCACATCATTAACCAGTTGAGTGGCTAATTGTATCTAAACTGGAAGGAAATATATCTACCAAGAATACCTTTGTTGTAATTTTCCCAAAAATTTTCACTTGAGGGTTTGTAATACTTGTTTATCTTCATGCGTTCTCGTTATAGTACTGTAAATACTATTAATCAATTATCTACATTTATCGGTTGCTCTGAATTTAAATCTGCTATTTTTTGCTCCACCTTTGATGCACTTGTTTCCGTCTACTGTGTATTTGTTTGTTTTCCCTAATAGATATGCAGAGGGATTGGGCAGCTTTGTTCCATCAACATTTTCTCTTTTCTTTGCTGTTTCATTTTTTCCTTTTTTTTTTTTTTGTTATGGAGGATCCCTTATCCTCCAAATTCCTTGTAATTTTCTTCTCTTCATCTTAATGAATTTCTTCTTTGTTGAAAAAAAAACCTAGGTCCAATTTGTGGTGTTGCTTAGTTATTACATATATGTACTGCATTTCTTATAATAACTTTATTGAATATCTACAGGCATGTGTTGAGTTCAACCGTGTACGCTATTCTGATTCGCTTGAGTTGTATAAGGTTTGTAATATAGCCATATCCCTTGCTAGTGGGTAGTGATATCTCATTAAGGGTTTATATACGTGCATCCATCTATCTATATGCTACAACAACTATGCATTCACATATCTGAATTGTCGTTGAGGAATAAGATCAAGTGACAACACTTTAAAACTAGACCAGTGTTGCGCCAGTCACTAACTTTTATAGGATTTAATTTCTATGAAAACCATTCTTGGAACATATAAATTCGATGACTTGCATGCCAAAATTCAAGTGGATTGGAGTTTAGTTCTTGAAATTATTGTTGTGTAAAAGCCTAACGTAGGAAATTTCAATGGATTAGATAAATGATATGAAATTCAATGAGTAGATATTTTATTTGATGTTGGGTTTCATTAATTCATGTGAAAGTTAATTTATAGAACATGTGAAAATTAATAAAGGGTATAGATTCCTAATGTCATCATCATGCCTGACAGTGCTGGCACATTACTTGTGGCATTTCTTCTGTGCTATTAACACAACTTAAACACCAGTTTTTATTTTTGATATGCAAACCTAAAGAGGGCATTGCAAGTGTATCCCAATTGCCCTGCAGCTGTGAGACTTGGCATAGGTCTATGTCGCTACAAATTAGGTCAATTTGAAAAGGCTCGACAGGCATTTGAGCGTGTTTTGCAGGCAAGTGAATCTTTTAATTGCTAATGCATGAATCATTGAGTTATTTTGGTGGTGCTGATGTCTTTATGGTTCATGATTTTATTTTCAGCTAGATCCAGAAAATGTTGAGGCTCTTGTTGCACTTGCAATAATGGATTTGCGCACTAATGAAGGTGCACTTTTTCTGCCTGTATCATGTTCTTATGCACTTTATATGTTTTTGTTAATTATTATCTATCTGGTGATATTAGCTTCTCATTTATATTTAGTGGACTATTTCTGATACTGTATATCTTCTTTCAGCTGCTGGAATTAGGAAGGGAATGGTAAAAATGCAGAGGGCATTTGAGATATATCCATACTGTGCAATGGCTCTGAATTATCTTGCGAATCATTTTTTCTTCACTGGCCAACATTTTTTAGTTGAGCAACTGACTGAAACTGCATTAGCTGTTACCAATCATGGTCCAACAAAGTCTCACTCTTATTACAATTTAGCACGCTCTTACCATAGCAAGGTTGGAAGCAAAACCTTCTCTCTCTCTCTCTATCTCTCTCTCTCTCTCTCTCTCTCTCTCTCTCTCTCTCTCTCTTTTCCCTGTTGACAACATTCTTTTGAAATTTGACTGTGTTTGTATGGTTGGTTGAACTCTGTTAGAGGTTAAAGGAGAGTGATTAGTTTTGTTTGAGTTCCAAGGGTGAAGCAAGTACTGCTCTAGTCTGCATGTGCTGTGTGCATTTGTACATTTTACTCATAGCACAATTGATCTGTAGCTTTATTATTTCTTTGTTAGGATACATCAGTTCCTGAGTTGTTAGAGTGATTCAGTCTCCTCCTCGAGAAAATAACCCTGGTAAAAGTAATGGAAGAATATATGACATTGTTGGCCTTCTTGCCTAAGATCAAAGCTGAAAAAGTTTATTTTAAAGTAGTTCTTACTTCCATGAAGGATAAATGGAAAAATGGCTGCTAAAGAAATCTCTTGTTTGCTTATTAACTTGTATTCAGAATAATCTTTTGTACTAACTGTTCTCACTTATCTGCCAGTGTTTTCATATGACTTTCATAAAAATAGTCCATCTGTATCTTGTTTGGTCAATATTAACAACATGCACTTTCCACCTGTCATTCCAACTTTTATTATACTCTCTTGTGAAATTGTTGCATTATAATGATCTATATCATATCAATGTTAATTTCCCTTGCAGCCAGATATTGTCAAACACATCGGTCCAACTGATTATTATTTCTTTATTGTTTGTCCCTATTTCTAGTGGAAGTCACATATTTTTGTGGACTTCTTTTCTTTTATTGACTTTAATAAATTGTTTTAAGCCTTGCGAGTTTTTCATATTTAAATAAAAAAGCAATTAATTAGGGGGTGTTTGGTTTATTTTCTGTTTTCATTTTCAATGGATATGTTTTCAGTGATAATTACAAAAATGCCACATTGTTTTCATTCTGTTTCATGTTTTCAAACTTTTGTAAAAGAAATGGTGAAAATAAGAATTTCCTATTTTCACTATTTCCTTTATAAAATTTTGAAAACAGGAAACAATGAAAACAATGTGTCATTTTTGTAATTATTAATGAAAACATATCCATTGAAAATGAAAATAGAAAACAAACCAAACACCCTCTAATTTTTCTTGCTTTTTTTTTCCTACCTGTCTTTTTCTTGACTTCCTAGTCTTTTGAGGATGATTCTAAAAATTAATGTTCATAACTCACTCATTTTTTGTATTGTTAGTTCCAACTTCCAAGCTTTAGTATTGCTGATGGCACTAATTTTTTCTCTGGACCGTAGGGGGACTATGACAAAGCTGGGGTGTATTATATGGCATCTGTCAAGGAAGTCAACAAGCCCCATGAATTTGTGTTTCCGTATTATGGTCAGTTGCTACATACATATTTGAAATTTTATACTGTTTCTGCAACTTTGTAATACGCCTGCAAACAGATTAGAATTTTATTAACTATAAAATTATTGCTATAAACATTTTTCTTGCTTCCTGTTGTTAGTAGATATACCCAGATTCTGTACCCCTCTTGTTTTAACAGGAGCAGCAGTTGTCTAATGTGTTATTACTAAAACATGCAGAATCACATTGTGGTATTGTGATTCGATTAGGTCTGTTGCCATGTTCAGTAATGTGAAAATGTGGCATGATTGTTATAAGTTGCTTCGACTTATGCTTCAATATGACACTTATTATTAATAGTATCTAAAAAATATTTTGATTTGGTCATTGGTATTGCTCACTTTATTCACTGTTCTAATTTCTTAAAGTTGGTTCCAGGTTTGGGTCAAGTGCAATTAAAGTTGGGAGATTTTAGAAGTGCACTCTCAAACTTTGAAAAGGTTTTGGAGGTGTACCCAGATAATTGCGAGACATTGAAGGTGAGTGCCTAAAATTGAAAGGAATTCTACCTTCTGGTATCATTTCTCTTTAGGGTTTTGAATGCTTTTGTGTCAAAGAAAAAGAGTAATTTAGCTTCCTGAGTGTGGTTTAAGGTGCAAGATTGGAAAAAATCAGTTGAGGACATATGCCTTTTTTGTTTGGAGATATGCCTTTTTTGTTTGGAGAAAATGGCATAGATTCAAGAAAATGATGAATAATCTTTAAAATCATGCATTGTTAAACAAGCTTAATCTTTGGAGCAGTGTCAAACTCATTCTCACTAGCTGCCATTCAATTACTGCAAATTTCTTGGTCATCTATATATTTGCATATGGCAGCACTAATCTTTTTCTTCAAATTTGTTTGCAAAAATTACAAGTAGGATTTCTTGGTAAAAATATTTTCAGTTTAGGACTAATTGGTTACTCATTAACCACTCTTTTAATATTGTTAACCAGTTGAGTAGTTAATTGTTCTTAAATTGGAAATATTTTGGCCAAGAATTCCTTTTTTAATAATTTTCCCAATTTCTTTTTACTGAAAACTATTGAAAAATCACCAAATTTCAGGATGATGCATGTACACAGGATTTGTAGATTAGATTACCTGTGGTTTAGCAAAAGAAATCAATGATTTTACTCAAAATTTGTTATATTGTGTAGGAAGCAAAAACTGCCAGAACAACTGGAACATTATCTTTCTTCTCATCTTTGTCACTTGATCTAATTTCTCTCTTACTCCCCTTTTTTGTTTTGATATTGTATCTTATAGGCGCTTGGGCACATATATGTTCAGCTTGGTCAGACTGACAAGGGCCAGGACTTTATTAGGAAAGCTACAAAAATTGATCCCCGTGATGCCCAGGTGAAGGCTTCTGGTTTTTTTCCCTATATTTTGTAAAACAACTTTCTTTGCGAAGATATAGTTTTCAATTCCTGCCAGAGTCCCACTTGTTGTCTTATTTCTTGCTACACTTGTTTGGTCATTTATGGAATCTCTGTCTTGTTCTACATGAAAAATGTTATTAGTTTCTGATACATACCCACGTGAGCAGAAGCAGAAAGTGTATGTCAGGAGAAGGTTTAAGAAGGATCGGGTAACAAAACTCATGCACTCAGCAAGGCACTCTCTAACTGATCAGTTTCCCTCCAAAATGCTGTTAGCCAGCACTCACGTGAATTACGGAGGGAGGAGGGAAAAGTGTGACGAGCGTGGCTACCCACGCCTACTTAAGGAGGATCGGGGAATGCAAGAGACAAGTGATTAGAGAGTAAACAGAAGTGAGGGAGAGATTCAGGCCTCTCGAATTGCCTGAGATATTTCTGTAATTTTTCCTTTCTGCACCTATACTTTCTCAATTCTCCCCCTTCTGTTATGATATTGCATCGATAGCAGAACGGAAAGGAGAACTTCTACCTGTAATTTTCCTTCATTTTCGAAGAATTTGATCCAGTTCTATCAACTGGTATCAGAGCTCCCGATCCGGGAGCTGTGTCATGGTGAATACTAGAATGGAGGCCAGATTAGAGGCCTTGGAGCGCACGATGAATTCGGTGAATGACCTGAGGGAGCAGCTTGCACGATGAGGAAAGAGGCGAGCGAGGAGCGACAAGCCAGGGAGCTTCGAGATAGGCAGACTATTGAAAGAGATAGGCAGAATGACCTGCTGCAGCAGGAGCTGATGAGGCTGCTGCGAGGCAAAACTCCAGAAAATTCATTGAGGAGGCCAGAGATGAATCTGGAGGAAGAAGAAGATACGGAGAGGACCTTTGGCACGCCCAGAGGCCTACGTTCCGATGAAAGGCCCAGGCGTATGGAGATACCAATCTTTTCAGGGGATGAGGCCTATGGTTGGCTCAATCGGGTGGAAAGGTACTTTATCCTCAATTCCCTATCCGAAAGGGAGAAGGTTCAGGCAGTGATATTGGCACTTGAAGGGCGAGCTCTTAACTGGTATCAATGGTGGGAGGCTCGAGCAGCAGAGGTTACATGGGCAAATTTTAGAGAAGCTCTCCTTCGACGGTTTCAGCCGACAATGGCGGGAAACCCATTTGAATTTCTGTTAGGATTAAAACAAACAGGAACGGTGGCGGAATTCAAGGAGCATTTTGAGATGATTGCTGGACCACTTAGACATACGGATGAAGATGTGCTGAGCAGGAGTCTTCCTTAACGGCCTGAAGGAGGAAATAAGGGCAGAACTCAAACTCCACAGATTGAATACTTTAATCGATCTGATGGACCAAGCTTTACTGATTGAGGAGAAGAACTGGGCATGTAAGAAGGGAAGTTCCATAGGCGGGAAGGGGCCAAGCTGGAATTACAAACCAGCTCAAACCTCTAGAACCACTACCGTGGACTTAGGAGGGAAGGTGCATACGGAGGGAATGAAAGGAGGAACTGGAATTATTCCGGCGGATTCTAAAGTAGTGTCACACGGGAACAATTCAGGAAACACTAGACGAGGAGGTTCCAGGCGGTTGTCGGATGCGGAGTATCAAGACAAGATGAAGAAGGGCTGCTGTTTTTGGTGTGATGAGAAATATGGCCCGGAGCATGTCTGCAAGAACAAACAGTTCCACCTGTTGATAATTGAAAATCCACCTGAAGAGGAGGCAGAGACAGAAGAGCATGAAGTGGATGTAAGCAGGGAGGAAGATAGGTCATTCCAATTATCTATGCATAGCATAATGGGAATGACATCAAAGAAATCCCTCAAACTTTGGGAAAACATAGGAGGACAGCGGGTCGTGATCTTGGTAGACTGCGGAGCTTCAAATAACTTCATTGCCAAGGGAGTGGTCAAGGAATTGGATCTTCCCATCTCGGACACTCTAGAATACTTGGTTGAAGTGGGAGACGGACACAAGGTAAGGAGCAGAGGGGTCTGTAAGGGAGTCAAACTGCAGATGCAGGGAATTCAGATTACTCAAGACTTCTATCTGTTTGAGCTTGGGGGAGCGGATGTAGTCCTAGGAATGGACTGGCTGGAAGGATTAGGAGAGATACGGGCAAACCTCAAAGACTTGACATTAAAAATTGAGGTGCAGCAGGAACAGGTAGTCATTAGAGGGGAACCATCCCTCTATAAGTCACCTGCATCCATGAAGGCAATGATCAAAGCCTTACAAGATGAAGGAGAAGGCTATTTGGTAGAGTACAAGGCGGTGACTGCTGACAAGGAGCAACCTAGCCCTCCCTGGGAAGAATTACAGGCGTTACTAGCTACCTTTGAAGGGCTATTTCTTGACCCCCAAGGACTCCCACCTGAACGGTGATACGACCACGCCATTAACTTGAAGGAGGGAGGGAGCCCAAATTTCGAACTTAAGACCATACAGGTACCCTCATTACCAGAAGAATGAATTAGAGAAAATTGTAGATGAAATGCTTACAGCTGGCATTATAAGGCTAAGTAATAGCCCGTATTCCAGTCCAGTTATCTTAGTTAAGAAAAAGGATGGCGGGTGGCGGTTTTGTGCTGATTATAGGGCACTAAACAAGGTGACAATTCCAGACAAATTTCTCATTCCCGTCATAGATGAACTGTTGGATGAGTTAGGAGGAGCTGAAGTTTTCTCTAAGCTAGACTTGAAATCTGGATATCACCAGATCAGAATGAGGAAAGAAGACATTCCTAAAACAGCCTTTAGAAACCATTCCGGGCACTATGAATTCTTAGTCATGCCATTCGGTTTGTCCAATGCGCCCTCAACCTTTCAATCTCTGATGAATGAAGTGTTGAGGCCCTTTTTGAGAAAATTCGTCCTGGTCTTCTTCGATGACATTCTGGCTTATAGCAAGGACCGGACAGCCCACTTACAGCACCTTCAGCTAGTAATGCAGCAGTTACAGGAGCAACAACTATTGGTGAACAAGAAAAAATGTGCATTCGGACAACCCCAGCTGAAGTATTTGGGGCATCTGATCTCTAAGGAAGGAGTAGCTGCCGATCCAAATAAAATAGAAGCTATGCAAACTTGGCCGACCCCTTCGGATGTCAGGAGCCTTAGGGGGTTCCTTGGCCTTACAGGCTATTACAGAAAATTTGTAAAGGATTATGGGAGGATCGCCAGGCCCCTGACAACTCTCCTTAAAAAGGATAATTTCTCATGGGGAATGGAAGCCCAATTGGCCTTTGAACAGCTCAAAGCTGCCATGACCAGCTTACCCGTCCTGGCTGTTCCTGATTTCTCAAAATCTTTCACAATAGAGACAGACGCATCTAGCAGTGGTATTGGAGCAGTATTGATGCAGGAGGGCAGGCCTGTTGCTTACATAAGCCAGAGTTTGTCCGAACGGGCTCAAACTAAGTCCATTTACGAAAGAGAACTCATGGCAGTTGTATTGGCAGTCCAAAAATGGCGGCACTATTTAATGGGGCGGCATTTTATCATCCACACTGATCAGAAGAGTCTTAAATTCCTCACAGACCAAAGACTCCTCGGGGAAAAACAACACAAATGGATCTCCAAGCTCATTAGGTTTGATTTTGAGGTCCACTATAAGCTAGGGACAGAACACAAGGTCGCTGATACTCTCTCCCGCAGACTGCAATACTCGGCCATATCCACAGTCCATTTCCATGGTTTGGATGATTTAATTGATGAAGTACAAGCTGACCCGAAGTTAAGCCGAATTATGCGGGAGACCTTACTGCAGCCTAGTAGTCATCCAGGTTATCAAATTAAAGGCAGCAAACTATTATACAAGGGCCGGCTAGTGGTCCCTAAATCTTCATACACCATTCCTATAATTCTCAAGGAATTTCATGATTCAGCAATAGGAGGACACTTTGGTTTTTTCCGCACCTTTAAACGAGTGGCAGCCCTTGTATACTGGGAGGGCATGAAGAAGGATATATAGCGGTATGTGGCTGCCTGTGGAGTCTGCCAACGAAATAAATACCAGACCTTATCTCCAGCCGGTTTATTGCAACCCCTGCCTGTTCCCAAGCAGGTCTGGTCTGATATATCATTGGACTTTATTGGAGGGCTGCCTAAAGCGCAAGGGGTAGACACCATTTTGGTAGTTGTCGACCGGTTCACCAAGTATGCCCATTTCTTTGCCTTATGCCACCCCTATACTGCCAAGGATGTGACTAATCTCTTTATTAAGGAGGTTGTCAAATTACATGGGCTACCATCTTCCATTGTCACCGATAGGGACAGGGTCTTCCTCAGCAATTTTTGGACTGAACTATTCCACCAAATGGGGACCAAGCTGAAATTTACATTAGCCTACCATCCCCAATCTGATGGCCAAACAGAAGTGGTCAACCGCTGCTTGGAAACCTACTTGAGGTGTCTTACGGGTACTAAGCCCAAACAATGGCCTAAGTGGCTAACTTGGGCAGAATTTTTGGTATAACACCAACTACAGCAGTGCTACCAAGCTTACTCCTTTCAAGGCATTGTATGGAACTGACCCCCCGGTATTACTCAAGGATGCAGCACACCCCTCCTCAGTTGATGAAGTCAATCAGCTCCTCACAGATCGTAATCACATGATAGCAGAACTCAAAGACAATTTAGTGCAGGCACAGAACCGCATGAAGCTCCAGGCATACAAACACCGCAGGGAAGTGGTTTACCAGCCAGGTGACCTAGTATTCCTGAAGATACAGCTTACAAACATCGCTCCCTAGCTCAGCGGATCAATCAAAAGCTCAGCCCCCGTTATTACGGCCCTTACGAGGTCCTAGCTCGGGTTGGACAGATCGCCTAGACACTCAAACTGCCGGAGGGTAGTCGCGTACATCCTACATTTCATGTCTCCCTCCTCAAGAAGTCCATTTCTCCGGCTGCCACTACCCAACCATTACCCTCCTTCCTGACAGAGGACTTGGAGCTTCAGGTACAACCAGCTGCTGTAATAGATATTCGCACTAATGCTGCCGGGTCACAGGAGGTGCTCAACCAATGGAAAGACCTACCCGACTTTGAAAATTCGTGGGAGTCCATGTCCCACATTCAAGAGCAGTTTCCTAGTTTTCACCTTGAGGACAAGGTGAGGCTTTTGGGGGGGAGTATTGATACATACCCACATGAGCAGAAGCAGAAAGTGTATGTCAGGAGAAGGTTTAAGAAGGATCAGGTAACAAACTCATGCACTCAGCAAGGCACTCTCTAACTGACCGGTTTCCCTCCAAAATGCTGTTAACCAGCACTCACGTGAATTACGGAGGGAAGAGGGAAAAGTGTGACGAGCGTGGCTACCCACGCCTACTTAAGGAGGATCGGGGAATGCAAGAGACAAGCGATTAGAGAGTAAACAAAAGTGAGGGAGAGATTCAGGCCTCTCGAATTGCCTGAGATATTTCTGTAATTTTTCCTTTCTGCACCTATACTTTCTCAATTCTCCCCTTCTGTTATGATATTGCATCGATAGCAGAACGGAAAGGAGAACTTCTAACTGTAATTTTCCTTCATTTTCGAAGAATTTGATCCAGTTCTATCCGTTTCCAAGTTGTTATTTATGCCTTTATTTGAGTTAATGAGAATAGATATTTAATGTTTTATTTTTCTTTCTTCTATCACATTCACTTTCCCAGGCATTGAGTCTTTAATCTGTTATAATTACAAAAGCATATATGTCTGATAGTATGCTGTCTTCTAAATTTGGCAATTATGTGGTATAAAGATGCCAATTAAATGGTCTCCAGAAGTAAAATAATATTAGTGAGTCCGCTTTTCCTTATCTATATCTGTTTTTCTATCAGAAAAAGAATAATTCTTTTCTGATCTGTAATAGGGAAAGAAGTTCATAATTATTATCTTTTATGGGTTTTAAGTTATGAGAGATAACATATATGGTTGCCTAAATCCAACTCTGCAGATAATAATGAATTTTTTGCAACCTGTAAACAGATTAAAGTTTCAAAACAGTAGCCTAATTAACCAGATGTTAATTTGTGTACGTGATGTTAAGTGATACTAAGCAAGGCAAAATGAAAGTTGTGGGCCATGGTCTGGAAATTGAAGCATGTTGCTTTTATTCAAAAAATTTTAGCATTTTTCTATTTTTATGTCAGTGACCATTAGCAAAATGATATTATTTAGAAGTATTTAAATATGTACTGCAAATTTTGTGCTCTTTTCCTGACGTGATTCTTTGTTTCTGATCTTATTCGTTAATGAAAATCCTATAGAATCTCTAAATTGATTGGTTTCATCTCTAAAATTGATTGAGCAACTCTCTTTATCTAGCTCTTGGTTTACTCTTATAATTTTTCCACTGTATTACAGGCATTTCTTGAACTGGGAGAATTGCTAATTCTGTCTGACACAGGAGCTGCACTGGATGCATTCAAAACTGTAAGGGGCTAAGAGCTTATCATATGCTGTTCTTTTGTGGTTTGCAAATGTTATCTTTGTGAAATTAATGAAAACACTATGTTATTGATTATTGAACTTCCAGAATCTGTTGTAATGTAGAGTTTTAAAACCTGGTACAGGCTCGTACTCTTTTTAAGAAGGGAGGTCTAGAAGTACCGATTGAATTACTCAATAATATTGGTGTCCTTCAGTTTGAACGGGGAGAATTTGAGGTTTGTACTGCTTTTTAAAATGCAGCATTGCTTATGTTGTGGTCCCTTCCCCAGCACACTGACCACAATTAATCTCTGATTTCTTCTATTTATCAGCTTGCCCAACAAACTTTTAAGGAGGCTCTAGGTGATGGAATATGGCTCTCTTTCATTAACAAGGAAAATAAGTCATCCGTTGATGCTGCTACTTCTACTCTTCAATTCAAGGACATGCAATTATTTCATGACCTTGAAAGTAATGGTCACCATGTGGAAGTACCTTGGGATAAAGTCACAGTACTCTTTAACCTGGCCAGATTACTTGAGCAGTTAAATGAATCTGGAACTGCAAGCATATTGTATCGTATAATCTTGTTCAAGGTATGTCTGTATGAGAGCAACATCGTGTGCATCAATATGCATATTTATGTGCCACAGACAGACTCAAGAGGAGTGAACAACGTGTGTAACTTCAACATGATTATGCTGTATACATCTTGATTTTTTTTATACTTTTTAATGCTATGTACTAAATTAGCATTTCCCAGAAGCCATCTGATGGTGATTTCAGTTGTTGGATGCTATATAATCAATAGCCATTACTTTTTAGATTTTTCTTTAAAGTCGGTTTAATGAATAATGATTGTTTATCTCCACAGCCTTGGTTATAATATATCTCTAGCCTCACAACAATTATTGTTGTTGTTCCTATAATGTTTGAAATGGTTTTTATTTTAAGTGCTGAATGTGTATTAAAGGAAACTATTGTCATTTAATAATTTAGATATGGTAAGGGTTGCTGTTGAAACTTGAAACCATTCAATGACCTCCCATTTTTCATGTTGAACAAACGCCACTTAATCATTCAGTGCTGAAACTTTTTGAAACCATTCAGTGACCTTCCATTTGCTTAATGCCTTTGCCACTTTTTGACTTAATTTCATTTTTGGTATTGAACAAACACCACTTAATCATTTTCAGTGCTGAAACTTTTTTAATTTAATTACAGAATTGAGTTTTTAAACATGCTCTAAGCTTGTTGCAAGTAGTCAGTTTCTTCACATGAAACTTTTTCTTAGTCATTTTTCTTTATTGTACTAATTAGGGTGTGCTTTATTTGCAACCTTACTCCATTTTGAAATCAATGCCATTTCCTCAAGTACAACCACTGCCTTCACTGCCAACCACCTGGCCTCCATTGCTTCCACCATTCACCACTGCCACAATCTTTACTTGGATTGCTGTCTCCATGCTACCATCTTTTTATTATTATTGCCACATCCATTATCATTTTCATCACCTATCTGTATAATATCACCTTATTTTTTTTAAATGATTTCATTTTAGGTCTCAAATTTCAGTCATAATAAATTACCACTAATATGTCTTGCTAATTTTTCTTGTTTGTTCAAATAATCTCCAAACTTCATATTTATTTCTCTCCATCAACCTCTATCCGATTATCAGTTGACTTCTCCATTTGTGTTTCCTGACTGACTTGAAATTGAACTTTTCTTCTTTTAAATAATGCTTGTTATTGTCCTGCTCACTCTGAACTGATTTTGTAATGCACTAATGCCCCTTATT
This sequence comes from Castanospermum australe, assembly GCA_019955255.1. Taxonomy (NCBI): domain Eukaryota; kingdom Viridiplantae; phylum Streptophyta; class Magnoliopsida; order Fabales; family Fabaceae; genus Castanospermum; species Castanospermum australe. The sequence goes on from NSJW01000183.1 coordinate 732,420, forward strand.
GCTGCAGTACATTATAGTATTCTTATGCGTAGTTGTTCAATCACAGAATGCTTTTATTGTACAAAAGTTAAATTGGATTATACTTTTGGCATTAGATCTGGATTGTACTTAAACTCTCTATTTCATGATGTCTATTTTTTATTACATGGCGATGTGCTTTATAAGTGGCTTATTTATATATTTTTATTTTATTATTTTTTATCTCCAGCACCCAGACTATATTGATGCATATCTGAGGCTAGCTGCTATTGCAAAAGCTCGGAATAACATTCTGCTAAGCATTGAACTGGTTACTATTATCCCTATGACCTCCTTGCTCTTCTTTCTTCTTTATTAATTGTATAGCTTTCCTAGTTAATTGCTTCTTTCTATAGGTTAATGATGCCCTGAAAGTGAATGACAAGTGTCCAAATGCATTATCTATGCTTGGTGAGTTGGAGTTGAAAAATGATGATTGGGTGAAGGCAAAAGAAACTCTCCGGGCAGCTAGTGATGCAACTGATGGGAAGGACTCATATGCTACTCTTTCTCTGGTATGTCCTACGCTTCAGTGTGCATTTCACTTTATGACTTCTCTTTCCCAAATCCCTGTAAATCCTGCTCCTGCTGCACTATGAGGGCATGGTGGTTGTTGGATTACAATCTGTAGGATTTCAATGGAATTGACATGTGGCTATTCTACCTGTTGTTCATCCCAGCAGTAGTTTCGAAGCAATTCCGTCCTCATAATTGTGTTACCAGTAATTCATTTGATACACTGGTTCTGAAATGAATAGGGAAACTGGAACTACTTTGCAGCAGTTCGCAATGAGAAGAGAAATCCAAAGCTAGAAGCTACTCATTTGGAAAAGGCCAAGGAACTTTATACAAGGGTATACTTTTTCATCTTTCTTCCCTTATGAGAGCTAGTTTTTACATGTTTGTGCTTACTCCTCATTTTGTGGTCTGTGGACCTAGATCTGGTTATGTAAATTCCATTGATCTTGGCATTTGAACCAACTGACGTGCTTAGAAATAAAAACTAACGAAAAAGAAGAATGAAGAATGTGATTTGCTTCTTTTCGTGTGCACGTGTGCTTTTTTTTTTTTTCTCTATTTGAGGAAGAGGAAATTTATTAATACACTGGAATTAATTGTGTATCTTACCTTGATTTAACACTTCTGCTGTAATTGCTTCTTCCTGAAGTGTTGTATATTTATGTTTTACCTATTTCCTACATGTGTAATTCAAACATTGTTCCAACAATGGAATAATATTGTTTGATATGTATCCTTTTTTTATTTTCAAACATTTGTAGGTTCTGATTCAGCATTCTTCTAATCTATATGCTGCCAATGGTGCTGGGGTAGTCTTAGCTGAAAAAGGCCATTTTGATGTTTCAAAGGATATCTTCACACAGGTTACTGTGATATGTCAGCTTATCTTTGGGACATGCAGGATATAGACTTTCATCTGTTGGAGTTATTTCCTTTTCTTAATTTTTTCTAGGTTCAAGAAGCTGCAAGTGGCAGTGTTTTTGTCCAGATGCCTGATGTTTGGATAAATTTGGCACATGTTTATTTTGCTCAGGGGAATTTTGCTTTGGCTGTGAAAATGGTGAGCTTGTCTTATTTTTACTTTGTATCCCTTTTAAGTTCCTACTCAAGTATTTATGACAACAATCATATGCCGATGACCTTTCTTGTTATGCAGTATCAGAACTGCTTGCGGAAGTTTTATTATAACACGGACTCTCAAATACTTTTATATTTAGCTCGTACCCATTATGAAGCCGAACAGTGGCAAGACTGTATAAAAACTCTACTGAGAGCCATCCATTTGGCACCCTCAAACTATACATTAAGGTTTGATGCAGGGGTTGCAATGCAAAAGTTTTCAGCATCAACACTGCAAAAGGCCAAGAGGACTGCAGATGAGGTTTTTCTGGATCCCTTGAAACTTTTTAAATTTATTGAGCTGTTTTAATGAAAGCTGCATAAGTGGCATTATGTTATATGGGGATGTCTATATTCATCCTCAATTGTAGCAGTGTTCTTTAAAGTAAGAATGTGGAATAAATTCCATCGTAAGGAACGCCTTGTTTGATTACAGGAGAACTTTATCTTACTGTAGTATATCAATAACAATTTGTGTTCAGTTTCTTGTAATTGCATTATTGCTTTATAAACAAACTTACTGAAGGTCAGCAAGAAGCCAAGTCAATTAGACAGGAAACTTTATAATTATTTGATATAAAAAAGAAAAACTCCAGGAACTCCATAATTGACTAATTCAGAATGACAAAAACTTGATACTCAACTTTTAGTACAGAACTGGACATCTTTGCTTCTTTGGTTCAAAATTCTTCAACCTTGAAAGTCCAATTTCTCGCCAGCCACATAGTCCACATTAGATAGCCAACAACCAACTTCAATACGAGCTGTCTTCTATTTTCTTTGTCACCACTTACATCAAACATGGATTTAAAATGGTAGCTTCAGTTTATGAACTAATACCAAATCTTGAGAAGGTAAAACCCTGATTCATGGGCCACCTTGCAGTGGACTAGTTGGTGATCAGATGACTCTCCAGTCAACAATGAATGACAAGGGGAAGAGAGAGATTGAGAAATTGATGCCTTGATCCTGGCTCACCCAAAGAATGAACAATGGGTTTGAATTTTGATTGGAAATGGGTTAGGGTTTGGGAAGTTAAGAAATAAATTGGAAAGTGGAACTGGATTTTGTAAAGGATTCAATATGGAATTGAGTTGAAATTTGGCTTGGATGAAGATAAATCAAGTTCTGATTCTATTAATGTGTTGAAGTCAGGGAATGTAAGGCGAAAGACAAAGTTGAATTAAACCTTTCTGCTTTATTTGGTTTAGATTGTTGAGGAGATTATGGACGTGAAGGGTTGTGAATTTTAAATCAGGAAGGAGGATTCTGAAGAGAGGAACATACACTTTTGGTCCTGATTTAAGTATATTTGAATGTGTTGAAGTTAGGCTGATTAATGACCAAAGACAGAGCAAAATGTTAAATGAAACTCTGTTGTGAAAAAATATATTATCTAATTATTCTGATAGACACAGTCCCATGACTAAGGTGTACCGTGGGGAAAAGGGAATGGCAGCGGGGAATGGGGGACGTGTGTGGGCAGGTGGGAAAGGTGTGTGCATTTGTGGATTTGCTTTGTAACAACCTGCTGATGTGGCAAGTGGGGCAGAGGGTAGAATGGGGTAGTGGGAATGGAATAAGAGGAGAAGAGAGAAGAGAGGGGATAGGCAGAATATTGAGTAAGTTTTGGGTGGGAGAGACTAAGCCTCTCGAAAGCTTGGGTTATCTTTTTCTTTCTTTGTATTTTCCTTTTAGTTTTCTAGTTGCACAACCCGTAAATTCTGGGTTCCAATCCTAGTTTCTAATATCTAAAGGAGGTTCTTATCAATTTGGTATCAGAGCTCCCGATCTGGGAGCTGTGGATGCTAAATATGAATATGGAAGCTAGAGTGGAAGCAGTCGAGAAGAAATTGGAGACTGAAATTGAAAATCTGCTGGAGATGTTTAAGCATTGGAGGAAGGAAGACCAGTTGGCACAAGAGGTAAGAGAGGCACGAGAAGCATGGGAAGAAAGGCTTAGGCGGGAAGAAGAGACTCATACAGAGATTCTGCATCTCATCCGAAGCAGAACTGCTGATCCGATCAAGGTACGCCAAAGGTAGTTGAAGAGGAAGAAATGAGATGGAGTGGTAAGGTAGGGGAAGCAACAAACACCGTAACCAAGAGAAATTACATAGGGACATAGCTTCTGTAGAGGAAGATTACGCACTGGGACGCAAGACAGATGAGAAAGAAAATGAAGAATCAGCTTTTGAATACAACCGAGCCGTGGTGAAACCCCCAATTCTTTCAGAGGGGGGGGGGGGATGCGTCAGAGAAGGGTGGAGGGTGGAGACCATTCAAGATCCTTCAGGGAAAGGGGAGAAACAGTATTGCTTGATGGGACTGTGAAGAAGATAGAGTTAAAGAACGGAATCAGTCAGCTGGGCTACTCCATTGATGCCCAAACAGAGCTTCTAGCCAAACGATATGAGTCGCGCATTCACCTTGAACACAAAGGGGAAATGGGTTGCATAATGGAGGAGACGTCGGAAAAGTGGCCTGTAAAGGCCACAGACCTCTGGGTCTCAAGCGAACATGTGCGGAAGGGGCTGGTAATGGCTACAGAACCTTGGGTCTTGAGGAATGCGGCCCATCCCCCTCCACGCCGGAGCCACCGGACGCTAGCCCAGTGTGTGCTGCAGAAGATCCCCTGAGTTGTGTGAAACAAAAGGGGGAGAAGTGACTTGCAATGGCCACAGAGATGTGCAACTCGGCCAACCACCAGCAGCTGACTAAGCTGTCGGAGCCGCCAGAGCCACCTGACTGGGGACCACAGTGCTGCGCTGCTGGAATGCAAGGGTGCTGTGTGAAATTGAAGGGAGAGAAGGGAGGGACAAGGATAGTATTTTGGAATTGTTTTACTAACTTAATGGGCCAAGTCCAACACTTGAAGGGAGGAAGTTGGGGGTCTGAGATAGGAATGGTTGGAAGTCAATGTGGGCTTCATTCAAAGCTGGAATTGGGGCCACATTCAGCAACATTAGGCTTGGTTACATCTGTTCCAGGAAATAAAAGTGGGTCTTATTCATATACATTAGATCAAGCCCGATTAATTGAGGAAGAAAAAGAAATTTTAGAGGAAAGAGATGGGGACTCAGGTATTAAATCCAGAAACAATCAGCCCACAAAGCCCACTAGAAGTGACCTTGAGCCACGTCCCAAACTGCACGTCAGTCTGCAAATTTGTTTTGACTGGGAAGAAGTCAGTCTGCAAATTGAAGCTGAACGTGTGACCAAAGAAGAATCCCAGGCCTTGGACGTCAGTTTTGGCCTTGTCCCACTTCTTGCTAATTGCAACAACATCAGAGGCGTTAACCTGGGAAAAAATCATATTCTTGATGGATTTCCATGCTTGTTGAGGAGTACATCCACACGTCATGTCCTGGTTGTGCAGAAAAATAAAATTCAAGATTTCCTGGGATGTTCAGAAGCCAATAGGACTTGGCAAATGCTACAAATTGTTGACGTGGCTTTCCAACCATTTTAATGGTAAACTACCAGAAAAATATTTCACTTCTGGAGAGGAAGATCAAACTATTTCAGAGTTTGACAAAAACCAGTTCCAAATCAGTGGCGAATTATATTATCAGCATACAGTGACAGTTATAATCAAAGGATTTCTTGTTCCTTTTAATTTCAAGGTGGTTCGAAATTCTCTTATCATTTTGGCCAGTTGCAGGCTCCAATTTCTGTAGGTGTTGGGTTCAAAATTATAGCTGTTGGTACTGATAATGGTGAAAAAGGTTCCTATCATAGGACTTTAGGTCTAGATCATCATAGTAGTATCTCCTATCAGTTGAACAACTTCAAGAAACTTCAGGGCAATACGGACGTTATTATTACTTCACCCATGCTTATGGAATATGGTTCTGGGAAGTTCCTTATTTTTGAATTTGAAGCTACAATGGCTATTGCCTGGGTCTGCATGGTATCTTTCTTGAAGAAGATTGAGTTCCAAAGTAAGGATGGAGACTTGGATCACTCTTTATTGAATGTTTATATTAAGGTGTTTACATATTTGTTTGGGGGGTGTCTGACAATGCTATTAATAGCATGAAGTTACATGCAATTGTCACTCTACAAACTGACTTTGATCTTCAATGCAAGTATGATTTTCTTTGTGTGGGGCATGAAGAACAAGTTATCCTATTGATGTTGGAACCTTTGCTGAAGACAGTCCACTCTTTTCTTCTGGGTTCTTCTTCACAACTTCCTTATGCGTTGAAGATTGTGGAAGTTAACATTGCCAGGAAATGGGGCACCCAGTCAACATGCTTCAAGCAACGGGACCCCTGTGGAAAATTTTCAGGTCCCTCACCAAGCCCTCACCTTGAGGACAAGGTGAATCTTTTGGGGAGAGTATTGATAGACAGAGTCCCATGGCTACAGTGTACCGTGGGGAAAAGGGAATGGCAGCAGGGAATGGGGGGCGTGGGCTGGTGGGAAAGGTGTGTGCATTTGTGGATTTGCCTTGTAACAACCTGCTGAATGGCAAGTGGGGCAGAGGGCAGAATGGGGTAGTGGGAATGGAATAAGAGAGAAGAGAGAAAGAGAGAGGGGATAGGCAGAATATTGAGTAAGTTTTGGGTGGGAGAGACCAAGCCTCTCGAAAGCTTGGGTTATCTTTTTCTTTCTGTGTATTTTCCTTCTAGTTTTTCTAGTTGCACAACCTGTAAATTCTGGGTTCAATCCCAGTTTCTGATATCTAAAGGAGGTTCTTATCATATTCATTTATGCATCATTGCTTTAATGGATTCAGTCATGTGGATTAGTTTGAAGGTAGAAGGATAGATACCCAAAAAGTGGATCTCTTGATAAGTTTGAGGTCGTGTGTTAAGTAAATATAGAACTTCTAACCCAGCCTATCCCTCCCTTGTCTGTCTGTCTGTTGGGCAGGCATTGCTACCATCATTTGATGAAAAATTAGTATTGCTTGACGGAATGGGAATAACATGTTTGAAGGAAATTTTCCAAAAGGAAACACATGTTTAAACATTAAAGGCTTTGTGCTAAAGGATTTGGAAGATCATGCTGGTAGATAACTGTGTTGTGGTGGACTAAACTGATGAGTAAACTGATTATTTCTTTATCTGATGTGGATGGACTGGAAAGCTCTTTTGAGGTTATTTATCCATCTTTGTTTCCCTTTTTGTTAAAATTAATTTTCTGTTATTTAGGTTTTGTTTTAGGATGATTTATGATCTGCCTCTTCTGTATTTCCTTCTCTTACAATGATTTTTGGTAATGAGGGAAAAAGAAGTAAATTAAAAAACTAGCCTGAAGATGGACTTTGACTTTTGTTGTCAGGGTCATACTTTGTAGCTTGTCATTTTGTCTTGAGTTATCTGTTCATATTCTCTGGTATTCCTCTATTGATTAAATAAATTAACGCCTTTGGTTATGACTGCTATAATTGTTGTGAACATGAAACTTTACATTCATGGCTATGATATATTATGACAGTTGTAAATATATATATATATATATATAAGGACTATAATATTAAGAAATTTGAATTTCTGGATTAAGAGAGAGAGAACTCTAGCTTTTGTGCGTGAGCAGCTTAATCTGTTACGTTACTGAGGCATAATTTCTGGTGGCTGGTTCTCCTGGAATAAGTTTCTTTATAATTTAATATATTCCCTTAATTACCTTTTTTTTGTTATAGTATGTCACACTGGTGCAGGATCTAGTTTGATTTATTGCTTTCTAACTGACATTGGTTTCTCGATGGTAGGTGCGAGCAACTGTTGCAGAGCTGCAAAATGCTGTTCGAATATTTAGTCAGTTGTCTGCTGCTTCCAACCTACATATTCATGGGTTTGATGAGAAGAAAATTGACACTCATGTTGGTTACTGCAACCATTTACTTTCGGCTGCAAAAGTTCATCTTGAAGCAGCTGAGCGTGAGGAGCAGCAAATACGACAGAGACAAGAACTTGCTCGTCAGGTTGCATTGGCTGAGGAAGCCCGGCGAAAGGCTGAAGAGCAAAGGAAATTTCAGGTGTGCTGTTCTTAATTGCTCAGTATCTAATACATGCTTGTTGGTTGAGATATAAATATTTTCACTTTATAAATTGCTTTGCTTTTATTTTAATTTGAAATAGATGGAAAGGAGAAAGCAAGAAGATGAGATAAAGCGAGTGCAACAACAGGAGGAGCATTTTAAGCGTGTAAAGGTAAGGTTTCCTAGGTGTTCTTTTGAGAGAAGAAAGCTACCTGGAGTTAAGATAGTCTTTTTGGCTTCTGTCCTTGGTGTGTGTTTGGTCGACAGCCAACAGGAATGCTTCTTTGTTAAGATTTTTCATTTTTATTTTTCTTCCACATTGAATACCCTATCTTGATGAAAAAAAGTGTCTGGTTTGGATGTTGAATTAATTACAAGAATGAGTAATAGAAATAGACTGATAGTGGCTGTAGTAACTAAATCTGCTGATTGTTGTATTCTTTGTTTTTTTAAAAAATATTTTGAAGGTTCATCTTAAGCTTGTGGCTATAAGCTATGGCCTGAGTTCAATATTTCATTTGATCAGTCATAACATTTGTCATTGAGGTTTTAAATTCTCATTTTACCAATCTGGATGTAGTTAGGGTGTTTTGAGTAGTTGACTAAATTCAGAATAATTTTCTGACACCATAGTACTGTACCATGACTGGTGAGTGCTAATGAATTGAAGTTCTTTTAGTCCCTTATGATATTTGATGACACAGAAATACTTGTCTTTGGGGCTTGTCTGGGAAATCTATCTTGTGGGCAGTGCCATATGGACAAAATCATTGGACTAGATCCTTTCTGCAAGCTTCTTATCCTAATGCTTGCATCACAAGGACTTCACTGTGTCTCTCAGGGTCCTTTTCAGTAACAAGAATCACCCCTCCTCCTATCTTCCGAGGAAAAATATATAAATATTGAACAAATGAAAACAGAAATCAGTAGGTACCAGAAAGAAGGAATTTGTAGTATGCCAAATCTAGAAATGTTGCAGATGAAGCAACCAAAATGCCCTTATAAACTTCTGCTCCTGTATATTACATTACATCTACATATTTTTACTATATCACGCTTATAGATGTATTTCTCCTTCTGTATAGAATTGGATGTATACTCACCCATCCAGCTATTAGATTATGATGTTCTTTGAAAACTTTTAAGCTTCTCTTTGCATTTCTAGGAGCAATGGAAGAGTAGCACACATTCTTCAAAACGGAGGGAAAGGTCGGACGATGAAGAGGGCGGTACTGGCGAGAAGAAGAGGAGAAAAGGTGGAAAGAGGAGAAAGAAGGATAAGCACTCAAAATCACGCTATGACACAGAAGAAACAGAAGCTGATATGATGGATGAACAGGAAATGGAGGATGAAGATGCTGTCATAAACTACAGAGAGCCCCAAACTCAGATGACTGATGATGTTGAGGAGAATGCTCAGGGTCTTCTTGCAGCAGCTGGACTTGAAGATTCTGATGCAGATGATGAGACGGTAATTTATTGTTTAATTGGAGTTGATTTTAGAAACTATCCATTTCTCCGTTTAGTATATATTTTTTGCCTACATCTGACAATGGACTAATTGTTAGTAGAACATATGTCTGGATGCTTGATAAGTGGTATTACATCAAGTGAGTTTAGTAGTTGGTCAAACCAATTTATTCTAAGATTGTGATAGTAGAAGTCTATTACAAAGCAGGAATCATTTCATCAAGGTGTGACATAGGATACAAGTGACGTGCCATATGTCGCTGTTTTTAAGTTTGTGAATAATTATATTGAGACTCATTATCATCTGTATCTTTGGCAAGGTTTTTATTTATTTTCAATGTTCTTCATGGCCCTTCCAATGATTCAATTTGCTCTTTATTTGGCAACCACTGAAACTCCAATTTTATTGGTCCCCCTTTCCTCTGGCTGAAATAATTTCCTGCTTATTCTTCTTGTTGAAGGCTGCACCTTCATCAACCATAAGCCGGCGGAGGCAAGCATTATCAGAATCTGATGATGAAGAACCATTGCAGAGGCAGTCCAGTCCTATCAGAGAAAATTCTGCTGATATGCAGGAGAGTGATGGAGAAATCAGGGATAGGGATAAGACAAATGGAGATTATGCCAGCGATGAGGAGAAGCAAGATTGAATTTTGAACTCCGCAGGTTAGCCATGTATTAGTCATGATGGAGAGATTTCATCCGGGGCTGATAACATTGTCGACACAATGTTGTGATGCTTCTCAGTTGCTGATGTATATATACTTGGAATGGTTTTATTTCTATGTCAATTGTAAAGCAACATTTTTGTAACCCCTTCACATATCCTTATCCGGTTCAAAAATTTAGAACTAAGTGATCTTGATCACATGACTTTCCTTAACAAAAGTAAACTAGGGAATTCAGCAAGTTCTTCGACCCCTTCTTCAGGGTTCAGCACCATAAAAAAATAAATAAATAAAGGAGTGGCAAAAAATTTAAGTAAAGAAGAAAACCCAGAAAATGGGACATCCAACATGAATGGTACATCATATCTGTTTGCCATTCCCAGTGGACGGGCTTTTGCAGCTTTGACTTGTGTCCTTCGGATCCGTAGAGAAAAGAGGAACAATTTCAGTATCCCGAAAAAAGATCGAAGATACCTTGTAAAAACAAAAAAATATGGGCCTTTGGGAAGGGGCAGGGCAGTTACAATGTTGGGGACCATACAGAGCGAATTTTCAAAGAATTGGCCCAAACTGTGGCGGTGATGACTGTTGAATAAAGAATCTAAATTCATTTTTGACCCCAAAAAAAGATCTAAATTTATTGTAATGAAACACAAAAATTTGTTTTAAAGAATCTTAATTCATCCGGTGACTATGTAGGGGCAACTGCAACCAATTTTGATTTACTGCTTTTGGATGCGAGTACCTGTTTTCCCGACCATGGTTTCATTTAATTTGTACTTTCAAATCAAAGAATGAAATGATGAATGCCATATTTACGAGATTTATACATGGCATTTAATTTTCTAGAGTTTTATATGTTAAAAAATATATGGTATTACTTGTTTAAAAAATATATAAATTAAATAAAACTATATTTATAAATAACCTTTTATAAAATAAATATTTTTTAAAATTCACCTTTGTATTGAAAATATATATCATGCATATTTATTATGTTTATAAAATTTCACATTAATTTACATCCACTAAAGTATGGCTCTGTGATAAAGTTAGAACCCTAATAAAATGAGCTTTAACTACAATATCAGGAGTTTAAATCTTGCTTTCTTGGAAAGGAATAATCCTATTACTTGAATAATATTACACCTTGTAAAAATAAAAAAAAATTCACATTAAACTATTTTTTTTTTATTCCATCAAAGTTTAATTAAAATTGTATAATATAGTTTTTAAACAAATGGAAGTAGTTAGTACTTGATCACAAATTTATAGTTGATTAAATTTAATGAAATTTGATATGCCAGATCCATATGATAAATTGGAATAATTTAATGGTCAGATGATTAAAATTATGTTTTATAAAGAATTATTAAATGGCATAATATATCAATTCTTACACCCATACACATATGCGTTGACAATTATTGATACTAACGTAAAACTTGATATACTTACACCATTAAATTTTATGAGTTTGATGTACATAATACAAACTTGCAATCCAATGTGTGAATTTTGTAAAACATTCATCATATAATAAGTTATTTGTTGATGTAAGATTGATTTTGATTTACTCTTATGTTAATAAATCCTAATACATACACAAGAGGATTGATATAAATGTAAACTTGATATACTTATTACTCAATAATTATTTATTCATTTTTTTAAATATTCAATTGTTAATATAACTAACTATTATATAGATCTTATATTTCAAATTTAAAAATTTTTAGTCAAGACAAACTTTGTAATCAAATAAGTTGATATTTATACAATACAAAATTTTAAAATATTTTAACAGAACTATAAACTTTTAATAGAAAAAGCTGGTAAGTCTTTGCATACTTATTCTATTGAATAAATTTTTATACACGTTAAATTTCATCAATTCAATTGTTAGATCGAAAGCTTCTATAGATAAATCTAGCTTTTTTTTTTTAATTTGATAAGATAGATCAAGCTTATGAAGTTGTATACAGTTTAAAAATTGATTGGTACTTCATTAAACTACTTTATTTTAATCTATAATATGTTTTCAAATATAAGTAAATGTCAACTATTAAATTAAATATAATGAATGTTTGACTTATCTTAAAATTTGGTATGTATATTCATTATGATAATATCCCACAATTTAATGATATGCAAGACTTATTTTTAGAGTAAATGAAGTTAGCCTAGTGATTGAGGAGGTGTGTTCTTTATCTTGTGTACTCTGATTCAAATTTTGGGTTAATTACTAATTAATTTCCCTAAGATACATTTGGTAGACGGAATTGGGCTTGAAATTCAATCATGGAAATGTGGATATGGAATTGGACCTCTAGATTCTAATTATCATATTTGGGGTACATTAGTTTTGGAATTCCAATTCTAAGTACCTAATTTCATGGAATTAAAAAATAACTAGTTTATACTATTTTCAATTCTTAGCTTAAACTCTAAAGTTTCAATTCCAAGCATCAAGAAATTTTTTAGAATATGAAAAAGTAAGAGTTAAAATAATATTTCATATTTCATTCTTCATGGTCTCTACTGCTAGCTTACTCCGACAACTACTAACGTACTTCAACAACTACTATTGTCTGTGTACTCCTATAATAGCCATCTTCAACATAATTTGACAATTATTAACGTGGTTTGACAATTACCATCGTCGGTGTGCTCAGGCAACCATCGCTGCCACATTTTAGCAACCATTATCGCCATGCTTTGGTAACTATTGCCTTCGGCATACTCTAATAAGCAAAATAATTTTATTTTTTATTACATTTTTATATATTATGATCAATTGTATTTATCAATTTTTTATTTATCCTAAACTTAATATTTAAGATATTTGAAATTACCAAACAAATCTTAAATGCACCATACTAATGTGAGAGTGTGTTGTTAAGATCCGCTACCAAAAAAACCTAGTATCTCTTTGATATGAAAGCTAAGCACAAAAATATTCTTAACCGTATAATAGAAAAGAAGTATGATAAATTGATATTGATGTAAGATTTGATACTTTACACCAGACTAATTCTTTATAGAATGGAATTACAGATAAGAGAATATGTTTTTTCTCAGAAAAAAGAAATGTGTGGTAATTTTTGTCAGACAGATTCTTTGGGTGTCCGGTAGTGACTGGCAACTGACGAGGTCAGACGGTTCAATGCAAGGATTAAAAGTGTTCGTTTAGTTCTGTCCCTACTGATTACTTCTAAAGTCCTTCTACGCCTGCCACACTGTCTGAACCCTGCATGCATTACTCATCAGTTACCCCCCCCCCTCCTCTTTTTGGACCCATACAGCAACAGTTCCCCTCACTCCTCACACCGCTAGCTCTTCTGAAGACTGATATCATCGGGGCCCAGAGTTAGTGCTCTTTTTCCTTTTTTTTTGTTTCATTTTTGTGACCCATTAAGTAATGAGAGTGATGCATCTCTCCCTTTTAATGGCCGTGCAGTACACAGTAGTCTATTCTCTTTTTCCTGGAGTCAAGAAAACGTTAGCCTTCCTCCCTAATTAGGGATGTATATAGTATAACCGAATTAAATAAATTTAAATAAAAAAATTAAATTGAAAAACTAACACTCAAATTTTCTTTTTATGTAAATTTATCGGTTTGATTCAATTTTTAATTTTTATTTATGAAATTAAATCAAATCAAATTAAACTGAATTTATATAATTATATATATATATATATATATATATATATTATAATTATATTATAATTTATTTTTTTTATAAAAATATTTGGGTTAATTTGTAATTTATATATATATATTTAATTATATTTTTATTAATATTTTTAAACTAATTTATTATTAATTGAATTATGAAAAGAAAAAAGTTAAGTTAGATTTTTTTTTAGAGAAAAAATACTTGGCAAAAAATCGATTAGTCCAATCCGAAGAGAAAGGTTTTATTCGGTTCAGTTTTCTAATTAAAACAAAATCTGATGTACAAAAACTAAAATAAACTGATTGATTTAATCTGGGTGATTTTTCTCCTAAAAAAAGAACTAAACTAAACTGTGAACATTCTTCCCTCTAACACATACACACGCATATATAATTCACTTTATAAAATTTAAAATTATAAATTGTGGAACAAGCCTACAAGTAGATGAAACTGTTGGGATGACCTATTAGTAACCTAAGAAAGTTTTGCATAAACTCTTTAAAATGTGAACAAAGCATTTTTTTTTTAGGTTTAATTTGCTCCTACCAGTTTTTGATTACTAGCTGCAAAATCATAAACAATCAACAAGGCGAACGAGCTTGTGAATCACTTCATTTTGGCTTTGGAAGCTTAAATGTACTCCCTCCTACCACATTCTTCAACTTAACTAGCCTCTCATTTTGATTTTCCTGGCTCGGTTGGGGTGTGCCTTCACAGTCAACTTTGAAAACAAGCAAATAAATTTGATGTACCTTTTTCTAGGACTTGAATGAATGATGATTTGAAATTTGCTCAATCAAGGAAAATTGGTTTCCTGAAAATTTTGGAAAATGCCTTGGAAAAGATCTATAAGCTAGTTATCGACCTTTTATTCACCATACATAATTTTTTTAAAATTCTTTATATGATTATCTTTAGGTATATATTTGGTATGAGAGCAAAAACGGAAGTAAATTTTTTATGGATGAGTTTTGTATAATTTATATAAAAAACTCATTTATAAAAAATTTACCAACACTTTTACATTTATACCAAACATATATTAAAGCGCAAGTTACTAGTCAAATTATTTAATGTTGAGTTGCAACGCCCAAAATGCAACTTAAATACATGCAAAGTAGCATGTCAAATGTCAGAATATAATTCAATATCATGCCTTAAGAGGCAGGTGTAAAATTAATGGCTTGAAGAGAGTGGCACTTTCAATATTTGTGAGAACAAGGAGAGAGAGAGAGTAGAGAGGTGAAGAGATGGAGAAAAAAGGGAAGAATGGCGATTTTCAGGGTCACTGATTATTATGCAGCAACCATTGACTTTGGTTCTTTCTTAGTGAAGTTGGATATGCTTTCCTTGTGACTCATTTACGCTTTGATACACGCAACCTCTTTGTAGAAGATATTTAAATCATGATTTTTGTCCAAATTGTAACCTTTCAAGTGAATCTTCCGTGTATGTGATGCAGTTTTGCAATGGATTTTGAAGCATCTAGTTGTGCCTAATCCTGCAAAACCCTGTGGTGGCAAAGGTTGGTTCAAACAGATAAAATGCTTAGCTCTGTTTATTAAACTTGTTCAATGAGATGAGTATAATTTTTTAGTGAAAATGAGGTTAAATGTTATTTATAAATATTTCCAAGAGTGTGAATCTAATTTACCAAAAATAATATAGCTTGTACCTCTAATTTTCGTTCCTCCCCCAATAATTTTTAATTTCCCTCCTCTGCACCCTTCTCAAACAAAGTATACATGTTAAATTATTTAAAAAAATGCTATATAAATAACTATATATAAAATTTACATCGTTCACGTAATATAATTAAATTGATTTGTATATTAGAATTGCACTAAATTTTTTTGTTCAAATCACGTACAGTTTAACAATTTTATATGCTAGTTGTGTGTGTGTGTTTTTTTTTCTTTTTAAAAAATTTTTCTGATATTTATACATATAGCAATTTTCAACTATTTATTTTTGTGTGTATTCAATTACGATAAAACCTGTTAACGCATCTCTGAAAGAATAGGCAAGACATGCCGTGTGTTTTTTCTTTTTGCTATTTCTCTTTTTAAAATAAAAAATATTTATTGCACACCACTTTATTTATTATTACTTACACTATCTAACTTTTTTAAAAAAGTATACTCATTTTAATTTTTTAAAGATACAAATATTATTATTTTAATTTTTTAAAGGTTATTGTAATCAACTTAAATTTTAAATTTAAAAAATAACATTAAAATTATCTTTTTATTTATGAATAAAAATTAAATTGACAAAGTTTTAATGATAATTAATGTTAAAAATCTTTGAAAGAACATGTGACTTGTATTTTGAAAAAATTAAAATTAAAATTTATTTAAAATAATGTGCTGAAATACATATTTTTTTATTTTATTATAAAAAATATTATAAAAATAATGTACAAATACTATTATTGTGTTAAAATATGTTGAATGACAAGAACTGCACGGTACACGCATTGATCCGAAGAACAAACTGAGGTCATCGCATACTCAAGGTTTTTTACTCAATCCACTTATGTTGGCTAAGAATATATAATCTTTAAATCAATATAAAATGTGCACTAAAATAGGAACACATTCGAGGCAAAGAAAAAAAAGGTTTTTCTTTTTTAGACTAAAACATGTATATTTGTTAAAGAATTACCCAGCTTTTCCCTTTGACCAAAAAGAAAACAAGAACATTCCAGGTAGAGATTAGGAGACACAAATTTCCAATAAGATGGTAGTTTTTTTAATGGTACAACCCTAATACCGTGATTTGTGAGGGAACCTATCATTTTGATGGTGCTCAGAGGACCGAGGCATATTGCTCCTCACCTTATTTATCATCAAAGGCCAGTGTGCTGGTAATGCAGCATGCAGCATACTGTGGTGATAAAATCTATAGTAAACTGAGACAATAAGAATTTTTGTAACAAAAAAAAGAGAGCAAAAAAGACAACCTTAAGCCAAGCAACAAAAATTCAAAATAGTGATAAGAAAATCACTTTGGGCAAACCTTGTTACTTTATCAAGGATGTTTCACATCATTACGTAATATGTACTTTGTTGTTGGTACTCTCTGAGTTTCCCTTAGGTTTAACTTTAATGACTAGTACTGATTACAAATAGGGTTCTAGCCAGTACCCTTAATTTGGGTGCTCGGAAGTGACAAACTAGCAAATCCCGGGGCCACGAAGAACCCAATATTATAATTACCAGGAAGCAGAGAAGGGTGAAAGAACAAACCAAAGATGTGACATTGAATGTTAGCTCAACCACAAAAACAGATTTGGTGGAGTCACCATCCCATTGTTTAGTCGAGTGAAAAGAAAATGAGAGGGGAAAAAAATTAAAAATTTAAATTGAAGAGAAAATTTAAAGAGAAAAATTTTAATTTTTTGTTTTTTTTTCTTATTTTTTTATTTTTTCTTCAATTAAATAAAAGAAAATTTTTCATTTTTCATTTTTTTTTTCTTATTTTCTTTCTTTCATTCTAAAGAATGGGTAGCAGAGTTTGAAACCATGTTTGGTAGAATGAACTGAACTAAGAGTAAGAAAGCAATATCATACAGCCCTAGACATTGGATCCCTTCTTGGAGACACAAATCCATTTGTACTGCATTTATAACAGATGAACATGGGGGGAGCAGTTGAAGGAAGACCTTGCAGAATCTGAACCCCACCATGTAAGTACATTATTGGCCTTTGATTCGGGTTCAGTAACACATTGTTGAAAGCTGATGTCAACCATCTGCAGAATGAAATGCAATTAGTTATAGCAAAAATCCAAATCCATGATGAAAAACAAAGAAAGAAAATGGCATATGGAATCGAGAAAAAATAGAACAATCAAAATAACTGACATGAATAGGGAATCTCTGTGAAGTTCAATTACCACTGTGGGCTCTGGAATTGAAGGCGGGAAAATCCTGAGTAGCAGTGGGAATGGAAATTGATAGTTGGGTTGTGGATAATTTATCATCCAAATCAAGCCACGAGCCTCTGCTTTTAGGGGGCCATTCATCAAAGAAGCGATGAACTGTCTTCTGAGGTTCTTCCTTCCCCAGTTTCATGAATGTTTCGCATTTGATGTCACCACCCAATATATAGCAACCCTGATCTTGCTCTGGCTGTTTTGAGTTGTCGCTGAGGCTCTGAAGTTGCAAGTAAGAGTAATTGTTGGATACACTAGAGTAGCTCCTCTGTTTAGAAGACGATGAGGAGCTCATTGTCAGAGGTGTGAACTGCCAGGAATCATCCATAGAGGAAGCAGAGAAGCTTCTCATAGTCCCAGAAGGCTCTGTGAAGAAGGCATGCTCATCCACCTCCTCTTTCAGTCCATAGATATACCTGTTCCTTTTTGAAGAAAAAAGAGAAACAGAGGAAAATGGAGAATCAGTGTCGCTCAGAAACACTTGAAGAAAGAAATTTAAGCATTATGACCAAGCTGGTTTTTCAGAAAAACCTGCAGTCGGTGTTAGTCTGAGAGCCAGTGTCAAGAAACAAGGGAGCACTGTTGTCTTGGAATGACACACCAATACCAGATGACCTTGAAGATGGGTAAGGATAGAGAAAGGAGTGCTGGAGATGGGAACCATAGCAAGAATGTTGAAGGTGATGGTGTGCCTCAGAGGACCCCGATGCAAGATGTGAGAGAGAATGAGGGGTTGGGGTTAGTGCAGGGTTACTTTTCGTGATTGATGAGATTGTGGGTGTTGAAGCATTTGTGTTTGTTGGTGTTGCTTTGAAAATTTCCACAGGCTTTCTTGAACGGTTTTTCCCTCTGTGCATGTGCCTCTCGCAGTACTTGGAATCTGGGTATGCCTCTTTTGAGCACCTCCATTTCTTTCCATCTGTTCTTCTGCACCTCCCTGGTTCTGGGTCTATTTTTCTTCCCAAACCCATCTGCAGATAGTTCCATCCAACTGCACGCAGCCAAACCCCTTTTTGTCAAAGAGGGCCACAAGTGCATACTCGCACTCGCACACCCACATGGAGAAAGAGAGACAGAGAGAGGACTTACAGTGTTGAGGCTGGTGAGGCAAAAGCCTTGAAGACAGGGGAGAATCCAAATAGCTCCTTTTGATGGTGAAAGAGAAGATCAGGTGGGATGGAGATACCCGAAGCCATGTACTTGAAAATAAGAGCTTGATGTTCAAGCTCTTGCCACTGTGAAGGGGTAAAAGGGAACCTGTTCCTTCCGTTCATCATCAAGCGGAGTGCAAGAGGAAAAGCAGGAAAAAAAATAGTTAAGGGAAATAGGAATCAAGGAGATGGATGACAGTAACAAATGAAACAGAACTTATTCAGACCCTCACTGTGCAGTGAAAGAGAAGACAGATTCAGGGAGATATTATCAGCAGAGGGGCGGAGTGTTTGTGGGTTATTTCTATTGCCTTCAGGGAGTAGAGTAGGTATATTTATTTCAGGGACCAATGGGCTACAGAATCTTCTGTACATGGATAAAACTAATGGTTCTGATTGCAGAGCTGCATGCCGATGCACACACTCTCTCTCTCTGGTCCTATGATGCTGCACCTCTCTGCTGCTACTGATCCTGCAGCCAAGTTGCCTCTCTGGCAGCTCTTGTCTCTGACATCTCTACGGAAATCCATAAAACTAAAGGAGAGAGAAAGAAAAGCTCCTAAAAACAAAAGAGGAAATAGTTATTATTGGTATTATTTAAGAGTTGGTGTCTGAAGCCAATGCCTCTCTGAGAAGATTGTACGGTTTGAGCTTTTACTGCCACTAACTCTTTTACTTTTTCTGTTCCTTTACCTCAGAGCTCAGAGCTCAGAGCTCAGAGAGCTCAGAAACCCCCCCACTTACAATTTGACCTTTTTCCATTTGGGAAATGTAGAAAATGAGAGATGTAGATGCAGATGCAGGCTGAGGGCTCCCTTGGGTTATGATCAAACCGGAATCCTCCTGCATTTTCTTTTCTCTTTTCATTTTTCTTATTGTATTTGCAGATATTAATAGTATTAATCCAAATGGTTAAGGCTTTTTTTCCTTTTTGCCTTCTATCTCATTACCCTCGTGTTAATTTTTGTTTTTCTCTCTTTGTGTTGGGAGGAGAGGCATGGGTTTGCTAGCTCCTTTGCAACAAATTGAATATTATGTTAAAGCAAGCTTACTAAGTTAATCCAGGTACTAATTCAAATCTTATACTTCAGTATTTAGTACTCAATCAATATGACTTTGGCCCTTATTCAAGATTTTAATATACTTTCTTTAACCAGTTACACTGTAACATGTGACAAAATTGTTAAATGTAATATTAAATTGACTTTAAAATATAATGTAAAACTGTTAGGACTTAGGAGCATATAAGAACTGTTTCTTGCTCAATGAAATTGAAGATCATTCCTATAGAAACAGCACACTTTTTTTCTTGATCCTTACTTAAAATGAAACAATCCTCCCTCACATGCTTAAATACATCATCTTCTTTTTCTTTTTACTAAACCAAGAAGGAAATGGCAGAAGCGATAGAATAGTTTATCTTGCAGCACCATTATAAATTCATTAATAGAATGAATTGTAGAAAGCACGTGCTAACTCTTTGGCTAATCTAGTCTAGGGCTCTAAGCTAAGCACCTTTAGTGTTCCAAGATGGTCACTTTCATAGCAATAGCAGAGCACTACAATATGAATAAAGATTGCAAAGAAAGAATGTCCATATAGTATTAGTGTTGCCAAACATAATTTAGGGTCCAAGACTGTAGGTTTTAAAGAATTTAGATTCTCTTTTATTAGATGATTACTTTGTTAAAAAATTAAATACAAATTTGATTATATAAAAATTTATTATGATAAATTATAAAGTCTATTATCTATATTTAAATTTTATATCTTTTTTTTTAACAAAACACTTTTAAAAGTGAAAACATTTTTTAACGATAACAGGAGAGAATAAGAGAATCCTCGTCAAGCAAAAGCTAATCAATTACAGAGGGGGGCATATATGTAAAATGAGAGGGATAGTTGGCAAGATGCTATTTATGTTGTTTGGTTGCATTCAATTCTCTGGAGCTAGTCTTGTAGTGTAAGTTTAGCAGGAGCGTACAGTACTAGGGTGCAATATTCAGCACAGTTTCATGTGCCCCCTGGCCGGTCCAAACACATCTAACGTTACCTTTGTTCAACACCCCACTTCAACCAAAACGTTTTGACCAGAAACAAAAAAACCAAAACATGCCTGACAAGTCTTTCATTTTGTTACTTAGATGTCTATTACTCTTAAATTCACGCCATAAATTGATTTAACATCTACCTTTTGAACTCACGTTAAATTTTAGATAAATTAAAATATTTATAATTATGTAATATAATAATTAATATTTATTTATATTTTTAAAAAATATTATGTATTAAAATAAAGTAATATAATATAATATTATTAATTTTTAAATTATATAAAATTTTATAAACTTAATATATTTCATAAAAATTTTTTAATCTATTGATTAAATTAATAAAATTTAATATTTATAAAAAATTATTAAATAATATAAATATATTAAAACTTACGCTTGTAGGTGAATCCCACGTGTGTATATATATATATATATATATATATATATATATATATATATATATATATATATATATATATATATATATCCAAATTAAAAATATGCTATATTTTTCTTTTTGTTAGTGTATTCTCTGTATGACTGTATCATTAATTATGTCAAAAAAGGTAGAATCTGCCATGACAATATTTTTCATGTTAGCAACAGCATTAATTATCCTTACCAAGAGTTGCAGTAGTTTCATATTGAAATTATGATGGATGATAGAAGATTCAATCATAAGAGTTGCAGTAGCTGATATGAAAGTTTCCAGTAAGTTGTAATTTTTCGTTAGAAATATTTTTTTTTCTTTTTGTCAAAATATATAAAAACAAGAAAAAGTGGAGTCTAAACAAAGACTTGATACAAAGACAATAAAGTGTTTAAATTATTTCCTCCAACTTAAACACGTCACGCTCTACTCAAGTTGATTATTTTTTAAAATTTTTTTGTGAAAACCAAGTGAATCCATTTAATGATGAGTATTTGTTTGATAAAGAAGACAAAAGTATTAAAAAAATTTAGGGGATTTAGTGCTATGGTTTTCATTATCCTTTTTTTTTTCTTCTTGCAAATGAGATGAAATTTTGAATAAATATAATATGGAAAGTTCAAACAAAGTATTTATATGATTCTATAACTTTATTTCTCACACGTTATTTTCACATTATTGGAGTATGATATATATGAGCATTATCTTTGTTTCTGTCCAGTATTACACCTATATCAAACAAAGAGGAAGGATTGAATCACAGCAATTTCCAATTTCTAACTTTGTTCAAAGCATTTGTTGATTAAAGGCCAAAAAAAAAAAAGAAAAAAGTATAACACCTGTACTCCTGACATTATTTGTTCCACTTTACCAAAGCATAGGAGCCTGTGGTCGCATGTCATGTACAAATGCTTATCAAAGCACCACAGAACTACCAAAAGTTACGTAGAACACTGGCACATTTCAAGAATTTATTACAGATCTCAAGCAAAACAAGGGACACACCAAATGTTTCCATTAATGAAACAGCCAGGAGGGCAAATCCCGGTATCTTTGCGGTAGCATTCTGGTTTTGAGTCATGCAGCTGACTAACACATCTTGGACTTGGACAACAATCTCACGTAAACCCAACTCACCCTCAGTGAATTCTGATCACCTCCCCAACTTGGAATTTTCAATGGCAAGTGGACCATAAATTCTCTCCAATTTGTATATTCAATTATAAAAATTGTGAAGAATTACATAAAACAGCCACAAATGCAGTCACGTTACAAAAATTCTCACAACAATAATGTTACAGTCATAATTGAAAACCATACTGTATACTAAGCAGATTGATCTTCTTAAGACATCGCAGCTGGACCATGGTGAAAACTTGAAGATGTGAAGTTTGAATTTGATATGCACCCCACTACAAGACTATTTCAAAGAAGGGCTTTGTTATACAGTGAGTCGAAGGTTTGAGAAAGCTGAGATGACGGGGCCCTTCTAAAGTTTGATAAACTTGTCCATTCTTTGGCTTGCGTACTGTTCTTTTCATTTCTTTTAAAATATAGAGATGATTGAGGAAAAGAATATCTTACAGAACTTTGCCATTGCCATGTGACTAGCCTTTACGTCTATTTGATTTGATTTATGCCTTTAGATTCTTCAATCCCAAACGCTCACTTTCGGTGACACATAGTAGCAGGGTTCCAGAGGCAGCTTTCTAATAGTCCAATCTCATGAGCATAAAAAAAGGGTGCAAAATATATACAGCCTGAGATAAAGCATAGCTTTTACTTTTGGTGTATGAAAAAAAAAGTCATTTACATAGAATAAAACCCTATAGCACTTTTTTCAAGCTTAAATATATTATTTAACTAATTATTTACAGGTGCTGCAGAAAGCCTACAGGCAAAAGGGAGCAGAGTGGAATTTTGGGTTACATGTCAAGGGGAGAAAATTTTAACTCAATACATAATTTATAGGGAAATCATACAACACTGAACTTGCGTTCAAGCTTTGCAAGAAGGCAGCAATATTCCCAAAATGCCTTGCATATCAGCCCTATTCCTTTTGGAAGAAAGAGAGAACGAGATCTGTATGTACAGAAAAGAGCTGTGTATCCACGAAAAGCTGTTTAGCACAAGGCAACAAAAGAGAAAAAATTGGCATCAGTAGTCTGTAAATAATACCCAAGAACAGAAAAGCTCTGTAATGATAGAAATGCTAGTCATTAAATAACACAAATAAGACAAACAAGCTTCAACTATTTGAACACGCTGACAAATGAACAAAAAGATACTGTACTGTAATATATTCAATCCATGTCTTTGTAAAAATTGCTGCTAATTTATACACATTCACTTGGGTTCCCACACAAATATACTCAAATTTCAGGTCAGTGTTTGCTTGAGGTTAGCACTAGCCAATTCCCCAAGTAAAAGCTATAAGCATGCGATTGAGATTCGCAACCCAAATGTTCAAGTGTACAAAGCATACTCCAAGGATGCATAGTAAAGGTCAAGCATGGCTCCCAAGATCTCAATAAATCCTTCAAGGCCTCAGCATGGCCTGATGCCAGTACATGAAGCTTGCCAATGGTTTACAAGCAACATAGAAAGTAATGATCAAAAGAAAATATTAATCCACTCAACAGTTGAAAATACAGTCAGACCACACATAACAAGCACAACAATGATTCTCATGCAGTCATGCGTTGCAAGACAGGCAACCAGTTAGGGAGACTTAGCAAGTCTCTACAATCTACTTTGATTTATTCCAGTTAACCTCCCACAACAACTTCCGCATGTTCTTTGCCTGAAAGGAAGTGTCTGGTCAACTTAGCCAGAAAAAAAATCGGCAAAAAATTGCTTACTCAGTGCCCCAGTTGTGATCCCAAGAAGATGAAAGTCACAGTTTGAATTATATTCACATACTAAATGTAGATTTCAGAATTGAGCTTGATTACTAGGAAATTGGAAGTAGTTTTCAAGTCAGTTCAGATCATTTAAACCTAAAAGTGAATAAAAGTAAAAATTTTTACGTAATTAACATAAGGTATGATGTAAGTTCAAGAACCAAACCTTCATGAAAGGCCGATCACGATAAGGGAATGAGTCAATGAAACTCTCCTTCAAAAGCAAAGATACCTGAAGGTACAGACCATCCAGTTAGTTCTTCAAAATACTTACTAAAATATGCTGTTTGCAATGCAAGTCCATGTTCATAAATGATGCCACACTTGAATGTGTGCTTTCCAGTTACAACTTTTAGATTTTTCATAATCTTGTTTCAATTATTGTTTTTATTTATTTAATTTTTATTTATTGAACTTAAAAATATAATTATCATCTACGTCTCATTACTTATTGCAGTTGGGTTATTGGAAACAATTTCACTCCAAAAAGACTCTGCTGTTTCTTTGATTAAAGGAAGAATTATAAGTTAGGACCAACTTACAGTGACCTTCTACGTAAAAAAAAAAGAGGACCAATTAACCATTAACCTCTAGACACTAACCACTCCATAACAGGGATTAACTACTCAATAAATAATTGGTCCTTTTTCATAAAATGAAGTCCAAGCTGGCCCTTGATTATAATTCTCTCTTCATTAAATCCTTATTTTCAAAAAGATAAAAACAGTATGGCAAGAATGTAATAGCTGTCAGATCAAAATGCTAACTTCATTTGCTGTTGAGATAAAAATACAGACCTTATCGTCATTGGACTGTACATTGGTAATTGTATGAGAACGGATATTATAGCAAAGGGAATCCAAGTAAGATCTTAACACCGATAGGAACCCCTTGGCAGCTTCAATCTGTGGCGGAAAAAAGACAAACATGAGAATATAACACATATGGTAACATGGTTGTTAACAATTTGACATGGAATAATCTATAAATCTATCACAAACTACTTGAATTTTTCTGAATGCACAATATAATGATGAAATGTTAGGCAACTAAATAACTGGTTCTTAAAAATGGCTCTTACATCTGTTGACATATGTTACATGCAAGCATGACTATCATCTGATATATTCAAGATACTAAAAACGAGTGAAAAGGGAGAAAGAGAGAGAGAGAGAGAGCAATAAAGAGGAAATCAGGGAGAGTAATATATAATGATGAGATGATTAAGAAGGGCACACCTGCATTTCTGTGCATTCATACACTGGCCTTCTCCTTCCCAGGTAACTTTCTCCCACCAGAGTTGAATGATAAGGACGCAAAGAAGAGACTAGCTCTTTCAGTCTTGGCAGTTGTGGTATTGTTGGTGACTTCACCTATTGCAACAAAACAGCATTTAACCATGTGTGTGTTTCTATCTGTAACTTGAAAATACAATATAGATACACCTAAAAAAGAAGTTAGCAGATAAACATATGAAAAGCAAATAATTGTAGGAGCTAAGCTCCATTCATTTTCTGAGTAAGATTAAAGGAACGTCTGCTCTCACATGAACCCACAATATATCCTCCAAAAGCCAGAGCATTTTGATATTAGTTTTTAGCTTAAGAAACAAGATATACTCATACTAAAAAACTCATCTGAACTGTTGTAATGTGGAGTACAAGAGCAAAAAAATCATAAGCTCAAAGATAAAAGAATCTAAGTTCTAGTTTTGCTATTGGGACTGATTTTAAAATAACTTTAACTTAAGAAGCTTTAACAAAATCACAGGATTTGAGAGTTTAGTGAATTGCCGGAATGCTTGACTTACCCTAATTCAGTCAGTCATTATTTTTGGCCTTTAGATATTAGGATCTCTCTTTCATTGAGGTCAGTTTGATGTTTGGTTCTTAATTATGGGCTTAATTTTGGTAGAAACTCAATTTAATTATTTATATCAGAGTAGTGTTTTTTTAAAAAAAAACAAACAAACTACTGAATACTGATCAATTATCTGAGTAATTTCAGAAGCTGAGATCCTTGCTTCGCCAAAACTGTGTGTCCATCCAGACCTAAGAAGCACAGACATGGGAGAGGTATATGGCCACAAAACAAAATTTAAAGTGTACAATTAGATTTTGAAGTGTTCTGACATGGACATGGTTCCTCTTTTAAAGGGTATGTGCTTCACAGATCCTGACATGTGTTGCCTAGGTTGTCTTCTTCCTTTTCTCCTTTTCTAATCTGATTTTCAGTTTCAAACCTCAACCAGATTTATTTTCTTGGCTAGACACCTTAAAGTCATCCTATTCCAAAACCCAAATCCATCCAACTGTAAGTATGCCCTAAAACTTAACAAACCCAAAAGCTACTGTCCATTGGTGCTTAGGACACCAACCCAGCAGGCCCAATTCAGTTGTGAACCACCCCCATTTATATATACCTATTATAATGATTTAATCCAGATAGTTTTCCATTTTTTATAAAGAAGAAATATTATTAGAGAGGAAAGTGACATATGAAAGCAGAGGATAAAATATCCTTCTACAAGAAAGCAAAAAAACAGAAAAGCAACAACTGAAAAAGACGCATCGACCAAGCAAAGCTCGCCAATCTCTGTATGTCCACCATTAAAACCCTCTAAAGTAACCATTAGCAGAGCAACAGAAAGAGGCCAAAAAAACCAATTTATTATCTCATAAAAGAGACATTGTCATGGTTTTATCTTTGAAGATTATGGCCTTCCTCTTCTCCCTTTTCCAACCATAGGCACCAAGGAAATGCATATATAGCACGCTGCCAAAGAGCCTAGCCCAATTTGCTCCTCCCAGAACCTTTAAAATGATATGAGAAGAGGCAAGAGCTCAAAGGGTTGATTCAACACATGCAAAAAATACCATACAGCCTACACCAAAAATATCTAAGAGCTGTAGCATGTAAAAAAAAAGGCTACTAGTCTCAGAATCATAGAAACATATAATACAGCAATTAGGGGAGAGAACTTTCAGCAGTTTTAATCATTAGGAGAGATTTAACCCATCTAGTTAATTAACCTTAATCCATCCTAAAGCTTAACACTAGCCTCCAAAAATCATGGGCTTGTTTGGTTTATGTTTTCAAGAACAGTTTTCTGTTTTTAAAAATAAAAGAAAACAATAAACCCTGTTGGAGAAAGTGTTTTCTGGTCTTTAATTTTTAAAAACAAACAAGATAGGTATCTTTAAAACAAGAAAACAAGAACAGTCTAAAAGATGTTTCTGAGTTTATTGTTTCAGAAACAATAACAAACATAAAGAACACTCCTTCATTAATGACAGTTTTGTAATTATCACAATTTCCCACTATAAAAGCAAAAAAAAAAAACTACTATCCAAACAAGTTTTTTTGGTTTTATGTTCTTCAAAACTATTTTTGAATATTGTTTTATAGAATTGGTTTCAGAAACAAGAAAATTAAAACAGAAACAAACAGGGCACTGAATTCTTTTGATCTCATATGTTACCCAGTTAGCGTATAGGTATTCTTTGACAAACTAATCAAAACTTAAAATACAAATTATCAAATTACTAAAATTGAATATCACCTCGACCAAATCCCATCAACCTAGCATACAACACGACTCAAGGAAAATATTTCTATATTAATATTCACGAACTTCAGTATGAAGTTATAAACTTATAGAGTAGTATAGATTCAACAATATGTAGAATAATATTGGTTTTTATTGGCATTAAAAAACTGCAGAAAAAAAAAATTACACACCTGGTTTCTATTGGCATCAACCAGAATAACATTGGTTAACTTTGACTGAATGTCATTGGTCTTGCTCTTGATACCAACCTAGAGAATTAATTTTGAAGATAATCAGATATCAGAAATGGTATTATCAACAGAAAGGAGCAAGATAAAAACAGTTGAAACCAAATTTTAAACTACACACTCCAGTAACATATCTAACTTTATGTTCCAACTTCCAATTTGTCAAAGATAATATAAAATCAGTTTTACAAGCTCCAAAGCAATATATCTAATATCATTATTGGCATTGTGCAAGGGCAAGCACTGAGCATGGATTTAAAGAAAAGTAATAATATAAAAATGCCCCAAAAAAATGGCCTGACGTCAAGAAGATATTATTCTTAATAGTAGAAGCAAGAATGGAATACTCACTACATAAGGAACAGGTGCATCCAAAAAGTCAAGCATATCATTTGGTAAAACCTGGAAGATAATATTCTTATCAAATACCATAAGGTGGAAAAGAGAAATCAATAACATGTAAAAATTAATATTCACTTTCACGCTGAAAAGAGAAAGAAATCAAACCGGCATTAGCAGGCTTTGCCAACGGTAGGGCCGGATTAGCGGAATAACTGATAAAACTGAAGCAGATAGGATTCCCTGGTTATCAAAGAAGCAATGTATTTCTGTCAAGGACTAGGATAAAATATCAATGATTCAAATGAGATGCTAATATCTTGCAATTAAATTCACCAAATCAGCGAATCAAAGATTGAATCTCAAGCATAGTCGTCCATGTTATTAAACAAGAAAATTATAGCCATTCATATTTCATTGTGAGAGTGACTAATTTGTAAAACTGGAGGATAAGAATGCAGTTGCAAGATCTGCAAACAATTAACATGAACGTAAAAAATAAGTAGCAAAATAACTAATCAAATATGCTTGAGCACATCAGTAGGGCCAAGATAACGATAAGAAGAAAGCAAAATAAAAATATAATTACTACTATTCCTAATAAAGTGAGGGCCCATAAATAAAGGAAAAACAATGTTTCTGGAGGACAAAATCATATATAAGCAATTGCTCAGATAACATTTGCATCAATATAACAATTGAATAGGGTAGGTTAATCATCTTCACAAGATCATTGCTAACTTAATTTGAGGTACAAGGCATACCAAATTAGAACAGACAACAACTATCTGCTTCTCTAGTAGAGCTCCTGCAAAGAATGTTAGCACCTGCAAAATGGACACATAATCGACAAGATTTCAGTATTTTTGGACTTATAAATGCTG
Organism: Castanospermum australe; assembly: GCA_019955255.1. Lineage (NCBI taxonomy): Eukaryota > Viridiplantae > Streptophyta > Magnoliopsida > Fabales > Fabaceae > Castanospermum > Castanospermum australe. The sequence continues at coordinate 761,384 of NSJW01000183.1, forward strand.
AAATCATAAGAGAGGCAGCACTTGTGCAACAGCTGGAGAAGAAGTTCTAAGCAGGATTTGTTCTCCCCAAAAACTCTCCTATTAAAACCATAATGAATCCACCCACACATAAGTTCAATCTCAAAATAGTTAAGTCAAAACTTCCATACAAAAAAATCCAAATATCTGAATATCAAGCATGATATTAACATATGGCAAAAGAACATGGATTTCATAAAATTATAGACCAAAGCATAAAACTTACATGATCAAGTCTCAAGGTACCACATATGCATGCTACAGCCCATATAGATAATGCAGTTGCCTCCTCCTCTGCCAGAAGCAAGTTATGTGCCTGAGAGGAACAAACAACAATGAAGTACTGTGTTTACCATAAGCATACAACTATCAAACATGATACTGCCCAGAAGACTAAAATCCTCAATCGAAAGTGGAATAAAAGCTATTTAATCCAATCAAAATTATTACAACAACATACCTCAGCTAATTCCAGACCTGTACTGCAAGATTTCAAATCAACAGTTGAACCGGCGAGATGAAGAACGGTCTCATCCGGTCTATTATATTCCAAGGGATGCAGGTGCTCCAAAGGATGAAATCTAAGTCCTGAACCCCTTGCAGGGCAACTTAAATGGTAATACTCACTTATAATCTGTAATGGTCCATGGTTATTTGCCTGGGAATTGGTAAAATAGCATTAGCTATAAAATATCATCACAAAAGACCAGACAAAAACAGCTCTAGGTGCATTACAAACCTTAGCCCATTCAAGAATATCATGTAGTCATTTAAATCCTCTTGGCCAGAGAAAGATGCATCTTCTGTCTCAGTATCATCAACATCACTCCGAAAATTTCTGTCTTCACAAGGTGACCCCTGAAAACTGCATAAAGCAGATCATAAGTTTAAGATGCATCACTTAGAAGAAAGGGATAACAATCACTCCAAAAATTTGTCTTCAAAAGGTGAACCTTGAAAATTGTATAAAGCAGATCATATGTTTAAGATGCACCACTCAGAAGAAAGGGACAATAATTTAATAGACAACAAAACATGGTCACTCGAAAAGATAACTAAGTGTAAACAACGATATTTACTAGAAAGAAAGAAGGAATACAAAGAAAAAGGAGAATGAGTTATTCTCCGTAAAGAAAGCAACCAATAAAAAAGGTAAAAACTACAAAGCAAAAACATTAATAGAAGAGAGCACTCCAATCCCTTTGCATGTCTATCAAGGAGACTCCCTAAATATTTTCCTTCAAGAATAAAAGTATTTCATTCAACCAAAGAGCGAACACACCAGAACTAAAACAGCATATATTGCTTAACATGAAGATAAGGGAGAAATATGATCAAGCATCTGCATCGTTGCCACCCCATGCAACATATCCCATAGGCGGTACCTCACAACCCGTAGTGCTTGAGTCTCAGAAATAAACCACATGATTGTTAATACAATATCTTCCTTTTCTTTTCATTTTTCATTTTTCATTTCTTTTTAATTTTTTCAGGGGAAAGAAAGAGGATGCTAATGCCAAGTGTTCAAATATAAAAAGGGCACTATATATATTAGCCTACAGTGTCACTGCGAGCTGAACTTTATGGACAAGGTGAATATAGTCGGGGTACCAGGTGTGTCAATTACCAGGGCTAACATAATCCCTAAATTAACCCACCTCACCAGACATAAAGGTGACAAGCCAAAAACAATTCATTTCCAAACCTTTTTACCAGGACTCTTTTTGAAAAAAAAAAATTGATTGGAAAAATATATATAGAGACTTGTTTCAAACTAAAATTTCTCCTAGCTGTTTGGATCTCAAAAACAATGGGGTTGAGGAGTCAAGGACTGAAGTTCCAATTTGTTCTAGCTCAAGAATAGTCATAATGTGGGTGATGACAAGGATCTCTAATAAGGTGGAGGATCCAGACAACATATACACATGAAAATTGATTTTCTTGCATGCCACATATAGATCTTATCAAGACCCCAGACAAAATGAATCCACCTCTATGTTCTCTACCTTAGTGTTAGGCCAGCTGAAATCTAACTAAGCCAGCTGTAATCAGGCATTATAAGTATGCATCATAATCATGCTAGACCATTTCCCATCATCAAAGCTTCAAGGGGGAAAGAAGTCACTAGAAATCACCATAATAGCCAGCATTGTTATCATCCAGAAATATAACGTGCAGTTTTGTTATAATTTTAAATCACAGAGGAAAGTGTAATCCCATCAAGCATTCCTTTAAGATCATTAAAAAATCTAAGTATCATGACTCCCCATCCTATCCCAAGATAGCTACAATGAATCATTCAACTTCTACATTAAACCGCATCAACTCATTCCATGTGGCATGCATAAAAATACACTGGGGAACAAAATAGTAATAATGACAAATACTACTTTATGCTTTCCACCTTGCATAAACCACAATCCACCAACATATTTTCTATCAAGTGAAGTCAAGGAATGTGAAAGTAACAGAAAATTCTTTGAAAATATAAAGAAAGTACATCAAATGACACATGGCATGTACAACAGACTCATGTACAAAACTAGTTTTTGTTCTTAGTACTTCCAGTCCTGACTCCAAGAGAAAAGATCCATGACATCAGTGAAGGTATAGTAAGCTTCATTATTTAATGCTAATATCATAAGAATACTGATCAAATGCTCTGGACAATCACAATGCCATGTACCTGCAGGAAGATTCAGAGCTTTCATACTGGGAATAGCGCAGGAGTGGCAAAATAGCACTCGGTAAACGCCTTTCTTCAGAGTGTTTGTTTGTTACAAAAGCATCTCCATACAGATCACTATCTTCAGAATTTGCAGGGCCAGATTCTTCTTTGGTAGTTTCCCTATCAGTTTCAGGATCAATTGGCACAACATTGTCATCATTGACTCTCCTCTTAACTGTCTGCAGCTCCCCATCAACCATTTGTTGCTCTGGATGATTACCATCACCCACAATGTTTTCAGGTGTGGAAATTTTTAAGCTTGATTGAGAAATTCTTGGATTTCCATCAAGTCTGTCTTCTATTGGCCTATCATCCACCAACACACACTCTGAATTTCCCTCCAAGTTTTCTTCCACATGGTTTCCTTCAACACATTCTAAATTTAAATCTCCAACACTTTTTGTCAACCGATCGAGCCTTTCTTGTGTGAAAATGCTACAGAGATATTAACACAATAAGATTAGCAAAAAATTCATAAAATTATAGCGTACCCTGGCATGCTAGAAAGCAAACAATTCTAAGTATCACACATTAGAATACAATGTGTGCATATATTTACCCATAATGCAAATGAGTTCACTCAGACTCAGCTCAGTCAAATACCAGATAACAAACAGCATGCCATCATGTAAGCCACCAAAAAACTAAAACAACAACAACCAAGCCTTATCCCACTAGGGGGGGGTCGGCTACATGGATCAATCAACATCATTAGGCACTATAAAGAACCAAATTTTCAGTAGAATCATTTAGAGCAAGGCCTGTTTTAATGGTTTCTCTTAATGTTTCCTTAAATCTGCCTCTACCTCTTTGTATGACACAAAAACTAAAAGGAGAAAAATATTTCAATTTATCTTCCACAGTTATATAGAACTAAATCTTCCATTATATAAATATTAACTCCACCTGAGAAAGCCCTGCCAAAAAAAAAAGTATGAAAATATTCTTGAGCATTTGGAATCTGAAGCTGAATGACAGAAGAAAGAAAAACAACAGACAAGTTTATAAGTTTACTCCCCTTTGCACAATACAAAGTTAAGTTCACTCCCATTTGCACAAGTCCAAATTTATGTCAACAAACTACACCTTTGCTCCCAGGAAACTGTACCATTTTCAATTACTTTCAGCAAATATATTATTTGCATCACCTAATCTTCAGACATCAATGAACCAGTGTTTATTTTTCTACCCAAGCAACCTATGTTGGGCTGTGTGTGTTTTCTGCCTAAGAAAACGAGGTATTTTAAACATTTCTTAAATACTTTTTTCAACCCCTGCCTAGTTTATAAAGCACAAATTTAAGAAAATGCAAATATTCCTTCTATCCGTCTCCATTTGAAACTGAAAAATCTTCATATTAGTATGCTTAGGTGATCACATTGACAATGACAATTCAATTTAGAAAACATAGAAAATATGAGCATATATAGGTTTCAGAACGTACTACAGATTAACCCCATAAAACCTCTCCAGATCAGAAGTAGTTACTTAACACTTTTTTCTGTCTTTGGTGCATAAAATGTGTACAGAATAGACCAGCTGTTAACAGGACCATCCTTTCAAAACTTAATGCAGTAAATGAACAAGTAAATTGAACATATCTTCTACGTTCCACTCCCATCAGGGGACTCTGGATTACTATAAATACTTACCTATTCAATACACCAAAGTGCAATTCAAAAAATGGGAGCCTTGAGAGAATGCAGTAACATCTTTGTGTGGTTAACATATGACGTCTCAAAGAAGAGTAAGACGACTGCTTATCAGGGATCAGGGAGAGAAATCCAGAGGGCTTTTGCACTAATTCTTCAACTAAGACACAGCACCCATAAAGTGTTGAATTATCAGCACCCTATGAAGTAAAAAACAAAGTAACATTGTGAGTACAGGAAACAGTACAATATAAAAAAAAACTAAATAAGGGATACTTACACTTAAGGGCCAAGCTAGCTAAATATTTACACTTAAGGACCGATTACCAATTGAACGTTTAATGGGCCCTTAAGGCATTGTTTGGTAGGGTGGATTTGGAAAGAAATGAAAGGAAATGGTCGATATAGATATAGACTAGGCTCTAGTCCAAATACATCAACCATTTCCTCAATTCCTTCCTTTTCTCTCCAAATCCACTCTACCAAACAATGCATAAGTGTAAATATTTAGCTCCCTCGGCCCCTGTATGTAAGAATACCAACAAATAAGTTACACTGGTAGCAATAAAATTGTGCATAAAAGAAATTCATGAAAAATCATGTTATGTAGGAATAAAAAGTACAACCTCTTAAGACTTAAGAGTCTTTGTTTTCTCCATTAAGGAGTTTCTTCATTTTTTGCATTACGTTTTGATCAGCCATTGAGTAAAGACAAGACTAAAGAAAACAAATCTACTGAAAAGCTAAGTAATTCAAAGATACTCTTCTGATATGCCAACAAATAGCAAAATAAAAAGTACAACCTCTTAAGAGTCTTTGTTTTCTCCATTAAGCAGTTTCTTCATTTCTTGCATTACGTTTTGATCAGCCATTGACTAAAGACAAGACTAAATAAAACAAATCTACTGAAAAGTTAAGTAATTCAAAAGATACTCTTCTGATATGCCAACAAATACCAACTTTCCTTTTGTGCCATTACAACACATACACATCAATTAGGTTCAAATTCTCTAACTGCTTTCTTACTTTCAGACAGTAGTGGCAAACCATCAAGATAATGAACCAGTTTTTTATTGCATCACTAAAATTAAGTACAAAGAGCTTAGAACAACATAATGAAACAGCTTTTTATCTTCCACTTAACACTAATAGATTGGTAACTGGCAACACTCTAAATTGTGCCGTTCTTCCTCTTTAAAGTTAGGAGCGGATCTAGATTTGTCTCTTTTGAGTGCTACAGACAGATTGCTTCCTAAACAATGTCTTCATCCGGTAAAAGTAGTCTATAATACCAGGAAGAGAAAATTGCAGCCTCAAATCAAAATACTAAGAAGCCAACTCTTTTAATTAAAGTCAAATTTAAACTAGCTATTCACAAGGTTATTGCAAATAGATACTGACAAACAAATGTTTTCCTTCATGATTCTCAAACAAGGGAAATTTGAAGTTTTAGCTCTAGGATGGAATAAGAAAAACATAGTTACCACTGGCAATTACAAGCAGGTTTTAAGTTTGAATGGGGTTATGCGAGGCTGATTTTTGCATCAGAGAAGGAGGTAAAACTCATAACTATCATATGAATGTAGATAGAGGTGAATTAAGGTACAAAACAACAATAAAAGAATCCAAACTAACACTGGTGACTGGTCCAGCCAAAACCCCCTTCAGATGGCTCACTATCATAAAATAATATTGGGAAAATTATAGAAAAGGAGTTCTTGGTAAAAATATTTCCAGTGTATGAACAATTAACTACTTAAGTGGTTAATTAAGTGAATAAGTAATTACTCATTAACCACTCTTTGAATATCGTTAACCAATTGAGTGGTTAATTGTTCTTAGACTGCAAATATTTTTACCAAGAACTCCTACTTTTGTAATCTTTCCAATAATATTTGTTAAGGGTATAATATAGAAAGATATATTCGAGAGCAAAAATGGTAAGATATACGAAGAGTATATTCCCACATATAGTTTTAGAACACAGTTTGAAAAAGTTGCCTGTGATCCGATCTTCATCTTTAGAATGTTTTGATATTAAAAAAAAATTAGCAAAAGTCCACATAGTAATACATCATCAAAGCACTTGGAAAAACAACAGCCAAATGAAGAAAATATAAGTGGAAACAAAGTAACAATTAGATTGCTTCAGTTACCTGTAACCTAAATACAAATGACAGGTCCCTTTGTTTAAGGTGTTCCTGAAATAAACAAACACACCGCTGGGTATCAGTGTTTAACAACTTAGATATCCCTACAACTTTATCAGATAAACAGGTTGTCAACACTTACAACTAAATGAAAATTTGATAATAAAGCTTTGACATAGTTAATATAATAATAATTAAAAAAAATCCAAATTGTTTGTTATCATTGACACAAACAGTTATAAAGCCTGTAGAAAGACAAGCTTAACTGAAAGCAAGCATAAATGCCTCAGGAAACCAGATTTTGAAACGTGTCTGTAGGCTAGGAAATCCACTAAAAGCATGACAACTATCATGGGGAATCATGGAACTGACAGACAACGTGATAATTACATAGTGTCTTTAATTTCAAGAAACTGCAATATGACATCTTCAGGAAAGAAGCACTATGCAAAAATTAAATGCCCTTTAAGTGCCCAAGTTTCCAACTCCATTATACTAGGTCTATAAACAATGAAGCTGTACATACAGGGTAACCAGATTGACAAAGATGGATATATCAATTCAGAGGGTTTGTTAATAATCGGTCAAATCAAACACTTAAGAGGGGAAGGAAGAAATATAAATTATATAATCATACATCAACACTATATTAATCAACGAAATACTTTGTATAAATTAATATTAATGGAAGCATAATATTGCATAAAATACCTGCCCAATAAGAATTTCATTCAACTCACTCATGGAAGGGGTTCTCTCCACAGCATGAACCTAAAATTATATCCAAGAAAAATTAAACCTAAGTAAAAGCTCTACATAAGTTACTCATATGAAAATAAATAAATATAAGACAGGACAGACAAGTACATGACCCTACAGAAGACTCAAAGTATAAATACATACATCAACTACTGTTAAAGCCAAGAATTTAAATATAAGTAATATTGATCCCTCTGCTTCATCAGGATGCCGTCAGTATACTTTATTAACAGTGGGTACCTAATCTAAGTAAATGGATATGATTTATTTCATTATGCAAGTGATGTTCTCTTAGTCTTTCTGGCAAGGAGGCACAGAGACAGCTGAAAGGCCACCATACCCTTGCCAGACACACTTCCAATACCGGTATGCTGGCAATGCAGATGGACACATATCCACGCAGGGTCCTTTTTTTTTGTTTTCTCAGTTTTCCGTACCACTCTCTCAGTCTTATCCTGAGTGAGCCAGTCCCTCTCCCTCCCCCTCCTCATCCTCGGAGAAGGTGACCCAATAACCCAAATCCCCAATCTCTTCTCCTCTGCTGCTTATGCCTTGTAACAAACGTGTTTCACTTTCATCAGAACAATTTTTCTGCTTCTTGGCAAATTTGATTGTTTATACTTTACTTTTGTATTTTTTTTTTTGTTTGAATTTTGATTTTCATGTTTATTATTTTTATTTTTGGTCAGAAAAATTTTTAAATTTTCAAAATAACAGATGATCATATATTAAGATTTGTCTCTGCTCGTTAAATTTATGCTCAAGACCTGTGATTATATTATTATAATATATTGAATTTTAATTCCTTTTATAAAACGTATCCCAGCCGTGTTGTGTCCTAAATTTTCACAAATTTGTTGTATTCCCGTATCGGTGTCCCATGTCGTATTCATGCTTCCTAGCTTTTTGGTTTTCATGGGAATCGAACCTCACACCTCTATCCTATCCCCATCCCCATCCCCCCTCTGATACCCAAGCTATACCAAAGTGGCACCAGTTATGCTCTTTGATTTCAAAAAACAATAGCAATAAATTCAGACTCCTTAAAAACCAAAAAAAAAAAAAAAAAAACCAGAAGATAGACAGACAGACAGACACAGAGAGATAAAAGATTGAAAAATTTATTAATTAAAAGTGCCTTTTCCATATGATCAAATTGAAAAAAAATCTCTTACAAACGATCCAAAAAGCTATGACTAATTTCCTGATCTTTTTTTTTTTCCCAAAATAACTTGCTAGAAGTTTTGATCTTTCTCTACCTGAATAATAATAATAATAAATTCTGATTATAAAAAAAGAATAAGGGAAAAGATAAAAGTTCATTAAGCATACACCTAACCTCCAGGCCTCCGGGGAAGCAGAAAGAAAGAAGATCCTTGTGTTTAAGAGGCAGCTGTTTTTCTGGAGGGTAAACAAATAAGACCTGGAAAAAATGTGAATATACAGTTTTCATGATACTGATATATATTTTGAAGACAACTAATATTGAAGACAGTGACCAATGAAAGTTGCAGTGCTCATAGTAGTAATACTGTACTAGTAATAAAATTAGTAGTAGAACTAGTACAGAGGAAGTAAGAATAATAATTATAATAATAATAATTCAATCTGGTACCAAAGATCACAACCTGAGGTTCAAGATTCGGTTCTACACGGGATTGATTCTGATAACCAAGTGCACTTCTCAATTTACCAGAGCCTTCAGACTTTCTAACAACATATTGCCTTTGCAGTGCCTGAATATCACAATTAGGATGAAGCCCAACAACCACCAAGCTTTCGAACAGCCGTGTTGGCTCTTTCCAAGACCTATGGTCCTGTGAACTCAAATAAGAGGGAGTGTATCAGCACAATCTAGTGACAACTTAGTTCATGAGTTTGTGTACTGAGGCAAGAAGAAAAGTTACAAATCCTAAAAACTGATAATGGCATGCAGCTTGACGAAACATGGGCATAGATAAGATGGTTTAAAATGAAACCAAAACAGCTTAAAGTTCAAATAAGTAACAGGTGCTGGGGCCAGAGTACTACATGAGAAGCAAGGAGAAAAAGCATTCAAAACCAAAAGCCAAAGATCCTACAGACACAAGCAGCTCAAGTTTTCTTTATAGTTCGTACTCGAAAAAGTAGAAGGAACATGTAATTTTTGTAAATTCAAGCAGAAGATTTTACCGTGTAATGCAACTGAAAGTTTGCAGCCCATTGACGCTTCTGACTAGTCAGGATTTCTGGATTATAATTTGTATTTCTAACTTCAGGAGGGCGAGAAAAGCCTTTTATCATTTTTGTAACTTGATACTGAAGCCTTTGAAGTTGGCTGCCACCATTATCATCTTTTGATGAATATATCACAGATGGCCTTGGAGAATTCATAGCAGCAGCAACAGCTTTAGCCACATCTTCTGTTGTCTGCATAAAAAATGAAGCACCCCAACTAGGACTACCTGACTCTTCCTCCTTTGCCATTCCAGTCATTTGTTCCTTCCTAAACATGATAAACGATGACTCAGAAAGAAAGTATCTGTCGGAATTACTGCTACATTAAATCTCAAATCCATTCTGAATGCCAGAATAACAAGCAAAGCAGTATAAATAAAGTGAAGAGTAAAACATATTTTTAGTCCCTGAAATATACATCATTTATCAATTTCATCTCTTAAAGATTAATTTTATTAATTTAATCCCTCAAACCTCAAATTCACAGCAATTTTGTCATTTTGAGGGACTAAATTAATAAAATTAAACGGAACAAAAAGATGAAATATGTGAGTGATTTGAAACTTGAGAGATTAAATTGATAAAATTAATTTCTAAGGGGTGAAATTGATAAATAATGTATCTTTTAGGGACTAAATAAGTTTTATTTTAAAGTAAATCAGAGTGAAGTATAAACAACTAAAACAAGTATATCAACAAGTCACCAAAAACTGCAAGTCTGCAACTCTCAAGCACTGACTATATGCTTAGAAACAAGTCTTTTCGAGGTAGAACTTCAAATTTATTTATTCATAGCAATCCACTCTTAAAAGATTTGATATTGATGGCACCATTAGCAATAATAATGGCACCAACTGAATAATGAAAGCAAATTGAAAAATGAACCTAGCATATACTGGGTCCGTAATCATATCATTTCATCACCCTCCTTTCCCATGTCTTTCATCTAAAGCTGTAAATCTGTAAAAGCTTCCGCATAAAACTTGCGATCAACAAAGAAGCTCAAGTATAAAAACAATTTCTTTTTTTTACCCAAAAATATTTACTAATACTATCCGATGTCAAACTCATAGTTACTTCAAAGCTACAACAGCAATCATCTTCTGTTTCATGTTCTACAAGAGCTAGAAAACACAAAGAGGCTGAAAACCCGATGCACAAATTGAACGATATACGGCAAAAAAAGGAACATTAAATTGAATCGAAACACCCCATAATTAGTAATACCCCAACCATCATCCAAGCACCCGAAAAAAAAAACAAAGAAAAAAAAACGGAAAAAGAATAAGGGAGAAAGCACCCACACGGAGAGAAGCAGCAAGTGTCGAGTAAGGTAAAAGATGAAACTTTTATAGTTGTCTCTAATTTATAAAGGAAAAGAGAGAGAGAGAGAGAGAGAGAGAGAGAGACAGAAATTGGCGACAACCCAGAAAAAACAAAAAAAAGAAATTAGCAGCAACCCAGAAGAGAAAAATTGAATTGAACAGATACACAGCTGAAACTGGAACAGGTAAAATTCACAGAAAAGATAAATTAATCAAAAAAAGAAAAGAAAGGAGCAAAGCTCACCTCGAAAAAGCGTGACAATGGAAATAATAGGAAAGACAGAAAATTGGAGAGAGAGAAAGAGAGGAAGAGAGAGATCTTAGGTGGCCATGAACAGAGGTCTTGGCTTTAAGAAATAGGAAAGAGAAAAGAGTAGTATTCAAGCTCAATTAATTCATCAACTTCGGGTAGTTTTCGGATGAAAAAGAATAAAGAAGGTTAATTTATATTGGAATTGTAAATGGTGGACGAACAAAAAGGGGGAAAAACAGTAATAATTAGGGGAAATTGAAGGTGGGGGTGGCAGAACCCTCGTCCTCGTGCGCGCCGAAAACAAACGACGAGGCTACAGAGAGAAAAGCAAGACAAGAAGCGAAGGGTGCAGAGTGCGAACGAGGAACGTCAGTTTCTTCGCAATTTTGCATTGCATGCTGGTGCCTCAACCTCCTTCACAGTTCCAAGATTCTCTTCTCTCTTGTTTGTTTTATTTATTTGTTATTTTTTTCATTAAAAAAATTCTACTTACTCGTTTATGTTTTTTAATTAATTTATTGGATATTATTATTATTATTAACCTGTGCGATGGCGAGCATGGGAGTGTTTCTTAGGTGGGAATGGAAGATGATGCTGTTTGCGTCAAATTGGAAAAGCCAAAGCTCTTTTATTTATTTTTTTAAAATTTATTAATATTAAATTATTAAATTAATTTTTGAAAGATATAATCAACTTTATATTTATTTTTAAAATATTTTATTTTTATTTATAAATTCTAATAGATTATTGAATAAAATTTATTTTTAATTCTTTAAACATATATTATTTATTAATTTTATCACTTAAAAATTAATTTTATTGATTTAGTCTCTCAAATTTTAAATTACTTATAAATTTTATCTTTTTATTTTTTTTAATTTTATTAATTTAATCTCTTAAAAAGATTAAATTATTATAAATATAAAATTTAAAAAATTAAATCGATAAAATTAATTTTTAAAAAAATAAAATTAATAAATAATATATTTTTAAAAGACTAAACTATATTTCAGTTTAAATTATTCTATCATTCAAGTTAATTTTTAAAATATTTAAAAATTAATTGTAATGATAAAATAATTTTTTAAAAATTATGATAAAATTAAAATATTTCAAAAATTAATTTAAAATTGATAAAATTTTTCAGAATTAATTTAATAATTTATTCATTAATTAACGATGCTAATCCAAAACAATTATTAAAATAAAATGTCAATGGAAAGACTTTATTGTTATAGATCACACCAGATCTGGTCTTCAGGTCAAACGCTGAGGATTTGGCAAAGAAAAGTCTTGGTTTTATTTAGTACTCTGATTACTCTCTCGTTAAAAAAAAAAAAGCTTTTGAATTATATTGTGGCATTGATAAATTCACAGGAAAAAAAAGAGCATTTAATTTTACTTGGATTCGAATTAATGGGATACTGAAAAAAAAAAACATGAACTTAGAAGATGGAAATTGAATTGTCTCATTTTTGCTCATTTTGTTATAGACATTCAATAATGGATCAAAAGGAATTTTTGCAATAATGATGAGAGTGGCCAAACTTGTGCTGTGCGGGTGAAGTTCATGCGGGCCCATGTTCTTCCGTAGCTTGTGGCTAACATGATTGCATGAAGCATGAACACTGAACACTGAACACTGAGGTGTTAGGAGAACCCTCGCTTTCCCTCTTACTCCCACTCCTGCTGTGTCGCTTAGCTAGCTCTTCCTTTGTTCCCTTAGTTTAAAGGGGTGCTTCGGCTTTAGCATCTTAGGCATAGTTATTAACTTATATGAAACAAGAAAGGCACACATCTTAATTAATATTAACAACTTTCTTTCTCTCCCAGAAATAAAATATTCAAAAAATTATAAATAAGGATTGACTTAACTCATAGAATTGAATTGTATATTTTTAAAGAGTTTAAATTTGAATTTTGTTAAAGTCATTTATTAATAGAAAATTTATGAATACTATTTTGAACTGGAGTAACATCTCCCTAAAATTTTTTATATTAAAAAAAGATATTCACAAAACCAATATTTTTTTAGTTTCCCTCATCATCATACAAGTTGTTTTATCACAAAAATAAATAAAATGAATTAAGTTTCAATAATATTAGAAAGCGAGGCTTTCTAAAAATTAGGGTGAATTCCCTCTTGACTCTATCGAAGTTGCTTTAAGATCTTTTATCACTTAAAATTGAAATTAAGTCACTAAATTTTATATTTTTATATATGATATAATTTTAGTGCTAATTTAATTAGGTACGTTCTATTTCTAGCCTCATAATTGAGTTGACATGTTAATATTTATAACTGTCATTAAAATGGTCATTGGTCACAATAAAATAACCGTAAAAATAATGTAATTATTTTGTAATAAAAGTTATTATTTGTTGATAAGTGTACATACAATAAAAAAAGTGATTATTTAACAGGATAACTAATTTTACGATAAAATAAGTGTACTTAGTATTTGTAAATATTTTATTATAAAAATAATAATTAAAAAATTAAAAATAAATATAATATGAAAAAGTAAACTAAATAATAATTATTTTTTTATGTTTAGTTCTTATGTTTCTAAGAAAACAAAAGGATGGAGCAACTAGCAAGGTGACGGAAAAAACAAAGGAAGATACGGTGAAGAAAGTGTATTCATTTTCCTTGTGGTTTGTGGGCCTTTTGGGACTTAATAAATTTGTGGTGAATGGATGATGCAAAATAATGATCAAAGGCTATTGAAATGGTCATCTCCAACTCCAAGTTTTTCAATAAATGACGATCCTCTTGTCCCATGTATATAGTCATATTTATGATTATTTGACTGTTTGAACACCAACACATAAAAAAAAAAAAAATCAAAGACTTTTTGAACACCATTACATGCCGTAGAAACTCAATTAAATGATGAAAGTCCAATTAATTAAACTTTGGTACACCTGTCAGCTCATAGTGTAATAGAATTAAATTATGTTTTTAGATACAAAAATTATAGTTCAATTTTGGAAGTCATATTTTAAAAAAATAGTCGTACCATTATTATTTCTGACTTAAAAAAATTAAACTTATAAGATGATTTAAATAGGTCGAACTATGTGGTAAAGCTTTGTATGAAAATATAGAGATTGGAGAGTGTGGATGAGCCAATGGATGGGAGCATCGCTCTGCAGTGGTTGACGCTATGACCTAAACAAGGAGAAATTCTTGTAAGCTCTAACATTTGTGTGTGTTGATATGATATCATTATATTCATTCAAATATTTATAGCATTTGTTGACAAGTCAACTAACTGCAATGATTAATTAACTAAAATAAAAAATAAAAATATTTAATATTTTAATAATTTAAAAAGTATTTAACAGTTTTTTAAGTAATTATTTATTAAAATAGAGTTTAATTTTGATCTATAAAAAATTTTACGCTATCATCTAATCACATATTATTCAATTATTAAAAAAATCAATTAAAATAATAATTACCTTAAAAGGTAAACTCTTTTAATGATTTAGAGACATGTAATTAGATAATAGTATATAAAAACTTTATAGTAACCATGAATCAAAATTAAATATATTAAAATAAAGAGTATCAAATGTTTCTTAAACAATACCTTTTAGGGTACTGGTTTACAGTACTCAATATTTATTAGTTGTTGATTTTTACAATAGATATTTCTTTCATTCCTTTTTATCTGTTGTTTGATGTATTTATACAAAAATTAAGAAAATTATTAAACACACTCATTATAAGAAAAAATAATTGTGTTTGAGTAAATTACTCTTCTATTGAAATATCCAAAATACTATTATTAACTTCACTAAATTTCTCTCACTTCATTAATATTAAGAATAAAGTTAAAAAAATTAATACTTAATTAAATTTTTAAAATAACATATAAAAAGAAACAAAGAGAGCATTTAAAATCTATAAAGCATGACTAATAACCAATAAAATACTTAATAAACTCAATATAAAGTATCGATATCCTAAACAAAAATACTAGAATAATCCTTCAATTTGCATAGGCTAAGCTAACAAAAATTGATACATCATTAACATTAATTATGTGTAAGCTTTTTAGTATTTATTTTATAAAAAAATTATGCTTATTTAATGATATGTCAGTTTTCTATTAGTCAATCTACATAAATTATGTAAATTAAAGAGGGATTCTTGAATAAATCAAGTGCAAGGACAAATTTTTGTATAGATTAAATCTACACAAGATGTATAAATTAAGCTATAAAAACTGTTGCATCATCATTGTTTTCAATGTAAAAAGATTTTAGGGCACATAAATATATACAAATTTATACAATTATTTAATGTAAAATATGTACTAATGTAAATTTCTTATTGGCTTGACATACACAATAGTAAGACATTCTTCTAATATATCATTGAATGGCCGTTTATCATTATCTTTCACATTATCTATGAAATTTAATATTTTTAATGTTAATATTTGTTATTATATAGATAATAAAAGACAATTACAACCCCAATAATTAACATGTAACATATTCAATTAAACAATGTAAGAAAAATATTTAAAAACCAGCATTTTTAAGAATGATTTGTAAAAGTCCACACAATCTCTCCTCTCCAAGAGTCCAAAATGAGTTAAATTTTGTGGTAAACTTCCTCTCTCCTCAAGAAATTATTATATATTCTCGATGTAGCTGCTTTACTTATTCCATGTAAGTAGATGCAAAACAACTAAGTACATGATGTCATGTTTGATATTTTATACACTTGTCTTGTATTTATTTGCATGGAATCAAAAAAAATACTACTCCACAAATATATAAGAATTTCTCTTCTTTCGTCAGGTGGGATTGGAGTATAGTGCCACTCGTAGTAGCGCATTACACTCTCATTTTTTTATTTCTATTTTATTTTTCTTTAGGTGGATTCTCCCGTACCCTTTTATTTGGATGTGTTTTGAAACCCGATAAGAAGAATAACAACAGGAACATAACCAACTATTATATTTGCTCTTTGTTAAAATATTTTCAAATGTCCACAAGAGCAACAACAGGAGTAAGCACAAAGTAGTTGCTTCTTCTTTCACTTTTTGGTTGGTCATTCTTATATCTCAGCAAAACTAAAGTAGGTGTTATTTTTTGATTGGTCCACTTGGTGGAGTTTTAATACCCAACAATTTCTAAAAGTACCGTAACAAGCACATTTTCTTTAATCTGAAGCAATTTCTTTTTTATCTAAGATATTACATTCCCGATTTTAAGCATGAGATGTTAAATAAAACTGATGAGCTTGTGGCTTGATGTTTGCTTGAGAGGCAGGATATAGCCTAAGTTAGAGCCCATTGCTACCTTCTAAGTTTTGAACAAGTACATGCATCGTAACCATTTTGTTTACGTCTCCGAAAATGGCATTTGAGCCTAAGAAATCCTGTACGGACCAAAAATATATATAAACAAGTACAAGAAATATGTTTTGAAACGTGAAATTACTAAGCCATGTGAAGGGATTCTATTGTTTTGACTAATAAATATTACTAGACCTCTTTTTTGTTTGACCTTTAATGATGGTTTTAAACTAGGGAAAAGTATTTACCAGGGGAGGAACTACCCCTGCCTTTATACATTATAAACTGTTTAAATTATTTCTTAAAACTAACTTATTAATTAATTACATTATTACATGTCACATTTTGTATGGCTTAGATATGCAATACCTTAAAATTTATATGCAAGCACATGAGCACTTAACAGCATTTAACAAATGAGAGAAGAAACAATAATTTTCTTTTTCATTTACCTGCAGAAGGATTTGAATTCTCTTCTATAACAAAATCATCATGATAGAGAGAAATTAATACATATTTAATTATACAATAATTACTATAATAAGTCATAAAGTCTACAAATTATATTCAAAATTAATTATATCTTTTTCCATCTAATGAGGTATATACCCTCCTCATGTCAATTTATAACTTACGAAGAAGTTAATCAACTCAAAGTTCCCTTTAACTAAAATATTGGTCAATTAACTCATTTTGAGAATGGCATCAGCATATTCCAAAATCCCGCGTGCAACAATTCAATTTTGAGATATATCCTAATATTGCTGCAATGGTTAGGTTAGACAAAAATTATTCAAAGGTTTATAAGGCTACCAATCATTGACACAAAACACACAAACAAACAAAAGCACCTAATTTAATATTTGAAAGGAAAATCAAGTTAGCTTAAGAGCATAATATGTTTTACTCCTATTTTATTGAGAGAAATGTACCCACCCTTGAAAGGAGTAAATTAAGTGTGTTATCTTCTTTTTTTTAAAAAAAACAAAATTGGAATCTCTTTTAAAGTTTAAAATATTTTATTCTTCTATTCATTTGTTAAAATATGTGGGATTGCACATGGTTTTGGTAGTTTGATTGCGATAATGAGTTTTTTTTTTTTGACTTGGTTCTTTATCAAAGACTTCTGGAAAAATAGTTAATCCACTTTGCTCTTAGGCTAGATGCTCAATTTGTATTCAATAGCTGGTAATAATAAGGATGGCAAATATCGAACTCTTGATCACTTAATTATAGAAGTTGTGATACTATGTTATAAACTAATTATCTCAAAAGGATATATTGTTATGTGAAAACATATGAATAGTTTTATATATCTAACAAATTATCACAAAATAGGATGAGTTACAGCAATGGACAAGTGACATGCTTCTACAAAGAGAAGCGATTGATTGACTGATCTGCTAAGATACTCTTGAATTCAATTATTTTTGTTGTCATCGAGAATAGAATAGAAGATTCTTGTCGTGGTTGCGGCACAGCATGACCGCAGGTTCAAGCCATGACCTTGCTCCAATTAAGTGCAGATGCTGGACTTCTCAGTCATGAATTAGTTGTAGATTTTGAGTTAAGAGTAGCATGCGTCACTCTCAATGAAGAAGTTGGTGCAAGTAATGACATATAATTAAGAAAGTTAGCATCGTCATCTTTCTTTTATTAAAAGTTAAAACTTGAAACTCACATTATTGTTTTATTAGAATAGCCGGCTATGGCTCCTGCCAGGGCAGCAACCATGTATTGTTCTTGAACTAATATTCTAAATTAAAGTTGGATAAGATATCATTTTCTCAATACTATATGATTCGGGATATGGAAATCCCATTCCTATCTATCAGCGGTAAAGTGAAATCTGTTGGAGTAACTGTGATCTCATGAAATCTGTAGAAATCCATAGAGATGAGAGTGTGTTTAGAATGTCAAGTTTTAAGAATTAATTTGATTTATAAATAAAATTTTATATCTGAAAAGTTAAAAAATTAAAATTGATTTAATTTAAAAATATATTAAATTTAAATTATGTATATTTAAAAAACTATTTAAATTTAGGTAGATTTGAGTGAATTTTATTTGATTTTAATTCAATTGATAATTTTATTCTTATCTTATTTAATTAACTAAGGATAATAAAGTAAATTATTAAAAAAAAAATTTCAATCACCTTTAAAGTATTTCAAACATAAAATTTGATTTGTAAATTAAATCAAATCTTATTTTTTTATAAGAAGTTTTAAACATAAAAATTAATTTTTAAATCAAATCAAATTAAATCAGCTCAAATAAAATAAAATAAATTTTATTTTTAATAATTCCAAACACATTCGTGATCATATATCTTCATTAGTAATTCAATCAAATTTTATGGGTGATTAAATAAAATAAAAAAATGAGAAATTAAAATAAGAAATGAAGAGAAATAATTATTCTTATTAACACGAGAATTTAGGCGCATGTGATTTTAAGGAAAATGAGAATGAGAATTGAAATGGAAATAGGATGAAATTAATATCATTTTCATTAATTGAATAGAATAAGCATTCCTTTGCATTGTATACATGGGAATTGAAACGCGTATGATTTTAAAGTAAAAAAAAAATAAAAATTGAAATAAAAATATAATAGAATGGAATAATTATTTTCATTACATAAATGTTTGACATATTTTAATAATAAATGTTTAATATTCTATTTTATTTATATATTTCTGAAAATTTCTTTTTCTTTTTCTCTATAAAATGTAACAAGATCTTGAAGAAATTTTTAAATAAATATTACTTAATTTAGGCATTATATTCAATAATTGATATATGTTATTAATTTTTTAAAGAGAGGTATATATTTATAATAAGGCTCATCAAATTATATATATATTAACTATTAAATAGAGTGTATAAATAGACAATGCCTACCTAATAAGAAAAATTCTTAAGTACACCTAGTATAAAATAATTTTCTTACACTATATCATTAAATATATATCTCATTAACTGTGTAGGCTACTATTATCTTTTATTATAAAAAATAAAAATGATCACATAATTAATATATCACATGATAAATTATATAGTATAAAAATATTGTATATATGAATCTCTCACCTAACGATTTATCCAAGATTTGATCGGTAGACCCATCATTGAGTCATTGACCACCGTGATGACCGTTAAAAAGTAACCCTCACAATCTATGTAAACTTCGTGTTTTGTTATTGGTTGGTGCAACTTCTAAAATTATGCACACACTTTTACATGTATAAATTAATTTTTGAACTGTTCCCTTCTTTAATTTTTTATTAGTTGCATGTCCTTTTTAATCAAATTTGATTTATTACTAATCACTTGGGCTTAACTAAAGGCCATTTCCAAGTCAAGAAAATAATAATAATAAAAGTCATTTCAGGCGGCTGACATGCAATATTTTGTTGACTTGCATATAGATTCAACATTTGGATTAAGCGATAGAGATTTGATACTACTTGAATTTCGATTTTTGGGCGAGTGACAATTTTCAGTAGAATTATAAGGCCCTGTTTAATAATATTAATTGTGACATTTTAAAAGCTACTATATATGTTGTTGGTGTTGTGAATTTTTTTTTTATTGCAAATGAGGTTTAAGATTTGATGTGAGAAGAGAATACACAAAAATTCAAGTAAAACAGCCTGAATGAGATTTGATTTCAGGATCTTAAGCAGTCCCACCAAAAAAAAAAAAACTTTATACTAGTTTAGTTATGGCTCTTGAGAAGGTGGTGTGAAAATTTTAGTACAAGGTTTAAAATTTTCTTTGATAAAATTGTTATTATCTTCTTTTAACGTTGTATGGGGGTTGTATTTTTTGCAATTACTAAAAGTAGGAATATATGTGCGTAATTTCGTCTAATTAAATTCTGGTTCTAACCAAAACAAAATTCATATACTATAAATATGTAGTAGCTAGGAAGTGCCTTCCTTTATTTAAAAATTCTAAATTCTTTGAAGTTGTGCAATAGAGCAAACGAAATTTTAGTGTTTCTAACCATTTTGTTCCATTTTATTATGATTAGAGATTATGATTTATATCATATACCAATAGATGATTTCATATTTATATATATAGTCTATCAGCTTAGAATCGCTGGTGTGTTTCAATTGGTAAATTGAGTTTTATATTAATATATAGGCTTTATTTACATAGTTCAAAACTTATGTATCCACAAGATGTTGACGTAGCAGAAATAAATTACGCTTCCAGATATAAAAACACGCAATTTGATTCTTAAGAATTATATGTTATAAGAAGGGTCATACCATTAATATTTCTGGTGACTAAGGCCAAATCAAAATCTGAATAGAAATTAGTTTCACATTATAAAAAATCTGAATAGAATTCTCTTACTACTAGATGGCTCCCGTGGCGCATACTCAAATTCTTAGATACCAGAGATTGTTGAGCATTATCGACATCAATGCAATTCGAGCAGGTTTTGATGGAATCTATGATCGAGGCATGGAGAAAGGTTGTCGGATATATGCCGTCCATCCCAAAGGCAGCATTTTCCTTTGTTGACCGGGCCATCTTGCCTTACGTGCATCTCATCCACCCCATGTCCCTCCCCCACCATTTAGATTTTGGTCATCAAATATATTCTTTACTTATCATAGGGGAAAAATTCTTAAGTAAACTCAATGTAAGATAATACTCTTACACTGTATCATTTATCATGTGTCACATCAGTTATACAATCATTCTCAATGTGACATGCATTTAATGGTAAAATGTAAAAAAAATATCTTACACCGAACGTACTTAAAAATTTTTCATTATAGAGAAGTGAGAAAACTATATGCATGATTCTGTCATTAAAAGTCTGCATGAAAGAGTTTTTTTTTCTTTGACCTGACTTTGAATACAATTGTAACTAATTTTTGATTAAGAGATCTTCTCAACAAGTACTTATTCTAAAATTTAAACTTTGATCTATCTTTTAAAATACGACTCACTTATTACCACACCTAATCTTTATTGGTTGCATCCTAAAGTCTCATTTGTCACTTACTTGACGGTACATTTAGTTATCAGTCGTCACATGTCAGGAGGGCCTTCATTATTTTGCACTTACTTGATTCACTTATTTTGCACTTTGGTTTTATCTTTGTTTTAGTTTGTGACTTGTACAAGAGCTTATTCCCTTAAAAATTAAGAACTCATTTAGTACCCTTGTAATTCTCAAAAAAATAAAAAGAAGAGACAATGATGACAATCATATGCTGCCGATTCAATGTTATTTTTAATCAAGGGCATGCTTGGTTCGGCACCCTGCGTTGAAAAATGGCATGAAACTACAACTACTTTATACAACATGCGGGCCATTGATTGATTATGCATGTGTCTTCTTTTTAAGGGCTCCATAATTAGAAGCCAAGTAAAGAAAAGAAAGCAATGTTTTAATTTATCACCATATATCATATTGACGCATGGTCATGCCCATGCACATGGATTTGTGGTCCAGATTGGCAAAAGGTTAGAACCCTTTAGGCCTCATGATGCATCGTGGTTTTTGTAGGCACACCAATGATGCTTATCTTACTACTAGTTGCTTCAAAGAGAATCAACATAAAGAGAAGCAACCGCACAAGACGTTGAAACTAACGGATCACAGACTTTATTAGTTGCGCTTTAGGAAAAATTTCAATTGTTAAATCAGTTCTTGTGATTCTTTTCTTTCCACCAGAGTGGAGTTGCCCCTTGAAGTAAACCTTTTTGCCTCGAAGTTGTGACATTATAACTAGTTATTTCTGAAGGGCTAATCCCTTAGAAATGAAGTTGTATGGATATTAATTAATCTGTCCGGATCCTATGGATTTGCTTAGATGACTAACTTTTGCTAGGGAATTTGGCAATTGAATCCAGATCTGTGCTTGATTCAGAAGTAAAAAGACAGTACTTTACCATCATTCTGTTATCATGTGGCTGCCAATATCATTGATGAACGTATATATGATGAAATATGGACAATACATACAAGTTTTAATGGAATTGAGATTCATGGGGCACACGGGGTACCTCATTGTCGTTGATCAATTCTTGAAGGATGGGATCAATGATCGAATAGATTATGCATGTTTGTGTATAACATTTTTTAAGAAAAAAATTATTTCTTTTTAAAATTTTATTAATAAGATTTTAATTATAAACTATTTCTAAACATAAATAAATATGCCGGACCTTGATAGTCCAAGAAGTGATTTATACTAAAAGAGTAGAATTTTAAGAGTTGCTGGGAGAATTTCAACAGCAATTGATCACCATGATGCCATTGACTCTGACCCACTTGGGCTAGGCCTAGCACTTTACAGTGATTGAGAGACTCAACAAGCTCCAAAAAGAGCTGGGCCCAAAACTCACCAATCTCCGTGTTACTCAAAAGTCAGGCAGACCTGGCAGTAAGGAGGACGCTCTCGTGATGCAGTGATAAAGAGGATATTCGCAATTTGAATTGATTTGAAATTGAGGAGAAAAATTATTTGAATTAAACTAATGTTTTATATTAAAAATTGATTAGTTTAATTTTGTTTAGATGATCGAATTATTTGTTTTTATCCAATCACTTTTAATTTTGATTAGATGATCGAATTTTTTATTTTTATCCAATCACTTTTTAGAAAATACTTAAAAAAAATTTAAATCCAACTTCATTTTTTTTCTTCACAGCCCATTTAATAATAAATTAGTTTAAAAATTCAAATAGAAATAATAAATTTAATCAATTTTATTCATTTTTAATTATACAATTTGGTTTCTTTATTTAGATTGATTTAATTCGATTATAATTATGTACTTTTTGAAAGTGAGAAATGCTTATCAAGGGGCATTCATGTAATTGTGGATTCACTAGGGAGTTAGTAATGGAAGCCATAGGTCAAGGTGATGATGAGTTGAAAAATACATCTTGAACAAGTGCACCAATTCGTGGGATTACAAAAGACATAGCAAATTTGATTGAGTAAAGAATAAATTTATAATATTTCTACAGTACTTTACAGATGATCGAAAGGATAGATTGAAAGAAAGAAAGAGTTTTGGAATTTGTGAGACAAATAATAGAGAGAAGACCTGATGCAAATGAAGTTACGGCATTAAAAGATCTGATCTAAGTTTCAGTTGGTTCAGGTACGAGAGCTCGAGCAAAGAATTTTAAGAAAGCACTCAACGGGCTGATTCAAGAAATCTGGTCTCAATCAAATTTATGGCCCATTGAGTATAGCTCATGTTTTCAATAAAGAAGCATCAATGTGATTCTAACCCAACCTAATTGCAGCAGCAAATTTACATGATTTGGGGACTAATTGTAGCAGCAAATTTGTATGTTTAGGGGCTGATTGATTTAATCAGATACTTTTTTTTTTATTTGTTAGGGCTGATTGATTTAATAAGATATTTTTCTTTTATTTGTTTGATCTGATTGATTCAATCAGATATTTTTCTTTATTTGTTAGGACTGATTAATTCAATAAGATATTTTCCTTTATTTGTGAGGGCTAATTGATTCAATCAGATACTTTCTTTTATATGTTAGGGCTGATTGATTTAATCAGATACTTTCCTTTATTTGTTAGGACTGATTGATTTAATCAGATACTTTCCTTATTGTAATCAGCTTATTTAAAGGCGTACATGAATGAAAGAAACAACACAGTTTTATTCACAAAAATTGAGAGTTTCTCTTTGGTTCTTTAAAGAACTATTAGAACTTATTAGAATCATTCCGTGACGTTCACAATTCGACTTATCAAACGAAATTTTCATCACCGTTTGTGGCGTCTTCGACATACCAAGATTCCGTGGTACCTTAGTTGTTGACGGGTCTCGTTATTTTTGGCGAGGTTTGCATCATTTGGTAATCAGAGCTTTGGTTCTAAATCATGTTTGCCTATCTTTTTTTTTTCGTCTTTCCATTGATTTCCGCCTAGGGTTTAAAAAAAAAGAGGGATCCAAAAAAAAAGAGAGGGATCCAAAAGAAAAAAGAAAAAAAAATTCGTCCAAAAAAAAAAAGAAAAAAATTTTTTTCCAAAAAAAAAAATTCATCCAAAAAAAAAATTCGTCAAAAAAAAAATTCATTTGTCCGAAAACTTCATCAGTTGTTGTTTCTTCGTATTTATGGTGTCCTTGGTGTTTTTACTTTTGAATTGCTACAAGTAATTCGATATTGTCTGATTAGTTTAAAAAGAATTGAAAGAGAAATATCAAGTGGAAAAAGACAGGAGTGGTGAGCATATTAAAGGGTAAAAGCCGAATTGTTTTGAGTGAAACACGAGTGAAATCGAGTGAATCATTCTTTGAGTGAAACACGTAAGGAAGTGTTGTGAGGTCCATTGCATTTTATTCTTAACCTTATTTTGCATATCAACAATGTCTCATAACAGTGGTGATGGTACTTCAAGGAGTGGCTGATCCGAAGTTGTTCATAGAGTCTATGGTGGAAGAGGTGAGAAGAATGATGAGGAGTTAATTGGAGCATATGCATGAACGATTGGATAGGATAGAGAATGAACGTATGGCGCAGCTGCAAAACATTCATAATGTGCTTAGGAGGGAAAGAGTTCAACCGAGGAAAGTAAGGGATGAGGACGACGAGTATTATGGGGCTGGTTTTGATGCAGAAGAATATCAAAATTCAGTGAGTAGTCCTAGGAGATATGGGCGGTTTAGGGAAGTTAGGAACCAGAAAGATAACAATCTGGGGTAGTATTAAGATGACAATTCCTTCATTTCAAGGAAAGAATGACCTAGAGGCCTATTTTGAATGGGAGAAAAAGGTGGAGTTGGTGTTCGATTGCCACAACTACTCCGAAATAAAGAAGGTAAAACTTGTTGCTATTGAGTTTTATGATTATGCTATTATTTGGTGGGATCAGTTAGGGTTGAACAGGTGGCGGAATAGAGAGCGTCCGGTTGAGACGTGGGAAGAGATGAAAACAGTGATGAGAAGACGGTTTGTACCCAGCCATTACTACCGGGAGTTGTATCAAAAACTGCAAAGCCTTAGACAAGGTAATCGGAGTGTGGGAGGATTATTATCAGGGGATGGAGATTGCTATGATTTGGGCTAATGTAGAAGAAGACCGAGAGAACTACTTTGGCAAGGTTTTTGCATGGCTTAAATCAAGAAATTCATGATAAGGTGGAGATGCAGAATTACGTGGAGTTGGAAGACATGGTGCACATGGCCATCAAAGTAGAGCAACAGCTCAAGAGGAGGGATGGTACATGTGCAGTATATAGTTCGGTTTCTTCTCCATAAAAACCGAGTTATGTAAAGAAAGAAGAAAGGCCAGCTATAAACCCCAAAACTGAGCCAAAACAAGAAATAACTAGTCATGGTTCTCAAGGTAAATTTGACCCTTACACATCTCGAAATCGTGACATTAAGTGTTTCAAATGTCAAGGCAAGGGTCACATAGCAAGCCAATGCCCGAACAAAAGAGTCATGGTGATACGGGATAATGGTGAGATTGAAAATGATGATGAATCAGAGCCCGACTCTATGCCACCATTGGAGGATGCGAATGAGGAAGAATATGTAGCCGAAGGAGAATTGTCGGTTGCAAGAAGAGCTTTAAGCGTGCAGGTAAAAGAAGATGAAGAGGTGCAGCGAGAAAACATCTTTCATACTAGATGCCACGTGCAAAACAAGGTATGTAGTCTGATTATTGATGGAGGTAGTTGTACTAATGTTGCTAGCACTACTTTGGTGGAAAAATTGGGGCTGTCAACAATTAAAACATCCCCCGACCTTATAAATTGCAATAGATCAATGATAATGGAGAGTTAAGGATGACTAAATAGGTGTTAGTGTCATTCCACAATGAAAAATATGAAGATGAAGTTTTGTGCGATATAGCTCCGATGCAAGCTGGACACTTATTTATTAGGCCGACCTTGGCAATTTGATTAGCAAGTTAAGCATGACGACTTTACCAACAAATACTCTTTTGTGCTCAATCAGAGAACCATCACTCTTTGTTCCGATGACACCGAAGCAAGTTTATGAAGATCAAGTGAGATTACAGAGAGAGGGTGATCAAAAGAAAGAGAGTGAACAAAAGAAAAAGAGTGAAAATCAAAGAGAGGCCGAGAAAAATGAGAGAGTAAAAAAAAATTAAAAATTCGGCCATTGAGAGAAAATCAGAGAAAGAACAAAAGAATTTCTATGCAAAAGCGAGTGAAATTAAGTAAGCAATGTTTACAAATCAGCCAGTGATTGTACTTTTGTATAAAGAGACATTTTTGAACACTAATGAAATTGACCCTGCTTTGCCTAGTTCTATTGTTGTTTCTCTTTTGCAGGAGTTTGATGCTGTAATTTCTAAGGAGATTCCACATGGTTTACCACCTATTCAAGGGATTGAATACCAAATCGATTTTGTGCTCGGTGCTTCCATTCCAAACCGACCAGCCTACCGAACTAATCCCGAGAAGGCAAAGGAATTACAAAGGCAGGTTAGTGAATTGAAGGAAAAGGGTACGTGAGGGAAAGCATAAGCCCGTGCGCTGTTCCGGTGATTTTAGTTCCTAAGAAGGATGTGACGTGGAGAATGTGTGTTGATTGTCGAGCCATCAATAATATAACGGTAAAGTATCGACATCCTATTCCTCGCTTAGATGATATGCTAGATGAACTACATGGTGCTTATATATTTTTCAAGATTGATCTGAAAAGTGGTTATCATCAAATAAGAATTAAAGAATGAGATGAATGGAAAACTGTTTTCAAAACAAAACATGGTTTATATGAGTGGTTAGTGATGCCATTTGGATTAACTAATGCACTGAGTGCTTTTATGCGATTAATGAACCATGTCTTGCGTGCTTTCATAGGCAGATTTGTTGTTGTCTATTTTGATGATATACTCATTTATAGCAAAAACTTAGATGACCATGTTAAGCACTTAAGATCTTTTTTAGAAGTGTTAAGAAAGGAAAATTTGTTTTCTAACCTTAAGAAGTGCACCTTTTGTACCGATAAGCTTGTGTTTGTTAGTTTTGTTATGAGTGCACAAGGAATACAGGTGGATGAAGAAAAGATTTACGCCATTCAAGAGTGGCCAACGCCCACTTCCGTAAGTCAGGTAAGAAGTTTTCATGGCTTGGTGAGCTTTTACTGACGCTTTATTTGGGACTTCAGTAGCATTGCAGCACCCTTAACCGAAGTCATCAAGAAGAATGTTCCATTCAAATAGGGAGGGGAACAAGAGTAGGCATTCAAACTTATCAAGGAAAAATTAATTAATGCGCCTTTACTTGTTTTACCTAACTTTGCTAAAACATTTGAAATTGAGTGTGATGCTTCAGGTATTGGCATTGGAGGCGTTTTGATGCAAGAGGGAAGGCCGGTTGCGTACTTTAGCGAGAAATTGAGTGGGGCAACCCTAAACTATCCTACTTATGACAAAGAATTATACGCATTGGTTCGAACTCTAGAGACTTGGCAGCACTACCTTTGGCCTAAGGAGTTTGTGATTCACACTGATCATAAGTTCTTGAAGCATCTGAAGAGTCAACACAAGTTGAGTGTGAGACATGCCCGATGGGTAGAGTTCATTGAGACGTTCGCATTTGTCATCCGATATAAACAAGGTAAGGAGAATATGGTAGCTGATGCACTTTCTTGAAGTCACGTGTTAATCTCTTGACGCAAAATTACTTGGTTTTGAACACATTAAAGAATTGTACCCTTTTGACCAAGATTTTTGTGAGGAATATAGGAATTGTGAGGAAAAGGGCGTGGGAAAGTTCTTTAGGCATGAAGATTTCTTGTTTAGAGAAAATAAGTTATGTGTGCCTAATTGTTCATTAGGAGACTTATTGGTAAGGGAATCCCATAGTGGAGGGTTAATGGGACATTTTGGAGTTGCCAAGACTTTAACTGTTTTGCAGGAACACTTCTATTTGCCACACATGAAACGAGATGTCGAGAGAATTTGTGGTAGATGTGTCATGTGTAGGCAAGCTAAGTCCAGAATGCAGCCCAACGGTTTGTATACTCCTTTGCCAATTCCTAGTGAACCTTGGATTGATATTTCGATGGATTTTATGTTAGGTTTGCCTAGGTCTAAACAAGAAAGAGATTCAATATTTATGGTTGTGGATAGATTCTCTAAGATGACACATTTTTATTCCTTATCACAAAATGGATGATGCTTCACATGTTGATGATTTGTTCTTTAGGGAGGTTGTGAGATTACATGGTATGCCTAGGATAATTGTTTCGAATAGAGATGCTAAGTTCTTGAGTTACTTTTGGAAGACTTTATGGTGCAAGTTAGTAACTAAGCTCTTGTTTTCTACTACGTGTGTCACCCACAAACTGATGGTCAAACCGAAGTAGTAAATAGGACTTTGTCAACTTTGTTGAGGGCTATCATTAGGAAAAATATCAAAACATGGGAAGAGTGTTTACCACATGTCGAGTTTGCTTACAATTGTACTGTTCACTTTGCTACTAAATTTTCACCTTTTGAAATTGTATATGGATTTAATCCTTTGACTTCATTGGATTTATCTCCTTTACCTTTGTCTGAGCATGTGAATTTAGATGGCGAAAAGAAAACTAACTTTGTTAGACAGATCCATGAGAAAGCAAGACTCAATGTCGAGTGGAGAACAGAGCAATATGCAAAACAAGCTAACAAGGAGCGCCATAAGCTGATTTTCGAACTTGGAGATTGGGTTTGGCTGCACATGTGAAAAAAAGAGTTCCTGTTCAACTGCGTTCCAAACTACTTCCGAGAGGAGATGGTCCTTTTCAAGTCCTCGAGTGTATCAAAGACAATGCCTACAAGCTGGATTTACCCGGTGAGTACAATGTTAGTGCTACTTTTAATGTTACTGACTTGACTCCTTTTGATGTAGGTGATGATTTGAGAACAAATCTTTTTCAAGAGGAGGGGAATGATGCAAATGAAGTTACGACATTAAAGGATCCGGTCCAAGTTTCAGTTGGTCCAGGTATGAGAACTCGGGCAAAGAAATTCAAGGAAGCACTCAACGGGCTGATTCAAGAAATCTGGTCTCAATCAAATTTACGGCCCATTGAGCATAGCCCATGTTTTCAACAAAGAAGCATCAATGTGATTCAAACCCAACCTAATTGCAGCAGCAAATTTGCATGATTTGGGGACTAATTGTAGCAGCAAATTTGCATGTTTGGGGGCTGATTGATTTAATCAGATACTTTCCTTTATTTGTTAAGGCTGATTGATTCAATCAGATATTTTTCTTTTATTTGTTAGGGCTGATTAATTCAATCAGATATTTTTCTTTATTTGTGAGGGCTAATTGATTCAATTAGATACTTTCCTTTATATGTTAGGGCTGATTGATTTAATCAGATACTTTCCTTTATTTGTTAGGACTGATTGATTTAATCAGATACTTTCCTTATTGTAATCAGTCTATTTAAAGGCGTACATGAATGAAAGAAACAACACAGTTTTATTCACAAAAATTGAGAGTTTCTCTTTGGTTCTTTGAAGAACTATTCGAACTTATCGGAATCATTCCTGTGGCGTTCACAATTCGACTTATCAAAATGGAATTTCCACCACCGTTTGTGCCATCTTCGACATACCAAAGTTCTGACCTCTGCATAGGTAACGGGTTGAGGTTTTCCATCCAAAAATCTGATTGTAGACGGTCGTGGTACCTTAATTGTTGACGGGTCTCGTTATTCTTGGCGAGGTTCACATCAAGACCTAAATGAGATTTGTTAGCCTAGAGAGAAATTGTGATTTGAAAAGAGTAAGCTTAGAGTAAGCTAGGGTATGAAATTACTTAATTAGTATATAAACTGTATCCTAAAAATTGAAGCGGACTATGTGAGACTTTACTAGCACATAAGAAAGGTAAGATAATTGTGGTATTTTGGAATAATGTTCTAAAACATCAGTGCTTTTCTAGTAATAATAGATTGAGGGATGGAGGTTGATCTAACATTCTAATCTAAGAAGTTGAATCAATGATTAAAAACTATATTCTGTGTCCTAACTATTTGAGTGTGAATGTTAACAAGGAAGAAAATTCTCCGATGAAGGGACTGACCCAAAGTACATTACAAACCCAACAACAACATTGAGGTACATCTAATATAACAGGATATAAAGGGTACCTTAGTTGCCTTCATTCTTATCTCAAATGTGAAGGACACCTCCACACGTGGCTCACTCTCATTTGTTCTTACTTGCAGGTCAAATATAAATATTGTCAATGAAGAATTTTGTAGCACACGATCTAACGAAGCTTGCAATGCAAACGGATAATTTTTTTTTTGAGGATCTCCGCAGTCCCTTTCCAGTGTTAGCCTTTTTTTTTCTTAGTTACTTTTTTTCTTCGCTACTTTCATTTGATGGGGGTTCTGTACCGAGGTAGTATTTCTATTCATGTTTTCTAAAATCATGAATATTAATTGTACGACGGACTCTTTTTTTTTTTAGTCTTGGGGAGGTCCCACAACTGGGTGGGACTTAAGGGTGAGCCCTTGGGGAAGGAACATTGCCAAAGAATATCCCATCACTAGGGTACCACTTCTTTATTACTAATGCATAATTCTCTTTCAAAGAAAAAAAGTTTAGGGCTTTTGAATGTATTTAATGCAATTTGCTTATATCTTTCATTTGGGCCACTTATAAAAGAAGCTCACTGTTGACGTGATAAGAGAAGTAGGACTTAGACGAAAATAAAAAAAGAATTTTATCATATTGGAACTTTTCAGGAATTTCCTTCAACAGTCTGAGCTTATGGACATGGAACTCAAGGGTTGAAAGTTTACCTGGATGAGCAATCCTCGAAATGGAGTTATAACTAGAGAAAGGATTGATAAAGGCCTAGTTAATTGGCAATGGAGACAGCTCTTTCTGAATGCAGAAGTTACTACCTATCCTTCAGTCAATTCAGACCATTGCCATCTGTTGCTTGATCTCAAGCCACAAGGGAGAGTCCAAAAAGAACTCAAGTTTGAGGCCTATTGGATTGATCATGAGGAGTGTAGAGAAACTGTGATTGATAGTTGGCTCAAAGAGGTGGAGGATGATCAGGGGTGGAATACTATTCAATCCAGACTAAAAAATTGCAAAGTTGATCTGATGAAGTGGAGTCTTAAAACTTTCAAGAATGCAGAGAAGGAGATTAATAAGTTGAAAGTCAAGGTAGCTGAGGCTATAAACAGACCTTCAAATTGTATCAGTTATGATGAAGTCAGGGAATTTAAACAAAATCTCAAAGAGTTGATGAATCAAGAGGAGAAATACTAGCATCAGAGATCTAGGCTTAAATGGCTAAGAGAAGGAGATAGGAATACCAAATTTTTTCATGCATCCACAATTCAAAGAAGGGATCTTAACAAGATTGTACGGCTTAAATCTCCAAATGGTGAATGGATAGAAGGTAAGGATGAGGTTTTCAAGATGTGCACAAACTATTTTCAAGCTATCTATACATCGGACGGGCCTAGAAATATTAATTCAGCATTGCAATTTATACCAACTCTTGTTAATGAACAATTGAATCGGAAATTGCGAGCCCAGATTACAGAGACAGAGATCAAGCAAGTAGTTTTCAGTCTTGGGGCTCATAAAGCCCCTGGTCCAAATGGTCTAAATGGTTTATTTTATCAACAACACTGGGATATTATCAGTAGTGATGTCATCAAGGCAGTATCAAAGTTCTTTGAAGATGGACAACTACCACAGACAATCAATGAAACCCAGATTGTTTTGATCCCAAAAATTCCTCAACCTGAAGGAGTACACTACTTTAGACCTATCAGTTGTTGTAACTTAATATACAAGATGATATCCAAAGTGCTAGTCAACAGATTAAAGTCCAGTATGGGTAGGCTCATATCTCACAACCAAAGTGCATTTATTAGTGGCAGAATGATTCGGGACAACATTCTCATTGCCTAGGGATTTTTTCATTTCCTCAAAAGCAAGTCCAGGAGGAAGACAAGATGCATGGCAATCAAATTATACATGAACAAAGTCTATGATAGGCTAGCGTGGGACTTCGTTGAACAGGTGCTGTATCGGTTTGGATTTGACCCTCATTGGATTAGAATGGTGATGCAATGTATCTCTACAGTACCTTACAGGATAAAAATCAATGGAGTATTGGGGTCGATAATCAAGCGACAAAGAGGCCTTCTTCAAAGAGACCCGCTTTCACCCTATATATTCATATTGGCAGCTGAATCATTATCCTACTTAATTTCAAATGCCATATATGACAGATCTCTTACTGGTGTTAAACTAACAAGGGCTTGCCCCACCCTTTCACACTTGTTTTTTTGCAGATGATGCCCTGTTTTTTGCTAAAGCCTCAACAGCAGAAGCTTATAGATTGATGGAGATTCTTAATAGTTATTCTATAGCTTCAGGCCAAAGAATTAATGTAGAAAAATCTGGAATCACCTTCAGCAAAAATTGTGATCCATGTCTCAAATCTCAGATAGTTACTATGCTTCGAATGCAATCACGGGGCTCTCCTGGAAAATATCTTGGCATTCCAGCAATGTGGGGTAGGTCTAAACGATCAACACTACAATGGATCAAAGAGAAGATTCTTAATAAGATTGAAGGGTGGAAAGCGAAACTCCTTAATCAAGCAGGCAAAGAAATATTGATAAAGGTTGTCTTGCAAGCAATCCCAGCGTATACAATGTCAATTTTCAGGTTTCCCATTTCATTTTATAAATCCATCTGCAGTAAGATTGCTAGGTTTTGGTGGTGCAATTCAAGAAAGGAGAGGGGCATACATTGGTTAGCTTGGTGGAAACTAACGAAGAGTAAGGTTGAAGGGGGATTGGGTTTCAAAGACTTCTAGTTCATGAACACAACACTACTAGCTAAGTAAGCATGGCGTATAATCAAGAATCCTAATGCACAGTGGGTTCAAATTTTGAAGAGTCTTTATTTTCCAAATTGTGAGTTTCTAGAAGCAAAAAGAAAAAGGGGTTCATCATGGTGCTGGAATAGTATACTGCAAGGCAAGGACTTTCTTAGACGTAATGGAGGATGGAGTATTGGGAATGGTAACACAATTAGCCTTTGGAGCAGCCTCAAGCTGAACTCCTTGTTTGATGGTAATCCTAGAAGGTGGAACTTGCAACAAATGAAAGAATGTTTATCTCCCAATCAGGCTATGCAAGCAGTTAAGTTACCTCTACGTTTATTTGAAGGGAATGATATTTTGGTCTGGCCACATGTTCCAAATGGTGAGTACTCAGTTAGATCAGGTTACAGAATGGCAAAGAAAGAAGAGCATACTCCTCAGCAGCAACCATGTTCATCATCTTTTATCTTTCAGGATAAATTATGGGGGTTACTCTGGAACTTGCAAATTCCCTCAAAGATTAAAATTTTTGTGTGGAAAAGCTTATTCAATGCGTTACCAGTGATGGATAATATGTATAAAAAGAAGTTAGTTCAGTTTCCCTGTTGCCCGTTATGTAAGGAGGCTCCAGAATCCATTGAACACTCTTTACTTATTTGTCAATGGACCACTCTAGTCTGGTTTGGTTCCGCACTTCAATGTAATCCAACTGAAGGTAGAGTGACAAGCTTAGATGAGTGGATTTGGAGGAAATTAGAGCTATATCAAGATAATGGAGTTAAAGCTGTAGATGGTCTCACTCTTATCTGTCATCTTTTGTGGACTATATGGAAAGGTAGAAATAAATGTGTCTTTGATGGTTCAAGGCCAAATCCTATGCTTGCACTTATCAGTTCCCAAGATCTAATGAATGAAATGCATATGGTGAGAAGAGTAGCAGACCCAGAATCCACTGATCCAAATATTAGATTGTCTTCCATTAATCAAGGCTGGCGTCCTCCTCCTTCTGGTGTAATCAAATTAAATGTGGATGCATCTTTTAAAATCAATTCTGCAGCAGGATCAGCTGCAGTAGTTGCCAGGGATTATAAGGGGAATTTGCTTACAGGTTCAGCAAGGAAAATTATTGCATCTTCCAACTTACAAGCAGAAGCTATGGCAGTCCGGGATGGCATAATTCTAGCATCCAATATGGAGTTTCCAAAGGTATTGATAGAATCTGACTGCAAATATTTAGTTGAAGCTTGTAGAGGAAATTTGGAGAAGTGGGGGATTAAGGCTATTTTAGATGACATTTCTCTTCTCAAATTAAAAATTTCAGAGCTGTGGTTTGGACAGCTAGACAAGGTAACAAAATAGCAGATGAAGTAGCTAAGCTATCTGTTGCAGATTCCCTTCCAAGGTATTGGATCACAAACCCTCCGGTTTCAAGTCAGCGTTTTCTTCAGCAGGATTGTCCTATGTAATGTTGCTTTTCTAGTCTTTGTGGAGCCAGACTTCAACTAGAGCGTGCCTGGTAGAATTGTTAATTAATTGTGTACTGTTGTATCTAGTTTGTCTGGCTTTCTGGCTTTGTGCCTTTGTTCTTCAGCAATGTAGATCGAAAAAAAAAAGACGAAAATAAAAAAAGAATTAGGACATAGAAAGCAGTTAATATATATGTGGAAATTAGTCAATAACAATATAAGTGCAAAAAAATTGGTGTTAATGTATGTATGTATAATACTCACTAATATTTTTAATGTATGTGTTAATACAAAATTTAATGTTAATGTATGTATGTGTTTTTTTTTTTTTTTACAGGTTTTGGTTTCTTTCTCTTATGGGAAGAGGAATGAAAAAAGAGGGGGTAAAAAAAAAAGAGGAATGGATGAGGATTTATCCATGCTCTTCTCCTCTAGAGTCTAGAGTTTATTTACCCGTTTTGGTTTCTTTCTCTTATGAGAGGAAGAAAAAATAAAGG
Source organism: Castanospermum australe (assembly GCA_019955255.1). Taxonomy (NCBI): domain Eukaryota; kingdom Viridiplantae; phylum Streptophyta; class Magnoliopsida; order Fabales; family Fabaceae; genus Castanospermum; species Castanospermum australe. The sequence continues at coordinate 796,635 of NSJW01000183.1, forward strand.
AAAAAACAAGAAAAATTATTTTAAAAGGTTCTTATTTTAGTGGAAGAAAAAGGGAATGGACGAGAATTTATCCCTTTTTCTCTCCTCTGTATTCTTTTTTACATGTCTTGGGTTCTTTATCTTATGGGAAGAGGAATGGAAAAAAAAAACCTTTTAAAAAGTTCTTATTTTAGTGGAAGAAAAGGGGAATGGACGGACATTTATTTCCTCTCTTCTCTAGATAAATGTGAAATTTTTTTATTTTTTCATTCTCATAGTTTTTTGAAATAAAGTTTTGTTTTTGCTCTATTAAAAATTTAGGATGAAGGAGGTTTTCTCATTTAAAAGTTTATGCTGTGCATTTGTTTCACCAATGCAATCATTGAATGGTAATCTTTTAAACCATTGGATAGAACCTATTTGGTCAAAAAAATAAAATTGCTTTCGTTATAGTCAAATTCACTCCAAAAATTTAGAAATTGAAATTAAATTGTAACCATTCAATCAACCTTTTTATTAAAGCATCCAAACAATAGAAAATTTTTTAATAGTCCTTTAACTACTTGATATTTCTTTCCATTCATTTTTTTTTTCAAAGCTATCTCTAATTACATAGACATTTCAAAAAAATTCTTAAACCTCTTATTTTTATTAATAATGTCTACTATATACCTTACAAAAAATACAGCCTTTAGCGACAGTTTTTTTGCGGCAATTAGTGAAAATCGCTACCATCTACTTTGATTTAATAACAGTTATATCTGTCATCATGTTAAAACATTTAATGATAGTTATACCGTTAGTTGTTATGAACCATCACTAAATACTTTTTGTCACTTCACCACTAAATCCCTCAATTGGATTAAAACTGTCACTAAATGATATAAAAAAATCACCACTAAACAGCACATTTGTTGTAGTGGTACTAATAGAAGAATCCAGGCAAATTTTCTCTATTTTTTTATCACAAAATTCTTCAAGAAGGTTCATGAATAAAAGTTATAATATTACAATTAATAATAAAATAAAATAAATTCCTAGAAATAATCACGCCCAATTTTCTTTCATACTCCCTCATATCCCCCTAATGTTATCTTTGCCAAATTGCTTCCCCTTTCTATAAGACAGACATACAGTGTAATATTCGTACTCCACTTACTTAATATGAGATTATTCAATTCTAGATCTTTCTAAGTCTAGACAAAATTTACACATCCCGAGTCCAAAATTTCAATTTTACCTATTCAGTCAATCTCCAAGGTCACCGTGTGTTGATTTTCTTTATTTCTTTGTTTCTGCTACGTAGTGGCATGTTCAAATTTTTGAACTTATTATCATGGATTCAGAAAGATTACAAACTAGCTAACGAACAAGTTCATGGCAGCTCATATGTAAAATTTGTACATATGCGGCGTGTACGTCAATTACAATCTGTACCTTTTTCTTGAGACGTCTATTTTGGCTTCAAAAATATCTCCTAAAAATTAAAATATCTAAGAGCCATGCAACGGGTCCCTTGACTCTTAGTGCCATCTGAGAGACACAACCCTCCCAAACATTCACGCTATGACAATGATAGTGAAATCAATGGCAACCCCCTTCTTGGCACTTTGTATGTAATGAACGGCTACTGCTGATTTGCCAATGGCAAACTTATCTTTAGCTGCAGCTTGAGCATCCAACAGATATGGAATGAACGGCTACTGCTGATTTGCCAATGACCAACTTATCTTTAGCTGCATCTTGAGCATCCAACAGATAAGGAATGAACGGCTACTGCTGATTTGCCAATGATAAACTTATCTTTAGCTGCAGCTTGAGCATAACAGAGAATTTGTACGTAACAATTGTTAAAAGGTATAAAATTATTCATATACTTTTACTTAACAATTTAAGATTCTTGTTGTCTTTTATTCTTCATAAATAAATAAGTTAAATTTTAATATAAAATAAGATAAACTCCTCAGGCGTATTAAAAATATAAAATATTTATATACATTTATAACTTAAAATTTTTAAAATAATTAATTTACGACGACGACTTTGTTGGGAGGGACAGATAGTAAGTGCCAGTCGCTGCAAGATTGCTGAGATAGCATATCCTCATGTCAAGAGACACAAGTTGAGAAGACTTCTAGTTTTTACTTTTTACCTTCTTTCTAGTTTTTACCTTCTTCAGTGAAAATCTGGTTCCCTAGAAGATGGGGAATTTGAGATAAGCACAAATATATGCCCATGCTTTGTATCTATAGTAAGCAAGACTTGCAGAGTGGTCCTTTTAGCTGTCAAAACGTCTTCTTTTGTGCCCGTGATTTCTTGCTCATGCCATGTGCTTGTGGACCACGCTCATCGCTTTCTTACCTTTTTTTTTTTTCCTGAAATTCCATACGGAATTTTATTGGAATGTACACAACCTCTTACATTATTCTGTAAATGCCCAAAGCATGTAGCAGTAACACTACGAAAAACCTGTGCTTCCATTTGATTGACTGGTTGACGTTTTAAGAAATGATTATCGAATAGTAACTAACCTCTTTTTTAATGTTTGAATTATGATTCTCGGGGTTGTCCACAAAAGATATTGAACTATGAAGATTTGGAAAATACCAATGTAATTTATTCTAATATCAACAGAGGCTGTTTAAATTCGTAGGTGTGTATATATACAATATACTCATTTGTCACTCCTTGTAGACAAAAGTTGAGATGAGGAAACATAATACTGCGCTCAATGACAATTAATAAATGATAATGAATGGCATGAGCACATTATTTTTTATGACTGTATATACCCACAAATGTTATAAAAGCAATCTTTTAATCCCAAGTATTTTAACTTTGTGTTCCTCATCGCTAAGTAAGTAATGCATAGATATTATTAAACACAATGTGGAAGGTTGTTGACTCAAGACTGATCGAAGATGGATTGAAAAGAAATGTATTAACTGGAAATATTTGAATTGAGGTGAATTAATTCCAACAATCACGCGTGAAATTCCAAGTACCAGGACACTTGAAGAAATAAAATCTTTTTAAGAGTATAAGAAGAAGACACGCACAACTAAGATTCCTGTTCCTCTAACTTCAAACGATAAGAAGCTTCTTCTTGTTATCCGGGAAAAAAGTTGGCATTCACGTGCAACGATTCTAGCCCAAAATCTGTCGTTTCCACGTATAGGTATTTCTATGTTTAACCATACTGAGCCAACTCAATGGCAATGGTAAAAATACGTCCACCCTCCCATCTTATATATATAATTAATGGAGAACCAAACTCCATACTGCTTCAATGGTAAATTGAACAGACACCTATCAACATTCTGCAACAAGTGAAGATGATTCTCATTATCTTCTTCATCTTTTCTTTCCTCTCCTTCTCCCATGCTTCTGTCCTAGATTTCTGTGTTGCAGACTACACAGCCCCTAATGGCCCTGCAGGATATTCTTGCAAGAAGCCTGCAAAGGTCAGTGTGGAATGATTTTGTTTACTCTGGACTTGGCATTGCTGGTAACACCTCAAACATCATCAAAGCTGCCGTGTCCCCTGCATTTGATGGTCAGTTTCCTGGTATCAACGGGCTTGGCATTTCCTTAGCCCGTTTAGACCTAGCAGTGGATGGAGTTGTACCCCTTCATACACATCCTGGAGCTTCAGAAGTGCTTCTTGTTGTGAGAGGGACAATCTGTGCTGGATTCGTTGCATCTGACAACACTGTCTACCTCAAAACTCTCGAAAAGGGGGACATCATGGTATTCCCGCAGGGCTTGCTGCACTTCCAGGTCAATGGAGGTGCTTCTCCAGCCCTGGCATTTGCAAGCTTCAGCAGTGCAAATCCTGGTCTCCAAATCCTGGACTTCGCTTTGTTCAAAAGTGATTTTCCCACTCCATTGATAACGCAAACCACTTTCCTCGATGCTGATCAGGTGAAGAAGCTTAAGGGTGTTCTTGGAGGCACCGGTTAAACTAGGGAAATTATCGGCGAAAGAGACAGGACTCAGGAAAATCGTGTCTCTTTTCGTTAAAATTTGTTTCTCACTTGGTTGGCATTTTGGATTTAGCATGCATGTAAACGTCGAAGTCTTCTTCTTCTTCTTTTTCTGCATGTAGGTTAAATAAAAATTTAATAATCTGATCTCGTTTTTTGCTGTATTGTTTCTTCTTGTCGAGTTTCTGTCAAAAAAGCAGAAGACTTCTTACTTTCGAAATTTGTGCTACATCATGAATTGAATAAATATATGGTATTTTATTATATCTCTGATATTTGAAATGGAGCAGATGTTTCGCCTATATCTTAATAATATTTGAAATGAAACATCTGCTCTATTTTTAAATAATTCAATAAAATGCAGTCCTTATGAATGGAATGTCAATTTTATGGATCACTTGGTTGTTGCAAAATGAGTCAGTTTAGCAGCTAGAGAAAACTCAAATGGATTTTGTTATTCCTATGCTATATTTTACACTAAAGTGGATACACCTTTTTTATTGAGAAAAAAACAAAAGAAAAAGTAAATATTGAAAAATGTGTATAAATCTTGAAAAATGTGTTTCTTTCTTAATAAAAAAAGTGTAAAAATTTAGTGTAAAAAATATGTGTAAGAATAACAAAATTCAACTCAAATAATTGAGTGGATTGGAATTTAGGTATAGAAATAAATTTAAGTAATAATAACAACTCCTCACTGTAAAAAAAAGAGTCGCTTTAAAATTAAAAGAATAATATTACAATAACAAATAAATAATCACATCTCTTCCCGTCTTTTACAAAATTTTAGGTGCTTAAAGGCATCATCTACCTAGTAAGTAAGTCTATAGTTTCATTAGGATGAGTTTTATTAGTAAAATCAAAGAGTTTGAATCCTGTTTACTTCAGTACCTTGTAAAAAAACAAAACAAAACAAGGCATCAAGCTTAATGTATGAAAAAGCATGTTGGCTTTTTTAAAGTGAGTGATTTATTTTAGATGAAAAAGTTATTAATTATACTCATTGATAAAAAAAATAACAGTTGAGATCATGACAAAATACATATACATGTATAACAAACTATAATATCAATAAAATTCATTTCATTAATTTTCTTATCAATATTTATAATCTCTCACTTTTCCTTAAAAAGTAAGTCTCTCACTTTAAGAAAATCAAATTTACAGAGAATAGTAGGTTAGAGAAATTCTTAATTTGACATATATATATATATATATATATATATGATTTTTAAATAGAAATGTATTTATATCATTATTCACAAAAAAATCTTCAATTAATATGGTATATATTATTGTCTCAAAGGTTCTTCTCATAAACCAAACATTACTCATTCTTATTAGGAGATTACGTGCAACAGCTGCAGACACCAAACATACTATATTATTTAGTTGTGGAGAGAATGATGTTCCAAATATTTGTGGTTCTTATGATGGAATGTGCCCTACTAAGGGTGATGCATACCTTACATTGTCCTTCATTTTCCATGCCAAAAACAAATCTTAAAACAAATAATTAATTATGAAATTATTAACTTTTTTTTTTACTTGATATCAAATTATAAACTTGCGTCCCTAATATATTCTCAAGCCCTAGATTAGTTTATGTTTACGGATTGAGGGGCTTCGGTCAACACGAGACTAAAAGGATAGTGATTTTGTTCTTATCTCTAGTCTATATATTCTGCGAAAACGATGATTTTTTGGTCTGCTAAGAGAAAAATACAGGTAATGATAATTTCATTCTCGAACGCATAATGATGTTTTATTGAATTGATTTCAAAAAAAGTTGATATTGAAAGAATTAATATTAAAAGAATATGTTGAAAAATGATATTTTAAAAGTTATTTTAAAATAATTTTATTTAAATTGTAAAGTAGAAATATTTTTAAAATGTAATTTATAGTTATATTTTTTTTATCTCACAGGGAAAATTAATTCTATTAAATGAAGAAGCAAAAAAATCTTAATTTTCTGAAAACTAATTTTGATCCTCCAAGCTGATTTTTCCACCATAAGAAACAATAGTCAAACACAATCATATTTTATAAAAATTAATTCTAAATTTTCCAAAGTATTTTATCATACGCTGCAAGTAAATGAACCAAACAGCACTAAATTTTTTTGTAAAAAAACTTGGTTGATTAGTGTCAATTTCATTCTTGTGTCTACATAAAATGTTATATCAGCAAATTTTATTTATATTTTTAATAATATTAATGGTCGAGATAAATTTATAACTTTTAAAAAAATAAAGTAAGAATAAAATAAATTATAATTATAAGACGAATGTAAAACGTAATGTAAAATTAAGGGATAAAAAAAAGTAATTTTACCTATTATTTATGATTATTCTCATCCCAAATGCTTTATAGTTGGCATCGTGGTGTCAGTGATTGGATGACAGGAATCCTCGACATATTTCAGAATGATATTATGCAATCCAATCCAAAGTAATGCATTTTTTAATTTGAATTATTAAGAATTTAGAAAGTTGTCATATTCACTGAGAAAAATCGGTGTCAATATTATTTAATATGATTGGCAATTACTATCTAAATAGAATTTGCATCTTTCCCATTAGTTTAACATTGAATCTTTTTGTTTTTATATTTTTGGAGGAACATCTCAAACTTAGATTGATCATAGAATGAATTTGATTTTTGTTAGTAATCTTTTATAAAATTTATAAATATAAAATTTATAAATATTATTATGAGTATATATTCTAATTTTAAAATAGGATAACTTGTCATTTTTTAATATAATGTATATAAAAAATAATCTATTATAAAATTTTTTTCAAAATTATTTTTTGGCACTATTTATATATTAAACGTCTTAAAATTAAAAAAAAAGAGAAAAAGGAAAAAAAAAGATGAAAAGAATAGAATAATACAAAGAGAATGGAAGAAATAAGGAATATATGAGGCAGAACCAGATAAGCATTCAGCAGGTTGGCAAATGGAGTCTCTGCCTTTCTCTCTCTATGGCAGGCAGAGAGAGAGAGAGAGAGAGAGAGAGAGAGAGAGAGAGAGAGAGAGAGAGAGAGAGATGACAGACTGGCAATGGGGAGTGCAAGCGTTCTCTCTCTCTCTCATTATATATAAACTCATTTTGGGCATTCTTCAATTTTTGGCTTTTGTGATTTTCTTAGGACTAGGAGCCTTTGGATCTTCGAGAGAGAGACACTTGGGATTTGGGCGCCATGAGTCTCTTCGGTCTTGGAAGCAGGTATCCATTAAAATTTCTTTCCTTTTTTGCTTAGTATGCTTCATCTTTTCATTGTAGGTTCTGGGTTTTTGTTTTCAACGACGACAGATATCAATTTACCTTCTCTTTCTATGTTTCTCGTTTTACCCTTTTGAATATGAACTGGGATTTTGATTTTGATGCTGCCATTTATTTATTTACCCCCTTTATTTAATCTGGAGTGTTTTCTTCTCCCTGTGCAAATCTTGTATCTATGCTCTGTGAAATAGGATGGCTGATCATAGAATTATAACAGTCACAATGATTTCCCGGGTCGTTGATATGGCTGTGAAATCTGTCGCTTCTATTTGATGATTACTTTGTGTGAAAGCAATGTGAATTTGTCTCACTGTGAAACTGCCAATGGGAATTACGTAATCATGACAGAGAATTCAATTAGATATCTGAATTGTGTTAATGCTGTGGATGCAATTATGGGACTTTGAAAGATATTGTTGGTTGGGTGAGTGGGTAGTGTTATGATTTGTCAATTATGATTTTATGATTCTCAGCTGGTCATACTCGATGCTTTTGATGATTTTTAGCTGCTTCTTCACTGTATAGGTAGCTCAGAAATGTTAAATGATGAATAAATGTCATCCAACTTAAAATGCATGTAGATTAGACTTAGTTTTTGTGGTTTCAGTTCGTCCAGTTGTTAAACAGCTAACATGATACCAATGCAGAAGGTTGCAGATTCAGCCAAACTAATAGAAGTTCATCGTAGGTAAACAAAAATAACATGTCAACGGATGGCTCAAAGGAACCATGCATGTTTACTTTATATCGTAAAACATGTGACACATGTGTGGAGAGTTTGGGAGTGACTAGTGATTAAACTGTAATGGCTTTGATTGGTTAAGAACTTACCATTAATATTTGTTAATTACAAGTTCAGATCATGACCGTGGTCCATTTGAAAATGCCCCATTTGAAAATGCTATTCCTCCCTCTGGTCTCTTTATTTGTTGTTTTGACTACAAACACTAAGTTTAAGATGATTTCATTACTATTGTTGAAACTTTGAATTTTAACTTAAAGGTACAATTGACTTTTTCAAAATTTATATTTTGGTTATGACAATTTAAATATTTGTAAAATGGGGCAGAAAAGCTACACTTCTTGATATCCATAAGCATGTAAAGTTGCCTTCAACAATAACTGTTTCTAACTGTGGTTGATAAAATTCAAAGCAATACAGATATCCTTGATAGGGCATATATCATCAGTAGAACCAATTATATGTGTCAAATTGCTCCAATCAGCAATTTTCTTCCTGCTATTTTTTCTTAAGGAAAATGAATTGTTTGATTTTGATTTTTGTCACTTTTTTTTGGGTTTTTTTTTTTTGGGGGGGGGGGGGGGGGGGGGGGGGGGGGGGGGGGGGGGGGGGGGGGGCTCATAGTATGGTATACTTTTTGTTTGCTTCTGTTGATGACTACTCAAATATAACCAAACTTTGATCCATGCAGAAACCAGAAAACATTTCGTCCAAAAAAGAGTGCTCCATCTGGAAGTAAGGTTGGTCTTTTTACTTCTGGTGCTTACTGGATTCTTTTCTACTTTTATTTATGGTCTATATTCAATCAGATGATCCTTTATTCTGTGCATTTTACTTATGAAAATGAAGGGTGCTCAACTTCAAAAACACATTGATGCCACATTGGGTAGTGGGAACTTGAGGGAAGCTGTTAAACTGCCTCCTGGTGAAGATATTAATGAGTGGCTAGCTGTAAACAGTAAGAATCTTTAATCTATTCAGTTTTTGGCAAATCATGTTGAAGTTTCCAATTATAAAGTGTTTTCCATGCTTGAGGATTATTTTTCTTAAACTCTTCCGTGTAATTGTTCGATGTTGCATATATTGGTTTAATCCATGTAAATCATATTTATACATAGCATGGTGTATAATTTCTTTATCATTCATAATTAATATTTTACTGCAAAATTGCTTATAAAATTTTGCACATTTTTTTGTGTGCAGCTGTGGACTTCTTTAATCAAGTGAATATCCTGTTTGGTACACTTACAGAATTCTGCACGCCAAACAACTGTCCAACGATGACTGCAGGACCAAAGTATTGTTTGATCCTTCAACCAAACTCTTCTTATTTTAGTTGCATCGTTTTGTTGCAGATAGATCTGATTAGCTATTATATGTGTCTTCTCCCCTTCATTTGTTTTCTCCTTTTGGCATGTCTGCAATATATTTACAGCAATCAGCTTTAGGAGCTTGTAACTTCTTACAATAGGTAACATTGATGCATGGTTTTAGTGAATAAGATGTACTGCCATGATTAGCACAGCTTGCCTGCCTAAAGTAGTTGCATAGTTTAGTTTCTGTTAATAGGTTCAACCATTTTGATAGGGGCTGACGTCAAACAGATAATGCCATATTAGAGTTTGGGGTGCTGCGTCAATTATTTGTTTCTCTTGATTGTGCTAGAGTACACCATATCTGATAATTACTACACCTAGATAATAGTCAGGAATGGGCACAATTGTGTACCTTTTCTGAGTGCTGGAGGAATGGGTTCTGTCAGAAAGTAAACTCTTATTGACATCAGGCAGAGTGGGTGCAGAATTATGTGAGAGACTCTGGGTGTGAAAGGTGCTGGTGGCGTGCATATTTAGAAGCTACAGAGATTTCCCAAGTGATGAATGGAACCATAGGAAGTGGCAAAAGGAAAAAAATTTCAACTGTAAAACTGGGAAATTTTATTTTACATAGAACATTGTGGATGAGAAATGGCATATTAAGTCTCTTAATGTTATACCTCCCTATTCCACATTTTCTATACCAATTTTCCTTTGTTTTCTATTGTCCATTTAGTCATTTGTCCTGAGCTTTTCTTCACATAAATGATAAATGGACAAGTAAAATCATCATAAACAACATTAAACATATCTATGAGGCAAGATTTAATGTAATTTAAACTCTACAGATACGAGTACAGATGGGCTGATGGTGTTACGATCAAGAAACCAATTGAGGTATCCGCTCTGAAGTATGTTGAATATTTGATGGATTGGATTGAATCTCAGCTAGATGATGAAACAATTTTCCCTCAAAAGTTAGGTATGTGTGACATATCGATAAAGGTACTGGGCATTTTCTTGACTGTTATTTGCTAATTATATTCATCATAGCTCTATTTCAAGTGACTGCTGCTTTGCTGCAGGGGCTCCCTTTCCACCCAATTTCCGAGATGTTGTCAAGACAATTTTCAAGCGATTATTCCGTGTATATGCTCACATCTATCACTCTCATTTTCAGAAGATAGTGAGTTTGAAGGAAGAAGCTCATCTGAATACTTGCTTCAAGCATTTTGTTTTGTTTACTTGGGTAAGTGGTTATGAAGATAAAAGTTTATTGATGCATCGGTTTCTTTCTCTTTTGGTTCTGTGTTGGGATGGTTGTCGTTTTGGGCCTTTTTGGGGGGTTAAGGGGGAGGGTGTGTGCTGATTATGGATTTATGGTAAGGCCAACAGATGTCTGTTTTAAGCATTGCTCCTTCCCTCTAAAATCCCAAATTCAGATGCAGGAATAGGAATCATGCTTTTGGAATCGACTTGACTGCTGTTATCCTTTTATTTTCTTGCTTTCCACTCCCTTTCTGTTCAATCTTGCAAATTTGTTTGTCTCTTCCTCAACTCATGTCTTGTACCCTGTTTGGCAACTGAGTTTACTGGCTGAGATGCTATATTGTGTTGCAGGAATTCCGTTTGATCGACAAAGCCGAGCTGGCCCCACTTCAGGACCTCGTTGAATCTATTATACAGTTTTAGTGTTTTTGTTCTTCCCTTCCCTTCCCTTCCCTTCTTTTTGGGGAGGTTAGACATTGGAATGTTGGGTACAGATTTTTGTGCGCTTGTCTTGCTCTTGTAGAATACTTGCTAAATGAAAAATCTGTGGTCCACTTGTATCTACCTCTCCATTGTTGTGATGGTTACTCAATATTCTTGTGAATCAAGCAAAACCTCATTATGTGGCAAGCAAAATAATAGATGAATAGCTGCTTTATATTTTCGCAGATGTTTCAAAGTTTTGTTTTTTCAGAAATCCAATTGATAATCCAGAAAATCAAGAGCCCAGATGCCATTGTTTTTAAGAATACTTGTTTGAATATTGTCACCCAAGAACCATCAGCACTTTGAGTTCTTGTTTGTTGGGCCGCTTTGCTTGGAATATAAATATTAAATATGACCCCAAAAAATTATTTGAATAAAGGTTAAAACCAAACTGGTCTTTTTTTTCTTTAATAATGCCATGAAATTGTCTTCGTGATGTATGTATTAATTTGTATAAATCATTTTCAATGTTTTTAGCGACGAATAAGATCAGCTTAATCGGGTAATCTCATATTAAATTCGAAGATTTTGTGAATAGTAGATATTAAATTTATTGTTTTTATCCAATTTTTTTGCATTATTTTAATAAATCCTTACGAGCTGTTCTTAGATCATACATGCATCCTAATCAGTATGGTATCGTTTGGTGCACCTAATAGTATAAAAAGGTTTATAGGATTTTACACTATCAGGCATTTGATGCATAATTGTATAATCAATCTGATGATGTAATGCCATACTAAAATATGTTTGTTGCCACATTAGACAAAAATATTTTTTTTTTGCACCAATAACATATATGATTCAATAGTAGTGATAACTATAGTGTCAATAAAGTTAGTAGAAGTGATAGTGATAATGGTGATAATGATAATAACAATGACCACAATATTTGCAGTAAATTAAAAAATACATTAGTGTAGGAAAGGAAGTCAATATTTTTCCTTATTAGGTCATATCATGTGGTAGGTGAGAGGATGAAATAAAGCTATACATTAAACAATTATAATGGGATAAAAATGGTTGACCAACCAATGAACTTGAAGTTCAAATGGCATGAATCCCAATTTCTAAGGTTGAGGTGTGATAATAAAGTTGGAGGTTCAATTATTCACTAGCTCACTTATTCCCTTCTCATACTTACATGCTTGCATTTCTAATGTAAAAGAGATAAGGTTAATTATTCCCTTCTCAAACTAACATACTTGCATTTCTAATGTAAAAGAAATAAAAATGGTTCGCTATATTTGACTTTACTCTAAAGTGAGCGCACCAAATAAATGTTATACTATTTAGGTCTTTTTTATACAATACATCAAGCAAACTTTGATGTTTTTCATATCCATAAAATTATTATGAAACATTATCAAAATTATCAATTTTTAAGTAACTTACAGTTTTTAATGTTTAATATGTATGTTTAATCTATAAGTATGAAATTTAGTACTTACATCATATTTTACAGGGATGGAATTTTATCCATAAAATAGGTAAATTTTTTAAAATGTGAAAGAATTAGTGAACCTACATATTTATTGATCAAAGTTTAAAAGAAATTTACATTAATAACACATGCTTTCTAAAAGAGAGAGAAACCAGATAGCAAGATAGCAAGATGGAATCAAATCTCCTGTCTCATATCCACTAATAAAAAAGCCAACAACTAAGAAAAAAAACTATCACCTAAGAGAGAAGTTATTACCAATCAAGAAAGATTAGTATTTTTTTAAAATTAATGTTGCTTTTAATTGGAGAAACATGATTAGAGATAGAAAAACGAGATAAAAAATTTGATTTCTAACCAGAGACGTAAGTGTTCTTTTACTTACGGAAGGAGATTTAAAGTAGTTTAAAAGCTTACCAAACTATAACTAGAACTATGTAATGGTTTATTTTTCTTCAATCAAATTATGAGAATTAGGTTTTAAAAGCAAAGATCTCAAGTAATAACCTGACTTCCCATCAAAGATGGAGAATCAAGTTCAAATCCCCTATTCCCTCACTAACAAATAATAGCTCCTTATGAGGCATTTGGTTCGTGAATTATTTTTTCATTCTTGAGAATCCTTATATGGGAATGTTGGAATTCCATGTTTGGTACAAGCAATCTCAAGAATATTTTTGACTAACATTCCCACACTTTCATTTTCAGGGGAGGTGGGTTAACTAAGTTCTCATGGCATGAGAATATTTTATCTTATGAAATATCCAAGATATCTATCCCTCCATTGTTATATCATTACCAACCATCACCATGTTTTTACTGGTGTCCACTGGCCATTCTGTTGACAACCATCATTGGTTGCCAAAATCCGGCTGCCATCGACAATGACGGATCGTGGCCAGAATCCAACCATAGCTGTTGGTGACCACTGTCAGTTGTTGGAATTTGACCACCATCCACCACCGCCTACCACTGGCTATCACCACCAATTGCAAAAGTCCAGCCACCCTCCGCCACAATCAGTGATGAACGGTAGCTGGAGTCATTCGTAAGAATATTTAAGGTTACGAAACATTATAATCATCTTTCCTAGGAATGTTATTTTCAAAATTATTTTTTTTTTAAAGCTTGAACCAAATGCCCTGTCAAGAAAACAAAAGAAGTTGATATATTCTTTTCATATTTTCTCCATTTGTGGGAGGAGATTGTATTTTATTCTTCAACCACATCTTTGAAGCCAAATGCAAGCTTTCCGCAGACTCATACGCCAATGTAAAAAGTGCTGCTCACCTCTTAGAATGGCTCTTGAAGGTATGAGCTTCTCTTGAACTCCAATAAGCCTTTTGTGCCAGCTTTACATGTATGCATACAGCAAAATTTTGCTGAATAGGGATTGATCTAATAATATGTGAATTGCTTTTTCCTCCAAGTGATGATTAAACATTGCTTTATGAAACTGGATATTGCGACTGTAAGTGATTTATGATATCCTTTCCCTCCAAATTTAAAGGAGTGGCTAACATGTTTAGATTAGATACCAATTATTGCTACCCCTTAAAATATTACCTAAAGTTAGATATGTGCAATATGTTTTTATAGGGAAATGATTAATGTCACAATTTTTTTTTTTTTTACGAAACAGTTTACGAATGAATTGGATCTATATAATCCCAACTCTCCATGATTTCTGTCAAAGGAAAAAAGTAAAAATTTTAGTTTGTTATATTGTCAGGTCATTCATTCGTAACAATTTCGTGAATTCTTATTCGTGCTAAATAGCCCAGCTGGTTTTTATATCATAAAGGAATGTTTATTATAAGGTTCAATAGATAACTATCGGTTTAGTATGTGTATCATAGAATGGGGGTAAGAACCTTTACTTTACCTGTGCTTTTTTATTGAAAAAATTATAATACTATACATGTCGTTATTATTTGTTGAGAAAAAATCATACAAAACTTTTAAATTTTAGATCATTTATAAATAGACTCTTAAATATTAAAATTATTTTAATTAGTACTTAAACTATAATAATTATACAAATAAATCATTTCATTCACTTTTTATCGATTTTAAATTGAATAAAAAAGATTTGAAGTAAATAAAAAATAGATAGAAGGATTGATTTATGTAATTGTTATAGTTTAAGTACTAATTAAAATAATTTTAAAAATTTTAAAATTTATTTATAAATAACTCAAAATTCAAAAAACCTGTATACTCTTTTTTCTTATTTATTTAATGAGTCGTGCCACTATTAACTGACTCACAGTTGTTGGTGCCTTGTATTAGGACTTTCTAGGCTATATAAGTATATTCAGATACCAATATATATATATAATTTAGAGATGGGCCACATAAAATAAATGTTTTAGAATAACATGTAATTTTTTTTCTATGAACAATATTATTTACCAAAATGATTTAATAAAGTTACAAATCTCCAATGAATCGGAGGTTAAATATTTTTTTCTTCATTATATCAATACTGAACTTTTATTTATTAATCAGTAAAAGAATTTTTGCACATTATATATATTAAACTTCATTTTTCTTTGATTTCTATCAACGATAAGCATATATTATATATTATCATATATAATACACTAAAAAATATTCATGTCTTTAGCTGAATAATATAAAAGGTTTTGTTAACATGTAACCTTAAAGAATCAAAAATAAAAACTATTTAATAAAAAATATAAGTATTTAATGTATTAAAAATTTAAAATATATTTAATATTTTATTCTTTAATAATTAAGATAATTTAATAAAGGATAATAAATATTATTATGATTTCTTAACATGTTTCTTAGGACACATGTTAACAAAATTTTAATTTTTTTTTATTAAACAAGTTTTATCATAAAAATGAAAAGTTAATAAATTCTCAAATAAGCCAACATAGGTTGGTACAAGTGGTTAAGGTCCCAGCTTAGGATTCGCCTTCTTCATGGGCGTGAATTTGAGACCCGCTGACGCCATTTAAGTCCCCCATTAGTGGGCAACCCTCCCCCAGAGAAATTTCCTACTGCTCAGGGGTTACTTGATTAGCCTCACGTGGGAAAAGTGGCTTGCTGTGCCCCCATACTACCATTTCATCTACCAAAAAGAAAAATTCTCAAATAATTATTTTATTTTAAGGATAATTTTATTGCATATGTATATAGTTTTTACTCTTAGTGTAAATTTTACCGCATCTCTTTCTCCTTTTTTCTTTTATTAAGGTCCTTAATAACATGTTTTTAATAAAGTAGTAATATATAAATAAATGATAATCTAAAATAATTTTATATTAACTGTGTATTAAAATGAAACTCCTTTTAAAATAAGTGAAACATCTATATTTCAATAAATAAATTTATGAAGATGTTAAATATGTTTAAATGTTATTAATGCAAAAAAAAAACTTTTGTAAAGTGAAAAATATTTGAAAGGAATAATTGTAAATGCATAATATAATTATTTGAAGAGTAGTTAAATAAATTTACTTTTAAATTTTATTTATTTTTTATTTATATTTAATTAATTAATAAATATTTTTTAAGAATAAATAAATTATATATTAAAGTGGAAAATATCATAAGTATTTTTTATTAATTGTCAGTATTTAATTAAGGAATTATAGTTAGGTAAAAAAAATAAAAAATTTGGATCCCTAATTAATTAAGACTCAAAAACAAAAGGCAAATAAAGAAGACCCGAAAACAAAGGAAGAAAGATTACATTTTAGAGTAAACAGCAATGGTTAAAGATTTGGATATTTTGCATTAGATGTTACCACCTTGAAACATCTTTTATTATATCAAATATTTTACAATAAAATACTAAACAGTAGCGGCCTTTAATTAAAAGAAATAAAAATAAAATATACGCTGTGGCGGGAAAATTTATAAACCCAGCCATCGCATCCAGTGAAGCGTCCGAGAGAAGCCTCTCTTCTCCCAATAAAACCTAACGCGCGCTCTCTCTCTCTTGCTCTCTCTCTCTGCGATCACTCTGTACAGTGTGCGGTTACCATTTCCATTGCCACACTCTGTGCCTCTTCTGCCTCTCCCTCCAATTCTCTTCGTTTTCCTTCCTTCCTTCTGCTGCAGTTACTCGCTCCGATTCTCAGTCACCTTCTCCTCTTCGTCCAATCCCTCGTCGTTTTGGCGTCCTCGGGAGATGGAACCGACCAAAACAACCCCCAAAGCCTCAAAATCCATGGTGCTCCCCAACATCGACATCCACCCCCTCACTCCCGCCCAAACCCACGAACCTTCTTCTGCTTCTCCCGGTTCAGGCCTCGGTTCTGCTTCTCCTCCGCTCTCGGGGGCGATTCGGAGGCGGAGCCTCCGCCTCGCCTGCATTTCCAAACCGGATGTTCCGGAATGCCCCACGACAGCCTCGGATTCGAGTGGAAGTCCGACTAGGGTTTTGGAGGACCCAGTCACCCAGTTCAGCGGAAACGGGTCGGGTCCTGTTGCTCGAGACGGATCACGATCGGATTCGAGGAGTGCTGGGTCGAACACTAGCAAGGCAAAGGGAATGGGAAAGAAAAAGGGAAAGAGGGAGTTGGGTATAATTATGAATAACGTTGATTTAAACGGCTCGGAATGCGAGGGAAGTGAAAGGGGCAAGGGGTTTCTGAGTTTGCGATCAGGAAAGAAGATCCTCAAGAGAGGAATGGGTTTAGCCAAACTTGAAGATAAGACTGTTGAAAACGGCGAATCCTCAGGGCCAAGCCATGATGGTTTGGATAATGGTTTGTCCATGGACTATAATAGTAGTGCTAAACGCAGTAGGAGAACCAGAAAGGATTATGAAGGAAAGGAAGAAATGGGGAAGGATGAATCACTACCAACTAGTACTGATGCGGTGAAATTGGGCTGTGAATTTGAAAGGCAGAATCTTACTTGCCCTGCAGTTCATGTGGACGGTTCAGAGTTTGTTGATTCGAGACCACCAGAGGAAGTTGATGACAAAGGCAAAAGAAGGTTGGGTTGTAGCAGCAAAAAGGGAGTTGGTAGTGGAAATGTGGATGAAGGGTCGAGTTTAGGTGACAATGATAGTGCTGGTGGAAGCAGATTCACTAGAGAAGAAAAAGGGAAAGGAGTACTGGTTGATGGCGATTTGTCATGTGATGTTGTTCGTGAGGTTGAATTAGGCGTAGAAACCAAAATGAAGAATTCAGACGATAACAGCAATTCAGATGTCAACCATTCCGCAGATAATGTAGCCTTGCCAGATCAAGGACGTTTGAGAAACACTAATAGAAGAAGAGAGCGTGGTTCGAGAAGAAATGAATGCATGGAACGTTTCCGAGATATAGCCAGGGAAAATGCATCTCGGTTTGCACATTTTGCACCAGACGAAAACGTTGATCAGTCATCTGCTGAGCCTGAAGAGGAACACGAAATTGAAGATTGGCCAGGTCCTTTCTCGACAGCTATGAAAATTATTAAAGATCGAGGGATGAAAAGTGCCCAAACAGGCTGTGTCTCTCCAGAAAAAATTTTATCTGAGTCTATTAAATGGGTTCCTAAAAGGAATCAAGGGCATATAGGTGCAAGGTTTTTAGTCCCATCATTGCAAGAACTATGCCTTAATATTCTTGCCAAGAATGTAGATTCAATTGTTTCGCTTGATAGTGTCCCGGATGCTCTGAGGCACAGGCTTAGCCAGTTGCTCTGTGACTGTCGAAAACTGAACGGTCACTTTTTTGAACTTCTTGTTCGTGGATCTCCCACAGAGATTCGGCTAAGAGATTGCTCATGGTTGACAGAGGAACAATTCACGAAATCCTTTCAAATGTGTGACACTGCCAATTTGGTGGTATGTTTTTTAAATTGTTTGATGGCTTTTAGTTGGTGAGAGATGCTCTCTTAAATGGAGCTATGATACTCTTATTTGCATGATAGGACTGTTTTAACTTGATTTCCCTTTGTTGAATGTTGATTTCCATTTAGCATCTGAAATGACTCCCTCTACTTGACCCCATGTCTACTATACCTGTTTTTAAACACAAAGCATATATTTGAGTTTTATTTTTTTAACATTCCATTAGCAATGTAAGCAACTTTTACTTGGATGTAGGAGGCTAGGAGTGAAAGGAAAGAGAGGGGGATGGCAGCTTGATGCCAATATATACTATTTTTTTCTTGTCTTGGAGAACCTTAATTATGGCTTATATCTTGATTGTAACATGGCAATTTCTATTCTTTACTGTTTTCTTAACCTTCATGTATATAAAGTTACTTGTTTTTTTTAAAGGTTTTTCCTTCATTGCTGTTTAATTTTAATTGTGTGGGCATTACTCTGGTACCCATCTTTTTTACCTGGGTACAGATACCTTGATTAGTTGTTAAACATTTATTAGTTATTGATTTTATTTTATAGATTTCAAGCATTTATTGTAAGAACAATAAATGTTTGACAAATTATTTAGAGTACTGGTGGCACCCTAGAAAAAAACCATGGTACCATAGCAACACTACTAGTTTTTTTTTTGGATTCTCTGTTTGCTTTTTGAAGATTTGATTAGCAGCTACTTGTCAGCTTCTATTTTTGAAATCCTATATTATCTGAATCCTAGTTATTTATTTACTTGTTGAATAGGTACTACAACTTGACCAGTGTGGGCGCTGTTTGCCAGATTATGTATTACTTGCTACTTTGGCACAGTCACCAAGGTGGTTACCTAGATTAACTAGTCTGTCCTTAAGTGGTGCATGCCGTCTTTCAGATGGGGGGTTGCGTGCACTAGTTTCTTCTGCTCCAGCACTTAGATCAATAAATCTCAGCCAGTGTTCCCTTCTCACATATGCCAGTCTTTCTATTTTGGCTGATTCATTGGGATCACATCTGAAAGAATTGTATCTTGATGATTGCCAAAGCATTGATGCTGCACTAATTGTGCCAGCACTGAAGGAGCTTGAACATTTAGAAGTGTTGTCAGTGGTTGGTATTCAAACTGTTTGTGATGAATTTATCAAGGATTACATCGTTGCACGTGGTCACTGTATGAAGGAGCTTGTTTTGAAGGACTGTATGTAAGTACCATTAGAGCAGTCTGTCTGGAATCTCCTTAAGAAGTGATGCTTTCGTAGAAGTATTTTCTTGCTATAATTCCAATTTAGGTAGTTTTGGTGAACATTTTTTCCAATCAGGGAAAAATTTGACCACAGTTGGGATTTATGGTTAATCCAATTAGTGTTTGGTTAACCTTAGCCTTAACCGTTGATCATTCAACATGGATTAACCATTATTTATGAATTTGGTTATTCTTCCTAAATTATAAATATTTTCCCTAGGATTTACTTAATTTCTTATTTGTCACTTAAGGTTGTTAATTTATGTTTCTCAATGTGCAGAAACTTGACTGATGCATCAATGAAAGTCATTGCTGAAAACTGTCCTGGATTATGTGTGCTTGATCTTATGAACTTGTGCAAATTAACGGATTTATCCATAGGATATCTTACCAATTGTTGTAGAGGACTTCATACAGTCAAGCTTTGCCGCAATCCATTCAGGTGTGTGTTTTTTTTGTCCTCTATATTTTCCTTTGTGTCCTTTCATATATTGCTATTTATAGGCACTTCTTTATTTACTTTTTTTTTTTTTGGCCTTAAGACACTTTTATTGTTATCCTCACTTTTTGTTATGCACTTCCTTGTTCTTGTCTGTGTTTAGTCTGCTCTTTACAAGAGGTGATTCATAGGAGTTTCTAGCTTTTTAATAGGATGGTTATTTTTGTTTCCATGCACTGTGAGAGTATTGGTATTACTTGTTTGATTTTCTAGCATTTGAAATGTTGAGAGCATTTTTTCATATCCATCTGATTGACTGAGTTGATCTTGATGTCTTCTAACTCTTCATTGCAGTGACGAAGCAATTGCTGCATTTGTGGAGACCACTAGAGAGTCCTTGAAAGAACTTTCACTTAATAACATTAAGAAGGTACAATGTTTATTTGCCTCCATGGTTCTCTCTCCATTGGCTTGCATGTGCACGGGTGCACGGCTATATAAACCCTTTAAACACATGGGCACTTGCAACATTGTGACATGCTGGAAAGGCTGCTCTGTGCTTGTAAAAGGATTAATTAATCTATTTCCAGCCTAGACTCCAAAAAATTAGGAGAATATGTGTAGTTACTTGAAGCGTCAAAACACCTTTTCCATTCTCTTCGTGAAAACTCCTTTGTTATTTATTCTCGTGTGTAAATGCATGTCAAGACTCTAGTATGTTCTTTATTTGGTTTTTTTATGGAATTACATGGCACAAAGCCCTACACACCTGTTAGAGGAAGACAATGTGGACTCAACTGACCCTTTAATATTGACTTTAGCTAATTGCGACTGCTGTTAAATCTTTCTGCTATTTAGTGTTTTGTTTTTTGGGTGATCTGCTATTTGGTTTTTAGTTAGCTCTTAGTTGCAGCTTGCTAAATCTTAGATATGTAGTTTCAGTTTCTGAGTGCCACATTTGATTTAATCCAGGTTGGTTACTACACAACCTTATCACTTGCAAGCCATGCAAAAAATTTGCATACTCTAGATCTTTCTTGGTGCCGAAATTTGACAGACAATGCACTGGGTTTGATTGTGGATAGCTGCTTGTCGCTGAAGTTGCTCAAACTTTTTGGATGCACGCAGGTATATATCTATCATTAAACCTCATCTCAAAAAAATTTGTGATCAATTTATTGTGGTCGTGGAAAAATATATAGTGCAATGATATGATTCACCGAGTTTGGATATAAAGAAATTATACTATTTGTTGGAAAATGTTTTAAACGTTGTGTGTTTTGCAGGTAACAGACGTTTTTCTGAACGGTCACTCAAATCCGCATATCCAGATCATCGGTTTGAAGATGTCTCCTGTATTGCAACATGTCAAAGTGCCTGATCCTCATCAAGGTGCATTGCATTATTCATCAGTCTTTGTAAATTGATACAAATCCGAATCAGAAATGAAATTATATAGATGGTGGCGTTTAGCATAACCTGAAGAGATTGCTAGTACAACCAGACCGGAAGAGTTTCTGCTTACATCAAACTGAAGAGGTCCTGACATCTTTGCGTTGTCCGTTTTGTCCTGTGTTTTAGTAAACTTTGTTAATTGAGTGTGATAGTGAAGGGTGCCTTGATCCTTTTGCAAGCATTCAAAGTCTGTCCGGCCAAATGTACGAACTAGTATATTCTAGCTATTTTCGTATTCCTTATGTAGTGAATCTCAATTCTCGTATTACTTTTCTCTTCCTTTTGTACGTTTCCTTATGTAATATTTGGATAAGAGATTGAAGAAGAAAAATGAGGAAAAGGAAAAAAGAAAGGAAATGAGGACTTTTAGGTAATATTTTAATTTTTTTATTAATTTTTATAAATATTTTAAAATTTTTTTAATTTAAAATATCAAAATAAGAGAAGGTTTGGCTTAACAAGGAGAGATAATGATATAATTTTTTTTATGAAATGTAATTTTTAAAAATTAAATTGTAATTTTTGTTTGATTTTTCTTCATAAATAGAGAAAAAAATTATTAATTAATCTTTTATTTTCATTTATTTTCATTCTTTTTAAATTCTTAAACATAGTCTTAAAATACTCTGCAAAGAAGCACGCCTTTACACTATAATCCATAAAAGGTGCCATGGGTACTGGTGCAATTTATGTTGATCGCACCAGTTCATGTTATACAATTTCATTATCTAAACACTTAAACAATAAACCAAATTAAAGTAAAATTTTAAATAAATAAATTAATTTAATTTGAAATATATTACAGTATCAAATAATATATAATCATATTAAAATAGTAATTCTATTCTACATTTCATGTCAACAGTAAACTTATTGCTATTCACGGCCACGCTATTAATTTATTTCTTCCTCGAGCAAATATGAATTGGATGTCATATATCACAAAAATTACGACGCAATCCTTCAATTAACCATGTAAAAACATAAAATGGAAGATGAAAATAAGTAAATACATACATGCAATGTTTGGCCTTGTATTTAAATAAAAAAGTGTCACACTTGAAATTAATGTGTTGCCCTCTCCAAGTGGGTCCTATTCAAAGGTGTGTTCTAACAGGTTTTGCAGAAAGCGTGATAGCTCCTTAGGTTTTAATTTCTTGTAAGACGCCGGTCACTCCCACTGGAAATAGTTGACATTCTCCAAGTTCAGTTCATAAACACTAATTTATATTAAGATTTAATTTTGATTTATTATTAGTATAAAATTTTTTTATATTATCATCAATTACATATTATTAAATATTTAATTTTTTAAATAATTATTATTTATATTAAATTTTTTTAATAATTTAATAATTTATTATTAAATAATAATATAAAATTATTTATATTGATAGTTAATTAAAATTACGCTCTTTATATTATATCATATATGATATTTAGTTTGTGACAACTTCAAATCTGAGTGGTTGGGCCTCTAAAATACTTGAAATTCGATAAGAAATATGCTTTATGATATTAGGCGTGCCTGCAGACGAATCAGATGACACTAAAAACAAAGCAAATCCGAGGAATACACTAGGATCAAGGAATATGATCATTTAACCACAAAAATACATCCAAAACTTGCAATAAAAAATAATAGATATCCTGTTCAGTTTCATCAATCTTTCAGAATCCAATACATCTGAGTTTGGTCTTTTCGTGAAATTCAACTGCAGGAAGAATACAAGATCGGAGACCCCTAAAAAAACTGCAGTATGAAAAGACCAAAATTACTTTGAAAGGAAAGGGCAAATAAAGAAAAAGAGACAAGAAAGGGTAACTCATGACACCGGTACAGCATGTACATTTACATCATGTACAAGGTTATAACTCTAATAATTACAGGAACTGGAGTATTTGAATTTTGTAGAAATTCACAACTGTTCCGAAGCTATCCCTATTGAAGCATAGCAATAATGTTTGGTACTTTACGTCTGTAAACGAAGCAAGTATGTTTCCTCCAGTAACAACCGGGAGTTTGCCGTTTCAACCATCTGAAAAAGATGAGGAAGCTGTCTGAATTATTGAATTTCACAAAGAGGAATAATCCATTCTAGAAAAAGGGAAATAGACATGAAGTACAGTTATATTACCTCGAAGCCCATCTTTTGGTACAACATCTGTGCAGGTCTATTATTTCTGTCCACATGCACATATACCTGTGCCACGCCTGCTAAAAAAATAAAGGAATAGATGGTAAACTTTCGGTCTTATTTCATATGTGCTGTATGAGGCATAAATTGTAAAAGTTACTCTAACTTCATGTTACCATCAGATTTTGCAGCTTCAACAGCAAAATACAACATGTTGCTTGCAATCCCCTGGCGACGAGTTGATTTGGCAACGCATAAATTCGCAATATAGCCATACCTGCTTGGTGGTGTTCTGTTGATGCTGCAAAAAAGAGGAACCTTCACCCTTTCCTGCAGAAATGATTAAATTGCAGATGCATCAAAACCATCAGGCTAGGCCAAGCAACAGACGCATTTGCATCAATGAGAAAGAATGTGATATACCCCAGGAAAGGTTTCGCCTTGCAGCAAGTATCGGATATTCAAATCAAGGGTTCCTACAACACTTTTTAATATTGAGCGTTTTGCATTCTTCTGCTCCTTCCTCACCTGATAAACTTGACTCCAAACACCATAAGGTGAAAAATACACAAGGACAATCAACTATCAAAGGGCAAGGAACTTAACAGATGTTTTATCGTTTTAATTATCAAATCAGAGCTTTAAAGTATATATTCCAACTTGAAATTTTCAACTAAATCAGAATCAAAGACGAGATTGTTTTACCGTGATAATGCATGTGCAGCTCTCCCCATTTTGCACCTTGCACCGCCTTTTTACCGCATTAAATTCCTAAGGAATAGGAATTCTTGTTAAGATTTTCATGAAAGACATTTCATTGTATACAGTATACACATAGGGCGAAGTAATTAGTATCAACTCCTACCTGCTCTGCAAACTTCCTTTTGTAGTTATCAATATATCTGGATAAAACATAATGAGAATTAGTGGCACCCAACTTTTCAACTATTGTGGATCAATGCAAATGAATTAGACCCACCATTAGCAGGGTCCTTCTCATTCTATCTGGAAACTACTGCTAATTAAAGCAATGTTTGACATTATCCATCTTGATCTGGTTAATTGTCTACTCTTAATCTCTTATTTAAGTGCAACAATCTGTTCTATGCATGTTTACACAATACAACATATTTCTAAAAGCTGAACCACAAAGAAAGCAACAAATTATTTCACCTTCATTCTTCAGAATCTATATCACTAGTCACTACCAAAAGAAGCTAGTGATCCTAGTAAGAAATGAGCTTTGGAGAAAATTTAAGCACCCTTATGAAATAACCTTTCTGATGTAATCTGTTTCATACCGTTCATATGTTCGATTCTCACAGTGACTTTCTGCCCTTATCCATGCTGCCGTCTACCACAAAATTAGAAAATAAACAAATAAATATATATAGGAAAAAGGGGCCAGTACCATGAATTATAGACTTGCATGTTGAGATATATCTTTACTTTTATTTTAGAGAAGTATAATTCTTTTTAATGCATAATTATGGAAGTTCAAAGAGAAATTATAAATGAATATAGACCCAAAGAAAAAGAAAAGCTCAATAATTTTGTTTTCTCTATTATTATCCTACAATTTGTCGCATACCCAATACTCTTCATCAAGCACGGCTTCTCGTGCAACAAATTGCCCAAACTCAAATCTATTTTCTCGAACCAATTCTTGATCCGATGGCTGCAGCCGGTCAAATTGGAGATCATTGGAGCTTAAAGTTTCTACTTTGGGGATGGATGGCGTTGAGAGCTGCACTGAAAGTTCATCCTCTTTCTTCTTATCATTATTCATAATTGGGGAAAATTTCGAATCCATCGTCCTGTTTATGTTAAATATAGAACAGCAACAAGCTAAAATCATACTCAAGCAAAGAAAATGGTTCAAGAAACGAAGGGGAATAGGAGCAAGTGAAACTCACATGGTCCAGGAGGCAGCGATTCTTCGACATTTGTATCGACTCGGACACCCTTTGAAGAATAAGCTCTGGAATTCAGGCCTTTGAATTGGAATCGTTGACATGGGAGGCATGCTTCCTCTAGATTGAAGAGCTTATTGTACCCAGAAAAAAAAAAAGAGCGAAAATGCTAATCTTATGTTTTGGTAGCCTCGAAAATGGAAGAATTGAATTTACTTCTGTAGAAATAAACCCTTCTTGTTGTTCCAATATCGACGCAACACATAAGAAAATTGAACTGAAAGAGGAGAAAGGTGAAGAATTTGGCAGAGAAAGCATGCGTTGAAACTACCCCTTATCGTTTTCCTGAACGAACAAAATTACCCACAATTTTCTTCTGCTTCTTCTTCCACAAGTTTGAGACTTGATGTTCATGGCGATACGTCGTCGTGCTTCTCGGCCATGGAGTTCAGCATTGATGGTGGGGTATGACAATGGATATATTATTACATGATGATTGAGACTGCAGTTTGGAACCGATAAAGCAGGTAGCTTGGCTCTACTCCCACACCATTTTTATTTTTATTTTTTATTTTTTCTTTGACAAAGTTCATATTTTTCCTACCTAATTAGAATGGTGTCAAGAAAAAAAATATTAATAATAGAATATGGAGAATTTTATGATTTTTGGCAAAATTTAATCGTTTTGTCCAGTCAACGCTGTTGAGTGAATTTAAATAATTTAAAATTTATAGATTAAAAAATAATATAATTTGAAATATGCTTGTAGGAATAATATTAGTGCACTTTCTATTAATTAATACATTTAGTTAGTTGGTTGGTACTTAATTAATAATCAACTGAGTGTATAAATATATATTAAAGAATTCAAATAAGACATCAGCTGATTGTTGTAGAATTAATATCAGGGGTCTTAGTAGGCTATATTAGGTCATTTGTACCTAATATGTTCATATTATATGCACATTAAGATATTTACCTTAATATATGTTTTCATAAAAAAAAATAATTTTATCTTACTATCAATATAAAAACTTATTATAATATCATCAAATCATATAAAAATATATTATTAAAAGAATTTAATTGTAATAATAATTATTTAAAAGGTTAAAATGTATTTTTTGTTTTTTCAGTTGCAAATGAAGCATAGGATGTGGTGTGGGAAAGGAGAAGTTAAACTAAAATGAAAGTAAAATAGCCTTTAGTGAAATTTAAATCCGAAATCAAGTAACCCCTAAAAAACTTAGTGTCATCTTAGTTAAGGTTCTTGTCCAAATAATATACTTATTTTTGTTTTCGTCAGTGAATAATTGTATCTAAAGACTTAAATAATGTGAAAATGAAAAAGAAATTCGGGATTGATAATAGTGTGAAGAGAATAATTTTAGGACGACGGTGGTTTTGTATTCAACGGATTTAACTACTTATGGCCATTGATACCATAAGTTGGCGTAGATTGACGCTGAATTATTTGACTCATGTCATGTTCCACGAAACAGAAAAAACAAAGGGAGAGGGAGGATATGACCGGACCTGGACGCCGACCATTATTTGACATGCTATTTAGAAGATAATCTTTGACAACATCATCTCAATTTTACTGTTTAATTTACACGCTGATCGTAATATTTTCTTTCCTTTTTCTTTTAACAAATTCTACATACAGAGTATTTATAATCATTAGCACTATTTAAATTTGTTTTTATAATTATAATGTAATCAATTAAATTCAAAAATATCCATAAAAATATAGTTTAGCAATAACTAAGTTAGAGCCTAATAAAAAGAGCACTAATTATCTCCAATGTTAAAAGTTTAAAATTTGTTATAGAATACTTGAGAAAAATGTAATTCAAAAGAGTTACATATCCTAAGAAAAATAAATAAAGTCAAATATAACCACTAATAAATTTGTCAGTTTTTTTTTAATAAATAAAATATGTTATTATCATTTCTCAACAATATCCCCCTTCGGAATTTGAAGATTTGGCGAAAGTTCAGACCCCCAAAATAAAGTTGTGGGTCCCAAAGTCACCGCAGCCACGGTTTGCTGGCTTTGTCCGTTCTGTTTGTAGGGTATGTGACCCACACTTAGCGAGAAGGATAAGGAGCATCAAGCCTTCAACCAGCCTTGCAACATATCTTGGTGCGAAGATCATCGGCAGTTATGGTTAATGTTTAGAGAAATTTTTAGGTAAATATTGTACCTTAGAC
Organism: Castanospermum australe; assembly: GCA_019955255.1. Taxonomy (NCBI): domain Eukaryota; kingdom Viridiplantae; phylum Streptophyta; class Magnoliopsida; order Fabales; family Fabaceae; genus Castanospermum; species Castanospermum australe. The sequence goes on from NSJW01000183.1 coordinate 824,387, forward strand.
ACTTTAGTTAATATATGTTATTAATTTTTAAAAAAATAATATATATTTATAATATAATTTATTTAAAATTTTATATATATTAATAATTAAATAGAGTATTTAAAATAAGTAATGTTTACTTAAAAAAAAAATTTCTTGTTTAAGGTGTTGTTTTTGACATCCAAAATTATATATGCACCTAATATTTCCTTACATCTTTCACATATACTTTATATAGACTAATAGTGTTGAGGAAGAAAAGAGAGAGTAAAAAAAAAAGAATGATAATTGATTAAATATGAGAAATATAAAAAAAAATAAATATGTATATATAATATATTCCTTTTGACATAGATAAATGTAACCTTCTCTTTAAATAAAAAAATATGGTTGCTTAGTAAAGAGAATTGGTTTAATTGGATAATTTGAGTTGTATCATTTCAAAAGTTTTCATTCTATTTTTAATGATGATTTTTTATTAATAAATATTTTGTAAACATCGAGTCATTACTTAAACTTGTAGTATGCAACCACCTTGGAATGAAAATGCCAAAAAAATAAATGCAACTCAAGGATGAAAAATTATGAACGTGTAAATTATTCCTCCGGAACATGATGGATGCTTGCTAAGCATGCATGACAGCAGGGGACCGAGGCACAAGCAAAAGGGGGGAAATCTTGGAGAAAAAAAAAATGTTCAGGTTCTACCCGCATGCTCACTCATTCAATGGCCACCCCCACAGTGACCAGAACAAACAACGCCAACAGGGGACTGAAGAAGAAACTGAAAATAATGAAAATATCTACACTGCAAGGTAGAAGGCAAAAAGGCAGAGAAAGACATGTTGAGGAGCATCACTCAGGGTTGAAAATCAGTCTTCGCCCATTGCCCATACTTGCTATTCATTTTCTCATCCAACTCCTTTGCTTTGATTTCTGCTATTTTAGTTGCATTTGCCATGGATTCCTCTTGCACTTTGGCAACCCTTCTACTCCTCTTCCTCGCCGTGGCCTCTCTCTCTGCTTCCAGTTCCTCATACTCTCTCACCCAGCAACCATGTACAGCACAGCTCAGTATCAACACTGCCAACTGCAACATAAACATGGCCATCAAAGCCCCACATTCCAGCCTTGCCAAAAGCTTGGCTTCCTTTGGATCCCTGGGTGACTTCAGCAGGGAGAGGCTTGCTTTCTCCTTTGTAAACAAGGCCAAGATGCTGAGCAGTTGTCCTATCAGTGAGGCAAGAAGCAGCGAAATGTGGGTGAGGAAACAGAAGTGCGAGAGCTGGGAGAAGAAGCCCCCGAAAGACGATAGAAGTGAGATGCCAGAAACCATGAGGAAAGCCATGCCAAAGGAAGTTGGGGGCATCCTGAGGAGAACAGTGGGAGCAAGAGAGGCAGCAGAGATAATAAAGAGAGTGAAATTCAAGCAGGAAAGTAGGAGGGTAGTGAAGGAACATGTGCTTCTAAGCTTGGAAGAAGCCATTCTGGTGCTGATGTCTGGAGAACAGTCTGCTTTGATCTTTGAAGATGGTGGGAATTTGAAGTTTTTTTTAAGCAGGTGAAATGGTGCCGTTAGGGCTGGCTATAACGGCTAGGATAGAGGACCCACTTAGTCATTACTCTTTCTTGGATTGTGCAATATTCCCTCCTCAGGCATTCAAACTGTCTCGGATGAGTCTGCACTCTGCAGTGCTCAAATGTCTTGGTGTAGAGATATGCTTTATAAAAGTAACTAGTACGATATGAATGTTATAATAACGTAAATATTCCCATTTATTGCATAGTTGGGGACTTGCCGACTTGGTGCATTATTACGCAGATCAGGATCATGGGGTCTATCATTTACCCAAAAAAGAGTATACGGGTTCCATCAAGAAAGTAACCCCAGCGTAACAGATGTGCTACTATAATTAGTGCTGGACAAAGAAGATCTCTTTTTCAATCAGCGTCTATGGTCACCTCTTGAAGTCTCCTCCAAAGCTTACAATGAGTGACATGAATTTTTGAGTTAGCCTATTTACAAATGTGATGTTTTGGGAACACTATCATTTGTACCACTCTTGAAGAGTGTGTTGTTGAGCATATAGCTCTTTTTTAGTATCTCGGTTGTTACCTTCATAATTCATGAACTCTTTTTTTTGGGTCCTTAAAGAACTAGTTGATAGCTAAGAAATGAGAAATTTGAACCCGATTCCATATTTTTAATAGAAAGTCAGGTTATGGCTCAAGTGGATATAACCCATGTACTCTGTTATTATTTTAAATGACAAACTCCTATCTTTGGTAGAAAGAAAAGTGTTCTACGATTCGTCTGGGTAGAAAAGGGTAGTCTCACAAAAAAGAAAAGGTAGTGAGCAGTGACATACTCTTAAATAGAAAAGCCATCAATTTGAAGAAATAACAATTAGAATTCTATCATGAAGCCATCCTTTACTTGATGTCACCTAAACTAAAACAGGGGAATTCTTTTTCAAAAAAGGAAAAAGAGTAAACAAAGAGAGCAACGCTACAGCATGACCTGTAGAAACCTGAAAAAGAGGATTGAGTGTAGTAATATGTATCTCTCTTTCCTCAACAAGTAGAGTTTTAGATTCGGTGTCCATGGAATAAAATAATGCGTTTTTTACTAGAAAAAACTTGCTTATCTGCGAACTCCAGTGCAAATAAATCATCATTCCATACATTTCCTATCTTTAATAAAATACATTTTTCTTGACAAATTTAATGAGCACTCAATTTGAATTAAAGAATGAAATTTTCATCTTTTATGATATGTTTGACATGAGATAAAAATGAAGGATTAATTTTCATGGGTGAGATAAATGTACACTTAGAATATATTTATGTCCCATGTGCTGTTCGGAGATGTTATTACGATCTCTTCAACCACTATGTGTCACTTCTTCCATGAAGGAACGAGGATCATCTATGCCCAAAAACAGTATCACTTGGGTCAGGATGGCCTCCACTGTATCCAGTGTTGCTTGTAGTAGTCCTGAGTGTACGTTGAACGTTAGCTAATCAGTGCCCAGACTCCTGTTAAAGGTTTCAACTACGAGTTTAATTTTAATATATCATTAATGTAAAAAATTTTATACTATCATTCAATTATGTGTTGTCAAATTATTAAATTTTTTTTAAATAGTAACTACCTAAAAAGTTAAATACTCCTAATGACTTAATAACATGTAATTAGATGATAGTGTAAAAAAAAATTTACACTAACAGTAGATCAAAATTAAATCCTTCAACTAATCATTTATATTTTCATGGAATAATTGCATGACAAAGAAAACTAAAATAGCATGTAACTAAAAGAGAATATGAAATCAGAATTGTAATTAACAAAAAAAAAACTCATTAAATTTGGCAGGCGAATATATTTTAATTTCAAAATTATAATCCTAAGTATTTCTTTGCCAGAAGACAAGAAGATTACGGAACTTGCCCAGTAATTTCAGGGAGAACATAATCTGCGCTCCATTTCCAACCAATTTATGTCTTATTTCGAATCCAAGATATACATACCATCTCCACCATAACGTGGTGAGCTTTCATTTCCAACCAGTAGCATGCAGTTGAAAATAGTGCCCTGTTTATGTCAGTGTGAATTGCTACAATGAAATTTTACAGAAAGTGCGAGATCAACTTATTATGGCATCAGTAACACAATAGGAGTCAATACAAGCTTATCCAAAATGCCATATTTGCTATTAGCCTTAACCGTTAAAACATTTTCTGCACCAATCAAGATAAGCATAATAATCATGTCAAGAAAAGCAAGAAGTCAGACATCATCAAACCTGGAGATTTAGAAATTTGGTCATGGGGATCTTTTCTTATGATGAATAGGCTCATAAATGAACTTCGATTTCCATTCAGGTTTAATGACTTCAACACAAGCTTTGTTTGATAATATCATTTTTTGGGGCATTATAGAACTGCACCAAAATAATGATGTTCGTAAATCAGAAATCAGCATATGTATATAATTGACTAGTTAACAAAAAATCCACAATATTTCATTTCACAGACCAGCACTGCTGCTGCTAATTTTAGACTTCTCTTTTGACACTCCTCTCACATGCAAGGAACAGATGAGCTTGATACAAACACAAAGACAGGATCACAAACCATAGCCCAACCATATGGCCTAGGACGTGGAGTTAAGGAACAAAAAATAATCTAGTTCTCAAACAATGCATGATAGAGTATCACTTTAGTAGCTTGGTGGAATCAAGCTATAAACAGTAATCTGAATCTCATACCACACTAAAACTTTCAAAGTCTAAGCCTCAAAGTTCAGGAATTTAAGTCTGGGTATTCTTATAGTCCCTCTCTTGTCAATCCAATCTAACATGTTAAAAATTTTTAAACATTAATTTTTGGGGAACCGACGCGACTAACGAGTAACAAATTTAGATCTCCTATCTGATATCTTGATAAACTAGCTGATACTCTAAAAGATGAAGATGTTTAGCGAATAGACTCAACTAATAGGCAAGGATACCAATATGAAGGAGAAAAAAAGATGAATGGAGAAAATTAATGGATGTGTTATATAATTGTATAGATTATTATTATTATTGTTGTTGTTGTTGTTGATATACACCGAGTGAGGTACAATGTATGTGGCACCTAAGAACATAGTGTACTTGCCAATTTACACCGTAAAAATTAACGAATTCTAAGTTTACTTAATTTTGGTTTATAGAAGATATTTGAATTTTTCTTTGCCGATATTGAGCAGTTTATTTTCTTTCTCAGAGTATCCACTTTACCCACCTTAACAAGATTTGAATGTATAACTTTCAAGTCAGAAGAATATGCAATGCTCAACAGATTTCAAGAACTTCAACTAGGCCAAAAATTTGAGAAGTTTCTCCATGTCAATGAATCAATAAGTGTCAATTTTCCTTTTCTTATCAGAACAACATAGAAACGAATAACACTTCCCAAACCACTGCGAGGCAAAACGAAAACAGGCATCACACCATTGTAAATCGCCACTTGATCAGCGAACCATAACTTCTCTACAACCGAGACTATTCCGCTGGTGGCGATGTTGGCAGCAAGCTACTCGTACGTTTTGGCACAAACTTTCGAGCCCACACCTGCTTTCCGTTGATCGTAAGTTCCGCTCTGCTTGCCCCTCCGAGAATCATGTCAATGGTGGAGGCCTCGTGAAAAACATTCCAAGCGAACATGGCTTGCTCATTGTGCTGCACTTCCTGCATGTACAAAGCCTCTATGCAATCCCCATATTCCCTGGTAAAGAACTCTCTCACTTCCCACTCATTCACAGGGTAGCCCTTGGAGAAGGTCACCAACAAGGTCCTCTCATCCTCTGGTACTTCATTTTCAGGCGTCAGCTTCTGCAACAGTAACTCATCAACCCCTTCCTCACCAAGCCCTATATAACAGGGCCCAATTGAGCCAAAGCAGATATGGTTTTTCGAGCTTCCCACCATTCTCTCAGTTGAATTCCTCATTTTAACTTGCTGCATAATGTCAGCCAATGCTCTGACACACACGTCCTGCACCAGTTTCGCCACCCCTTGAATTGCCTCAACCCGGTTTTCATGCAACAATTGGAGAGAGATTTCCTTGTCCATAAGGCTCTGCAGAAGAGGGATGTCATTGCCTTCGGACGAGGAAGATATTTGGCTACTGTTGATGCAGTTCAGGCATGTAACCGCCTCGTCTGCAACTTCATTGATCAAAGTGTTGGGCAAAGACATTGTCTTCTTGACCACCCTACGATATCCCACCCGCTCCAGCCAGAGGCACAGGGCGATAATTTGCATCGACTCCTCTGGCTCTCGGGAAAGGTTGATGACAAGGATCTTATAGAGCTTTCTGTCAATTTTGTGGAACAGAAGGAACTCCTCTTTGGAGACGATCATGAAAGAAGATGCAGAATCCATGGTTCAACACAAACACTAGGATGGTTTGATCTTGCTCCAACAGTTTAGTTTGTAGCACTTTGGCCAACCCCATATATGTATGTACCGAGGGAGCAGGCCCCTTGGAATTACTATGCGAAGAAGTGAAGAGGCATGACCATTGGACATCATGCATGTCCTTACAGAGAGACACGTTTGGTAATTGACTAATTGGGTTTATAAGTTATGATTTAACGACTCTTAAACCCATTGCAATTTTGACTTTCCGTTTTAACATTCAATGAGAATCCGCCAATACAGATTGTATGTTTATGGGATGGCTAATGATTGTTGCAAGTACCCTTTAGTTTCACGTATCTCACGTACTTCGGATTAACCAATTATCAAACTGATTTAATCACTTGACCATGTACAGTTAATCATATTGCTGAGGTAGTAGGAAGTAATTAATTAACCATTAAACATATTTAACCAATAATATACTATATAACCATGAATTTAAAAAGAACTGTCAGAGAAAATTCATAATTTAAATAAATAGTTAATTATATGAGATTAAATGGTTAAATTGACTTGATGGTTAATTTGAAGTGTGTGAGGTATTTGAGAACAAAATTACATTTAACCATCATTCCTCAGTTAGCGGCAAGAATGTCAGAAAGAGGCTTGAAAAAATACTATACTCACAAGGTTATTGAGTGTAACATTTTTTTTTAACTTTTATCATTAACAGGAGTTCAAAATAAAATAAACACGCACTATGTATCAATATTAAAACTTATTGAAGATCATATCCAGCATTTAATATTTTTTTTTAAAAAAATATAAGTTTTACTAGATTATTGTTAATTGTGATCATTTTGCTAATGACGTTATAACTCAATAGGCAATGCCCCAGTCTGGAGTATTACAATGAAGTTGAAAGTTTGATTCTCTACCCAAAAAAAAAAAAAAACCACTTATCCCCTTTACCTTCCTAAGTACTTGTACCTCTAATTTACTAACAAAAAAAAACCACATCCCCAACTTCTATTTGTCGAAGCAAAAAAGCTAATAGCTTAACTGAGACGTGAGTAGCCATTAACGCGAGAGTAATCTTCTCTCCCTTTTGACAGTTCCTTCCTCCTTAGTGAGCGTCCCTTGCTTGTTCAATCAAGGCTCCCACTGAGAGTATCTCAGTTCCACGAGTGTTCACAGTCTTCTATCTTTTCTGTTCCAAGCATGGAGAAGCAGTTAGAGGATATTATTTTGGAGCCAGACCGAAATGAGGAGCTTGATGGAGACACTATACAGCTTGAAGCGGATGAAGGAGGAGGTGTCAATAGTGCGCGTAAAGCCTTAGTGGGAAAGATTATTGTTGGGAAAGTGCTGCACAAAACAACGGTTAGGGATATGATTATCAAAGGATGGGGAGATCCGAAGGCCATGACAATCTCGGAGATAGGTCCTTGTAAACACCGAATTTTGTCCAGGCCTTTTAATGCTATTTTTATTTAATTATAATTAAATTTATGTTAATCCTAACAAATAAAAAAAATAAAAAATTAATGAGATAAAAATAATAACCAAATTCAATAATTAAGGATGAGGGAGATTTAATTAAGAGAAGTGATAAAGATTGGATAAGAAAGAGAAGGAGAAAAATTTAATTTGAATTGAGATAGGAGATGATATAATATCTTTTAAGATAACTTCTAATTAAATAAAGGAGCTCTATATAAAGAGAATAAAAAAATCTAAGGGAGAGATTAAAAAAAAAGAGAGCACTCAAATATAATTAGAGCAAACACACAATTGATAAGAGAGAGGAGAGTATTTATACTAATTAAAGAGCAAGGAGTACGTGGAGAAGAGAAGGTCACGACCCACAGAATATTACACCTTAGGTCCTCTATGTTTTCAATAAGGAGATATGTCAATTTTCCTTTGTTACTTCATCATAATTCATAATCCGAAAAGTAAAAGCCATTCAATTGTAAAACCATGGTTTTTATCCACTTTTTTTTTAAACTCAAGACAATATCATCCTCTTTTTCTTTAATCTTTCAAATATTATAAATTATGTGTCCTTTATGCCGTTATTGTCTTTCATGATTAATTGTTCATGGATGTTTGTTTTGTAATTAAATATGCCAATATTTCTTTGTTTGATACATAGCTATGGATTTGGACTTATGAACCATTCTATGTTAATGCTAATAAATTGAGGGATTTTTTATTTTCATTATCAAATATAACTCTCCATGCATGATATACATTTATCATCTAGTAGGACTGATTCTGTTAATGTTATTGGATAATTTGAATTGATCTAAAGAAGCGGTTGATCTTGTGTTTGAATGCATTTATGTTATCTACATAAGCCCAGCAAAAGGTAGAAGTGAATATATATAATCTCTCTTGCTCCCAAACATAATATCAATGCTTGAAAAGAATATCTGCTAACTATGAATTTAAATGATAAAATGTGTAATATCGAGAATATATATGTCTCATACTTGGTGTTAAAATAGTTTCTCTTCTGTTATGCGTATGATATAAATTTTTCTTTGTTCTCGTTCTCAAGTCGTATAGCATATTCAAATTTTCTTTTAAAAGAATAATAAAGTTTGTAATATATATTAATTTGATTTGGGGAAATAATTTTATTAGAATTAATGTTGCCGTGACGGCTCTTTAATCTTAAAATAAATTTTAATTATGATAATTCAAATATTTGTTGATGTGATTTACTTTGATCTTTTAATTTGACTTATCCTATCTATTTAGTTGCGTTTGATTTTTATTTTGATATCTGCTTGATTGCCTAGGTTAGAATTTCAAATTTGAATTTGTTATCTTTATCATAATCCTTAATTTTAATGAATTTTAAAAAAATAAAATTTTTTATAATTATTATCTCCAAGTCATTTTAACTGTAACAACTTGTTTGATTTGAGAAATAATTAATTGAGATTAATATTATCGTGACGGCTCCTTAATCCTAAAATAAAATTTTAATCATATTTAAAAAATAATTAATTTGAATAAATATTGCTGTAACAACTCTTGAATCCTAACAAAAAAATATTAACATCAATATTGCTACGACGGCTCTCTAATAATTTTTTAGAAAATTAACTAATTATTTTATTAAAATCTATCAACTCATAATCATTTTCTAGACAAATTATGTAGGTTTTGATTTCTCACTTTAGGAATACGTAAACACTTTTGGCAAGCCCAACCTAAATAAATTCTTTTTTAGTTTATCAAGATTTGGAAATATATTTTTAATCAAATTGGTAAATAATTTATTCTTTCTTAGATTTGTAAATGAATATTTTTTTCTTTCATTTCAAATTATAAAACATTTTAATTTATTATTTGATTTCTTTAATTTTTAGGGGTAAATTAAATGTTATTAAGATTATTAATAATTTACATAATTAATTTAGGATAATCATCTTAGGATGAATGTATTAGGAATGCAGTAAGATTAAGTTCATACCCTTCCCTCTACATAAATAAACTTTCGAATCCAATCTAGTTTTAAGACTAGTTTTCTTTTAAAGGGTTTTTTCTAATTATTTTTCCTAATAAATAAAAATTGATGGCGACTCCATTTTTCTATCAATTTCTCTTGCCATTTTCGTTTTCAAGTTCAACTTCCTAGAGGAAGAAACTTAGAAGAAGATTCTAGATGGAGCCCCATGAAATCTTTGGGCCATTTACTCAGCTTATAGTGTTAGGCACCGCAGGAATCTTTCTTTGAGGCAAATTTCAATTACTCTCCCTTCTGGTTGCAGATCCATGGGCTACCGATGGACATGTTAAATTCAAATAACACTGTAAAGGTGGGTAGGAGGATAGGAGAGGTTTTGGAAGAGGAGAATCCGAAGGTGGAAGACCAGGTTGTTAGAAGTTTTCTTAGGGTTAGAGTGGCGATTGACATTACAAAACCATTACCAACTGGTTTCTGGGTCCCAAGGAGAGAATTGTTAGAAGTTTTCTTAGGGTTAGAGTGGCGATTGACATTATAAAACCATTACCAACTGGTTTCTGGGTCCCAAGGAGAGAAATGAATAAGTCATGGGTCTTCCTCAAGTATGAAAAACTGTAAGTTTATTGCTATAAATGTGGGAGATTAGGACACGAACAAAAGGGATGTGAGGAGAAGAGAGTTATGTCAAATCTCGATCCTGAGAAGCCAAGATAGAATGCACATCTTGGAGTCCCCCCAGCAAAGTCCATAACTACAATCTTGGTGGAGGGAGGTTTCAGAGCTGATGGCCAAGAGGGGAGAACATGGATGGAGGTGCGTGAGATGGAGAAGACTCAGCGGCACATGAGGCACAGGAAAAGTAGGGTGGACTGATGGAAAAGTGGGCGGATGAGAGTCAAAAAGAGGACACTCGGCATAAAGCAGACGCAGAAAAAAAAGGACAATAGGTTTTTTGGTCCAGAGCAAATGAAAATGCAGAAAAAAGAAATCCCCAGCTGACCTTTCCACAAAGCAAGAAAGTAACAATTACCAAAGAAGTAAGTGAGGAAGGCAACTCCAGCAGATTCAATCTCCTCGAGCAGAGTACAGGTACTCACTTCACCAGCAAGCAACCTACAGTGACAAGAATGGATTTAAAGACAAGAAATATACAACTGGGCCTAGGGCCCAATAGTTTGGAGCTATTGGATATTTGCAAGGAGGAAGTTGGGCTAGCCCAACCAATAGTTATTTTAGAATGTCTAAGCCCAAATAATGTTGAAGAAATCAATCCTAATAGTTATTTCCTTTGGGCCTTAAATTTAACAGAGGAAAAGGAGAATTGGGCCAAAAGGGCTCTGGTACTTATGAAATAGGGCTGGATGAGTTAGTGTGAACTCCAAGGGGAGGTAACAAAGCTGTGATCCAGAATGGTGAGGGGAAAGAGTATTATGTTAAGCTCCCAGACTAGGACATAGTGAAGGAAAAAAAAAGTGCAGAGCAGGGTAAAAGGGTTGAGGAAAATCTGCTGGTCTAAGAAATTAGTAAGGCTCTGTCTCTCAAAAGAAGAAAGGAGGAGAATTATTTTCAGGCAAATGCTAAAGAAGATTGTATTAAGAAGCTAGGACAAAGGGAGGTTAAAAAAGCTAAAGTGGTGAAGAACCTCTTATCAAGAAACAATGCAGAGTATGAGGACGCAGAACCAATTGAAGCATTCAAGAAGGCTGAGAAAGCGGGCCTTATCAAGCTCCAGAAGGTGCCATGAAGATTATCAGCTAGAATTGTCACAGCCTCACTGCTCCCGGGACAGTTAACGAGTTAAAGCAACTTTGTAAATACTTTAAGCCATCCATTATTTTTTTTTTATGGAAACTAAGGCAAAGAAAAGAAAGGAATATAGGATGGCTTTTTCTTATGATTCATCTTTTTGTATCAAGTCCAAAGGATTTTCTAGAGGTCTTAGCCTCTTTTGGAATAGCAGTGTTGAAAGTGAAGTAATAGAATCCTGTTCTATTTATATTCATACTTTCATTAAATCCAAATCTGACTTCATAGATTGGGAATGCACCTTTGTGTATGGAAATCTAGAATTTCACAATAGAAGGCGTTTGTGGTCATCTTTAGCAAATTTGAAGCCTTGGGAATATAGATCTTGCAGTTATGTGGGAGATTTCAATGAGATTCTTGTGCAGAGTGAGAAGTAAGGGCTGAGGCCCCAACAGAAGAGCAGGATGGATCTCTTCAGAGAATTCTTAGATGATTTGGAATTGATGGACCTGGACCTCAAAGGACGTAAGTTCACGTGGCATAGTAACCCAAGGGAAGGTGTTGTAACTAGGGAGAGAATTGATAAAGCTTTGGTGAATTAGGAATGGATAAAGTTGTTCCCAAATGCAGAAGTTATAGCTCTCCCAGTAGTCTATTTGGACCACGGCCCTTTAGTGCTGGACTCATCCCCTAAAGGTAGAAATTGCAAGATAGACTTCAAATTTGAAGCTTTCTAGGAAGATTACCCAGATTGTAGTGATGTCATTGAAGGAGCGTGAAGTAGGGAAGTATTGAATGTAGATTCATAGGATAGACTACTGATTAGAAGAGACAATTGTAAGATAGATTTACAGAAGTGGAGTAAGGAAAATTTCAAGAATGCGAGTATTGAAATAAACAAGTTGAAGAACTAATTGACAATTGGAATGAATAGGCAAGGTGATTCCTTTGATATAAATGAAGTCAGAGATTTAAAGAGTAAGCTCGGTGACCTCTGGAGCCAAGAAGAGAAGTATTGGGGTCAAAGGTCAAGACTAAATTGGCTCAAATGGGGGAACAAAAACTCCAAGTTCTTTCATGCTACAACCATTCAGAGAAAAGATAGAAATAAAATTCAAAGGCTTAAGGATGAGGATGGGGGCTGAATTGAGGGGCAAGAAAACATCCTAAAAGGGTTTCGTTAATCATTTTCAAAAGATTTTTAGGTCTGATGGAAACATAGAGATGGAGAGAGTCCTCTAATGGATTCCGAGAATAGTTCCAAAGGATTTAAACAATCAATTGGGTGCTGTTGTGACAGACAATGAGATCCATGTTGTAGTTTTTGGGTTGGGTTGCCTTAAGGCCCCGAGACCAGATGGATTACATAGGCTTTTCTTCCAGAGGCATTGGGATATGGTAAAAAGGGAGATTGTGAATGCCATCTCTCTTTTCTTTCAAGAAGGTATGTTGCCCAAAGAAATTAATGAAACTCACATTGCTCTTTTTCTAAAAGTCCCCCTCTTAGACAGTGTGAATCACTTTAGACCAATTAGTTGTTGTAATTTCTTATATAAAGTGATTTCTAAAGTTCTTGCTAATAGGCTGAAGGTCCACCTTATTGATTTAATCACCCACAATTAGAGTGCTTTTATAGGTGGTAGATTGATTCAAGATAATATCTTGATAGCACAAGTAGTCTTTCACTTTCTCAAAAAGAAAAAGGATACTAGTAAAGGTTGTTTAGCGGTTAAATTGGATATGAACAAAGCTTATAACAGGTTAGAGTGGGATTTTCTGGAAGCTATCTTAATTCGTTTTGATTTTAATAATCATTGGATTCACCTGGTCATGCGGTGTTTAACCTCGGTTTCTTTTAGAATTAAGTTAAATAGAGCTTTAAGTAAGCCTTTCAAGCCTAACAGAGTCCTAAGGCAAGGAGATCCCCTCTCGCTCTATTTATTTATCCTTGCAGCTGAAGCTCTTTCCTTGTCTTTGAAGAGAACATTGGATAGTGGGCTGTTATCTGGTATTAAACTAGCCAAAAGTTGCCCCTCTCTTATGCACCTGCTGTTTACGGATAATGTCATTTTATTTACAAAAGCGTCTGCACATGAGGCTTACCAGATAGTTGAAATCATTGATGATTATTCTAGAGCTTCATGGCAAAAGGTGAACATTGATAAATCGGGATTGATCTTTAATAAAGAAATTTTTCCAGAGATGAAATCTTAGTTCTACAAAATTCTCAAAATGCAAAATTGGGATAATATGGGGAAGTACTTAGGTTTGCTGGCAGATTGGGGGAGTTCTAGAGGAAGAGAACTTATTTGGATAAAATATAGAGTTTGCAACAAAATAGATGGCTGGAAAGCTAAGCTTCTCAATCAAGCATGGAAGGAAGTCTTGATCAAGTCGATTTTAAAAGCAATTCCAGCCTACAAGATGTCTATTATTAGATTTCCTAAAAGCTTCTGCAATTCAATTTATGGGAGGGTGGCTAGATTTTGGTAGAGTAACACTAAAAAGGATAGGGAGATTCATTGGAAGTTTTGAAAGTACTTAGCCCAAAATAAGAAGGAAGGGGCATGGGTTTTCGAGATTTCCACACTATAAACACAGCTTTCTAGCAAAGCAAGCATGGGGGGATCTGAAAAACCCGGATGCTTTATAGGTTAAAGTGCTAAAAAGTATTTACTTTCTAAGCGAGAACTTCTTGGAGGCAAAGAGGAAAAGAAATTCTTCTTAGAGCTGGGCTAGCATTTTGCAGGGAAGAGATTTTTTACTAGGGAATGGGTGCTGATGTGTGGGGAATGGTAAATCTATAAAACTGTGGCAGGATAGATGGCTACAACAGGGGATGGCTGTTAGTTGGGGCACTATTAACCTAGACCAAAAACTAGATACCCTGATAGAGGAAGGTACTGGGCGATAGAATGTCCAAAAGCTGCAAGAATTGTTACACCCGGAACATGCTAGGCAAGCTTTGAGGATACCTAATAGTGTATCAAGAGTAGAGGATGTCTTTGTATGGCCATAAACAAGTAATAGAGATTATACAGTGAAGTCTGGTTATTGGGTGGCTAAGAAAGAGGAATCTAGCGAACGAGCTGATCTATCCTCCTCTTCATATAGCCCTCTGAAGGAGATATGGAATGTGCTCTGGAAATTAAATATTCTAAACAAGATCAAGATTTTCCTTTGGAGAGTCGAAATCTTGAGCAATGCTATTCCAGTGAGGGCAAACCTTCATAAAAGACACATAGCCCCCTCACCAGTGTGTCCTTTTTGCAAAGATTCTGTAGAGACGATAGAACATACTTTTTTGTACTGCTCTTGGACTCGTCCAGTATGGTTTGCAACTCCCGCTCATTATAGCCCGAGCAGTAAAAATGTTATAAGAATAGAGAAGTGGCATAGGGGGAAGTTTTAGTAATATCAGGAGTTAGGGGATTCTACTAGAGAAGGTTTTTCTTTGATCTGTTATGTATTGTGGAATATTTAGAAAACTCAAAATAAGTACTGTTTTGAAGGCACTAAACCCAACCTAACAAATGTCATCCTCGGCGCAACATCTCTGTTCTAAGAATTTTTAGCCACCAACTCATATCAGAGAAGAGATAGAGATAGATTACCTATAATTTTCCTCTAGAGAGGTAGTTCTCTGGCTACCTCCATCACAGGAAAAGGTCAAGATAAATGTTTATGTTGCTTTCTTGAATGCTTCAGGTTCGTGAGCCACAGCTATTGTTGTCAAGGACAGTGGGGGCAACCTACTAGTGGGTAGTGCTGGAAGGATTCTAACTAGTAGTAGCCTGCAAGAGGAAGCCTTAGCCTTAAGGGATGGACTGATATTGGAAAACAATTTGGGGTTTAAAAAGAAAATTATCACTTCAGATTGTAAAGAAGTGGTGGAGGCTTGCAATGGCAGTTCCATGAAGTGGGAAATTCAAGGGATTGTTAGTGATATGCTTCAGCATAGGAATTTCTTTAATTTTTGCGCAGCTTTCTTTGGTCCAAGAGGAGCAGTAATGAAGTGGCTCATGAGATTGCTAGGCTTGCCATGAATGGGTCTCTTCCCAATAATTGGGTTTCTTTGCCACTTGGATCTATGGCTTAGGCATTACAAAAAGACAAGTTGGGGATCTTTTATATGGCAAACCAGTGATAGATAGTGTCTTGGTGAGGTCAGCTATTGTTGTTTTCCAAATCTATGTGTTGCTCATTATGGTCTGTACCAGGTCTGAGTTTCGTTTATTCCATTTGTTTAGTGTCCAGCTACATACTAGTTCTTAGTGGTGTATCTTCTTGTGTATGGCTGTAAGCTGGTCGTTGTTTTGGGCCTCCGGGTCTTTGTACTTTTGAAATGTTGACCAAAAAAAAAAAAAGATATGAGTAGCCTTTGCACTTGCACCATTGTTCCTTAAGATAAGCTTTGCATAAAAGCCTCAAAAAGTGAAACTCACGCTTAAGTGTGAGTTCTTAAAGATTTAAGGCAAATAAACCTTCTTAACAAAGACAAAATGATAATGGCACCGACTAGGAGTGTTCACAATTTGAATTGGTTCAATTTTAAAAGAAAAAGTCATCCAAATTGAATCAATTGATTTTCTTATATTTAGATTCGGTCAATTTGGTTCTAATTAGTAAACCAAATTGGACGAAATACTTTCAAAGTACTTTTTTCTTAAAAAAGAAATTCATACCAATTTTACCTTTATTTTTCTTTTCATAACCTAATTACTAACAAATTGACTTATAAATTTTAATAAAAACATCATCAAATAGATATGATAATATTATTCATACACCTTTTTATCTACACCTTTTTATGAAAAAAAAGAGAACTTACTTTTCATCTTTATCTCTCTTTCCTTTTTTCCATACCAACGAAGTGTAGATAAAAGGGTGTAGTTTCAAATAGATATAAACAACAAATTGATCAAAACTTTTTCATAAAAAAAAATAAATTGAAATATATATATATATATATATATATATATATATATATATATATATATATATAAGGATGTATCAAGTGAAAGTATTTTTTTTTTATTATAAGAGGTGAAATGACTAAATTCTAACCATTAAACTATACATGGATGATTGTGATTAGATCTTATTTAAAGGTCACATGATCACTTAAAAAAGTCACATGATTTTATATTTTAATTTTGATAATTCATGTAAGATCTAATGATCAAAATTTACTTATCTTACTCTCACAATAAATCATTCCTCTTACTTAATATGTTCCATATATATGTATGTATGTATTAAAGTTCAATTTAGTTTTATTTGATTCTGATTCATCAATGAAAATTTAAAATTGAATTGAAAAGAGAAAAATTTTCATAAAAAGAAAATAAAAAGTAATTAGTTTTCATTTTTTTGGTTAATTTTTTTTAGTTTTGATTAGTTTATTTTGATTATGAACATTCCAAGCGCTCGCAAATTTTTGAAAAAAAGGATAAAAGAATTTGATTAAGAAATCACTCTTCAAAACCACTGGGCATAGATCAAAGACATGGACAAAGAGTGTTTGAGATAAAACAATATATAAAGCTAAAATACAATGAAAAGCAAAAAAAAAAAAGTTTAAATTCCAAAAGAGACATATAGTAAAGATAAAATATAAGGTGAAAAGCAAATAAGTGAACTAAAAATATATGCAAAATCAGATGTTTTTTATGTGTCTTCATCATTTGTTATGTGATATATTTATAGAGCTTTGGCATTTCTTCAATAGTGTCCACTTAGCTAATGTTCTTTATTTGTAGTCACTTCTTCATCTCTTGTCTTATCCCTTTAACCTCTTCTTGATAGGTCAGCTTTAACTGAAATGTGGCCATTTATGTTTAACTGCTGAAGCTCATTATATTTACATGAAAAGCTAACTAAAATTATTTGTGCAAGGATATCCTCATTATCAGCGTTAGCTTTAGATTTGCTCTCATCTTAGGGTTGTTTGATTTATATTTTATAGCATTAATTTTAAAAGAATTAATGTTAAAAAAATTGATGTTAGAAGAATTTATTTATGTTCAAAAAAATATTATAGAAAAATTGTTTTTGTTTGAAAAGTATAAAATAAAAATCACTTCTAAAAATAAAATTACTAAAAGGACATAATATAATATTAAAAGAAAATAATAATTTTTTTTTCTAATGAATGCTTTGGCATTAAGAGTACTCTAACTTCCAAATAATTGGCCAAGGCATTTCAAGCCATAAATTATTCTTGGATCATAAAATTCTTTTTTAATCACTACTCTTATTTTAATAAATTAGTATAATTTAAAAAGAAATTAACTAAATTAAAAAAACTCTTATAAACAACCCATTCATTTTTTGTTTTATCAAAGTATTTTTACTGACATTATTACGAGACTAATATCTCAGACCCTATTATGACTGAATTTTCTTGGAGACCTTTCCAACAATTACCTCATCCATAATTCAAATTTTGATTTTTTCTCTATGCACACAGCTTGTTTATCATCGCCCCAAATACTTGTTGGTAAACAATTCATTTATTTAATAAAATCCATCTCAAAAACTGAAAAAAAAAAAAGTGTAGCTGTAGCTGTAGGTTACGAGGATAAAATTGATATGAGGATAAAATTGTGTTATTCATCCCATTCTATATGTATGTGTGTAGCTGTAGGTTTCCCATACCCCACAAACTACTCCAATACATACAGGCCAAAAACTTGTATATTGAAATTAACAAAAAAAAAAAGAGCAAAAGTAACAAATCAAAAGTATATATCCTAACAATACAGGCAGAAATACAAGTTCAGATCAGCAGCCTACTCTATGGCGCCCTCCACCAAACAACATCATCAAATTCAATGCAGATGCAGCCTTTCTCGGAGGCCAAAGGCTGGGGAGCAATAGCAATTATGGGAAGAGACTCACATGGGAAATTGTTAAGCAGGTATCGCCAAGAAAATCACTGCTAGCTCAAGTGTCGTTGCCGAGGCTTTGGCATTGAGAGAAGCCATGCAGCTGGCTAGCAACCTGGATTTGCCGAAATGCTTGGTAGAATCAGATTGCCTTGAAGTGGTGGAATCGTGCAGGGGTAACTCCTCTAGCTGGGTAATCAGACCAATAGTGGAAGACATCAGCCATATCTGCAAGGCACAACACATTATCAGATATGGTATCCTTTGGACAAAGAGGGAAGCAAATAAGGCAGCGCATGTAGTAGCAAAATTAGCCTTGCAGGATCTCCTTCGACCAGACTGGATTTCGTCTCCTCCTTCGCAGGTGGCGGACGTGCTACTTGCAGACAGCAGGCACAGGGTGAATTGCTAATTTAGCTTTTTCTCTTTTAGCTTGCATACCTGATCCTAAGGGCCTATCCTTTGTATGGCTTGATAAGCTATTAGACACCTTGTCTCTTTTTTTTTTTTAATGCAAAATTGTTGACAAAAAAAAAAAGAAGTATATATCCTAACAGAGCCCAGTGTCCTCTAAACTACGATAAAATTATGTTATATATAAAGACACAAACATACTGTCATGAATATAAATATCTATTAATTTCTAATTCCAGCTGCCACAATTTCACCTCTAATTAAGTCACGAATATAATCCATTTTTTATGAAGAAACAAGATCAACAATTGAAATTGTTTGTAAGTAAACATGACTATCAAGGTCTTCCATATTACTGTCATCTTCCGACAAAATTCAATATCTACTATTTCTTCTAATGAAGTTATGTTTTGTCATTGTGAGACCAACTATCTCAACTTGAGTTCTATATTTAAATTGGGCATACGGAGGAGAATTACAAATCTATTTTTTCATATCCCAAATGTCCTTTTTATGGTGCATCTTAAATGTGAATGAGAATAATTGAAAATTTCATTATCATTGTTGAAGTTAGCTGCACGCCTAAAATGTGATATCATTTACGTCTATATGGACCTGAGTATTTCATTGGTGTTGGATAACTAGAATCAATTAAACAATATTTACCTAAACACATATGCATTTTATTAAAATATATATATACAAAGACTTACTAAACATGTTGATTTAAGTTATAAAATCAAACCTAGAAAAGGATGTGAAAAGTTATGCTTTGATTTTGTGAGAGTATCCTTGAAAACCCGAGCATATGAGCTGATCCTTCCCATTTAGGCAATATCAATATGAAGTACATATCACAATCACAAATAGCGCTGATGTGTTGTGATGTATATTCCTTTATACCTATATATTTTATACTTTCATTGGAAGTAATTATACATGGCACATGAGTGTTATTAATTACCCTATACAGTTCTTAAAATCTGACTAATATCGGTTGTCATGTTTATTTTTATTATACACATGCTGAAATGTGTAATCATGTGGCCTAATTAATTTAAATGACAACTTTAAGTATGAAAACAGTACTATGTGAAAATGTCTGCTAACTGTTTTACTTGAATGTTGATAATTTTCTTAGATTGTCCTGTTTCCTACTCTGTCTAAAAAAATGCATACATATGACAACTACCTCCATCCCAATACGTTAGCAACCTGTAAACCATGTTCAACTAGCTCACTATAAAACAATAAAAATATGTCTATCCATCTTGAACGTGTTATAGCATTGTTTGTCATTTCCATTTAAAATTTCTTAGACCCATTTGTGTCCAATTAGGTCACTTGTCTTACATGACTATTTGCACAAATATTTCATAACATGTTATCCAACTAGTGAAGCCTCATTACTACCATGAATAATACCATCATGACTACTTAGTTGAAATCATTTTTATCTTCATTTGAATTATCATAATGCTCACTTAAGAATATACATGGCATTTTATCTAAAATTCTGAAAAAAAAAAACAATTACAACACGTACAAATGATAACTTAATCCTCATAGAATGAGGCATTAAGTTATGTAGTTAACAATCAATAATAAAACAGTCTATTGATAAAATAATATGAAGATTAAGTTGTCATTTGTACAGATATGAAGATGCTTGTTCGGTTTGTTTTTATTGTGGATTGTTAAGTTATTGTTTCATCAAGTAGATAACTTTATATGTGTTATTAATTACATAACTTAATACCTTATTATATATGGATTAAGTTGTCATTTGCAAGTGTTGTTGCTATTTTGATATTTCAGAATTTTAGATAAAATGCCGTGCATATATCTAAATGAGTATAATGATAATTCAAATGAAAAAAAAATATTTTAACAAAGTAGATATAATGGTAGTGTCAATGGTAGCTATGGTGGGGGTCACTTTTGGACATGTTATGAAATAATTATATAAACAGTTATGTAGGATAAGTGAATTAAGTGGACACAAATGAATCTAATAAATTTTAAATGAAAATAACAAGCGATGCTATGAAATGTTTAAGATGAATAGACATATATTTTTATTATTTTATAGCGCATTAGTTAAGCATAGTTTAAAGGTTACTACATGTATATGGGTGAAGGAGATGATTGTCATGTTTCTGTATGTTCTTTGACAAGTAGTAGAAAATAGGATAATCTAAGAAAGATTTCAATATTCGAGTGAGACAGAAGACATTTTCATAGAACATCTGTTACATACTAGAAATTGTCATTTAAATTTATTAGGCCATAAGATTATACATTTCAACATGTGCATAAGAAAACTGAATATGACAACAAATATTAGCCATATTTTAAAGATTGTATAAGAGACAATTGATTACAATAATGTGTAATTTCTTCCAGTGAAAATGTAAAATATATACGTACATGATTGTTTGTGATTGAAATCTGTACTTCATATTTGCATTGTCTGGGTGAGAATGATCAACTCACAATTTCAAAGATGTTCTCACAAAGTTAAAGTACGTATAACTTTCCACATCATCCTCCAGGTTTCCAATGAAGTATTTGGATCCATGTAGATGTGAATTATATCTCCTTCGTAACTTCAGACGTGCAGCTGACTTCAAGTTTAAGATGCAGACCTTTAGGTATGAAAAAATAGATTTGCAATGAAAGAAATAGTAGTCCATAATAATAGTATTACCCCAAACATAAGAAATCTTCCGAAATTTCAAAATAGAAAACAAATACAACTAAAGAAACAAATACAACCATCTATAAGTAAAGAGGAATTGAGATTGCTGGAAATTAATTCAGAGACAACCTATCTCTGAATAATATCAGTTTCAAATTCCATTTCTTTCTTGTTTTGAATTTTGATATTATCTTTCAATTATAATCGAACCAGAATACCAGATCGACAAGAAAGGTAATCAATTCCACCGCCATTCCTTGAATCTTCTAAACTTTTTCTATTTCACAGCCATAAAGAGAGGCTTTTAGAAAATGTGCAGCAATTTTAACACTCTCTTTGCTGCACTTCAGTATGACTCTCAACATGTTATGAAGCAGCTCAAATCTTTGTCTTAATAGCAACTTTATGGAAAGGTCTGCAGTTTGCTCCTTTATCTTTTAGTGCTTTAGCTTAATCTCTCTTTTGCTTGTTGCTTAAGTGAAAAAATTATACTTGATTGTGACACGTCTGCTTTCTACATATTTCTCATTATTTGGAACCCTATTCACCTCTTTGAGCTTCTATTGATTTGACAAATAGGTTTGATTGTCCATTGTTTTGATAAGATATATATAAGGTATCTTCGGGATAATTCAAATCAAACCAATTGGATGTCCGACTCGGACCTATATGACATGACCGATCAATAAAAATACTCTAACACTCTACCTTTGTCATATATTCCTTACATCACACTAGATAGATATCATATTCATGAAATATGATTCACTTTTAAGATGCCTTGGTTATGTTATACTCAAGGTTTTAAATTGTGGTCGCGGTCGCGGATGCGGTCGTGTTGTAGTTTTTGCAATTGCAGATATTATGAATGCTACGATGCAGTTTGCGGTTGTTGCAGCGTGAAATTTTCACAACTTTATCAAATTTTATTAAAATTATCTATTTTAATGTTATAATGTTTTGTAAGTTTTAATTTATATTTTTTTTTATCAATGAGAGATATTTAAAAGTAACAAATTAATTAGACAATACCAATTTATCATCATTTGAAGCACCTTCTGTTATGGTGCTACCTATTGAAAATTCTTTGTCTTGATGACATTGTTTAACCGAGCTACATATAAATATATCATATATGTGTTTTGTAAATTAGAAATAATTTCACATATAAATCATATAATCAAACTTAAATGTTGTAATTTATAACATGTAGTGTTGATTCCTAAAACTCATTTGCTAAGATTAATAAATTAATTAATAAATAATTAATAATCAATTAATTTAATACCTAAGTCTTTCTTTTTTTTTTTCAAAATTTATGCCACAAATTTTCTTTCTCTCCATCAAATTCTAATTTCTCAATAACTTTTTCATTTTTTTTCCTCATTTTCCCTATCCCTAATTCTTAAAAAATTAATTAGTTAAAATTAAAAAATAAATTAACAATTAATTTTAATTTAATTTTAAAATTTTTTCTAAATTTTTTCTCCAAAAATTTATATCACAAATTTCTCTCTACCTCAAATTCCAATTTCATATGAGCTTTCTTTTTTTTTTTTTCATTTCCCTCAATTTTTTTTTTTTTTTCCCCAAATTTTCCCAAAAATTTTTTTATCTTTCCCTCTTAATTTTCCCCTACCCCTCCCATTTTTTTTCTTTTCCCCCTCACCCTCATGCTCATTTTCTCCATTCCCTCCTGCCCGGCCCCACACATTTTCCCCCTTTCTCCCTCATCTCTCGGCTCTCTCTCCCCTTTCCCCCTCACGAGATTGCACAGCACACACCTGCACAATTTGCTCTTCCTCTCCCTCCTCTCTCGGCTCCCCCCTCCCCTTCCCCTTCACAAGACCAGCGGCACACCACACACACTCACGGCTCACCATTCACCACCACCGCACCCACTCACCCCCACCCCCATGCCCCAGCGCACACACCCACACAATAACACGACTCACACCACAGCACCGGTACTAGAGGACCTAACTCTTCTAAAATTTTAGTCACACCTGAAAAGTCGAGGCTTGGGGGTTATTTGAACAGAGATGGAGGTGGGCAAAACAAAGTGTCTGAGGAGGTAATGGTCAGTAGAGCAGCTGCGGAGTATATCTGATGAGGTGATGCAGCGGTCGGAGGTCCAAACCAAGCTGTTGTGGCCGAAACGCCGTTTTCTCAAGCCGCAACACCGCTACGTTGCGGCCGTTTTCTGTGATTCTCATTCACTCCGAATTGCGGGGTGTCTCGGTCTTGGAGGCTTTCGAAACCGTTTTGTTGCAGCCGCAATGCACAACACACGTTGCGGACCGCGATTTTGATCCTTGGTTATACTCTGGGTCATTGCTACTGTGGACTTGTCTAGAAGATTTATGTTGTTGTTGTTCTATGTTTTCAAATATTCTTCGCAAATTACAATAAAGTCATATAATTATTAATTATTATCTCTCAATATATTTTTATTTATAATCTTTTTATAATTTTTTACTCATTTAATAAAACTTTGTACTATTAACATAATTATTATGACAATTATTACAAATAGATCATTTGAAATCCATTGGTCGGTTATATATAGCATTAACAAGGTTAAAGAAATTTAAGAGTATGAATTCAAGCAAGTTTCGAATAAATTTAATAGCAACATCTCTAACTTTTTACATTAACAGAAACAGACTAGACTCATTTAAAGAAACACAACCAATTGTAAGGTTGATTAAGTCATCAATTATTCAAAAACAAAATCTTCGTATAAGGACTTCAAAACCCTTCAAACCCACTACAAAAGAAATTATAGTACAAACTCACAATTAAGATTTTAAAAATTTAGGAGCATGATAATAAATTTTTTTACTCACAATTTACAAATAATAAACTAAATGTCACTTAAATAAATTTTAAAAAGAAGAAATTAAGTTATCAAATTCAAAATAATAATAAACAAAATAAACAAAAAATTTATAAATAATACTTACATAATAATTATTATCACACATAGAATGACGCAGAACATCATAGCCTTCATTTTCACTTTAACTATCATTGTGTATAACTCGTTGTCCAAAGACAACAAAAGATTTGCCACTTAGTTGATGCATTTGCTGGTGATAAGGACAATGTAGTGCTAAATAATAACAAGGTTCCTGATAATTCACTGAAAGTTGATGGTACGGTGGGAATTATGTGTCTTGAAAGAAGTATGCTAATAAAATGGTGAATAGTATCCTTGATAATTTTGAGATTATTTACCAATGGTCATTAAAATTTTGTACAATACTAGAAGCTGAAAAAGTCTTCTAGTGTAACATTTTGTTGTCTCTTATTACTTCTCCTAAACTAAGATCCACCTCTTATACCATTACCAAATGAAACTATCTGAAAGATCTATATCTTACCTAAAAATTATCATAAATAATAAGGCTCTTGTCATGCTAAGAGTATGATATCTCCTACTATGGATAATTTCTTCTACTTTCATTAAGATCATGATCAATTTTTTCTACTTCTACATCACCATCATCATTACCACTATCGTTACTTGGTGACTTAAACCAAAATAACTGTTTTGACTATTATCATTTTTAGAACCTGCATCATTTGTAGCAACTTTTACATCTTCATCTACATAATAAATTCTAGGCAATCATTTTTAATTTTGTATTTCACCCAACAGTTTCCTTTTCTCAATTTATTGAGACAATAGTTCATCTTCTAAAATATGTACTTAAGATTAATGAGATTAAAACTAGATTCAATATCTTTCTGACATCTTTTCATTTTATATCTCACTTTTAACTTAATATTATAAAATATGAGACCAATTTCTATAAAATTTTTATACTTAAATATATTCCTTATCTTCATATTTATATAGCTAAATTAATTCCAATTTATCTCATAATTTATAACTGAAGTTATCTGATATTTGAGACAACTTTTTTGAGCTAGTGATGTACTAAATGTCTCCTTCATTTCACGAAAAAGTATCAACTATATAACATGTTATAATATGTCATGTATGTATGTAATTATATAAAATTAAATTATAAATTTATAAGATTAACATTTTAACATTTATTACTAACCTGATTCAAAACTTAATATAGTTTTTCATTTTCTCATTGTATTACTTGAAAAATGCGTCCTGTTATCATGCAAATATAGTGTGTATTTAGTTTAGCTTTTGGATATCTCTAAATCATAATTTGAGTAAAAAGCTTTCTTAAAACTAAACCAAACGTATTAATGATCTACCTAAGGTTGGCTCCATCCAAACCTAGCCTAACTTGGACCAAAGCATGACTGGGTTTGCTTGATCCAGGATCTATTTTAGGTTGATATCGAGCCCAATAATTTGAGCTGATCAAATCCTTGGGCCAAGACCAAGCTAGATCAAACTTGCCTTATGAGTACCCACGTTCTCAAATGAATCCAATTAAGTAAGATATATTTATTTTACTTTTATTATACAAATAAAAACTATCTTAACTCTGCTTTTTATATGATGAATAATTAGTTTACATTATTTATTCATTTAAATAGCTGAACAATTGTTGATATTTGATGCATGTATTCCAGAGTTTCAATGTGTAGCAATAAAAAGTTCTTAGTCAAACAACTTTAGTTATAAATTGTGAGAGAAATTAGATCACTTTTACCTATATCTAAATGAATATAAGGAATAGACTCAAGTATAAAAAAATTATTAAAACTTATTTTTACATTTTATAATATAAAATAAAAAATGAGACGTGAAATGAGAAAAAGTCATGAAACAAATGTCAATCCCATTAATTTTGATTACATATTTCAAGAAAATGATCTAATGTTTCCATGGATTGAAAAAAGAGAAAGCCCGTTGTGATGAAATACAAAATTCATAATGACTGTATAGAATTGATTATGATGATGAAGATGAGGATGCTAATAGTAACGGTTATGTAGATTTTGATGAAGTAATAGCTAAAGTGGTGATGGTTGTTATAAATTAGCCAAAAATTTAAGTTGTTAGATAAAAACAATAACTTGATCTTAAATATTCTGATACTACATCATGAATTAATTATTTAAAAAATTTAAACTGTTAAATAAAATTACATTAATAATTTTATATATCTAATAATGATATTTTAAATGGATTAAGTAACAATAATGGTGATAATGATAATAATGTTGATAGAAGTGATCACGATCATAATGAAAGTAGGCAAAGTGATCCTTATTAAGATATAACATACTCTTGACGTGATAAAAACCTTATTATTAACATGACAATGTTTATGCTAGATATGGATTCTTCTGATAATTCATTTGACGATAATAGAAAAGGTAGATCCAAGTCTACGAAAGGAATAAAGCAACAAAATGTGACCATATATGACTTTCTATTCCAGTAAGTATATAAATCCTCTCCTCTCAGAGTAGTAAAGAATATTATCTATCATTTTATCAACATCATTCATTTAAGTCACATGATAACTATACGAGTAGTCAAGTTTCACCGTATCACCAATTTTTAATTAATTATCAAGAATATTATTATCATTCAACACATTATCTTTATTACCATTAAAAGCATCAATCGGGTGACGGATTTTTTTTGAATATATCTTGGCATTAGGAGCTGCACGGGGAGATAACCAACGTGAAAGTGAAAGTTATTATCTTTTTATCCTTTTTTACCATGTAATAATAATTATCATATAATTAAATACTATTTATAAATCCTTGATTTATTTTGTTTATTTTATTATTATTTTAAATTTGATAATTTATTTTCTTATTTCTTAAATTTCTTTCAGTGATATTTAGTTTATTTTTAAAAATTGTGAGTTAAAAAATTTCTTATGATGCTCTTATATTTTTAACATATTAATTGTAAGTTAGTGTCGTGCTTCCTTTAATAATAGATTTGGAAAGTTTTGAATTCCTTGAGTGGTAGTTTTACTCTTTGATGCTTGATAACTTATCAATATTGCAACTGAATAAGTTCCTCTAATGTGGTGTGTGCAAAGCGTCGTATTATGCGTAATAACTAATAATGGAAATTTCTTCTCCTTTTAAATAAAGTAGCTTTTGTATTCTCATTTACAAAAGAAATTATTTCTCTACTAATTTATATGTATTATGTCAATGTTCTTGGTCTTACAAACACCATGGTTTCTTTCTAAATTCTCTTTCATGAAAGTCCTAAGTTTTTAGTCATATAATTATACTTCTCAGAAATACGAATATGTTCTGCACTTGACACTATATATGTGCATCATATAGTATTGGTCTAATGATCTTTGCTAGTCCTCTATTATGCAGGTGATGATGTTAGCCTTGACATATACCGATCCAAGTAACTGAAAGTTGTACTCAAAGACAAGTGTATTTAACAGGAGTGAAAATAAAAGTAAAAAGAATAAAAATAAAAGATTTGATGAAATCAATAATCCAATTAGATAAATCACAAATAAATTAAAAAACCTAAGTACCAAGCAAAGGTTGACACTCGACGAAAACCCACTCAAGTAAACCAATTAATAAAAAAACTTCCTTGAAGGTAGAACCTCTTGTAATGCATTTATGGTGTCCAGAGGCCCTTTGAACGAGATCTGCACCTCATTTTCGCCGGAGCATTGCCTTCCGTCGAGTCACGGTCCCACCCCATCGACGACGACGAGCAGCTGCCGAGAAACTCCGATTATTGATCGAGATACCGTGGATGAAGTTGGACCTCCCAGTGGTAACGCCTGCATTGGTTTGCAGAGCAACCGACATGGTTTCAGAGAATTGAAAGCAGAGAGACTGTGGAGAATTGTATAAAGGGATGAGGCCGCGATAGAGATGCAGGCTGGTGAGGAGCACCTGGGCCTGAGTTATTTTCGCCACTTTTGCAGAGGTAAGGATTGAAAATTGAATAATTTAATTAAAAGGGAAATCAATATTTTTGTAACAAATTTAAATTTTATAATCAAAGTTCATTCAAATTTTTTGCCAGTGCGCTTTCCTAAAAAGCGACAGAGAAACGCGTCCTAGACAAACAAAAGGTCTCGGCCCAAATGACAAGACAGCACATGAGTGAAACTGATAGCCACTTTTTTTTTTGGTTGGAAGCAGCATCATTTGTTGTGGGTCCCATATTTCTGGATAAACTTGTCTCCCCCTTTCCATCCGATCTTTCAACCCTCACTTGGGCCTTTCGGCCCATCTCAAAATTTTCGAACCCCACTTCTGTGACGACATTGGGCTTCCAATTTCTCAGCAGCTGTAAGGACCTACTCCAAGAAGCTCAGCCCAGTAACTTAATGCCGCTCGAAGGTATTCTAAATCCTTGGCGAGCATAGCACTGAGCTTCAGAAGCTGCATAGCAGAGCGTTTGGGCGCAGAGACAGAGAACGAAGATGGTAGCCATGTCCGGTGCCAAGAGAATCGAAACCTACGAAGACTTCGTGAAAGTTCACGCTCTGTTACTGGCGGCATCGGGGTTGCCGGGTTCGCTCCACCGCGAGCTCTTCCAGAAGCTCTCCACCGATGCCTTCGACGGCGGCGAGCACTTCCAAATAGAGCCCTGCGAGGATGGTCGACAGAGGCGCCTCCTTCTCACCTCGGATTTCATGGCCAAGGACTCCCACGTCTTCCTCGTCGATCACGCATGGACTTTCAGACTATCCGATGCTTACAAGCAGGTCTCCACCCTCTTCTTCTTCCAACTGCTTTCTAGAGAGTGTAAATAATGAGTACTAATTTGTGAAAGTTAACTTTTTTGGATCGAAGGGTAACCCAAATGCGAGCTTACTCAGAACATGTGGCTCAAGCTACTAATGTCTTCTCTTTAAGCTTTTTTAATTTGTC
This sequence comes from Castanospermum australe, assembly GCA_019955255.1. Lineage (NCBI taxonomy): Eukaryota > Viridiplantae > Streptophyta > Magnoliopsida > Fabales > Fabaceae > Castanospermum > Castanospermum australe. The sequence continues at coordinate 853,340 of NSJW01000183.1, forward strand.
TTTCTGAGTTATTGTGTATTAACTTCTTTTTTTTCTAATTCTTTTGGTGGTTGTAGCTGCAAGAAGTTCCGGGGTTGGCGGAGAGGATGGGTTCTTTAATGTGTGTAGATATTGATCTGAATTTGGGTCCTGAAGCGAATGGCCTTGCTAATGGAGTTTCGCGTGAGGAGCATGCTAAACCTGATGTTGTGGAAATACTGGAGAGTGAAGTTCGAGGGGCAAAAGAGAAAGGAAATGGCACGTTGAGGTGGTTGGAACTTGAGGAGCTTGACATTGATGATGATATGCTTCTATCTCTTGGGTTATCTAGTAGATTTCCGGTTTGTAATTTTTATTCATACATTCTATACTTTTATAATATGACATGTTTCATTGAACACATAGCAATCGAGCCTATTAAACTTAAGGAATCTTATAATATGACAATGAATGGGCATTATTATTTATTCATCACCAAAGTCCTTTGTTATTCACTTATTTTGTTATTTCAGCTCCTCCCAGTTTAGCTGTTGTCAGCCTTTTTTTATTTTCTTGTTTTCCACTTCTAATTTGAATACTTATGCACTTCCCTCCCTTTTCATTGGTTCAGGATTTACTGGCACTTAGCCTGTTGGGAAACAAGCTCGACAGAGCGGAAGTGGTTGTTCAGGAAGTTATCAAATTCAAACACCTTAAAGGACTCTGGTTGAACAATAATCCGGTTCTTAAAAATTGGTAAGTTTTGTCAATATAAAAAATTCTTAAACTACTGTTCCTTTAATCTCACTTACTATTGAAGAGAACTAAATTACTCCTCTTCTAGTGATGGTGAGTTTGCAGATGCAGTTCTTAAGGAGTTACCAGAACTGGAAATTTATAATTCAACTTTCACTAGCAATTTTGGGGAGTGGGCCTTGGGCTTTTGTGCAGGGATATATGGAAAGGATAGCCCAGGCAACACTGATCAGGCTGACTGTCCACTGCAGAGTGTGTCTAATCTTGACCTTTCAAATAGAAACATTCACAATTTAATCAATAAGGTTGAACCATTTCTTATGCTAATTTTCTATCTGCTTTATGCATCTTTTTTCCTTACTTATGATTCAAAAGTATAGATAGGACTTGAGTATATCATTTTACTAGAATACTAAGTTGATTGCATGAGTTCAAAAATCTGGGAATTCTGCATCTCTCCCTGCCCAGGAGGTGCTAAATGGTAAACTAAGTATAATCTATTATAGATGTTAACATGTGCATTTCATCCCAGTTAATTAATCCCACGTCTGGTCACTGTTGATCTAAATCTTTTGATGGTTCCCCTTTTCTTCAGGCATTTTCACCGATTTGTTTGCCATCTCTTTCATACTTGAACCTTCATGGAAATCCATTGGAGCAAAACTCAGTTGGGGACTTGTTAGAACTACTAAGGAGATTCCCTTGCTTATGTTCGTTGGAGGTACTTTTATTTTATATTATCACGATCTCTTTATGCACAAATTGCTTTTTCTATTTAATTAAGTTTTCTTTATTTCCATACTGTGATAATAACCATCATTTTGGCCTTTTGGAATTTGAGCAATTTTCAGGTGGATATACCTGGTCCACTTGGAGGAAGTGCCATTGAAATTCTGGAATCTCTTCCTAACATTTCTGAGCTAAATGGCATCAGTGCTTCAAAAATATTGGAAACTGGAAAGCATGTTATTGATTCAATGCTTCTTCCCCGTCTTCCTGAATGGACTGCTGATGAGCCTCTTGCTGACCGTATTATAAGTGCAATGTGGCAATATCTAATGACATATAGACTTGCAGATGAAGAAAAGATAGACGAGACATCTGTATGGTATGACCTGCATCTTTCTTGTTTTACTTTTTAGTTCTAATTATAGCACAACCTTTCTTTTGACCATTATATGCATTTAAGTTTGTAATGTATTTCTGCATGCCATATTGAAATGCGAAAATTTCGCCAAGGTTGTCTGATTTATATATATTATTTTAATACTACTTGAATGGTTTAATGTTTCACCACTCACGAACTGGAATAAAAACAAAATATAGGTATCACATGAATGATCTGTTTTGGATTTTGCCAATGATACACGAAAGTAACAGCACATTGTTTGTGAGGTTCTAGGTACGTGATGGATGAACTAGGTTCAGCTTTGCGGCATAGTGATGAGCCAAATTTCAGAGTGGCTCCTTTTCTTTTCATGCCAGAGGGCAATCTGGCATCAGCTGTGAGGTTATCTTCTATATTTCCTTTTTCAGATTTGTTGCTTTGATGTGGAAGTCATATTTTCATACTCTATAAATGTACTTACTGCTTTACTACATGATTGTGCTTTACATAATGTGTAACATGTTTTTTTTGTTAAAAAAATTTCAAGTAATAACTCTTTCCATTTTCCCCAGCTTTTCTATATTATGGCCTATACAGAATGTTCAGAAAGGTGATGAATGCACTCGTGATTTTCTTCTTGGTATTGGGGAAGATAAACAACGTTCTGCCAGACTTACCGCCTGGTTCCACACACCAGAGAACTATTTCATTCAAGTATTACTTCTATTGCTAAGATAGATCATGATTCTGATTTGTGGTTAAAAATCTATAATGAGAGTTTCTGGAAAATTTGAAGCTAATTTAGTTTATTACTTTCAGGAGTATGAGAAGCACAGTCAGAAATTGCAATCCAAAAATTTAATACCACCAGCCACAGAGTCTTCTGCGACTAGAAGTATTCGCCGTCTTGATGGGCATCCTTTACTTGTTTACACAGATATACCTCAAGTAGAGGAATTCTTGACTCATCCTGAGTTTGCAATCAGTAAGTTCAATGCATAAATCCTTAAACTTTCTCTTATGTTTTTTTTTTTTTTTGGAGCGATTCATAATTAATTTTATTATCATGTAATTTCAACATAGCGAACATATGCTAACATTCATGTAACAATCCTAAATTGAAGTTTTCTTGTTTGATTAGAATTGCTGGCTTTTGGTTGTCAAAAAATTCCCTTGCATTTGATTTTCTGGCTGTCTCCATGTTTAAAAAACTATATTTAGTAAAGCTGACTTACCTCTCTCTCTCTCTATGAATGTTTGTTTGCTTACAGCAAAGGAACCAAAAGATGCAGATATAATATGGACAGGTGAGCAGGTAGATGAGGATATGAAGAAAGCGACAGGAATAACAGATCAGCAATACATTAACCAATTTCCTTTTGAGGCATGTCTTGTCATGAAACATCATTTAGCGGAGACCATTCGGAAGGTGATAATAGTTAAATGCTGATGAGATTATCCTAAATGACTGACCTGTGTCAGTTATCCATTTCTAGTGAAATACCATCATACTCCTTTAAGAAGTATGTATTATACTTATGCATCCTTTGAGGTTTCTTAATAACTTAATCATTTTTTTGGGGGACGTTGTTTCCTTGCCACAGGCACATGGATCTCCTCAATGGTTGCAACCTACTTATAATCTTGAAACGCATCTATCTCAACTTATTGGTGACTATTATGTACGCAAAAGAGAAGGACTAAACAATCTATGGATTTTAAAACCCTGGAACATGGCACGAACTATTGATACCACCGTAACTGATAATTTACCTGCGATTATCCGGCTCATGGAAACTGGTCCGAAGATTTGCCAAAAGTATATTGAACAACCTGCTTTGTTCCAGGGGAAAAAGTTTGATCTGCGTTACATAGTACTGGTTCGAAGCATGCACCCTTTGGAGATATTCTTGTCAGATGTTTTCTGGGTATGCAGATTCTTCCTTTGTGTTAATTCTAACTATAAGTTAGTATGGCCTATGGCACGTTTTTTTCAGCCTCTTTGCTTTAATATTATGCACTTAAAAGATTCTAATGGCAAGAGGTTTTATATTTCATTTTCAGGTTAGGTTAGCCACCAACCAATATTCTTTGGACAGAAGTAGTTTTTTTGAGTATGAAACTCACTTCACTGTTATGGTATGTCTCGAGTACCATATTGTTTAGCAACAAGAATATCTTCAGTTGAAAGCTTGATTGAAACATTGAATATTTCAGCACTTTCCTTTTCTCTTCAAGTTTTAACATAGCCACCATATGGTACTCAGAATTATCGTGGAAGATTAAATCACAAGAATACTAAGGATTTTGTGAGGGAATTTGAGGAAGAACATCAAGGTAATGGGGACTGTCTCATGTTTATATTCTGTCACCTTTAAGGATGAAATTTTTTAGAGGCTTTCAGAGCATGATTTGCATTTTGAATGAAATCTTGATCCAAATTCCTGTTCCTGTATCTCTTGCAGTCAAATGGTTGGATATACATACAAGAGTAAGGAATATGATTCGATCAGTGTTTGAGGCAGCCGCTGTTGCACATCCAGAGATGCATAGCCCAACATCAAGGGCCATCTATGGTATAGATGTCATGTTGGACGGCTCTTTTCAACCCAAGTTACTAGAGGTTTGTAGCTGAAGCAACGGTGCTTTTCCAGTGCTCCTTTTTTCGGGACGAAACAGTTTTATATTTCACCTCAAACTCCTTTCAAGTTTAGGATACCAGGATATAATGCCCTATTTTTCACATACTGCATTGTTCCTCAGGCATCAGGATGTTTTTCTCATGTGAAGTCTGGAATTATATGTAACTTGGATTTCCTTTTATGCAGGTGACTTACTGCCCTGATTGCACAAGAGCTTGCAAATACGACATGGAAGTTGTGATTGGAGAGGGAGGCGTTGTCAAAGGTTGTGAATTTTTCAACACTCTGTTCAGGTGTCTCTTTTTGAATGAAATTTCACATGTCAGCCCATTGTAATACAGGCAGAAAGATTTTTAATTCTTAATTATTGGCGCGTGAGCTATTAGTTATGGTTGTTGTGTAAGGCCTCTGTTTCATGGAGGATTAACCTGCGTGCCATAATTTACCTTGCGTGCTAGTGTGTGACCAATGACCATGAACAATTTCGAGTATCGTAGGTTATATTTTTGTTCATTCTCTCTTTTTTTCTTCTTTGGTTTGGTTTGTTATATCATACTCAGAAGTTAAAATGTATAGTTGTCCCTTCGCGGACATCCGATAAAATGTATAGAAGTTTGATTCGGTGCAACACAAAACAAGTAGAGGTCTTTCAACTTGAGAGAAATGCAAACATTGAGGGGGTCCAATAGCCCATGATAAATCTTCAGAAGGGGAAGAAAAATAATTTGATGATCAAATAACATCATTATGGATTTCTCTTCACAAATAAATAAATTAAATTTATATGCAGAACTAGTATGTACATTGGATCTTCCCATAACATTGATGGTGCTGTAGACACCCGTCCAATACATTTTTCAGCCAAGAGAACATTAGCATTCGCCTCGCAAGCGAATTAAGCACCTTGTTCAGTTGCTTCTGCTGCTGATGCGTTTGATTGATTTCTTAGCGTTGAAATCTTCCTTTGCAATTCAAGATTTGACATCCGCTCAGCCTCCAGCGCTCGCTCAAGCTTTCATTATATCATAAAGAAAAGGTATCATAAAAAAGGAATCAACAGAACACAACCTAACAGGGAAAAGCAAAACCCGAAAGGTACCGAAAAACCCCTCCTTAACTCTGCTTTATGTGCATTTTAGTTCTTCAACTTTTCAAAATGTGTATTTTAGTTTAAAAGTGTAATGTCCGTCCAAATTTGAACAAAAAACTACACGTGATCAGTACATGAGGATATTTTAACTGAATGACACATACAGTTTTCTGTCTAGATTTAAACGGACGTTACATTTTTGGACTAAAATGCACACTTTTAAAAGTTAAAAGATCAAAATGTATATTTTTAAAGTTCAAGGACCAAAGTGCATATAAAGTAAAGTCAAAGGAGTTTTTTTGGACTTTTCCCTGTAACACTTGATAGCTACCAATATATTACAATTATGAATAATACCTTGGCAGCTCGGGTGCTCCATTCTCCTAAAATAGCTCTGAGTCTTTCATTCTCTTCTACGTACTGCAATGATTGTAGTTACAATTCTACTGTCAGCACCTCATAGTCAAAGGCCGTATACTTTCTAGTATTAGTATCCTATAAGATACCTGATTGTTGGTCGTGCGAACATGCTGGATCTCCGACTCCCTCTCAGCAATCAAAGACCGGGCAAGCCTTAGCTCAGACTGCACTTGGTTCATCTGTCGCATAAATATCTCAGTGAGCATCCTTCAAAGTTTGAGGAGGTGGAATTGAATGATCTCTGATAATTATATTGTACACCCTGAATTCAAGTTTACTTCCTATACAGCATAGATATTCAAGTAATGACATGGCGGGATCATGAAATAAAGAGATGCTGTTCACGTCACTGATTCATCGGTCCATTGTGTAAGAGCAGCAATAAAATATTAGCTACTTCTCTCAGATACATAAATATGTCAATCCAGATTCTTTGAGCATGGGATCTCACAATGTATAGAATCTCATGATAATTATCCTCCTTTACATATTCGAGATCAACCATCATTTCCAGGCAGGAAAAAAAGAAATTGAATGAATGCAAGTTGTCATCATATCATCTTCAAACACCTTGATCTTGGAGGTTTTATTTCATTTATCCAGTGCAAGGTGAAGCACATGGCTGTACTTCTCTCTTCCCTGTTCAACCCCGCTTTCTAGAGTTCTCTTCATGTACATATATTATTTGAAACTTTCAATATAAATAATTAAATATGATATTGCAAATGTAGTTAGGACTGTGCTAGGTAGTTTAGTTGTCTGTTTTAGCTTGTTTCCATTTTTCTTGTGTACATTAAAAGTTTGTCTCTCTGTCCCTTGTGATTCTGTTTTTATATATACACATACAAATGTAAAATGATATTTCCTCCAACAGGTAGATAAATATATGTATACAGAACAATTGTAAATGATACCCTTTACTTATTGAAAAGCCAGCACCAAACTCATTCAAGGGTGGGAAAAAGGAAGTAGAAGGGGATGGTGAGATAAAGATAAACATGGCTAGAAAACAAGGCACTGCAAGGGCAAAAATTTCACTAACCAGCAAAATTTGCCACCAAAAAAAAAAAAAACCTTCATGAAAAGAAGAATCACAGACATTTCACTTGGAATTTATAATTACATTACCGAGGCCATTAGATAAATGTGACTGCACTTTGTTGTCCGTACATGCATTTAAAACAAGAACAAACAGTAAGTACCTCTGCTGAAAGTGTCCTTAATTCTTGATCACGAGCTGCTAACAGATGCGCAAGGTCAACCTGCAATGGAGAATGTGACACAAATATCTACTGAAACCAACATCCAAACCAATCCTTCATCTGGGATCTCAAAGAAATAGGAGGTGCCATAAGGCCCAAAGGTAATTGAAACGAGATTTACTACATTTCTCGACTATAAATGTCCACAAGTTATTACTTAAATTAGCATAGAAGCAATTTATTCCCTAAAAGAGTATAAAAAACTTGCAGACAGGGCCACAAATATTTACTAAAAACAAGATGCCAACCAATCCTTCGTCCATGTTCTCAAAGGAATAGGTGGTGCTACCGGACTTGGATCATTGAAACAAGATTTACTTCATTTATTATCAACTAAATATCCTTCATAAGTGAGTACTTAAATTAGATACCCACACGGTAACATGCTATAAAATCAGAAAAATATCTTTAAACCACTGCTCCAGGTACCAAAAGGAGACTAAGTCTAAGTATCACCATTAAACCTATTATAGCAGAGAGCTGTCATTGTGAGGCGTAAAGGTTATGAGAACTATTAATCAAGCAAGTATTAGGCTATGTTAACTACAATCTCCTACTTATATTAACATGATCATATTAGCAAATTTGTTCTGACAATGCAAATTAAGGTAGACACACAAAAAACTCAGAATTCATGTCACAACTTCTACTAGAAATGGAAAATTTATTTTCCCAAGTACCAAAGAAAAATACAACATATAAAAATTAAAATAGATCCTTCATTCTTCAATTCTACATTAAGAAATAAAATTACTTTCCATGTCAAAAGAACTGTATTTTAGCAGGGAGGATTTTGAATGTAAATTGAATATATTGGAGATTTAAATAGTTTTTAACATGATAGCCTGAATTACAATTACATCTCAAGACGCATTCAGATTGCAGTGAAACTCCACCAGTTCAATAAAACAATCGCATAATTTGCTAATCTCCCTGATTAAAAGAATACCATATTGAATATTCTGACCAGATACAACCACAAGAACGCATGCTTACTATAAAGTGGACATAAACATATGAGAATTTATAAATTCACATGCAGTAAAGACAAGAAGAGAAATAGTTTATCCAGATTCATTATCACCTGTGGTGTGCTCCGATCATCAGTTCGTTCATATTTGCTTAAAGACTCTTGCAACCGAAGAATCTACAAGATCAAATGTTGATGGAGAACTATTTAGTTACATTAGAGGAGTGTCAACACTATCAGTTAAGTGTATAATCAACAGTAAAGGTATATGGTTCAAATTGACAAATACCTCCTCACTCAAAAAATGAAGATTTTCACGCTGATATTGCAGCAAAGCCATTTGCTGATCAGAGAGCCTACCATCATGGTACCTATTGCACCAAAATATTCTAATTACAGTGCTTACATGCTGCAAAATCCAAGAACCCACAATTTGGTTTGTGTTTGAAGATGTGAATTGCATCTGCTGCTGCTATTGGCATTACATGATCTTATCAATGGCATGCATAAAAAATAGATCATACATTCACAAACACTATTTTTTATATACTTAAGTTTTCTCGTTATATTATTTGAAAGTTGAAACATATAGAGTCATGAAGTAAAATAAGAAACTAAATTACAAAATGTTTGCCTTAGACCCTCCAAAGAGCTTGATGGTTGAAGTGGTGAGTATAAGGACTTCAGAACATCAGGATGGGAGTTCAATGAATTGTACTGGTGTATGTAACCTGATTGCACCAAAAATGCACACGGAATGTATTAAGTGAAAATTATAGCAATAAATTGTAATCTCCAATGAGACGAATATACAGAAGATCCTTTCTACTAGCGTTCTATTACCATATGAAAAGAAGAATAAGATGGTGGATAGAAGAGATCTTTTTATTACTATCATTATCACTACTAGTACGACTTTTTTATTTTATTATTATTACTATTATTATTATTTGGATAAAATGAATCGATCTTATAATTGCCTAAGTGAGGTGAATTTTTTTAAAAAAAATATCTAACTAAATTAATAGGGTAGACTGGTAGAACCCAAACAGGGTTCCTTAGCATAGCTGAGGAGTATGACCTATCAAAATACAAGTATACCATCTACCAAATACATTTTTGCAACTGTTTCATCTGCAGTAGACCTGAATCAGCTAATCCACTCAACACTAAGATTGGTACAGAGGATGACCAAATCCAAGAGATGTAGTGAGCATATAACTTCACCAGTGCTCCTTAAATCCAGGGAGGGCAATCACAACTGGGTGGCTGGCCCCTTCTCAGGCTTTTCACTTGCAAAAGCAAAGAAGAAAAGAAAATGCCAACCAAAAATTACTGAAGGACATAAAATTTTGAAATCCTAGATTTCCAATAAATATACAATTATTCCTGTCAACTGAGACACTTTAGTGTTACTTGTCAAACTCTTAAAACTCTTACGAGTTTATGATCCTAGGACACAAAAACGAGTTAAATCACATTTAAACTCTCTTTTTTGTAAACTCATACAAGTTCAAGCAAACTCTGACAGATTGGGTAGAAATGAGTCTGGATTTGCACATGATTTTGGCATCAAAGCACACAATTTTAATTGAGCTTGTTCGGTACTTTGGTTGAGTTGCCTATGTTATCCGATATGTATTGAGTTTATGAAGCTGATTTTATGTTTTTATTTTTTCTTGTTTGGTTTGGGTAAAGTACAAAATACTATAAGTGGCTGGGCTAGATATAGTATCTCAGTTGGGCCAAGTATTGAGTTATGTTTGCTTTGTTATGAAGTAGGAATGTTGAATATTGATTATGAATATGCTATTAAATTATGTTTGGATATTATGATATGTTTTTTAAATATTATTTTTGAAGTATATAAACTTTTACGAGTTTATGTTTAGGAAGGCTCCACGAGTTTACCTAAACTCGAATTTGAGAACCTAGGTGCTGAGTCACGCTTAAGCTTAATTTTTCCTATTCTTTATTTTCTTTACACTTTTTCTTAGATGTAATGGAGAGTGCTGTCATTGAGACACGTTGAAACAGCGGGGCAATCAATGACTAAAGGAAGGATTTAATTTTAGGTTTTTGGTACAATTTATTTACCGAGCTAGTACAAAACCACGACATATACGCCCGATATTAAACATGGGAAGCTGATTGCCCCAGTTTCAGCTCCTCAAATCCAATCCCCTCCCCTCCCCTCCTCCAACAAAAATAAAAAGAGTAAAACTTACCAATGTAAAGACTCATAAAACATCCAGCACATACCGCTTCCAGTACCATAATAATCCTGCAGAATTTAGAAGCAACCAAAATAATACACAAACATCTTGGTGGAGGAAAAAAAGTGTGCGACTAATTTCCAGTCATGCACTAAAGAAATATAGCACATGGAATTAAACATGCCACACATGGAACAAGAACTTGATGATGACCAATTGTATCATTAAGTGATGACCAAACAAACTGTGGGAGATTATATATACAGTAGAGCTGTAACATTTAAAAAAAAAATGACTATAAAATTGTCTCTTAGAAGAAATTTATTGCAAGTTGTCAAATACCAAATTTCATTAGATAATGGCTATGCCAGAAGTACAACTGTTAATACACCCAGACAAGAGGGGAGGGGGAGAAGGAAATATGATAGGAACCAGATATGGAAAAGACAATGTATTATTAACATTTACAAACACACCTTCTCTGCTGCTGATATTTGACGCATATCAGCGCAGAAGGAAGATGGAATACACTCTGATATATGAGAAATAAAAGAAAATAGAGATAAAACCAGCAGAACTTCAAGGGTCTGCTAACCTCCCTGCCCACTCACAATTTTCCTGCCTCTTCCACTCCCAATTTCCCCTTTTAATCACCTCACTAACCGAATCCCTTTCCTCTCTCTCTGCCACATCAGCCCTTGTCTTGTTTTCCTCTCCCACAGCATGTATATTCCCCACAATTCCCATATTATCCTTCTATCACACGTGGTATACTCCAGCTCCTCTGTTCCTACACCTCCTTTCATAAACCTTAGTAACAGGAGGTCTATCAAAATTTATTAAAAAAAAAAAAAAAAACCTTATGTACTGTCAAGTGTCAACCAAACTCTTTATCTCCTTCTAGGTATTCTTACTGCAGCTAAAAATCCCCTTAATTTCAATATATCAAACACCATAATGTACCAGCAACACCACTCTTACAAGGATCCTTGATCCACTTCATTAAAATAATAAATGTGTGTGTGTGTGTGTGGGTGGAAATGCTAACATCCTCCCACTTACTTTTCTATTGGTGGAGAACCTCCACCAACCTCCACCTTTTCTTTAGGACGATAATATCCTAATTCTCAGTTAAAAAACAAAATAAATAAGAGGTATTCGAGACATTTCATGAAGATAAAAATTAAATTATTTAATTATCCTCCTCTTGTTTCTCATACTTAATCTCTCTACTATTATTTTTCCTCAACTCTTTAATCTCTCTCCACAAAGCGTGAAAATCGCCATGAGTATTTGACTCAAACATTATTATTTTTGCACTTCTTTTCCACTACATCAGAAACTTAGCTGATTCACCCAATTTTCACCATCAAGTCTCCTTTGAGAGATTGGCAGAGAGAGGGGCGAGTTGGGAGAGAGTTGGCAACTCACACACATATAACTCTATTTTAAGATTAAGAATAGTCATTCAACCAAACATAAAAAATTAAAAGAAACACAAAAGCCTCAGGGCATTTTTCCTGTACTTCATGTCATCATGGACAGATGCATTGTCACCAATAAAATATAGTAAAAAAATATTGTAGCCTTTAATCATCAATCAAACATCACTGGCACCTTTTATTGATAAGAGGATTTAAATTCAAGACGTAGTCCTTCATATTTAGAAGTGCATATTCTTTCTGATATTCCCTTTCTTACTTCATTTTATCTATCCCAAAAAAAAAATGTCTCAAAGAGACAATTACAGCCAAATGAAGATTATACCTCAATATTGCAGAGATTGACAGAAAATTGATGTATGGTTTCCAGACTATAACAAGTAGCATTGCAGCAGTTCCTGACATTCAAATTATTGAAAGTACTCACATTAAAAATTAACAACTCAAATAATATCAACTACTCAGATTGTTAGAAATAAATGAATGCCTCCACCTAAGAGCTTAAGCGTTTGGGTTTAGTTGATTCTTGACACACGCACACACATATACATCAATTAAATTCACATATTAAGCATGATCTGAAAGTTAAAAAAGTTTAAACACCGAAATACATACCATAAGCTGTAATGGCAAAGGGTATCCGAACAATAAATTTCAACTTCTGACTGAAACTATAATAGCCCTGAAAAATCAGATGCCAGTGATAAAATCACATGATTAAAGAGAAAAACACTACCAAACATAACTCAAACCTTCACAGACCCTTGTGGCCAAATTTTTATTGGTAATTCCATTATTTTCTAGGTCTCACTCCATTGATAAATATTCAGATTCCAGAGTCCAAGTAGAAGCCCCAACAAGAGAGAGAGAGAGAGAGAAACTAGGAAACTACAGTGATGATTAAGTAATTTTAAGAATTACCTGCAAGCGAATCTTCTGCACTTGATAAACCAGATATTGTTGAAAAATTCCTGAAACAGTAGAATACGGCATTTAAACCCAATAAAACTGTGCGCATTAAATATTAAGGTACAAGGAACACTAGTATTAGCAGAAGCTTATAATGCCTACTTAAATTATACTATTAAGATATATACATGGTTAAATTTCATAAATCAGTGTTTATGACCACAGTAACAATATAAACCTACAAAGCTTTGTCTTCACACCAGCACATGAGTTTGGATGCATCATATCATATTTGTTTCTAGTATCTACAACACTCAAAACAGCTATATTGAAAATTAGATTTAACAAGTAATGACATGTGAATACATATAAATTTTCAGTGTTCTAAAGGAATCTGATTTGGGGTCTCAACACTTTAGGGATCCCAAAGTGAAATGAGCAGCAAGACTATCTTAAATACACATTATTTAATTGAATATTCAAAAGACCAAAACTTTGAAGCCAGAAGCACAATATGCTAATTGAGACTCTAATTTGCTAGAATATGATCCATTACCATTCTCAAATGAAAAACTGCCCCACAAGGGTTCTTTCATCACATTTTAAAATGATGTATTGAAGATTGGAAAACATTATCAGTAATTGCATGGTGCAAATTAGTTTTATCAAAATTTGAAAAATGAAAGCAGGGGCATTGTCACATATCTATTTCAAATGGCACAGCTCTTTGAAATTTGTAAAATATTTTGCCAAAAATGAAAGTTCCTTTGAGAATAAAATAGCAGCAATGCACGGACAAGGTTATCCTGTTAGCCCTTAGCCAAAGTCAATAAACTGAAACCCAGCATATCACATACGATTTGATCTGAAAATCTCAGTTAAGATAACCGCGACTAAATGGGAATGGGAACAAAAGGAAAATATTTTTTTTAAAGCAAAAAGAATTAAGGACTCAAAAAAAAAAAATCCCAAGATAAATATACACTTCATCTGGAAAGACATGCTACCAAACAATGCACTGATCAGAAAATATGCACATGTCATCTAGAAATAAGAACAGTGAACACCTAATCCAGGGTAGTTCCAGTGCAAAACCTGTTAACAGCAAAAGAAGAACATCGCAACTACAAAGCACTGGAGAGATCAGTCCTTGTACGGGACGAAATATCCATGGAGCTCCTACAGCCAAAGTAGTATAACCTGCCTAAAATGGAAAAAACAATAAGCAATTCACTCCATAATATAAGCAAACATAACATAACCAACTTGCAATTCAATCTAAATCATCACAGTTTGCCAAATCAGCCAATGACCCATCAATTGAAATGATAAAAAATTTCTACTTGCCAATAGTACGCAATAGAAAATACTCCCAACAACCCTTGCCGCCTTCCGGTGAGCAAACAGGGGAGCCTCGTGCAGTATATCAAGAAACCTACAGTAGCACAAAAGATGAAGCATCAGCAATAAGAATTAAGCACCTCCCAACACAATTCAATTATGCATGCAAGATCACAACACTAACACCATAATAGAAATCGAAGCTCATGGGGGTAAATCACAGCCAAACAGAACAAATTGTCAACGAAAATTTGGAATCTTGTTACTCACAAAGCGTTCTCCTCGGGCGATGTGGCTGGCGGAGAAGCGTATCTCTCTGTTGCCATCTTCTACTTCTATACTATCCTCGCTATTCCCAGAAGAGAATTTTGGATCCCAGTGAATCGCTGCGTTTGATTCCACGGTTCAGAAGACGGCATGGTAGGGCGGTTCTTGAGGAAAACGGCATCGCCTATGTTGTTTGTTTTCGTTTTTCTTTTGAAAAAGCCCTTACGGCCTGTTTGCCGGAGTTCTTCTAAACTGTACAGTATGTAATGGATTCATTTTTTCATAATCGATAAAATTTTGGGGGGATAAAAGCTTGTTGTATTCTAGAGGAAAAATATATGTTACTGACATTTACATATGTGCAAAACTATCCGAGTAAAGCAATTATAAATGAAGCTACTTGTCTATACTTTAATATGTGAATATAGTTGTTTCTAAAAAGTGATTCTGTAATTTTTTAAATACAATTTATTCCTCTCAGTTTAAGCGGTTTCATAAATTTTATATGCAAAATCTAAAAATTTACATCAAATTATATTGCTTTTTTGTCAGTTCGTAGGAGGTGTAATGGGAACAAAGTGAAATCTTTTAAGTTAATTCAAACAAAATTGAGATTCACATGTAAAATGTGTGTCTTGTGTCTCAAAATACAAAAGCAAGTATAAGATTGACATATTAAATCAAACTCTTTTAACTTTTAACTCTCTCACTCCTCGGACATTTAAGTAATAGTTAAGGTAATAAATTGATTGAGGACATCCAAATTCCAAATTTCTCATTCCTAGTTAATAAATGTTAATTCCTTAATTGTATGTTTAGAGGGAAGGGATGGATATTTTTCTAGGTTTCCAAGATATTATATGTTTGAGCTTTATCATTTAATAATTTCTTTATTTTTCATCAAAACATACTCTTGTAACTTAATTAGGTGTTGAAATTTAATTTGGGGTGTCATTTCTCATTTGGTTTAGATAGCAATTATACTCCTATAACTCTTCCAATGCCACATTATATTAATTGATGATATAACATCTTTTAAATCATCAAATGTCATATCAGCTCATTTCATATTACATCATATTAAGTAATAATGTGGTTACCTTCAATATATAATTAATTAAAATTAATTCTTAAAATAATCTAATATTATATTATATTAAGTGATGATGTAACTTTCTCAAAGTCATTTACTATCACATTATATTAAGTGCTAATGTGACATCTTAAAAAAAAACAAAATTCTTATATCTATTTACAGACAATGATTAGCATTAAAATTAATTAGCTAATCTGATAAATGCTTAGTGGTATAATATAAGAAAATTATTTTTAAATATAATATATGTACTAAAAAGTCTCTTCCAAAGAAATAACATCTTATGCTGATATGAATATATCATAATGTGATATGAGCTCTTATATGCCTAAACATAAATCTCTCATATTTAATGTAAATCTCTCATATTCAGATGTGATCTCTTGTATAAACATATGGTTAAAATCTTTCATAATTTTATATTAACTACTCTACGAATAAATAGAAACTTTTATGAATAAAATATTATAATATATTACATAAATTATTCATGATATTTTTATGAATATCACACCCACAATGCTAAGTAACTTATATTTAGCTTCTATATTTTTCTAATTTACGTTTTATATAATTATGGCATGATAACTTATAGAGTAAAATCATAGTTCAAAATATTTAATTAAAGACATATAGTTTTGAAAAAAAATTTAAATAAATTTAAAAAATAATTTCCTGCATAAGTAAAAAAAATAAAATATATTATCTGCATATTCAATTTATAAACTAACTTATCATTACAAAAAATAATCACAAATTCTATTAAAAAACTAACTATAAATATAATATGCCACCATATTAAGTAATTTATTTATTTTTATTTGTGTTCTATATAGTCACAACAAAATAACTTATAAAACAAAACTACAATTTAAAAGATTCAATTAAGGATACAGAATTATATAAAATATATGTCATTAAATTTTAAAAAATTTTACAAAAATATATTACATGCATATTCAATTGTAAACTAGTACATCATTACAAAGTATTTATAATTTTATTAAAAAAATAATTATAAATAATATATATATATATATGGAGGCGCCCGTACAACGCACAGGCTAAATGACTAATTTTGTATTATTTGAGTACTATATTTGTATGATGGATTGAGATGAATGTAAGAAACGAAAGAGAGGATATGAAGAAACTATGTGTATATATATATATATATATATATCAACTAAATTTGGTGTTCACATTCAATCTATTTATAATATATAAATTTTTATGCACACATTCTAGAGTAATCAACTTCTCTTCAACTCTCATTTTAAGCCACATTAACATATTTTCATCATTGTAAGTTCTTGGTTGAGTGTCTTTTGAATATTCTTAAATGAACTTTTTTTTTATAATGATAATACAGAAATTTGAATTTATGATTTTTTATAAATTTTTCAAATCTCTCACCATTAACTCACTTCTAATGACTTACTTTAAATGAACTTTTGAATTTCTGTTTCCACTCATTTCACAACATAGTCGTTGATAAATTAAATTAAGCCCTCATCGTCTCCTTGAAAAAAGAAACATATAATTAACTTTCAATAATTTTAAAAACGTTTCCTAATCTTTGTTTAGCTAACCAAATATTATTGCATATTGCTAGATTTATAGCAATACAAACAACTGTCAATCATATATACTGTCCATCCTTAACCTCAATTAATTTATGGCTTCCTCATCTTCTTCCAATAAAAGCATACGATTAAATTTTAATAATTTCATTTTCTTTTCATGTCATTCCTTTGGTTTATTAATGCTTATTTATAATGCATCAATCCTAATTCACACCATCTAGATTAGCCACATTAACTTCTCCTCAACTCTTATTTTACGTCACGTCAGAATATTTTCATCATAAGATTAGTTGAGTAATGAATCATTAGTTTCAGTTTTAGCTCATTTCACAACGTAATTATTGATAAATTAAATTAAAGTTTCATCGTCTTCTTTCAGAAAAAATCATACAATTAAATATTAATAATTTTAAAGACTTTTCCTATCCTTCGTTCGGTTAACCAAATATTGCTGTATATTCTTAGATTTATTGTAATACAAACAACTGTCAATCATAATATGTATTCTCATTCATCCCAAATTATAAAGTAACATCATTATCTAGGGAAATAAGTTCAAATTCCCTCCAGTTGAATGTTAATCATGCTCAGGGCTAATAGAATCGTGATTATCTAAGAGTCTAACGTAAGGGCATCAAATTTTGATGATTTTCTTATTTGTAGAGTTTGCTGTTTCTTTTTCCTCTGGCTGCTCTGGCTCTGGTATTTTGCATTGCTTTGCAATTGTGCCCTCCCTATACCATAGTGGACAAACTTTAAATCACCGATGCCTTGATTTTATGACCTCGCAGATTCAGAGACAATACTCGTGTATTAGGTTTTTGGCAGTATAAGGAAAGGCACGCACAAGTGTCATGCTTCACCATCTAGATCAGACAATGAGTTTAGCCTGGTTGTTAACAAGTTAACTTTGATGTCACTAATCTGTAAATGAGATAAGGTGTGTCATGTTGAACGAGATTTCTTGCTTGAAGTTCAATTTACCATTGGCAAACCATTGGGTTTAAAGTCTTTCAGTAATAGTTTTTTGCCCATCTTTTTGGCTCACACGGTTCTAGTGTGTTGAAGAAGAGTAGTTTTAACAGATGTTACCAAGGATGATGCTTGATCACCTAAGGAGTTTCGACCATTTTCTGAAATTGTTGATTCTTTTGGGGCTTTATAAAGTACCATGTAAAATACGGTTTCCAACAAAAAAGAATATAACAATAGTACGGCTGATTCGGTGAAGTAGTTTTTTAGTTGCGTACTAGTTCAAGGCGCATGTCTTAGACAATGAGAGCTTTATATGGGCTGTGAACAGGCCATCACTCAAAGGATTCAAATTCTCTATCCTGTTTTTCTATCTCTAACTCTATCCCTTAATTAAGTGTTAACGAATCAGTAAAACAAAATATACATATCTTTAAGGGACAAGGAACAAAAGATTTGAAACCTCACTGGAAACCCCAAATCTCCTCCTTTTCAGTTGTTGGTTAACTGTCTATTTCGTGCATTTGGTCCACATTTTACATAGCTAGGAAATCTTGTCAAATCTTTTATGATATTGATCAAGCATTAAAACAAATTTTTGTTCTAAATGTTATATTAAAGATTTGATTTTTGATAAAGTTCAACTATGCTAATTGATCTATATAAATATAGCAAATCTCGCTTAATGGGATAAGGCTTGATTTTTTTCTTTTAAAGTGTTGGTTAATGGTTAGTTTGTAAACCCAACTATGAAGAAATATATCAACCTTGGACTGAAGGGGTGAAAAATTGAATTTTGCCAAGACGACCAATATAGTGCAATACTAGATTTTGCAAAGACGACAAATGTAGAAACAAATATTGCAACACCTTTGTTTAATTCGGACCAGTTAGATATGAATCTGCATTGGCATGCTATCTTTTAGCTAAATAGATTGGGGAGCACAAGAACTATACTTATGTCGTTATATTAGGTCTCAGTGATACACGATTTACACCATGTTTTTGTTATGTGGTTTACAGCACCAATAATAAAAGGGCACCCCAACTATAAACTTGTTTTGTACAACAACATCAACTAGCAGTTGACATCATCTTACAACGAAACTTCACCTACAATGGTGAGCAACAGCTACACTCTAGCATGACATGCGAGGTGGTAGTCACCGGGATAGCCTACCAGGCTCCACACCTCTCCTCGTACAATTAAGCCACAACAGGATAAGACGCACAAGTTGCAATACCTGAAATTTAACAAAAGGATTAGCAATAATCAGTAGTGCAAATTGATTCATCTTAGCTTTCTAATCAGAATTTTAACTTCACTATCAACAGCTCTAGCAAGGCCAAATTTTCGCCAAGAGACAAAAGATTTGAAATTTCTAGTTGGCCCTCGGTATCACAATAAAGACCTTTACCACACTTTGCAAATCATTAGACTAGTGAAAAGGACAATTGGGAGAGGTCCTATGGATCCTTACCGCACATGTTCTTCCCTAATTCCATCTTGAAGTAGCCATTGTCACCCCAGCTATCTCCCCATGAATTTTTAATGAGCCAATATGGGACACCATCTTCAACTCCATACCCAACAGCAAGAACGGCATGGTTCACATCCTGCCAGGCAAATTTAGATTTTGTTAATGTAAGATGAGTGTCTTAGCTCTTAATTACTATCATGGATATGCAAAAAAATACATGTAACTAGGTTTTTGTTGGACGAGACACAGAACTTGCCAATAACGCAATTTATTAAAATTTGTGATGCTGGTTGTAAGCATGCATTGACAAAAGCAGCAGCATTTTCTGATACCATAAATTTGATATAAATTATCATCAAAACATAAACTTCTAGCTAAACATTTTATTTTGAAAAATTGCATCAGACACTAGACTGACAAGGACCAGGTAATCTCTCGTTTCTCTTGTAGAAGAACTCACCAGGGGAGTTGTGCCGCAAGTTTCACTAGTGTAAACTCCTTTCTCGTAGAAACGGAAACTACTCACCGCCTCAAATGCCACACTAACTGGCCGAACAAAAGCAACTGCATGTTTTAGTTCATCCTCAGCACCCTGTACTCAAGATATAAGACAAAAATTAGAAAATCTCGTGTAAATGCAGTTGAGGTGTGAGGCCAAGACAGATCTGATTCTTCTATGTCTCTCCTGAGTCAACACTCAACGGTCAACAGTGATGTTAAATGAAGGATAAGGAAACATCAAGGAGAAAACCTCGACTCATTTAAGGGAAATCAGAGAAAGCAGTGCGGTTAATTACCAAGGTGATATTGATAGAGTCACGGACTTGAATAGCAACGTTTTCAGCTGAGAATTTGCAGACGCCATCTACTCCGGTGTAGGGATATGCTTCCTCCGTCTCAAGTCCACCATTGTATTTAATGTATTCAAAGGCTTGGGATGGCAAGCCACCATTACACCCAAAGTTATTGAAAGCACCAGCACAATCCACAAGCTGCTGCTCAGAAAGAGAGATATTCTTTCCAAATGCCTGAGCGTAGGCTGCCTCCAAAGCTCCAGTTGTGCTGCAGATGGCAAATATCACGGTTAGTATTTACAAGCATGATATGATAAAGTAGAGTGCCTTATTCGTTCCAAACAGTTCTTCAGGGGTCAAAACAACCTGAATGTCCAGCATGATCCGCATTTGCCTTGATCTTTAACTGCACTGACTATACCTTCTTTTCTCCAGTCTTTCTGCACACAAGGCCAAAGTGGGAAAAACAAAAACCAAAAAAGAATCATACAAGTTTCTCAAGTATTTTCAATGCTGAAACAAACTGATATTGCGTGAAAACATCGAAATGATGCTGAAATATTTGGTTGAGACTTGACCATTAAAAGTTTACATGATTGATTAATTTGTTGCATGGACTAACGCACTTAAATAGAATTTCCGAATGTGATAAGCAGTGATAGTAGCTGTTGCCGACATACCGTTTCAGGAAGAACGACATCGGTAAGCTTGTGATTGCCTTTAAGGGTGGCAGAGCAATTTTGGGCAGCGCCTAGTCTGTGTTTTTTGAACTCCTCCCAAGTCCAATCAGCAAAATCTATTTGATAAGACAGATAACATTAACTTTTAAACCAAAACCCTTCCCCTTGCTCTCTCCCTCTCTTTCCAATACTTGCTTCTCTTTTCCTAGAAGACCCAAACCAAACTAATGATCATTCACAGACAAATAAGAAGTATTCGTTAAGCTGCCTAAATTGTCAAGTTAACGTTGCGTGGACGACCTAGTATCCACGACAATAATTACTACAAAGTCTAAATATAAACATGATCATTTTTTGATCCCATTCCATCTATAATGAGGGCGTGAAGCAGAATCTGCAAGCCCTGCATCACTATAGTGTGTATGTTTACTAGTTTCACTCTTACAATAACAAAAAATTATCAATAAAGAGAAATTCCATGCATTTAGAATTTTTTTCTTTCCTTATCTATTAATTTCCAAATACCTGGCTCTTTTCAAGAAAATCAATCTCAAAGTTAGGAAAAAAAAATCATTCATGTTTGCAATAAAGATATTATTTTGGTATATATATTTATTTTTACTCTGCCTACATACTTTAAATATTTGTTAAACATTTATTAACTACTTATTTTACTTGATGTATTCTAAATATTTATCATAAAAATCAAGAATAAATAAATATTTTATAACTTATCAAGATTTTAGTAAAAAAAAAAAAAGAGAAGGATACTGTCTTGCAATTCAACAACTAACCCACACGCTAATTGATCATGATCAAACATCAAAACAACTGATCATCCACCTGGAATTTCCTGATTCGCAGTACCAGTCACATGCATTATTTTTTAATGACCGTCCAATCACACAAAGACAAGTATACAATCTTAGGGCAGATGTCAACCAAAATAGTCAAAGAGAATAAAGGAAAAAAAAAGAAATAGAAAATTGATCGCAGTCGCAGAGAATCAGTGAGCAGAGCAGAGCACATACGATTAACAGCGAGAGTGTAGGGCAAGCGCTTGTTGTTGGTGGATCGGATGAACTTGAGATTATCGGAGAAGATCTGGAATCGGAGCTTCATCTCCTCCGCAGTCTGGTAACGCTTCCCATACCTGTGAGCGAAGCGTGCGAAGGAGAGGGCATGCCGGGTTCGGCCCACGACCCGGAGGACCTGGGCCTCCACGTCGCGGGGGCCGTCGGACACCAACCGGATGGGGTTGGTGTCGTCGAAGGTGGACCCTGCGGCGGCGCAGAAGAGCACGAGGAGAGTGCAGGACAACAGTGACAACCGCGCCATCTCTCTTCTCCACTCACTACTCAGTACTTGTCTGTGCTCTCTTCTCTTGTATTTGCGTCCTCCCAAAGTGTGGGATCCTCAATGCGATTCCATTCTATTTGTATTGGTGCACGTTCGCGGGAGAGAGAGCCTGAATTGACCAAATTACCCTCCATTGCCTTATGTGATGTTTATGTCTATGATGGTCGAAAGACTTTCAAATTTAATTATCGTTGCTTAAGTGCTGCATGACGTGGAATTCGCGATATTTTCTCGCAGTCACAGTCATGGCAGCACCTAACCATTATAATGATTTATTTATTTGTTTTTGTTATTGAAGCAACTTATTAGTAAATTCCTAATCTATAATGAAAATTGATAGGTTGATATGATTTTAGGATGTGTTTAAAATCATAAAGATTAAAATTAAATTGGTTTAAGTTATATAAAATTAAATTAATTAAAAATTAATTAATATATTTAAAAATATTATAAAAATTATGATTTAAATTAATTTAAAAATTAAATTTTATGTTTAGAATATAAAAAATAAGAATTGAATTGATTTTATTTTTATTTTAAGAAATTTATTTTTTTATTATTTTTTTTAACAAATCTTGTTTTTATTTTTAAATAAATAATTAAAAATAAAAAAAATAAATTTAAATAAATTCTACTCAAATTCACTTAAATTTTCTCATTTTTAATAAAATTTTAAAAATAACTTAATTAATAATGATAAATTTTTTAAGAATTTTTAAATCTTATCAATTTATATTTTATAATTTTTTAAATAAATTTTTTTTTATAAATAAAATCAAATTATAAAATTATTAATTCCAAACGTATTCTTAATAATTTATAAAAAAAAAAGAGAGAATTCAAAAGCTTTTGCTGATAAAAAAAAATGTATGTTTGGTATGCCATATAAATACTTTGAAATGAAAATGATTTTATTTTAATTTGATATATTGGATTGATTACAGGTTGAGTATAATAACTTACTTATATTCTATATCTCTCCTACAAATAAAAGTGAATTAAATTTTTTTTTTCACGAAATAATAACCAATGAAAATCAACATTTTTTTTGTTCTACTTTATTTTTATCCTTTTTAACCATGGACAACAATATATATAATTTATCTTAATAAATTTTTATGGTTTATTGAAAAATCATTGGTCATTTTCATTTCACTGATTAATCACGTCCCTTTTCAAGACAATTTTCGTTTCTATTTGTTTACTTCATTAATGTCATGTTGCCCGCTCCCTCAAGTGTGCACGCCAGTATATAATATCTTTGTTCGGCTGTATGTATATTCGATTGGTCGGAGTGAAGAAAAATAAAAACTAATACGATTAAGATTGATTTAATTGGATTAAGAGAAAATCTTGTTCTAATTAATATAAATTTCAAACCAATCCAACTCAATCATAGTTAAGTTAATTCATGTTGGGTAATCGACTTGTCATTAAAAAAAATTACACCAAAAGAACATCGTTTTAAATCATTAATCTAAAAATATAATTAAAACAATGTTATAATAGATATTAATTATCAATGCAGATTAATTCAATTGATAGGATTAAGTGCTCATGTTGGATATATTTTTTTAATTAAAAAATATGTTATATATTTTTAAAAAAATTGAATTCAACTTTTACTAAAATCTCTTACTAAATATTGAGTGACTGGAATCTAACGGAGATTATTGTATCCAATCCAGTCACCAAGTCCGGATGAATTGGCTCCTATCAAAGTTAGAGAGAAAAATGAATGATGAATTCTGCGGACAGGTTGTATTATGCCAGGATGGTGTAATCCTGCGGAAGTGGGACAATTGACAATTGATAATTGATAAGGATGATTTTGTCAGCCTTGATTTCCTTTTTCTTTTTTGTAATTCAGCCGTGATTGACTTAAAGGCATTGATATTTTCACGTTAATAAATATCAGCACTCGATCTAGTGTTTGCGTCGCACTGTGATTGATCCTCAACCTTAATACTAACATAATATCTAGTATACATAGAGATGATTCTATAAAATTAAAATAAAATAAGGATAGAATAGTTATTTTTATTTTATAGTTTAATAATTTTTGAAATAGAATATTTTTTTAAGTTATTTTATTATTTGATACATAAAATTATTATAAAATATAATCAAAGTTAATATAAAGAATATAAATATTTTTAATAATAAAAAATTTTTTAAACATTAATAATAATATTTAATTTTAATTTTGTTATAATTTGATTAAAATAAATATTATTATATTTTAAAAGAATAATGTTATCACGTCAAATAAATATTTCACGTTTATTTTTTTATATAAAATAAATTTTTAAATCAAAGACAAAATATTTATTTTGAAATTAAAAATTATAATAATAAATTAAAATATCATTAAGACTAATAAATAATTAAATATATAAAATTTAACTATAAAAAAAATTATACCATAAACTAAAAATCAACAAAAAGGATAATATTTTGTTACCAAAAAAAAAATATAAGAAGGATAATAGGTGTAATTTTATAAAATTTTTAAGAGTATACTAGGAATAAATAATTTTAATCTTATTTCATAAAATATGAAATCCTAATTCCACCTCTTTATAATGAAATGGATTCCATCCTCCATTCTTGATTTTGTGGAATATTGGGGCATGGAATAGAATTGAATCACCATTCTATAATTTTTTTTTTCAAATAAACATAATCCATAAAATAAGTATAAAATGAAATCAAATCATAATTCCTGCATGTTAATATCACGTAACATTTTCGACTAAGATATCTATGAATCTGCGTTGTTCCAGCACTAATATGAATCCTTACATTTTAAATGTTAAGTTTGGGAGTTTTAAAAGAAAGAGGGTTAAAAGAAACAATAAGTCCCTATAGTTTCACTCGATTTAAATTTTGATCCTTATAGTTTTTTCTTTAGATATTAGTCCCTATAGTTTCATTCATTTAGATTTTGATCTCTCAGGGATCAATATCTTAGTAATTGAAAACTATAAGGACTAATCCTTTTTGAAAAATAGAAATTAATACCTCATTAAATAGAAACTATTGTGACTAAAACTCAAATAAATGAAAAATATAAGAATTAATACCTTACTAATAAGGACTAAAATCTAATCAATGAAACTGTAGAGATCAATTTATAAAAAAAAATTATAAAAAATAAAATTTAAATCAAATAAAATTGTAGAGATTAATTATTTATTTTAATCAAAAGAAAGTATTGCAATCTATACACTAATAGAGAGGGATTCTTTAGGATCTAATTCTTTTATTCTTAAAATTTTTTTATCAATTAATTAAATATAAATAAAAAATGAATAGTATTATAAAAATAGTATTTTTTACCATCATATTATATAATTATAACTATTATTTTCAAATAATCTTTATTTTTAAATTTTATTTTTTTACATTAACAACATTCAAACGTATTTAATTTTTTTATAAATTTATTTGTATTTAAATAATTAATTTATAATTATAATAAACTTATAATTAAGTTTTTCTTCAACTAATTATTTTGTAATTATAATAAATTAATTATTAAATAATTACATATATTGAAATAAAAAATAGAAATTAAGAAGTACAATAGTACTTCTCAAAATACTAGTTATTAATAATAAAATTAATTATACCAAACAATAATAATATTAAAAACTTTAATATTTCCCAAATTTAAATAGAGTGATTATGCAAGATTCACATCAGAACTTTGAGTGCATATTTTGTATCATAAAAAGAAATGAAATGAAATAAGAATAAGAATAAAAGTGAGAATGAGAATAAAATAAATATTCTAAAAATAAAAAAAATGATATTTTTTAAGAAATAAGCATTCCTTCTCTAATTTTTTTGCATCATATCAAACGGGTCATGAAATTCATTGTCTCAAATATTACCAGCTCCTATAATAAATTATTATATTCTTGCGTCTTTTGATTGTGCATTCAACAATTTATGGATCCACCGTACTGCAAAAGAAAAACCCTCAAATGAGTTTACAGCCATCCTTTTAAACTATACCCCAATTTCCCATCGAAATTCAACCATGTTTTAGATTACAGTACTGCATCAGAATTCATAAAGCCATCTAATTTAAAAGAGCCTATTGTCATTCTGCTATTTGTATGGTCATGCACATTATATTTACAACATTTTAAATTAAGGTGGATACATATAGTCCAATCATGTGAATAAATATATTTATAAAGTTTTAAACAAAGTAGTTATGACGTATTTAGTATATTTATCTAATTGGACTGTCTCTTATCGCTGCGTAGCAGCTCTTTATTTCAATTCAGTTAAAATTTTTATCGCTTAATTTTTCTTCTTTCACCTTCATTGGTGATTGTCTTTTTTTATTTTTTTTTCTTTTCCTCTTTTTTCATTTCACTATTATTATTTTTCATCTATTTGTTATTTTTGTTCATTTAATGTAAACATTAGGAATAAAAGTATAATTTATTTTTTATTTGCAATTTTTAGTTAAATTCTGAAGTGGAAAAAAATAATGTAAAAACAAAGTAGACATGAAAAAAAAAAACAGAAGTAAAGAATAACCTGTAAAATTTACAGGGGCAAGTACTAGTTACTATTAACAATAAATGCATATGTTCAAATTACTAAAAAAAATTCAAACATATGAGGGAATTGGAATGAATTTTATTTTCATTTTCCCCCCATAAAGGAGTTATATACACATGTTCTGATAATTGAACAGGCAGGCTGCATTTTAGGCAAAACGGGAAAAGGAATACAATAAAACCAACCATACTAACAATGAATGTGCCATCATGACTTTGGATTGTTGGTATGGTGATCACACACTTAATAGTAAGTGGGTGCTCGTCTTTCTTTGATTCGAGTTAAAACCAAAAGTTGTTAAAAAAAAAAAACCAATAATGAATGTGCATGATGGAGATTTTATGTAAGTTGAATAAGAATATGTTTAGAATTAAAAAATTTTAGAATTGATTTTATTTATAAATAAAATTTTTTATTTAAAAAATTATAAAATTATAGGAATTGATTTGGTATTAAAATTCTTCTGATTTTAGTTACGTATACATAAAAATCAACTCAAATTAAATTAGATCTGAATAAATTTGATTTTAATTTTAATTATTTAAATTTTAACCTTATTAGTTTAGGCATTTTATTTATCTATAGTATAAAGTTGGACAAATTAAGCTACCTGAGCAAGAGGAGCAGTTACAACTCAAACATGGGAAAAGCTGAGGAGCCAAAGAAGCTACATGTGTCAAGCTCACAGAAAGCTTCTAGCAACCACATTGCTGAAATATGGACAGTTACTAGTAGTGGACAGTTCCCCTAGATAATTGTAACTTAGGACTGAATAAACATGGCTTAATTTGTGGAAATAAACCACCTGACGGATGGCATTTTCTCAGGACTTAGGCTATTGTTAACTTAGTCTATAAATATGAGTTTAGAAGATTTAGTGAGGGCTAGCCATTGAAACACCCACCACCTCCACAACAGATCACTCTGATCACTCCAGGGGGTCACGAGATTACTTAAGATTCAATGACACTTTTTGGTATTTTTGCATTTCAGCTCAAGCGCTTAAATTTAAGTTTTTCTTTCCTTTTCGTTTTCGTTTCAATTTTCTTTGTGTTTGCTTTGCATTTCTCTTCATCTTTACCCAGTTTTTGGGTTTTTTATTTAATATTATGGTCAAGCACTTCCCGTCCAGATGAACTCCTTGGAAGAGATCTCCTTTCAAAAGTGATAATAGGAAATTCTATTATTGTCGAGCATGTAGACAATTTTTTACAAGCAATAGTTTGGTATCCTAAAAAAAAGAGTATCGTAGTAATATTATTCAAATGCTGTGACTTGTGAGAGAATGCTCTGAGCTCAAACAGATTGAGATTTGGGCAACAGGTCTCTTGTCGTTCACATACTACGGATCCATGTCTGAGTTTCTCTTCAAGTATGTATATCCCATGTATGTAGTTCATACTTTTACTTCTATTACTTTTGTTGATTTGCCCAAATGCTATTGTGGCTATATTTGTTGGCCTTTAAAGTTCTTCCCCACAATAATCTACTGAAACTAAACCACATACAATTCCACTCCTAATTTACTCTCTTCTTCTCCTTTATCTTCTTTTCCGCTTGTTTCTTTTTATGTCAGTTCTGTACTTCAGAATGATAAAAAGATGCTTCACTATTTACAAACTATTTGCTCTCAAAATTTTGCTTTAGAGATAAAGATATAAATTGATACCAAATATATGCTTGTTACACTTGATACCAAATATATGCTTGTTACACTAGGCGTCGATGCAATAAAGCTTGTAGAAAGTTTTTGTAATATGGAAGCATTTTCTCTTTGATTTTGGAGATTATAAATATGCAATAGAACTTGCAAAATTATATTATTTTAGATTATGCTACTAATTGAAAATTTACTTTTAAAATATCTATCTGAATTAATTATTTAGCTTTTCTTAAAGTTATTTGAATGTTCTTTTACTTTTTTATGATATTGTAGAAAATTACGTATATATAGTTAAATGCTTAAAGTTGAATATTAAGCATCCTCATTTCTTAGTAAAATAATGTTAATGTTCCATCAATATGGAGCTAATTGTGATTAGCTTGCTTTCAGTGCTTGTGATACCTTCAGGAAAGAACTCTTGCAAGAACTTTTGCTAACAGAAATGCTAGAGTGGCTAGAGAATGCACTGATAATTTATGGATAGAAGATATCAATGGCAGAAACACGATGTATATCCAGAATCAGAGAGAACGAGAATGAGAAGGAAACAAGATCCAGAGGAACCTGAGAGAGAGAATTCTCTATATATACCAGCTTTCTTCGAGGAAGTAACCTCCAAATCAAATCTGGCACAACTGATTCCACACCTGGCTCCTTTTCCATTCTGTTTTATAGTTGCTATGCAACTGTGTTTCTAGCTAACTTCACTAATCGATTGGTATCAGTTTCTGAATTGCCCTTGGGAAGTTATTCCACCAATTATTTCAGCTCTTAGTTCGTATCCGCATGCCCCCCTTCAGAACTTGCCTTGTCCCAAAGGCTGGTGTGATTTTGAGCTAGCAGCAGTAATTGTGAGTAGAGACCTTGGAGAATGTCAGCATCCTCCCATGAAGCCTCATGTTGTGTTAGTCCTTCCCAATCCACCAAATGCTGTAGTTTGCTGCAATTGTCCTTTAATTTGTGATCACCCTTGTGCCACTGATGGCTTGGGTTGTGGTAGTATAGATTCTAGAATAGTGGTGATGAGTTCAGGAAGCTTTAGTGCCAGGGAATTTTTTTATCATGTTGATGCGAAAGACTCTCTGTATCTTCCAGTCTTGTGTTAGGGCTAGTTCATAAGCTATAGCTTCAACATCTATTATATGGTAATTAAGGGCCAACATACCGACGGGCTAACTTGTTATTAAGGTCCTTAGCCAAGGATTGTTGTCTGTGGAGTTCATGAGGCTTGACCCACACCCAATCACCCACTTTAAAACGAAAATGTGCCCCGTGTTTATCAACATTCTTCTTCATTCTAGCTTGTGCACGACTGAGATTAATTGGTAGTCAGTTGAACCATTAATTCATCTCTTAAGCTAAGCATTAGGCCATTAGCTGCTGTATAGCCTGGAAGTACTGGTGGCAATCTACCATTGAGAGCCTGATAAAAAATCATTCCAATAGCAGAAGGATGTGTTGTGTTGAAGCACAATTCAGCCCAATAGATAAGAAGACCAAGCAGTGGGATAGGGATGAACAAACAGGGCTCAATTGATACGAACCTACGGTTACTAATTGTACAAAATGTTAGTCTGTTAGTTAACTATTGGTTAATCCATAGTTAGTTAGTTAACTAGTAGACTAGTAGTATAAATAGACCTAGATAGAATAATTTTAAGATCATTTGTGATTTGTATGAAAAGAATCGATTGTTGATCTTGGAGTTTTTCTCTAACTCGAATAGATAAGTAAATGAGTTATCTTCCTGACTCAAAGAGAGGGAGTTTGTGTCATTGCTTCCTCATTTCAAGGATACATAAGCATTTCGAGTAAGTTACAATTATAAAAAGAGTAAACCTCATTTTTTATCCTTCAAAAATATTAATATTATCACTTTGGTCCTCTAAAGAATTTTGACATTAATTTATTCCTGAATTATAGAAATTGATATCATTTTGATCCTCTAACAAAATTAATATTAATCTAATCTCTCAATCATAAAAAAAGGTCATCAATTTAGTCCCTAAAATGAGACAAAATTAACATCAATTTAGTTCTTCAATCATAGAAATTATATCAATTTAGTCTCTATTCCTATACAGAAGGATAATTTTGATGTCACTTTCATGATTCAGGAACTAAATTGATGTCAAAATTTTTAAGAGGATCATAGTGATAACACTTGTATCCTTAGAAGATTAAAAAAGAGGTTTACTGTGAATATTTTTATTATTATTTTATTCATTGTATTTTCATTTAATTATTTAATAGAGGGGTAAATTAAATATGTTAAGGTTATTAACAATTTACTTAATTAATTTAGAATAAATATTTTAAGACAGATGTATTAGTAAATATAATAGGATTAAGTTTCTATCGTGCATGTATAATTAGATTTTCAAATCTTGCCTTATTTTACAGATTATTTTTCTTTTTTTAGTTTAAAGGATTTTGCCAAACATTTTTTCTACTAAATAAAAGTTGATAACAATTCTATTTTTTAAATTTCTCTCCAACATATTTGTTGCGGCACCCTTCGAAATCGGATATGATGATTAAAAGGACAATGCCAATATAAAGAATATGTAAGTTGTGATGTCTTTGTTCAAAAGCACATTGAAGTGGATATATATTTTGGGTGGAAATTATTTTGACAACTTCTCAATGAATTCACCTCTCATGTATATGTCAGACTATCTTAATTTCTCTGTTGCGTAAGGAACTAATATAAATTAATTTTATTTTAAATTAACATCTTTAATTGAGTTTATATTATTAGAAAAACATATACTTAGATGATTTCTAAGTAAATTTCACTTCAAACTTTAAAGTTCTAATATTGTTAGAAAAAATTAAAACGGTGTTACACTAGAATAGAATGGAAAGTTTCAATTGCCGCTGCTGTTATTATTAATTTTTTTTTTGGGGTTATAACCCTGTTGTTATTAACTTATTATATTATTATTTTAAACAAATTTATTATTTTTTGGTGTGAACTATTAATATCTTATTTGACCGAATTATCTTATAAGTCTAATATCTTTAAGTTAAGAGTGATAATAGTATGATTCTTATTAAAAAATATGAATATTAAAAATTAAACTGTAATTCTCATATCTAAGAATGTACAACTTATTTTTATTACACCAATACTTCGTGAATTAAAACAAACCTATTATAAATCAAAGGGTTGATGAAAAGTAAAACGATGAAGAGAAACTCTTGCTTAAGAATTTTGAATCTAATAACTTAACAATAGTAATGGAACTATCTTGGTCAGAACTCAAATTAAACAATTAAAAAATTTTCAATTATTCATATATGTAGAAACGAATTAGTCTCTCTTTGTTCCCACGCCAGAAAGCTCTCTTTTCTATAGAGAGCCTTCGCTTTCCAGTTCTTGGCAATCGCACAGTCGGTGACATGCATAACAAAGACTGCCGGCAGCAGGGGCTGTTAATTTGGGCTAATCTACGTTGGCTATTGAATTTTTAGGCCAGGTCAGGCTGCCCTAAAATAGGTGTGGGTCATTATTTATTTAACTCAATACAATTCTATGTGGGCCGCAGGTTAATCAGGCCAGTGCATTGGCCGAAACATATTTTTAAATTTTTTTGAGATGAAATCTTTTTTTTAACATTATGTATAAAAATAAATAAAATTAATTTGATAAATTATTTATATATACTATTTAATCACTTCGTTTTCTTTTTTAAAGATATATAATTCTATTATTATATAATATAAATACTTATAATTAGTAATTAATATAAAATTATAACGTAATAATTAATAATTAATAAAATTATAAAATAAGTATGATATATTTATATGTATAATTAGTTTTACTATCATCTAAATTATTAAATTAAAGTATAGTTGATGTTTAAAAAATATTATTTTTATAATAAAAATAAAAAAAATTATTTTTCAACCATCAGGCTAATTCACTTCATGCCATTATAAAATTAGATCGGGCCAAAATTATAAAAAAAATATATATTTTATTGATTCAACTCAACTTATTTATCAAACTATTTAGGCCAGCCTATCAAACTCAACTCATTTATCAAACTATTCAGGCCAGCCTATCAAACTCAAACTCATTTTGACGCCTTTATTGGAAGCGTAGTAGAAAGCCTTCGCTTTCTTTGTTTGTTTGTTTTATCTTTTCTTATTCTCGGTACTTAACTTTTCGCATAGGACATGGGAGCACTTGTCCATAAAAACAAAACATTTTTAGCCAAATAATATTTGACAGGAACTAATATTGAGTTTTAAAGTTAAAAGAAAATGTTATCTGAATATGACACAGAGAATTGAAAGAAGAGACAAATCAAAGAGATAAAGTGACATGAACCTGAAAATGCTAAAATATCTCTAAATTTACAAAGACGCTGTCTTAATAAATACTAATTGTCTTTTAGTTAATCTTTTTCATGGAGAGTACGTATATTCATGAGTAATATTTTTCTATTATTTAATACTATGATATAGAAGTGTTTTGACAATTTGAGGCAATGATATCACTCCTAAACGAAGTCATAAAATCATAAAAAAGTTTTGGAGAATATGACTGCATCTTTTTATTGGGCGTTAGCCCCTTTGTTATAAAAAAAAATAACGCTTTCTGCCGTGGATGAGAAGAAAATTTTGGAGTTATTGATTGATGCATGAATAAAAAAAAGTACAAATTAAACAACTTAATTGTAATCTATCTATTCTATATATAAAATGAAATAAATAGTTTGACTCTGTCATGTGTTATTTTAATCATATCATTTGATATTCCTATTTTAACATTTGACTCCAATAAATAATGTTTATATGATAAATAATGATGATGTGAATATTAAATGTTGTAATGCATTTATTGTTGTAGTTGATAGGTTATGATTTTAAATTCCAAAAAGAAAAAATTCATAAGTTAAATATTTCAGAATTCTTTCTTCTTTCTTTTTTTTTATTATCATTTTATTTCTTCTTTTTATTTAATAATATTTTTCTCTCACTTTTTAATTTTTTATGAATTAAATTTAAGTTTCAATTATTTTTTACCAGTCTAAATTAATCAATAATTATTATTAAAATTTTTAAAATAAAAAATAGTAAATATTAAAAATACTAACAAATAGTAAAATAAGTTTAAAATAAACAATGAATATATAATTTTAAATTATGTAAAATTAAAAAGGATAATGATTTATTAAACATTTCTTTTAAAATTATTATAAGTAATTTTTTGTTTTTAATTAAATATTATATTATAATTTTTAAATAATATATCATTATTTTTTAGTTTTATTTTTCATTTAAAGTTTTTCCGTACACCACAGGAGTGTTAAGTTATTTTCATTTAACAATGGACTAGTAAGTTCTTATTGGATCTAAGCCCAATAACTTACATCCAATCTATCCATTCAAATCTTAGGAGTTTCATCTCTTCTATTTATGTGCATCATAGAGACCACCTCAAAAT
This sequence comes from Castanospermum australe, assembly GCA_019955255.1. Taxonomy (NCBI): domain Eukaryota; kingdom Viridiplantae; phylum Streptophyta; class Magnoliopsida; order Fabales; family Fabaceae; genus Castanospermum; species Castanospermum australe. Next base: position 887,397 of record NSJW01000183.1, read on the forward strand.
ATATTTACTATTTGTCTAAACTCCTAATCATATTTCGTTCTCATACTAAATTGAGCATCAAAGCACTTTTGTGGGTACTCCACCGCTATGCTAACCAATGTGAAGCTCTCTGATATATTTAGGATTGAGATGAGCACCACCACTCGGGATCGAGACGATCAACACCCTAATAGGAAGAGGCAGGAATAATACTCTATGTTGATAATGAAAAGGTGTGAAAAAAATTTTAAGCAATAAAATAAAAATATCATCATACAAAAGTTATATTATATGCTTGAATATATGACTAAATTATAAATGACATGTTATCACCTTAACTCTTAAGCACTAAAGGAAAAATTGATCTAATATCATATTCTCAACTATTATAAAGATTCAAAATCGTAAGTTTGAATAGCTGCAAATTATGAATTTAATGAAAGAATAAGAAAGAAAGAATAAAAAAAATTAAGAATGTTCCGTTATCATATAGAACTGTAAGGTTTTGGTTGAGAGAGAAAGAAGTGCTTTGAGTTATTTGTTTCTGTGGGTGTGTGGGTGAGTGATGTGAGAAATCGAGTGAGATTAGGGTATCTTTCTCCTCTTTTACAACTTTCTGTTTTTTTTACAAAAAATGTTTAGAGAGTACGTTGTTGAAGTTACTTGCATGTAACACAACCAATAGTTAGAGTTGTTGAAACATTTTTTAGGAGGACAACTGAAAATTAAACATATATTTTCAAAAAATTTCAAAGTTTTGAGGAACCACACCTTGACCAGTAGTTGTGTTTATAATATTTTTTTTGTTATATTAATTTTAATAACTTAAATTTTTAAATGCTTATATTTTTTTGTATAATTTTTATTTAAGTGTCTGTCCAGACATTATTAAACTTATTTTAAATCACATTTATGACAAAGAATTTATTTAACAGCTTATATTTAAATAAACTCTTAATTGAATTAAAACAGTTGTAACTTGAAAAGTAAAAAACTGAACGAGGAAAGAAGATTGCTCTTCAACAATTGAAGAAAAGAGCTTCTCCCTCTAGAAGCACATGACATCAGGAAAACAAAAAAACAAAAAAGAAAGTAAAGAAACCCATTAGTTAATTACGATTATTGTCTAGTACGACTCACATTTCACATTCTAATTTTTTTAGAACCCGTCTTCAATTTGACAGTAAGACTCTGAATTAGCTGATTTATTATAAGCGATTTTAATTGGTTTAAAGCATACCATGTCAGAATTTTGATTTCTAATGTTTTTGACATAATTAATTTATAATTTTAAATCAAAAATTAATGGGTGTTGATCCGTGTGGAAGGGGTTTAAATTCTTTTAAGGATTGATATCAGTAATAAAAGTTTCATTTTGCATAGAGTAAATATTTGCTTTGGCGCCTAACCGTATTTTAAGATATTAGTTTCTTACCCATTGAATGAAGAGATACTCTGAGAAACTCTGAGAAATAATTCAAAAAAAAAAAATCAAAGATTGGTGCTGATCTGTTTATCTCTCTCTATGTATAGTTTATATGATTTCTCTTCTTAATTACCAGTCGCCACCAGTGACGAATGATGGAATGGGAACGCATATTTAATGAAGCTATATAAACATTCATTACAAATCTAAGCAAATTCCTCTGAACTCCGTTGATATACTTTTAAATTTTTATAAATATTCATCAAAGATATATAATATAGTCATAAACATACCCAAGTTATGCAACAAATTGGACCATATATTAAAAGTTTTAGAATCGATTTCTGCTATTATTAGCAATTCTGCATTGATAGACAGTTTTTGATACCTAAAAAAATTGTAGTCATATCCTAACTAAGATATTCTCAAAATAATAGTAACACTTCTCTCTATTTTTATTTTCAGCTTCTGAATAAAGCATTTAAGTGGAACAATTAATTGTATTATAAATAAAAAATACAAATAAAATTTTATTTATATTTAAACAAAAATTAATGATGTCTAATGGTAAAAGAGATTTTGATAATGTAAATTAAATAGTAAAAGAATTGACTCTATGGTAAGAAAAGACGTTGTAGTTTGCACTTACACTGTTACTTTTATTATGATGCAGAAGTAACAGTGTGCATCAAGAGTACTGTAATAATAATGTTATGATCTGGCTCCATTGTCAACTGAACAATGTTGCTTATGCTTTGGAGTCTCACTTGAGGACACTCTTAAGAGTAAGACTGCCATAACAACGCCAGCATATGACAAGCTCTTCATGCTTGATATGTTTATGTTACACTTACACACGACTTCTGAGTAAGTCGCCCACCATATCCACTTCTATACTGCATCACTCTGTTCTATATTTAGTTCCTCACCTTCCATAAGATTATCCCATTAGATTTAGTGCCCACCAACTCGAACGATCAAAAAGACTAAGTCCATCCTATTTTATGCATCATGTTGATATAAAATGAGCATTTGATCATATCATTGAAGACCAAAAAAAAAAATATCATATCATTGGAAATGGGAAATAGCTTGGCCCCCATTTGATACATTGTATAAGTAATGAATAGTATAATATAATTAATATTATTCATCTTTATATAATATTTGAATAAGACACTAAATAATATAATATCTAATCAAAATAATTTTATTTATTATTGGCCGTAAAATATAAAAAAATTAAATTATTTTATTTTATATAATCTTATACAGTTAAGGTTAGATAAAATTATTTTGATCACATAAATTACTATTCAGTATCTTGCTCAAACATAAAAGATATTAATTATACTATATTATCCACCTCTTATATGTTATACCAAACGGGGCCGTTCGAAAATTTAATTATTCCATGCTGTATTGTCTGCAACATGCAAATTCAATTACTTCTCTATTTTATTTTTTGGTTATAAAAATTTATATTAAAAAAAAATTTGCTTCAATTTAAAATTAAAATATATTATAAATTCTTAAACATTTTAAAAAATATTTATAAATAATTTTTTAATAAAAAATTTAAAAATTAAACTCAAATTATAATCAAATACGAACGAAATACCATCAAAATAGTTCATCCCTCGTTGGCAATTGCTTCTCTATCTTGCATGGGATATATGGCTCAAGAAAGGCAACTCCGCACGACAATTTCGCATTCCGATTGCGGGAGCGCGATGACAGCTGACACGCTCGCATCTTGTACTGCTATCAGTGTGCTCCAGGTGTCTGTCACTCTGGCTGACCAAGACCAGGAACCAAACGCGTCGTTTAACATTACACTACGAGAAAAACGGCAGGGTTGACGTTTGACCAAGACTTTTCACTCCGCGTTTTTGATTAATTTGCAAGGTATAAGTCATAACGTTCTCTTCCTGCGTAATGCGTTCGTGTATTATACTAACGCTAAACAGGATATAATATATTGATTTAATTAAACTGATAATATGTATAATAATAGTATATTAGTCATAGCCCACCTAGTCATACACTCATTCACATCCTTGCCTAACAAGTCTGAACCCAATCACGCGTGCCACCCTTCAATCTTACACGTGTGTGACGTGTAAACGAGTTGACCCTACAGGAAGTGCCTTGCTGGAGAGATCCTAGAGTCCTTGGTGGTTGAACTGTGATATCTACATATTTAATTAATTTTAGAAAGTCACGTGTACTATAGTTTGATTATTCTCTAACAAGTGTTAAGAAAATAAAAATAAATGCAATTGGTGTTGATTATTATTTATTAGTGGCTTCGTTATTCCCTATCTAGAAGGACTAATAACCCATATCCCGGGTAATCCCCAGCTCCATATTCTGACTGTAATTTTGACCCAACGTACGTCAATTCAGTTAGGCTTTACTTGTCAAGAAAAGTCATAAGAATACGGCATGTGCGTACGTACATGTAAATGTAATCAGTGATGCATGTTTCGAGACTTTTTCTGATGTTGATATAACACCAATATATATATATATATTTTGGCCTTGTGTTAGCTGCTGTGTTCTGTTGAAGAAGAAGCCAGAAATTTCTATGGCAAAAGATTAGTGTTTGGTAAAATTCCATACAAGAAGGTGGGGAAATGAGTTGGTTGTGGTCTGATCGATTTGTTCATCCTAATTTCTTGAACCCCCCCAAAACGAACGATAAGTTGTGGATAAACATGATAACATCACAAGTCCTGTCTTTCATTTTCATCTGTATATATAGTTCTGAGAAAATCATCAAATTATGAAACAGAATATTAATAACACAACAAATATTAATGCAATTCATCTGATATATAAATAATCAGCCATCTAACCAGCTACAGTGTTAGTTGTAACTTTATGTTGTATCAATAATATTACTCAATTAATTATTAGAAATACATGCCAAACGAACAAGAAAAATTACCTTTTTTTTTGGCACTAATTATTTCACTTATGATTTCAATTTTGTTGCACATAAAATGTTATTGCGTTGTATTATAGATCTTATAATTAAATTTTCTCAAAGAATTTTCTATCATAGTAATTTAAATTAAATGTAATTTTGATTTTTAATCCAAGTGAGATGAGAGATTTTTAAAGTTGAGAAAAAAAAAAAAACAAGGACGTTAGTTGCACCTTGAGTTAACTTGTATGTATAGTATTGTGTTATGTATGTATAGTATTGTGTTATAATTTTATGATAAACACTCAGTTCAATTTGTTTATATGGTAAAGATATTTTCAGACTAATTTTTATATCAATTGATATTAATTTTTTTAAAATAATATTAAAGGCGCATCCTCATACGGAACTAATGCATTTAGTGTAGCTCATAGTCTTCAACAATACACATGCCACGTACCATATTAACATGAAGCCAAACACATTCAATGAAAGATAAACATTTACAAACATTGAAAAAAATATTAGTGTCAATTTTTCCAATATTAAAATTGGAAAATGATCAATTATTCATGATTTTGAACTTTATTCAATCTAGTTTATAGTAAGATTCATAACTATGAGCTCATGTAAATAATTTGGTTTTGGAAGTTAGTCTAAGATTCACATTCTCTTTTTTCCATTTTAACGTCAGCACAAAAAGTCATATTATGATTGAAAAGAAACCTGACAGCATTAGCCAAAAGTGCCTAAAAGTAATCATATATGAAAAAAATTATTTAAACCCATTTTGTTAGAGAGAATTACTACAGTTGTTTTGGTGAATTGGGCATGACCAGCAACAGCAAGGAGGTTAAGATGGAGAAGCTTCATGAGATGGGCAAAGGACCTGTTGGGAAGGTCGTGCAAGAAATGGCAGAGTGAATCACAGTTTTTAGTGGAGCAACTCTTTTTATTTATTTAAATTTATCAAGTGATGGAGACTTATTGAGGAGGTCGTGTAAGAAATAACAGAGTGAATTATAGTTCTTTATGGCACAACTTTTTATATTTAAGTTCATTAAATGTTGTAGTTCAATTTAATTATGATCTAATTTACATTTTATTAAAATAGAATGTTAATCCACTTCACTAAAAGAAAAATTTTGAATTTAGAATCTGTTTTCCGTGGCACAGAAACTGAGGACGTGATGTCTGCTACCGAGTGAGAAAAGAGTACAAATTAATGAGCGCGGAGGGAGGAAAAGCAACGTCGCCAAAACACTCAAGCGACACGTATATGATGTCAGGGAATAACTTGATCAAGGATTTTTATTATTTGTTTTTTGTCAATTTCTTGAATTCCTCAACGTTGCCTACATTGTAAGTTTCCGCACTCACACTACTCACAGCTTAACGACATGCTACATTGAACTTCTTCGTGCATCTTCTTCACCAAGACCATCGCTATAAGAGATATCTTCTATGCTCCAAAGTACGTAAGGGCATTTTTAGACCTCAAGACTCTCGTCTCTAGTTTTACAAGTTGCTAAACCTTCTCTTTGTTCCCACTTCTAAGAACTCTTGAGCTCTAAATTCTCTCTTATATCTTACCACGTAGTTAATTAGCAACAACAATTAATTTTAATGATCGATCATAATAAAGATGTGAACAAAAAAAATTACATTACATCCATCTCCACGATGTAATAGAAAAGCACTTGTTAGGATTTATTTTACGTAAGTCGACTTATCCACTAAAAGCACTTATACTTTAAGAAAGTCAACTTAAATTACTTAAAAATCAATTTATACATAACACAAAGATATACTTTTGACATTTAACTATATAATAAAAAATCTGATGTGTTTCAAAAAGTAAAATTTTCAAAAGTTTAAACGTATGTCATTTGCAATAGTTTAACGGTATTAAGATTGTTTTATATATCAGAACGTAACGTTCAGACAACAATTTATGTTAATCATATGAATGTATGTTGGAAAGATGATTTTTCAAAACTCGGTGAGTATATCTTACATTAGCCAAAACTTGAGGGGTAAATTTGCACTTTATTTGCTAATCAAATGAATGTCTGTTGAATGAATGTAATTTTCTTCATATTTAGTAAGCATAAGCAAGTCTTTTAACCCTTTTCTGCACACTGAAAAGAATTTTTGCATTATATCTTTTTTTTCTCGTTTAATTAAACATTAGGTTATTAACTTTATTTAAGTTGTATTTAAAGCCCTTTAAATAGGATTCGAGTTTAAAATTTAACAATTCTCGAAAACACTTCGACTGACTTAACGAACCTTGTTGGAAACATTATTTTATATTAATAATGTTTTAAAACTTAAATAAAAACATACTTCAAATATAAAGGGTTGTGAATGGGACGAAATGTCAGAACTCGCAGAGTTGACAAGGTCCTCATGATTGAAATGACCCTGATACCCATTGACTTTGACAGAGTAATGACACGTGGAATGGCCCCACACGCCTACTTATTCTCCGCGGTGTTGATAATCACCAAGCCATATACAAATCTTCCCCTCTCGCGCACACAATACTTGAGTCCAAATCATTTGGAAGACACCAACAACTTTCTTCTTTTCTTTTTCTTAAATTTAAGAAAAAAAATCCCAATTTTTTGGTAGTAATAATATTACTGAGATTCTTGTAGATATGTTCATGATTTAGTTTGATTTAGTTTCAGAGAGAAATTTTAACTGAACCGAACCAATCAATTTGGTTGCTGCTTCGATTCTGTTGATCAATTTTTATCTATTTTTTTGGTTAAATTTGGCTTAAATAAAGTATAAATTAGGATCAATTTAGTATTTAATAAAATTTTTAATTTAAATAATAATTAATATCTATAACTAATATAATATTAATTGTTAAACATTAATTCAAATTTATGTTACAGTAACGGTCTTCATCAGAAAATCTCATAAGTTTGATGTTTAACTTAATAATATTCTCAAATTTATATTTTAAATATTAAAATTATAAAAATGACATTTAAACAAAATAAGTTTATGTTATGTATAATAATGTCATTTCAATATATAAAAAATAATTTAAGTTCTCAAGAATATAAGTATAATATCACATATAAAAAATAATTTATAATATATATATTATTACTTTTGACTCAGTTTGATTCGATTCGATTTTTAAAATTAGAATTGAAAATCGATCAAAACCAATCAGTTTTTGAAACAAAAATCCATTTCAATATGTTTTAATCGATTTTTGAATTTTTTGGATCGACTTTTCGATTTTGTTAAGATTGAATCAGTTTTGTACACCCCTAAATCCTTAGCTGCACCCGGAACAACCTTCCGCCCGTGGAATGGAATGAGCCCTGTCCCTGAATCGCCACTCATGGATCCCAACTTTAATCTAATTAATTAATCTAAAATTCCAGCAAAAAGATAACCACTTAATTCTATCTATACATATGCATATGAATTTAATTTTATTTATAAAAATTTAATTTTAATTCATTATAAGTATAAATTTTTTCATATTATCATTCAAATAATGTGTTTAATTATATATCATTAAATTAGTTTAATTTTTTAAATAATTATTATCATAACTAAATGCTTTTAGTAATGACATATTATATGATTAGATGTCACTTGCATGGATTAAAATTAAATTATTTTTATATTTACAAGTTGCCACAATTATTTGCATTGTGATTTTTTTCTTAATCTTTTTTTTTCAATTTTAAATGTGTATTTGTAGTTTTGACTCTGGTAACAATGTGAAGGGGGCAAAAGAGTGTGTCTGTCTAAATATATAGTAAGTGCAAAAATTTCAGATCAAATATGTTAAAAAAGATTATATAATTTTATTATTAATAGATAAAAAAAAGTGAAACTACACATTGGCATGTGTCAAGCATGCACCAAACAAAGTTTTGTTGAGAATTTCTAAACTTAGATTTTAATTTGAGTCCTAATATTAAAAATATGATTAGTCCGGCCTGTTCACATTGTAATTTTTTTTTAAATTTTGGCATTTTTTCATTCTAATTGCCTTTAGTGTGTGAGCAGCGTTCTCTAATAAAGATAACCCCAATAAGTTAGGCTATTTTTTTAATCTTAAATAAATAATTAAGTCCTAGTGTTAGTCATTAATGATACGCAAATCCTTCCAATTGATTGTTTAAATGCTATTCTTTTTTATTTTATATACAAGTTGAAATTAATCTATATGTATTTGAGCCCCATCTTCTAGAGACTAACCCAGCTAATGTTGCAAGCAGACCGACCAAGTATTTTATTTTCAATATTCTGAAGTACAATCACACACAAGAGAGAAAGAGTAAAATTTATTTTTAATTTTTAAAAGATATGATTATTTATTAATTTTATTTTTTAAAAAATAATTTTATTATTTTAATTTTTTAAAATTTAAATTATTTATAAATTTTATTTTTTTTTATTTTTTTTAATTTTATTAATTTAATCTTTTAAAAAGATTAAATTATTATGAATAAAAAATTTAAAAGATTAAATTAATAAAATTAATTTTAAAAAAATAAAATTAATAAATAATATATTTTTTTAAGATTAAAATTATATTTTACTTAAAGTAAAAAAAAGTGAAGTACAATCACATCGATTGACCGAATTGCCCTCTGAATATATCACTGGGAAATGGAATATATATAACCTTTTGTTCCATCCGTATGGTAAAACAGCTGGAGTTTCCCTGTTTTTCTGTGATTTCTTTCCACTTTGGAAGTTTTAGACTTCTATTAGAACTCTGATTTATTAGAGAAATGATGATAGAACATGAGCAAACGACAACTTGTGTTACAAAAAGTCAGCTAAAATCAAAAAAGAAAAATGTTATATAGTCCAAAAAATTTTTGTTAAAGTTTTTAATAAAATGATTTGATATATTTTTAAAGTTTTTAATAAATAAATAATTATATCATTTTATTTTATTTAACAAACATCCAAAAATTTTAGAGTTCAAGCTGAATTTTTAAAAAAATTCTTGCTAATTGTTTTAGCTGTGTAGTATTAGGCAACCCAAAAAAATAGAAGGGGGAGGAGAATTCAAGATATAGCAGTGTGAAATTACGATAGCTTTTTGGTTCTGTGCGACTTTTTATCTGTCAGAAAATAAAAGGACACATTCCTGGAGGTGCTTTTGCAATAGAAAGGTTCCAAAGCTGACAAGCCACAGTTACTTTTCCAAATTTATCACCATAATTCTAGAAAGTCAAGGAGGAGTAGCTATGTCATTTGCCTTTAACCACTCCCTTAGACTTGGGATACTGGGTTCCCCATTTATCAAGTTTGCAAACAAGTTGTTCAAATTGGTCTTTTCTTCCTTGCCAAGCAAGCTCTCTCTCTCTCTCTCTCTCTCTCTCTACATATATATATATATATATATATATATATATATATAGAGTAAAAGAATTCCATGGTGTATAGGACCTAGACAACTAATATCAAAAAGAAACTGGAGGAAAAATTCAACACAGGGCTGATAGAAAAGGACTGCCAACCTCTTTTCTCTCTGAGCAGTTGGAGATTTTGAATATTATCCCTCTGCCTCTCCCTTTAAAAGTCTCTTAAACCCATTTCCATTTCCGCCACCCTATCTCTCTTCCTACCTAATACTTCTCATATTCTCACCAAGTTCCCAAGCTTCCTCAAGTATATACCTCCACAGAAACATTAATTTGAGGAGCAGAGAAGCTATGAGATTGTAGATTCCCACCCCAGAAAAGCCTATTCAAGTTTGAAATTTTCTCCCTTTACCAACAATGACTGTCATGAAATTCTCATGGAAATGGATCTTCCCCGATTGTGTTAAAGGTGAGTATCCCTCACCCAAGCCCAAGAAAGTGGTGGCCACAAAGCCAAACTCTTCCCACAGGATTTCAGTGACGGAATTGAGTTTTCCGAGCACGACGCTTTCGGAGGATCTCTCCGTTTCTCTAGCAGGATCTAACCTGCATGTTTTTACACTGGCTGAGCTCAAGATCATCACGCAGAGCTTCTCTTCGAGCAATTTTCTCGGAGAAGGCGGGTTCGGACCCGTGCATAAGGGGTTCATAGATGACAAGCTTAGACCTGGTCTCAAGGCTCAGCCGGTGGCTGTCAAGCTATTAGACTTGGATGGCACGCAGGGACACAAAGAGTGGTTGGTACGTACTTTTCTCACATGTTAGTGTCAATTATTTATGTTCTGCCTTTGTTCAATGATGAGTGCTTCTGTGTTCTTTTATAATCCTCTAGAAGGAATATATCTTTTTTTCACAATAAGTGCTTTTGAGTTCTGACCCACCTTTTGTTTTCTAAATTGTGTTGACAGACTGAAGTTGTTTTTCTGGGGCAACTAAGGCATCCACACCTTGTGAAGCTGATAGGATATTGCTGTGAAGAAGAACACAGGCTTCTGGTATATGAATATTTACCAAGAGGAAGCTTAGAGAATCAACTATTTAGAAGTAAGATTATATTAATTCTGTAATAATATAATACCCATTATTGTATTCTTTCAATCTGCTTAGAACTTGAAAAAATAATTAACCTTTTTTTCTTTGGGAATTGCAGGATACTCGGCATCGCTGCCATGGTCAACGAGAATGAAAATTGCTGTTGGAGCTGCAAAGGGTCTAGCCTTTCTTCATGAAGCAGAGAAACCAGTGATCTATAGAGATTTCAAAGCTTCAAACATATTGTTAGACTCTGTAAGTATCACTTTCTCTGTCATCGTCTATCGTTCCATTAGAATCCCCTTCATCAATTGTCTAACTCACACTTAATTCTCGTTTATTCTACCAGGATTACAATGCAAAACTCTCTGATTTTGGGTTGGCAAAAGATGGTCCTGAAGGAGATGACACCCACGTTTCAACCCGAGTTATGGGCACCCAAGGCTATGCTGCCCCAGAATATGTCATGACAGGTAAATTACTATCCTAACTAATTGACTTTTGTATTAATAAAAAATTAGCTTATGTTTCCATAAAATTAAGAGATTTTTTAATTTTTTTATAGTTAATATTTTTTATTATATGTATTTTTTATAATTAGTATAATATAATTTTAATAATAATTAATTAAAGATAAATAATATTTTTATTAAATAAGTGTTTACAAAATTTGTATGATCGTGTTTTTGAATAATAAAAGCTATCGATATTATAATATATGATTTATCTATATTTTAAATAAACTCTTGATAAAAATAAAAGAGAAAATAAACAGCAATTTAATGAAGTACAAAAAGAGTAATTTTACAAAAACAAAAATCATTTGACATTACAAAGAGAATCACTCAAATTACGTGTCAAAGAAAAATTATTCAAATTCAAAAAATTAGGTAAAAAAATTAAAAATAACTTAAAAAGTTAAATTGTCACGTGACATTAAATCCAATTTGATTAATAATATATAATACATAAATAATGACACATGATTAAGTTGAACTGGAATTCAGCTGTAGGTAACTCAATTTTGATAATGTTTTTCTTATATAGGTCACTTGACAGCAATGAGTGATGTGTATAGCTTTGGAGTGGTGCTGTTGGAGCTGCTAACAGGGAGACGGTCAGTGGACAAGGGACGCCCTCCAAGAGAGCAGAACCTGGTGGAATGGGCAAGGTCAATGCTAAACGATCCCCGCAAACTTGGCCGCATAATGGATCCGAGACTCGAGGGCCAGCATTCTGAGATGGGGACAAGAAAAGCAGCTGCATTGGCTTGTCAGTGCCTCAGCCACAGGCCAAGGAGTAGACCTTCAATGTCCACAGTGGTGAAGACCCTGGAGCCCCTCCAGGATTTTGATGACATTCCAATTGGACCCTTCGTTTACACAGTTCCAACTGATCATAACGAAGTGCAGAAGGATGCAAAAGATCAATGTGCAGCACCTCCTAAGGAGAGGAAGAGGGAAAATGGCCACCATCCCCGGAATCACCATCTCAACAACGGCCATAGGCATCCACTTAGATCGCCCAAATCACCAAAGCCACAGTCACAGAATGACAAACACCAAAATCATAGGAGAAGTGGGTCAAACTCACCTCCATCGCATACGAAACTAGAGGCAAGGAAGCACAGGTTACAGGACACATAAATCTTACTGTACATAGATATTTTCTAAAGAATGCGTACTGTTACATAGTCTGCTAACTACTAGGCTAAGTATAATGAGTCTTCAAGCCATAAAAAAACAGAAAAAAAAAAGGAGAGAGTGCAGTTGTAATGGTTCTTGCTTGGATAACATGCTTCAGTTAATTTTTTTTTTTAATTATTCTTCAATTACGTACGGGAGGAAGTTACTTATTTATGAATTGTGTACACAAATACAGTAATGAATTTTGCTTCTTGATTAATGAAAAGACTGGTTCAACAAATGGACAAATACCAACCGTGATTTGTTGAACCAATTTTAAAGATCTTCAACACCAGCGAATACAGCTAAGCGATTTGACCAAACAACACGTTAATAGTGATTAACATGCTGCATAAGCCAATTCTAAATGATATTTATGAGAGTGCAGACAGCAGGGACAAAGCCGCTCTCAATAATTAATTTGTCGCTTGCGGCATGCATCCTTAAATCACAGATTAAATAAGGCCCAAGAAAGATAATCATTACATTGTGAGAAAACAAAAAAGTGAGTTGACTCTAAATAGAAAAAGGAGATATAGGCAAATTATAAACTATAGAGTCAAGGAAAACAAAGTAAAGGAACACTCAAAGGAGCTGAGTGCATTCCATTGAACAAATATTGCCATTACTTGATCAAAGATTTTACCATTTGCGACTCTTCTAAATGCCAGAAAATATGGACAATAAAGAAATGAAAACTTGAGATGCATTTTTTTCGCAAGCTGTACACCAAAAACCCAGAGACTCAAGGCAAAATTGTAAACTGATTCATGACAAGGGAGACAAGGGAGATGCTCCATGCTCCCTCAACATTACGACACAAAACAAAATAGAAATTGAACTCATGACCTTTGCCCACTGAATTTTGTTAGTTGAGTCAACTCTCCATGACAAACATAATATTCTATGTCAAAATCACTTAAATACGTTATCCCAAAAGCGAAAAGAGAGATTTAAGTAATTTATAAAAAATCTTAAAATGAAATTAAATTAAGGATAGATAAGGGAGAGAAGCAAATTTTAAATTTATAAGAAATTTTATTAGATTAAAATGAAATCAAGATAAGCAAATCAAATTTGTTTAATTTATGAGTGTGAACAGGCTCTCTACAACTGAACAGAAAATCGTTCTGAGATTTTACCAAAATATAATCGTTCTCAGATTATGTGGTCATCATAAGGGTAGGGAATATCTTAATATATGATAAATGTGAATGTCACAATTGTGCGCATAGGCTGGATGTCAGAGGAAATGAGACACATTAATTAAAAGCAATGAGCCCCACATTACATCCACACTAAACCAAAGAGCATAATCTTTTCCTAATTAGATCAGATTGCCAAAATATACGAACAAGACAAAACAAAACAGGACAAACATATATATAATATATGAATTGAGCAAACAAGGTGGATTTAAGTATTTAACAAATTAAAGTTAGTTTCAAAACAAAGCTAGATTCATTTACCAAAACAAAGGTAGTTTCTTATGCAAATTCTGTGGGTTTGAAAACATTATATGAGAGATCATATGTTTATCCTAAGACAAACAATTGGGTCCTAATTCTATTAGAATGCTACTGATTGTCAAATGATTTAGCTTGTTCAAGGTTATGGTATGCTTTCGGATTCATCAAACACTTATAAAAATATTTACAGATAATTCACTAATGAAAGAACCTACAAGTCAAACTCAAATCATAATGAAATATAAGCGAAAAGCTAATCAAGTGAGTCAACTTTAATTAACAAATGATTTAGCTTTCACATTATCTACTCGTATTCTTCAAAGTTATTAAAAAGGCAAGTGGTAATAATAATTGAATATGATTAACAAACTCTTATTATTCAACAATTCCATGCCCAATCATGTTTACAGGTGCGCACATTGAATATGATCCCAGTTACTTGTATTATTGTAAGAATACAACAAAAAGGTACTAAGATAGGACACATCCGTACAGCGTATGTCATATGCACAGTACAAGAGTAAAAATAAAAATAAAAAATTTATATATAAATTTTATATATAATTTTAATTTTAATGTATCATCTGTATAAAAAATTTTATATTATTATTCAATCATAAATTATTAAATTATTAAAAAAATTAATTAAGATAATAATTATTAAAAAAATAAAAAATATGATAATATGTGATTAAATGATAGTGTAAAAATATTTTATACTGAGAGTGAATTAAAATTAAATTCAATAAATTTTTACATTAAATTTATGAAATTCTTTTTTACCATTTTTATGTCCATGCAAAACATACATGTAATAGTACACAAATTTCCTAATCAACGAAGATTCAAAGGGATTAGGCAGTGTTGTCCCTGCAACTACATATGTAAATACCAGCTCGCATACTTTTTCCATGTATATTCAAGGCTATACATGAATTTGAGTGGGTGAAAATTTTAAGATGAAAGTTACTTCACACTTGCACATATATTAATTAAAAATATGAATGTGAGAAGGCTACGTTGAAAGCGAAGTGTACGTAATTCATTTGCTCTATCCCCTAAAAAAATTTTGGCCACTCTTATAACATGAGAGTGAGTTGAATGTAATGTTTCGTTCTCTATCAAACAATTCGAGTAAAAATTAAACCTTTTTTATCCATTTTTGGTAAGTTTTTAAAACTTTATATTTTCTAGTTAGACAAGTAGCTCAAATCTTTATTTTTTGTTTGGCTATGTATAATATGACGACATAGAGGTTTAAAATTATAATATTTTGTAAACTACTTAAACTATTCATCAGTACCCTATCGTGAATTTTAACCCAAATCTTAGTTTGAATTTTGAAAAGGTAGCAAAGTAATACTTACTAATTAGTAACAAAATTTCTTTTCTTCTAACATATTTTTTACTCTACTAGACGTTTTAAGTTTTAACTTCAAAAATATGTTAGGATATTTTTGAACCAGTTTTTTTTGCATCAGTCCAGACTAAATCCCTCTTTAAGTGATCTTAAGGGTGCATTCCCTATATTAGTATGATATATTTAGGAGAATAATTCTCTTAGGTGTTAGCTCAAAGTTCGAAACCCAAGACATTAAGCTATAGACAGAACACATCCTTAACTACTAGACTAACCCAATTGCGGAGCTTTACATGCAATTTTGATCCCACTTGAAAACACTTTATAGGGAGGGACAACCTTAGTATCGAGAATGAAAATTAGTTTCATATTCAAAAGATGAGAAAATACCTTGTATCTAAATAAAAAAAAAAGACTAATCCAATTGGGTTGTTTTAGGTTATGTTTGTCTGAATAAATGAAAAATAAAAAATGTAAACATTGTCTTGATGAACCAACTCCCCAAAAAGTATAAATTATTAGGTGAAAACACATTTAATATGTGACTCCCTCACATATAAGAGTTAAGCCTATCTTATTTTGTGTTAAAATTTAATTTAATTAATTATAAAGAATAAAGAGTCTAGAAAAAAAAATTGTTATGAGATTTTTCCAAATTAAAATCGTTATTAGATTATGTGGTCATCTTAAGGGTAGGAAATATCATTAATATATGATAAACGTGAATGTCACAATAGTGCGCATTGGCAGGATGTTAGAGGATATGAGACACAATAATTAATAGCAATGAGCCCCACATCACATCCACACAAAACCAAGCAGCATAATCTTTTCCTAGTTAGATCAGATTGCCAAAATATATGAACAGGACAAAATACAACAGGACAAACATATATATAATATATGAATTGAGCAAACAAGGTGGTTTTAACAAATTAAAGTTAGTTTCAAAACAAAGGTAGTTTCATTTACCAAAACAAAGGTAGTTTCTTCTGCAAATTCTGTGGGTTTCAAAGCATTATAAGAGAGATCATATGTTTATCCAACGTAATCAATCGTGAAAATGACACAGTTGGGTCCGAATCCTATCTGCCAACTAATGTTTCCGTGCTGCTGATTGTCAAATAATTTAGCCTTCACATTATCTATTTGTATTCTTCAAAGTAATTAAAAGGGAAACTGGTAATAATAATTAGCAAAGTACTACTTAATAATTAGCAACAAAAATTTCTTCTCTTCTAACTTCTATTTGACTATACCAAATAAGTTTTAACTTCTAAACTTTAAAAACATATAAGGATATTCTTGAGTTAGTTTTTATGTTAGTCGAGACAAAGTCTCTCCTCAAATGATCTTAAGGGCACATCTCCCATATTGGTCTAGTGTATTTAAGAGAAATGATTCTCTTAAGTCCAAGCTAAAAATTTGAATTACCCAAATACTTAAGTTATAGAGAAAACACTTTCTTAACTACTACACTAATTCAATTGGGGACGAGATTTTCTTGTAATATTAAAAGTTCGATACTTGAAAATAGAGTTTAATAATATTTTTTTTATTTTGACACACATAACTATTTAAAACAAAATTAGTTAATTTCGTATCATTTTAATCAGTGAACTAATTTCAATCATTTGGTTTATTAATGTCAAAGGTTATTTTTTAAATAATTAATGTACATGAGAAATGTGTATAAAAAGTTATAGTGTAAGAATATTTTTTTTTTTTCAATGTTGCAATGGAAATATGAGCCTTCTAACTACTGGATACAATGTAGGCTAATTCTCTAATATTGGCTATTTCTCATTTATACTTTTTTGTATATCTAATACAAAGACAAGTTCATGTATAAGATCCACGTACCTATGAGTTTATGTATGACAATTGGAATAATTATGCAAGAAATAGTACAAAAGTGATGAAAAAGATATATACAAAAGGCAATCCATGGTAACATTTTTTCACATATTTATAGGCTTTTCTGTTTTTACACAAAATTAATAAAAATAAAAACCACATATATTAAATTTTGATATAATTATTTTTTTGGGCTAATAAAATAATTATATTTTCGTTTCTATAGAAAATAGGGACAATAATAATTGTGTTAAAAAATGATTATTTTCAAAAAAAATTTTAAAAATTGTTATTTTATTATAAAAGTAACTATTTAAGGTAACTTTGGGGGGAAAAAAAAATATTTATCCCCTATTCTCTTTGCCTTGCCCTGGGAAAAAAAAAGGTTTTGAATTCTATGTTAATCTTATTAGACCCTTTTTTATTTTCGTTTTATAGGACTAATTATATAATTACAATAACCCGATCTCAAAATATGATAACTTTCAACTGACCGACCTGTTTACAAATGTGGCACTGCGTTAGGTTGCATGTTACAATCACTTTTTACTCGCATGGTGCAAATTAAGGATAAAGCAAACATATGCATCTGTCTTTCAATGTAAATTAGGGTTTCGTTGTCAGCACCTTGCACACAAATTAAATAGGATGCATGCAAGGCCTCTTTGCACCCAATCCATCCCAATGTAATGCGTGACGAATCATATTATAAATTAATTATCTTAAGAGTTTAAATCATTAAATAAAAACACATACATAAATAATTTTATATTTTTTACACAATGCAAATGAGACGCTAGCTTGAATGGTCAAATATCTCCCTATAAACTATATTACAAGTTAGCAAGTAGTAATTTTGACCTACGGCATAATTAGCAGTCTCTTTTATTCTTTTTGTCTATACCATTAATTGTTGTAATCAATCCATTACTGTCACTAGAACTCCAATACAAAGCTCTGGAGGACTCCAGGTTGTGTTCTTCAATGAGTATGCTACTTTGAAAGTTGATCTTAGAACCTGCTACCAAAAGAAAACAGTGTGCTGGACATCGATCACACTGAAGATATATGAAACATGGAAACCAAATAGCATAATTATTTTATTTCTTCCCAATGGAATCAGATTACGAGCATGATTTACGCAAAGTGAATCATGACAAAAATATAATATGCAAAAATGAGCAAGCATGGTTGGTTAGACAAAACGTGGCTGCTCTTGCTGACTCCATCTTTATATATTAGCTCTGATACAATACAACAATACAACGTTTCGGTTACTCTTTACAAGCTTTGTTTTTATTCTTTTTTGTTTTGATTAACCTTTTTACAAGCTTTTTCCACACTGGGACGCTGACCATTGCACGTCATCAACTATTGTTCTTTTGTTTATCTTTTCATTTTGCTAATAAATTTATAATATTCTAAGCTAATAGAATGCAGGCAAATAATGTTAGGTACACAAATTTTTCAGCGCAAACGTCATATAAATTACCACAAATGCTTGTATTTGAATTTAATTGACCTCATCTAAATTGAATTCTGGTATGGCCGCCTCAACTAGTCAACTTCGATCATAATACTGTCTGTGGCGTTTGTAAATTAAATGAACAGTTTGTGTAAATATTCATACTCCTTGATTGTGACACAAAGATCACTATCCAATGCTAGCAACCTATTGTGTCTTCTGTTGAAATATCTCTGTCAATTTAAAAAAAAAAAAAGAATTTTACGATAATTTTTTATTCATTTTTAAGACAATTTTAAAATAACTCAATTTTTTTCATGATATTTTTTGAATGAATTTTAAAATCAAACACAAATTATTTCTCTGTTTATTTTTAAAAAAAAAACTTGCTTATGAATTTTTTTATTTCGCTCCTATTTTTCTTTAAATTTGTTTTAACTATTAACTCCATTAAAAATGTTAATAGAATTTTCTTGACACATATAGATACAAATAAAATTGATGTAATTAACTAGGGCCTTTTTGTTTTTCAAATTCATGGTTATGATCAATTTGATAAGTTATATATATAATATATATATTATATATAATATATATATATATATATATATAATTATCTTGAATATATGACTTTAATATTTTAACATTTTGAAAATATTATTTTTATGAAAAAAACATTCTCAAAATATTTTTACGTGACCTACAACAGCAAACCGTTGTTTTTTCCTTGGGTGATATACATAGTGGAACCAGAGAGCTGAAGCTCACGCCAGTTTGTGCGCGATTAGCTCAGTAAAATAAGTCAGTGGCCCAATGGGCTAGCATTCTGGTGAATCATTACTGTTCATGGACATGGCCTAGCCATGCATATTGCATATTGGGCCGGAGAAGCCTACTTGAGTTGTACGGTTTTTGGGATGTCAAACTCGAAACGCACTAACACCAAAGAAAAAAAAAAACTCGAAACGCACTATATTCTTCCCTCTACACGCCGAAGATCGAGTTCTGCTCTGCTTCTTTTCGTTTGCGTGTTTATTCTCGATTCTCTCGTTAGTCTAACAAGTAATAGGTAATAGGAGAGGGTTATATTGAAAAGAGAAAAATATAATTAGATTTAAATTATAGCGAATTTTACAATCTATCAAAATAATTTTTACATAATAAATTTTATATTTATTTTTTTAATATAATGGTCCTGTGATAGTTTTCAATCGAGCTTGCTCGATGCTTTTGAGTTTTCTTGTTGATTTCCCTGGAAAATAATACTAGCTTAGCTTATGAGGAATTAACATTGATTGGTTTGTGGTTCTGTGTCCATTGGTTATGTTTCTACTCTATGGTTGTATACCCCAATTTCTCTGTCAAGCTGAAATTTTTTAACAGTTTCAACTTGAAATCAATTCCAAAGTTGCAAGGTTGATTAATTATATCATGTATATGCACGTTATAGGATTCACTTGTTTCAAGAGAGAATAGCATGAGAATCCAAACATGAAACTAGAGCTTGAAGTGGGTCCGGTTTCATGAGAAATCCTGCAAATAGTTTGAACCGAAGAAGAATGAAAAGAAAGGGACAGACAGAATGAGGGAGCAGGGTGTTTGACCTATTTATTGTGTATTTTGATATTAATAACTCAAAGAACATTACTAGAGAACCAGAAATTATTGCCCGAATTTAGTAAGCCAGAATGAGGTGCAAGCTGAGATGGTAGTCCACTTAAACTTTGATTATTTCTCATTATATTTAATTAATAAATTTTTAAACAAATTAAAAAAAAAGTTAATTGAAAGATTGAATTACAGTCAACCACAGCAACGCCGATTTCAGTGATACCGACAACAAGTCTTTTTGATCCAAATTGATAGAAGGCAAATTTCAGGTAACATATGTGTTTCGCCGGCAAGAAGCCTTTCCCTTTTCCGTTCACTTTTTTCGGCAGAAGAGTCAGAGAAGAAGTTTGATGCAGAAGCTGGCTCTTTGCTTATGAAGGAGCTGATGGGCAACTTTGCTTTCGCTTCTGGTATGACAAAGCTTACGAGTGGAGGGTCTCAGTTGAAGGCCCTTTGGAAGTCCGTCGATGATCTTGTTTGTTTGACGACAATCTATTCTGTTACATATACTCACTGCTCTGTTCTCTGTACTTTCAAAATAGTGATTCACGGATTCTTATTTTTATGAGCTTCCTATATTATACTGACTCTTGCTGGCTGTGTTCTAGTTCTCTCCTCTCCTCATGATTTTGTGTGCGTTTTACTATTTGAACTCAAAAGTACTAATATATATTTGACCTCTTGAAATTTCTGTATATGGCACAACGAAAGAAGACGAAGCCACAAAGAGAAACATGTGATGATGTGTCATTCCACTTGTTCTGCCAGATAATTCGGGCATGTTGATTTGGGCAACTTTTAGGGATTAATAGAATTTTCCTAACTAAAATACATCATTGCAATAAGAGTCTTTCTTGAATTACGTATTATATACGTATTAAATTGAATCTTTTAAATTATTTAATATAAAACATAATATTATATACCTTTTAAAAGAGACGTCTGCGACGATTATAATACTGACATTATCACTTACATCGCCTTTTTTTAAGTCATCCTAACATAATATAATATACCTTTTAAAAGAGACGTCTGCGACGATTATAATACTGACATTATCACTTACATCGCCTTTTTTAAGTCATCCTTTCTGTACTGATTCACTTTTAATAAAAGTACTAATTATTATAATTCAAGCTCTCCTTGCTATACTTTCTTAAAAGATTAGTTAACTTTAAATAAAAACACATATTATTACAATTCAAACCCTCGAGGACGGTCTATTCCAAGAAATTAGGCCCAGGCTACTCAAAAGGGGGACGTCCACAACGATTACAATATGAGTGTTTTAATTTTTTAAGGTGCAAGCTCAAGCTGTGAATTTGAGTAATTAAGACAAGGGATGTACATCTTTAATTACTATGTCAATCCATTGAGTTTTGTTACAAATTGATATATAAACAAATATACCTTATAAAGATATTGTTACATCAGATTTAGATCCTCTTTTATAATAAGACCATCCTATTAAAAAAAAATAAATATAAAATTTATTATACAAAAATTTACCTTCATAACTTATAAGATTTACTAATTATAATTTAAACTTAATTGTATATTTTTCTGTCTAATAGAACTCTTTCCTGTAACTTGACTAAGAGGAGAAAATCCAGAACCTGATATACATAGGGAAATAGAACTAAATTTTTCAAAATTATAATGACGGCTCAAAGTCATCGTATATGCTATTTACAATAATTTATGTTCGATTCTATTTCTCAACATTGTTTTGATGCAATAGTTCATAATATATATATATAACTGTAAAATCAAATACACTGAAAAGAGAGGGCGCTCTTTCAGTATAGTAAAAACAAAATGAATGCGAATTGAAACTGTGGATGACACTCTCAAAGGTAGAGAAAATAAAAAGTTAAATAAAAAAAGAGAACTATAAAGTAAGAAATAAAAGTTAGTGTAACGCAAGTAAATGAGTTAGACATATTTAATTAATTAGTCCAAATCTAAAGAAAATATAAAAGTTGACAAGAGTATAAGACTAAAAGATTCACCACAACCTATATGAATTACAAATCACTACTAAAAGTTCAATAATTTCTTTTTTTCTTTTTGTTCTCATATTTCTAATCTTGAAGATTTTTGGGCTGTCAAGTCAACCTTTAAGTTCTGCTAGTGCTGTTAGCGTTACACATGATGCATGGGTGTTCTTTTATGGGCTTGCACAATGAAATGATTCCAACTTTGTAATGGATTGAATGCTTAAAATGGCAAAAATAAGTAAAGTTATGACGTGGTCTGAGACTTGCACTCTCGGGGGAAACCCCTCCCAACTCCCAAGGACGTTTATTTCTTGTTTTTTATTTTTTTTAACAAAAAAGGTTTAATAACTCTCAACATCAAACTGTTGTTTGACCTTTCAATATTATATCTCATAAAAAAAAAATTATATCATTATTATTTATATTATAAATAAATTAAATTTATAAAATAATTTAAATAAATTAAATTTTATAAAAATATTCTGCTTCACATAACAAAAAAAAGCCTAATAATTAATGTGGAGAGTGACGGTAGATTTTGTTTTTTTGTGGTAAAGAGAGGAATGGTAGATTTCAATTCAGGTAAATTGATCTGGTGAGATTCAATCCAAAAATTAAGAAATTTGTTTACGCTTGAATTATTACTATTTTATATGATGTGAAACACCCAAATGTTAGTTGAAAATTAAGATATTAACCATATTCCTCCTTCATTTCTAAGTTTGGCAATTGGACGGTTTGGACGAGTTTTTCTTCAATTTAACCCTATCCTGCATTCCTTGAAATAACATTCTATTCACCGAGATTAAAATCGAATTTCTACCTATAAAAAAAATAAAAATTCACACTCTATTCTACTTGTCTCGTCTTACATTTATAAATAATTTAAATAAATTTATATAATAATTATTTTAAACAAGTAAATTAATATATAATATTTAAATTAAAATATATTTTTAAAATAAATTCAATATAAATGATGGGTGCGGGTAAAATTGGCAAGCCCATCCATTCCTCTCCATTTTGCAGTGTACCTTGCGATAGAAGTATCCAAGATACGGTTAGATAGAATCTCAGACACGTATTTTTATTGCATAAATTACTTACCTAGTTTATTTATGTGGATGGGTCATGCGTCACTTGGATTTTATTCAGCTCAGCTGGACAACCCGTGAATATATATATGTCAGACAGAGAGAACCACGAGCTTTGTAATTTTCGCATAAGGGGACAAAAGCATTGAACTACCAGATTGCAATGCAGCAAGGTATCTAATTTTCTAACTTAATTGCGAAGGTTTTTTTTTCCATAAATTAAGAGATGTAATTGTGTAAATACCAAGTTATACATACATTGTCATGTACTATAATATTTATAGTTCATCAAACTTGTGGATGCGCATGCATGTGCAATATCGCTTTATGCAAGCCAAGAGATATTTTTCTTCTGTTCTTCTTCCACCTGTTGGTTTCTCCCTCGTCCTGATCTGCGCATATTCGCATGCTGAGGTTACAAGAAAGTTCTCCATTTGTCTCTCTCTTCTCGTCTCGTAGCTCTCTCTATTATAGAGTTGTCTAAAATGAGGCCAGGGGCATTGCACAGTTGTATATTGCAAATTTGCAATCACCGATGCTTTTGTTGGGGGAAAAGAGAGCATCTGCGCGGGTGCGACTCGCAAACAGTCAAAAGGAACACAGGCACGGAACTTTCTGATTTGTACCCTGGCACCCCTCAGTTAAGCACTGTCCTTAAAAGACCCTATAATTTTCCCATTCACACCAGCCTTTGAGAAGGCACACTCATTGAGGAGGTGAACCTCTTTTATCACGCCTTGAAATGAGCGCACACATCATCATAATATCCCTCTAGCGTGCTCTCCTCTCCTGCTCGTTTTTGACCTGAGTTTCTGCGCCTTGCATGACATATTCCTTCTCATTATAAAAGGGCTAGGCACTTAAACAATGCTGAAATGATCATTTATTAGTCAAATTAGCTGACACCTTCTCTACTTTATATATTCCCTACCTTTAAGCATTAAGCACCTCATTTTTTTAAGGCCAAAGCCAAGGGGGTGTATTTAACTTCAGCATATGAATTTGAGGAGGAAAAGCTTTTAAGTTTCCCCCATTGAATGCGGCCATATTCCAGCCAAAAGTTAGGGGGATTATTAAATTTCACTACTCTGTTTTCTTCAGGATTGGTTTTCAATTTTCTATAATGAACCAGAGCATACACATTAAATTCAGATAGCCCGTTGAAGATGCTGCATCATTAGCTTCTCTGGCATGCATGACTTTCTCTGCCACACAAACTTGCAGGCTATGGCTCCAATTGAGCTGCAAGTTTTCTTCTTGAAACATGTGACATCATTCTCTCATAAACATGATCAGAGCCCAGAGGATGCTGATCAATCTTGTGCTATTTGCAAGCAAAGAAGAGCACACATGTGACTGACAGTGGTATTGGAACTTCCACAAGCTGTCATGGGGCTCCTTCCTTCCACTCACATAGTGCTAAATGGGCTAATGGAAGCCCCTTATTTAACTAGATAATAATGAGAAATCTCATAATTTTCTAAGGTAATGCGCTCTACTTATAAGCATCTGACGATCTCCTCCATTGTGCCCGCATCCTTTACGTATTTTATTGCACTATGCTTGTTGCATATTATATTAATAAGGGGACAACAATATGTGGATACAGCGGTAAGAGTTCAAAGAAATGGAATAGGTGAGGTGCAAGTGCATGAGTAAGAAAGGAGAATAGGAGATCTCGTAAAGCATCGAATCTTCAACATTATCACACTTCAGTTTTACAGCATGAGATTATCACACTTCAGTTTTACTATCCGGGATTAGTGCCAGTTGAATTATTTGTAGACTAAAACTAAAAATAAAACTTTTTATAGTGCCATAGAATTTGATCAAAGACAATACCGAGCTTCTATATCCTGAAGGAATGATGAGGGGGTTCACTCCAACAAAGACCACAGGTGTACTAAGCCTATTAAAGAAGTGGGAAAAAAAAAGGTTTGAGCACATGGGTGTGCCAAAGTGTGAATTTTATGTAGCTTTGATGGGATCTCTCTTATCATTATGGATGTTTATAAGATAATGCCCATAATCTCTTTCGAGTTTTTCAGTTCTTATCTGGAAATGGTGAGAAGGGACCAGTGGACCACTTACTCATCCCCCTTTTTTAAAGGATACTCTATCCATCTCTTTTCTCAAGATATTAATACTTTATTTTAGTCGCCAGGCATTTATTTTAGTTGTTAATTATTTATTAATTATTAATCATATTTTATAAATTTTAAGTATTTATTATAAAATAAATAAATGCTTTACAACTCATTAAAGAATATTAATACTTTAAAAAATAATCAAAATACTGTACGACCATTTTTTTTAAGTACAAACATTAATTAATTGTCTTATTTGAAGAGAAAGTTTTGTTACAAACAACTCGGGTTTATGATAAACTCTATACATGACATTATGCCTACAAATTAAATTTTATAATATATACACATAAATAATTTTGAATTAACCAAAATAAATAGACATGATATCATACATTAAAGTTCACTGCGAACCTGAGTCCACAATAACCCAGCTCTATGAGAAATAGTGGCCGTTGTAAGCAGGGTTACACAATGAAATCATAAACTTACAATTTTGTCCTTCAACTCGCAGATTTAGTTGCATTTTGTAAGATATTGTAGCCTAAACATTCATTAATAGCAACCTGAGTCCCTGTACAAAATAAGGAACCCAATTTATTATATGTAATTCCCTAAAATCCAAAACACAGGTTAAAAGATATTTAAAAGTAAATGATTAAAGTACCATTTTGATCTTCTAGTAAAGATTTGATATTAATTTGATCTCTTAAAAATATTTGATATTAATTTAGTCTTTAAAAAATATATGACATTAAATTAATTTTTTTAAAATTTTAAAAAAAAGTTATTTTAATATCATTTTAAATTTTTAAAAAATTAATTTGATATTATATATCTTTAAAAGATTATTTTAATATAATTTTAAATTTTTAAATAATTAATTTGATATCATATATCTTTAAAATTTTAAATTAATATCAAATATATTTTTAAAAAATCAAAATGATAATTTAAGCCAAAATAAACCCTACAAATGATGAACCTTACGTCTCATCAGTACCATTCCCTTTTTGTCCTAAACTTTTCCCACAACGCTCTTTCTTTGTTCATTCTTTTCTATTCTTTTTATTTGATGGCATGTTCATGATTTTGTTATTGTGGCCAATCTTTTGACCATTTTTGAGCCGGAAGAAGTACTTTAATCATAACGCGAGTTATCATTTTCTTTTGCTTTATTACCAAACACCAAACTTTTCACTTCCTTTGTTCCCTTACGTTCTAACCAATATAGTGTGATTGAAATAGTCTTTAAAAAGTAAAAAATAAAAATTCATTCAACTCTATCGAGCTAATGAATATATACTTATAAAGGATGTCCATCAAGGAAACTTATGAGTGGAGTAAATTAATAAAATATGCATACATCATTGATCATCCTTGTCATGGTTCTAGTATTTTCTTTTCTTCTCTTTTCCATTTCGTTTTTTTATTGTTTCTTTGTTAACTGTTGATTTGATTCCAATTGCCAAGTCCTTGAGTGGATGGGAATAAAATAAGGGGAATCGAATTTAAGAACTTGAAAACTAAATTATTTCGTATGCATGTGTGACAATTAATGACTAAATTAAAATGTGATCATTAAAAGTAGTTTAGCTATTGTTTAAATATATGTTGGCTATGTGTTTTATAATCTTTCCGTTTTTTGGGTAAACTGAAGTTAATGAACCAACCTTCATTAGCCAATGTATTATAATCTAACTCGCTTATAAGAGTAAATATTTTTACAAAAATCAAAATTTTAAATTGAATGAACGTGTCAATTAAATTAATTGATATCGTAAGAATATAAACTTGTCAAGAGGTTGAAATGTTATAAGTGAAATTAACCTTTCAATTAATATCATTAGTTTGCCCATTAATTAATTAAAAATATAAATTTCAATATTTATTTGTTTTATAAAAAAAAGATTAGCTTTTCAAAAATTTCAACTCTCCATAAATTTTCCCTTCGTTTGTATTAAATAATTGATGAAAAATAAAAAAATTATCTATACATAATATTATAGAGCACAGTTTATTTCTTTTTAATAATACTACATGTTAAAATTATGTGAGTTAATTTTTTGTACAAAAATTTCATTACACTTTTTTCGAGAAGCTCAGTACTAAAACACAATGGATGTCTTTCTATTAGAGTGGCAAGTTTCTCATCTTAATTGTCATTATATTTCTAATTATTTTTTATTATTTTTAAGTATAATTAATCATTACTATGGAGAAAGTCAATAAATCATTTTTTTCTTTCTTAATTTTGAAGGCAATCATCTTATGTTTTTATTGGGGGAGTGGAGACAATTTTTGTTTTTGTTACAAAGGAAGTTCAAAATATATCATAAGGAGGAAGAAAGTAGTTAAGCTAAAATGTAGGTAAAGTAGCCTAATTAAAATTTGTAAAGAAGGGTTGTTGAATAGAGATTTGAACGTTTCACATAAAAAAAAAATTCACATATCATAAAATTATGAATAAATCTCTATTTTGATCTTTTAAATATACAAGTGTCATCACTTCAGTTATTTAAAATTTTTTATCACTAATTTAGTCTTTAAATTTAAAAAGTGTCATAATTTTAGTCTTTCATATATATTAATCTCAATTTAGTACCTCAATGATAAAAAAAATTATCAATTTAGTCCATCAATTATATAAAATTATCATCAATTTAAACCCTCAATTATTAAAATTTTGTTAATTTTGATGACATTTTTTAGATTTAAGAATTTAATTGATGACAAAAAATTTTAGATAATTAAAATGAAGACACTTATATCTTTAGAAGATCAAAATAGGAATTTACTCTAAAATTATTATATCAAAACCTCACCTCCTCCCATAGATGCAAAAGTGTGAGAATAATGGATAAAATTATTTCTAAAATTATATTTTAGTTTAATTTTATGCCACTTAAAATTAGATTGTTATGATTTGAACACAAGCATTACTCATACTATTGCTATCTCCAATGATTTGATCTCATTATCCTGTAAAGTTTACGTTCCACTAATATTTTTTTTATCTTTATGATTATTTTATTATTTTTTATATTATATTATTTAATATTAAATTTCATCCAAAACCATTGATAAGTGGGGAAAACAAATTAGTTTTTTTTTTCTTTTTTAAAAGGATAGCTAGATGAGTGGAAGAGGAAGCGTGGATTATATGACTATGATGCTGTAGACTCTAGAGTGCGGTTCAATAAATATTTATATAAGAAATTGAAAAGCAGGATGGGCGTGAACCGCACCAAAGGTTATTACTTTCATCTAATCTAATTTTGTAAAAAAAAAAAAATTGAAAGTTATTACAGTATTTATTCATAAATTATCAAATATTAATTAACTATTAATTATCATCACAAATATTTGAAATTATATAATTAATTATTAATTAATATTTGATATTTACAAGAAAAAGATATATGAATATAAGAGTAATTGTTATGATATAAAATTATTCTAGAACTTCAAATTAATAGTTTAAGTCTTTTGAAAAAAAACTTAATAGTTTAAGTTTTTTGATTAATTGTGAGAAATTTAATCTTTGTCGTCCAATAAATTTATACATTTTTTACACTTTAAGTTTAAAAATTTTTTATATAAAAAGACGTGTTAAAAATATAAATTTTTTTATGAGTTTTTACTTAAGAAATTAAGGTGTTTGATTTGTTTTTTATTTTTATTTTCAGTTAATATTTTTTACTTATAATTATAAAAGTACCACATTATTTTTATTTTGTCTCTTATTTTCAAAATTTTATGCAGAAAATAATAAAAACAGAAAATAAGAACAAAATAAAAATAAATTAACATTTTTGTAAATATTAATGAAAACATATTAATTAAAAATAAAAAACAAACCAAATATCTTCTAAGTTTGCAAGACCTACAAGAATGTAAAAGGACTCACAACAAGCAAGAAGAAAGAAAAATAAAAGTATAATAAAACATAAATATTTAATGTGATATAGTCTCTTTGACAAACGTGCATGAACCTTAAAAATTATAAAAATACTTTATTGTAACAAACATTAATAATATAACTTTTACATAAGTAAAATTATAAATCCTTTCATAAATATTATAAAATTTTCATAAATAAAGCTGTAAACCTCCCGCTATTCTATTTGAGATAGTTTTAGTATAAAACATAAAAATTTATTTATATAAGCAACCACATGAGTTTTTCTAACTCTGGAAGTGTGGAACTTGATGATTTAGCTATCAGGACCGTATGTTTTTGTTGATAGAGTGAGAGTCATCGGCTGGATTGGCGCCGCCATAAGCGGTTACCATAGGTGGCCCAGCCCCATTCAGACACCACTCCACATTTAATTAATAATTGGAAGCTTTACGAAAAGGTCAAAAAAAGCTTTGTCATTATATTATAAAGTAATGTTATATACTTAAAAAAAATATAAATTTTTTTATAAAATTTAATTAAAATTAAAAAAATTATTAAATAAAATTAAATAATAAAAATTATTTATCTATATAAAAATTAATAAATATATTAAATTATTTTATTAAAAATTTTAATTAAAAAATTAAAATTATATAATATTTTTTTATATTATATGTTATCGCGATTGAGATTGCATGCTTCATGATGCTTGCCCAAGTAATGTTGAAAGGAACAGATGGGCGTAGATTACATCAAGTCAGGTACGGGAGGAGAGAAATGTTAGTGTAACAAATCTAACCGTTGGCTTCCTTAAACTGCGTGAAAGTGATGTTGGACTCTTCTAGCCTAGGTTAATATTTTTGTAAATAATAATAATAATAATAATAATTTACGATTCTAAAATATTTGTTTTTATATATCAAATAATTATAATTATTCTACACAAAATTTAACTATAATTAAGTTTTTGAATTTTTATTCTTCTATTTTATTTAAATATGTTATTTTTATGACCATAAGTTAAAATTCTACGGAAAAACGGACATAATTTATACCGTGACGGAAGATGTTTGCGGGACTCCCATTTAGACTGTCGTTTTTGTTGTTTCGTTAATTATTATTATTATTATTATTATTATTATTATGGAATTTACATATGTAGTTTTAAAGATGTATAGTAAGATAATATTTCACTCTAATTAATTTTTGAAAAATATGATTGTTATACTGTGAACTATAGTTATTTCTTTAAAAAAAAATTGAGAAACAGAAACCTTCATATAATAAGTATATTCTTTGTTGTAGTTATTCTATCATAAAGAGCGGTTATTTGATATGTGATTTTGAAAACAAAAATGCTGTTTCATCAAACACAAAAATTAAACTCAATTGTGTATTTACACTTATCAATAATTTTTTTATTCTTAATATCTTTTCTTTTTTAATTGTATATTTAGTTTTGTATTATTTTAAATTTTAAGGCTTTATTTGTATTTGAGTTAAGCTTCTAATGATTCTTTTTTAATATTGGATTGAGTGAAAAAATTTTAAATTTAGTAAATTTCAATTGATGAAATAAAAAATTTGATAATCCAATCAAATAATACATATCGTATACCGTCAAGGTTAACAAGACGCACTTCTCATGTCGATAAAAAATAACATAAAATTTTTTTCTTTAGCAAAAGAAAATGGAACTTAATTACAACCTCAACTAAACCCCATATCATTTCCTATCTCGTAATTGTAATAAGGGATAAACTATCGATCTCTTATCATGAATCTTGAGCCTTTCATCTAAAAAAGAAGAAAACCCACTTGCAAAAGAATGCAGCCATTTTTTTATTTAGGTGAATTGACACAATATTAAAGTCACCTTCCCACAATCCCACCAGAGGAAATAAAACTATGAAAGTTCTCCACTTTAAAGATTTCTTGTTAGTTTGGATTTTTTATATTTCAAAGTATACATTTTAAGACCCAATGCAAAAAAAATCACGTTTTCAACCTCTATTAAATCAAATTAGAGACACTGGTGGAACAGTGGAACTTACAGAAGCACAACAAAAGACGAATAAAGTTGGCCAAAGCGAGACAGTAGCAGGCTATAGCATGATAGCAGCAGCGCGGAGTGCCCATGGTCGTATCAAGGTGAAGATTTGGTCGAGCAATGTGGTTGAAATTTTAATATAACCAAAGGGGTTGGAAGCTCGTGATGGGTTCCACCGAAACATGTTCTTGGCTCAACAAATAAGGGCCAAGATTGGTGGACCCTCCACCAAATGACGCGTTTCCAGCTGTTTAGTGCATGTCTTCATTTGCTTGATCTTTGATCAAGACAAATTTTATTTTTTTTTATAGTTTTGGTGTTTTACACATGTTTTGCTTCATCTAAATTCTCAATTTGAGGTATTTTTGTTGGAATATTGTTATTTTAAGGTTTAATGATTTTGTTGATCTTTCTAATTTAAAAAAAAATAGAATTTATAGCTTAAAAACTTTTTAGCTGAATCTTAGATCAATTATAATTAACTAAAGCAAGGTGAATGTTTGAAATTAGGCCATTCTCTTTCTCCCAACATATGATTTAGGTCAATTCCCAATTTTTTTTTCTTTTAAAAGAGCTATATACAGATTAATTTTGTTGCTTTCATGCATGCCTGAAAATTATATGTATGCATCGTCTTTTTGGACAACACATATAAGTTAAAAGCAGAAGGGATAAGTTTAAAATGAAATCAATAGCAATAAAATTTTCAAAAATTTCATCAATTTTTATTCTATGTGCAATTTATATTATTTTTTCAGTGAATTCACTTTCATAATCTATCTGAATGTGCAACTTACCCATTTTTATCATAATATGCTTACAAGTGATGATGAAATTCGTTAATTGGGTGAATAAATTGCACCCATAACAAGTTAATTACGGTAAATTATAACATTTTTTTTGTTAACAGTAGAAACTTTAGGATGTAAATTGCACCAATCAAATTTCAGAAGGATGAACTATATCAATTAAAATTTTATAGAATAAATTATGATGTTGGAAAAATAATTTAATTTTAAGATTTACCTAAATTTTTAATATTACATGATATATATCTTCTTTTAGTATAATGATGACAGAAAGATTTAAATTTATGACTCTTTTTTTTAAATTATTTAAGCCTTTTGATAACTGGCTTACTTTTGATGGGTTAAATATATATCTTATATTTATTCTAGTTTGATCTCAAGGTATGTAATTTTTAAATTAAAGGTTTTGTAGCGTTAGGATAATTTTATTGAAACTAGTGGCTTGTCGTTGAATTTTTAGATATGATGTTTGCTGATATTGTCAAATGCCTTTGATGAGCATGGTCAAGTCTACAACTAGTATATAAAGTAACTAGACTCAGACCCATACCAGACCCTTTTACCCAGTTATACTATTTATATAAAGTCTTTTTTTTTGGCCATTCAATTTATAAAAAGTCAGAACTTTAAACTTTTTAAATATAAATTTGGTTCCAATATGCAAACATGTCATATGCAACATAATTATTATTAAGTGTTTGTTAACTAACTCACATGTTTGGACAATTTTTCACCTCGTAATTTTTTAAAGTTATAAATTAGATTTTTGAAGAAGTAAGAATTTCTTGTTTCTCTAGAAAATAAAATTGAATTTAAGAATGGTGTCGTGGATTTTTGAAGAATTCTTAACATTAACACTACATGTTAACAATTAAAAGAATGGTGGTTATTCCATCCATTATTGTTGATAGCAGAAACTCAATAATTTTTTAAATATCCTATTTTATTTTAAAAATAATATTATTTTTTTAACATTTCTCTTTGAATTATATTACAAAAAATATATTAAAAATAAATAAAAGAAGATTTTATCTTAAAAATGATATTAATTTAATGATTGGATACAATTATTTTTCAAATATTAGTATTAAAAAATATCTTATCAAAAGATAATCTTAGAATATTAATTATATGAAATTTTATTAAATAATTTATATCAGTACAAGCGAAGAAAAAGGCAGTGCAAGAACAAAGGCCGGGATTTTTAAAGTGGAAACAAGTTGAATGTGAAGTCAAAAAGAAAGGAGCCGGTAACGGCACCGACAAAGTGTGTGTTGGGTGGGTACGTGCGATTGCAGCTTGAAACAAGATTTGTCTTTTTAAAATATCTTATTTGATTATATATTTGAGTATAGTTTTAAATTTGGTTTTAATCACAAACTGACTATTGACCTGAAGTAAAATCAACTTGCTTCTTCGATTAAAAATTTTCGTTTGTAGCATGCCTACGTTCTCCATATCAATTCTATCCTTCTTTTATCTCTTACAATTCTATACTTGACTTTTATCCTTCTCTCTTGAATCATTTTTTAATAGGTTATTGACAACAAGCTTTGATCTAAGAAAAATAAGGGAAATAAAGGGTTACTTATTCTGTTGAGAGATAAAATCTGATCACATGAATTTTTATCAATTCAATCATAAAAAAAAATTTTCAATCCCAAAATTGAAAAAAATTTCTCAGGGATGAAATGAAAAAAACAAATTTACCTTTCACCTTAGTTCTCAAGTCATGGCTCTTGAATTTGAAGGAAATGTTTCTTAAACTTTTGTCTTTGTTTTTGTTTCTCAACTTTTGTTTAATGCCCTATTTTTCGTTTCTCACTAGCAAGGCAACGCAGGAGGCTATGGTTGTCGTCGGAAGTGAGCTTCTTGATTTGGTGGATAGCAGGTACAAGTGTAGAAAAGATATGTCATTAGAAAGTTTTAAGGCAAATCACATTAAAAATATTTTTTTATGTCTTTATTTTTTTAAATTTGTAGTGTTATATTTATTTTGATTGGATGATTCAGGAGCGTTCAATTAAAATTATATTGATAGAACTTTAGAGTGTTTAATTAAATATTGATATTAATTTAATGTAATTTATTATTTATTTTATAATATATTATACACATTTT
This sequence comes from Castanospermum australe, assembly GCA_019955255.1. Taxonomy (NCBI): domain Eukaryota; kingdom Viridiplantae; phylum Streptophyta; class Magnoliopsida; order Fabales; family Fabaceae; genus Castanospermum; species Castanospermum australe. Next base: position 921,701 of record NSJW01000183.1, read on the forward strand.
AAAATAATTTTTTATATTCTTTTAAAAATTTATATATTTTTTTATAATTATATATTTAAAAAAAAATTTATTAACACTATTAAAATAATATTAATTTTTTTAAAATTATTTTTTAAATAAAAATTTTTAAACATAAATTACGATCATATAAATTTATTTTTAAATAAAATTAAATTTATAAAATTTAATATAAATACATCCGAAGACAAAGAAGGGAAGAGTGAATGATCTGTCACCGGTGATGATGGAGATGGCAGAAAAGTAATTGAAGGAAATTACAAGACCCATTAAGCAACCCAAGTTTATTATAAACCCGACAAGAGTCTCTCATCTCTCCTATCCCCTCCCTCCCCTTTTCCTCTGCCACTCCCTCTGCCACTCCCTTGCCCTTGCCCCCCCATTATTATTTATTTAACCATTACATTACAAACTAAGCCTCTTCTTTCTTTCTTCTTTGAAACTCTGTAGGCAAATTAAGCCTTATGGTATGGGCTCCAATTCCATGGCCCCTTCCTGCTTCTGCTTCCTTGTCCTCCTTCTACCATGTCTATCCCTGTCTGCCATGGCCTCCAAGAAGACTTACATAGTTCACTTCAAACACCATGACAAGCCCTCCATCTACCCCACCCATCGTGACTGGTACTCCGCCAATCTCAACTCCCTTTCCACCACCACCACCACCTCTGATTATTCTGATCCCCTGCTTTACGCCTACACTAGTGCCTACAATGGCTTTGCTGCATCCCTTGACCCTCAACAAGCCGAGGCTCTGAGCAGATCCGATTCGGTTCTCGGCCTCTACGAGGACACCGTGTACCACCTCCACACCACCCGGACCCCCGAGTTCCTGGGTCTGGAAACCGAATCTGGCTTGTGGGAAGGGCACAACACCCAGGAACTCGATCAGGCCTCCCACGATGTTGTCATTGGGGTGCTTGACACCGGGGTATGGCCCGAATCCAAGAGTTTCGACGACACCGGAATGCCCGACATCCCGACCCGGTGGCGCGGCGAGTGTGAGTCGGGCCCCGATTTCTCCCCTTCCCTCTGCAACAAGAAGCTCATCGGGGCCCGCAGCTTCTCCAAGGGGTACCACATGGCCATGGGTGGCGGCGGCTACGTGAGAAAAGACAAAGATGCTGTCTCCCCTCGTGACAGAGATGGGCACGGCACCCACACCGCAAGCACCGCCGCGGGCTCGCATGTCGCCGATGCCAGCCTCCTCGGCTATGCCAGCGGCACGGCCCGCGGAATGGCCCCTCAGGCGCGCGTGGCTACCTACAAGGTTTGCTGGACCGACGGCTGCTTCGCGTCGGACATACTCGCCGGTATGGATCGGGCAATCCAGGACGGCGTCGATGTGCTCTCGCTCTCTCTCGGTGGCGGCTCCGCCCCTTACTACCGCGACACTATCGCAATCGGAGCCTTCACGGCGATGGAGAAGGGGATCTTTGTGTCGTGCTCGGCGGGGAACAGCGGGCCAAGCAGGGCGTCGCTGGCCAATGTGGCCCCATGGGTCATGACCGTTGGGGCCGGAACGCTGGACCGTGACTTCCCGGCTTACGCTCTGCTCGGCAACAAGAAACGTTCCCCTGGCGTTTCGCTTTACAGTGGGGAAGGGATGGGCAACAAAGCCGTGGGTTTGGTTTACAACAAAGGGTCCAACACATCGAGCACCATTTGCATGCCCGGTTCGCTCGACCCGGCGATTGTGCGTGGGAAGGTGGTGATTTGTGACAGAGGCCTCAATGCGCGCGTGGAGAAGGGTGCGGTTGTGCGCGACGCTGGCGGGGTTGGGATGATACTGGCGAACACGCCCACGAGCGGTGAGGAACTGGTGGCGGACAGTCACCTGCTACCGGCTGTGGCGGTGGGGAGAACCGTGGGCGATCAGATCAGGGAGTATGCAAGGTCTGATCCCAATCCAACGGCTATTTTGAGCTTCGGTGGGACCGTGCTGAACGTGAGGCCTTCCCCTGTGGTGGCAGCGTTCAGTTCCAGAGGGCCCAATCTGGTGACTCGTCAGATACTGAAGCCAGATGTTATTGGGCCTGGCGTTAACATCTTGGCAGGGTGGGCAGAGGCTATTGGGCCCTCTGGATTGTCTCAGGACACTCGCAAAACCCAGTTCAACATTATGTCGGGTATTTGGCCTTTCTCACTCAACATTAAATTAATGATTGCTTATCTCCATGGAAAATTCCAAACATTGACATTTTAGGGCCCATATATTTGCTTCGTTATTCTCCCTAATTTTAAGCCATATCAAACTGGTTGTAAAATAGGTGTTTTTATAAGATTCAACAATTTTTGTAAAACTAAAATATATTAACAAATATTAAATTGATTTCGGTAGATGTTTCGGTTTCAACCATAGTAAAAACTCTTTGATGTAATAAAAGGAAAAAAACTCCACTGAACTCTTCTATTGGTCAATTAAGTGGTGTGCATACGCCGGAATATGACTGAAGTGTAGTTAACGTAGTTGTACTTGCATGTGTTTGATGAAACTGGTTCGGTGTGTTTTGGCATCCAGGTACGTCCATGTCGTGTCCACACATCAGTGGGTTGGCTGCATTGCTGAAAGCAGCGCATCCGGATTGGAGTCCCAGCGCAATCAAATCTGCACTAATGACAACCGCCTACACCCACGACAACACCAAATCCCCTCTCAGGGATGCCGCCGGAGGAGCCACCTCCACCCCATGGGCTCACGGCGCAGGTCACGTGAACCCGCAGAAAGCCCTGTCTCCTGGCCTCGTCTACGACGCCTTCACCACCGATTACATTGCGTTCTTGTGCTCCCTGGACTACAGCCCCGAGCACATACAACTCATCGTGAAGCGCCCCAGTGTCAATTGCTCCAGGAAATTCTCTGACCCTGGCCAATTGAATTACCCATCATTCTCGGTCTTGTTTGCAAGCAAGAGGGTTGTTCGATACACGCGCACGTTGACGAATGTCGGGGCAGCCGGATCCGTCTATGATGTCACCGTGAACGGGCCATCCACGGTGGGGATAACGGTGAATCCCACCAGGCTTGTGTTCGGACAAGTAGGGGAAAGGCAAAGGTACACGGTCACCTTTGTGTCCAAGAAGGAGGCCGATGATTCGGTTAGGTCTGAATTTGGTAGCATTTTGTGGAGCAATGGACGGCACCAAGTTAGGAGCCCGGTTGCTTTTGCCTGGACAGGGTTATGAGTTTGTGGTTTTACTATTGCTATAGTGCTCTTTTCGGGGCCCAACAGAAACAGCGTTTGCCTAGAGTAAACAAGAAAGGAGCTGCTTGATGGGCTGTGTTGCCCATCAACATCATAACATTATTAGTTGGACAAGTAGAAGGGTTTGGACAAGTAGAAGGGTTGTGGGTTTTGCAAATTCTAAAAACAAGTTGGGATTGAAAGGAGGGAGGAAGGGGATGCTCTTTTTCTTTGTGTTTTTGTGTGTACCCAGTAAAACTAGTGTTACAAAACAATGAGGTTGATAGTATATAACCTGGCTGGCTACACCATATATATATATATATATATCCTTAAGAATGAATCCACAAACTTGACCCTAGCGCCCAATGTGTGTGCAAAATGCACAGCCAATAGAGTGAATTCCGTAAAATCCCAATTGATTGAATTGTATAACCACAACTGCATTGCACTTTAAAGGAGAAAATCACGGTTGAATAGTGAGTGCTTTTTAATTTATAAAAATTAATATTAACTTTTTTTTTGTTACATATAAGTTTAGGGAAAGAGAAGACTATTATAAAATAAAAGCATATTACAAGTCTTCGGTCCTATTTGATATATAGTATAAGGACTAATAATATAAATTTATATTATATAGTTATTTTTATAATATTTTTAATATGACATCTAATAGAATAAAATTATTTAATTTATTTATTTTTATCCAATGATTATAAGGTAAATTAATTAAGTTTTACATGACTTGAGAAGATTTAATAAAATTATTTTATATCCTAAATTAATTTTAATTCTTATCTTTGTATTCTCCTCGTATCTATATGCATTATAATATCATGTCTTATATTAGTTTACATTATATTATCAGACCTTATAATGTCTTATTTTATACAATATATTAAACAAGATCTTACAGTGATATTTATATATCACTTATTAATAAAAAAAATTCAGTATATGATAACTTTAATTTTGATTAAACTTTTAAATTTTCAAATATTATATATCTATATTTAAATGAATTTATTTTACCATCAAAATAATTTATAATTAAAATTTTATTAAAAAAATTTAAAAATAAAAGAGTGATTTTTTCCTTATATTTCCAAACATGGGCAAGTCCGCTCCTAACTCAGATGGTCAATTTCACAAATACGTAAACAATCCACGGATAGTTCTGTAATCTTCCCAGTGTCTAATTGTTTTTTCTTTCTGTTTCGTGCACATGCATGCAGTAATCAGGCGAGTGAAGGTGGCGGTAGATAATTCTGCAATAGTACAAAGTGTGTCCTTTCTGAGCTAACACTTCCTTTTAATTTCGAATTTTCAAATGACTAGTTATATCGATGTGTCTTATGTCCATGTCCAACGATCTTCGCCCACATCTAATCTATGTACCCATACTGAATGAAAAGACACTTTCTGTCTTCTGTGTCAGTTATGCAGAAAAAGGGTGCCATTCCTTTATTTCTATGGACTAAGATCATCAACTTTCTAGCAGGGATTCAAAGTTCAAACTTGGAAAAATAAACTTTTTTTTCCTTTCCCTTTTTTAAAATAAAAGTCATAAAACACTCTTTTTGGTCCTCAAATTCTTTTCAATTTTAGTTTATGTACAAATTTTTTTTCAAAATTTTGATTAGTATAATGTATTTTCATGATTTATAATAAAATGTAATTATAATATTCATTATCAATCGAAATTAAAAAATAATAATCAGACTACTTCAGTTTTATATGTAAATTACCCGTAAAATAAAGTTTTATAGAGTTTTTGAAATTTAATATTTGCAAAGAGCCGAAATAGCTTTAGTAATGAATGTCTATAATACTACCTTTTATATACTAAAAAATGAAACAAAAGGATAAGCTGAGCAAACCATGGATCCATACTCAATGGCAATTTTCTACTATTGCGTCTTTCATTTCACATGCAATACTAGATGGATATTGTGAACAATGGAACTGCAAAGGATCAAGCTTATCTGACCCACAATTGCAAGTTGAGCTATTACATTTGCTTCAACTATCCACATGGTGCAAAATCTAACTTAGAACAACTATAAACCTTTATATTTCCAAAATTTATACTCTAGCTATTATCAATGCAATTTTGAAGACAATAGCTTCATACTTTTTTGCTTTTCTGAAAGAATATACTAGCAACTTGAACAGCAGGGATACCAACAGGACTTTGTACAACGGCAACATGTGCTTGCCTTTGGACAGCTTGGGCAAGAGCAAGAGCAAGAGCATTTGCAACTGCAGCAAGAGGAGAAACAAGGAGACCGAAAATGGCAAGAACTTGGTAGAGCACAGCAATTTCGGCAACCACCGCTCTCTTTACAGCAATGCGATTTTGGACAAGAGAAACAACGCCACTTTGGTAAGGCGCAACTGAGAGATGGAAGACAACTGCAGTTGCAATTGCATGGCTTGCAGTTGCAACAACAGTGTGGCAATTTTAGATGTACAGAGCACCCATCACAGCAGTTACAGCATATCCAAGAGAAGTTAAAGCAGGGCATTCGACTGCACAGAAGAGTTACTCATATTATTCATGATGTTTATTGAATAAGGCTTGCTATAATAGAAGTTGCTGCTTCAAGAAATGAAATTAAAACAGCTTATGAATCATTATCTGGTTTATCTCAGATACGTACATATACCACTGTTAGCTGAATGTAAGATTCAGAAATCAGAAACATGCTTGTATGATGCAAAGGGACTAGATAGCATGTCATTCATAAAAGCTAAATCAGACTCTTCAGATTCAGAGAAAGAGTCCTGCTTCTGGTGAGCAGGAAATATTTGTAAATGTCTCAAGGATGGGGATAGAAAATTCTTTGTTTGGTTCTTAACCTCTTTCTTAAATTTCAATAAAATAACTGTGTGGAAATCAGACTGCATAACCTTGCATCAGATATCAAGAAATGAGAAAGTCCACCCACTCTCTAATCAGCATTCAGCAGTGCAAGTAGTCATTTGCACCACAGTATCATTTTATTTGTATAAAACCCATTTAATCTATTTGCATTGCAACCAAATTTTAGTATATCTATTTATTTTAGGTACATCCTGCATATTCATTTGAACTCCCCTTGTTAAACCAAGACAACTTTATAAACCTTCAATGGAATTAGTACTCAACAAATAGTTGGTATATATGTATAACAAGTAATAAGATAAAAAAAATGGTACCAGAGCCACTTCCAGAAGCGACATGACCGGCGGTTCTTCTTGTTTCTGCTTGAAAGAGAGAGGCATAAGAATCATGATCTCTTTTAAACTAAGGAAGATTGGTAAGAACTTTTCTTACGTAGGTAACAGAGGATCTGAGTTTGCCATCACAAAATCAGCAATCCTGTAATATTGTTGCATTCAATCAGCAAAATGGATTTAACTAGCAATAATTAAAACAAAGTTTAAAACATTTTAAGGAATTCCTCTAGTTTCATAATCTAAATGGCATACATGCAACTCCACAAAAATAGACATACTCTTTGCAGCATCTTGAAGCTGGTTGAAGACCATCAACAGATTTTAATTCTTCCTGGTAGATGCAAAACTGTCAGCAAATTTGGTTTAACACCAAAAGAGGCCGGAAAGAGAGGGTTTTACATTAGGTTGCACAAACTTAATGCAAATTGGCAAGTTTGACAGTAGTGTCACGCTTCCATGTAATATATATGTTCTCAATTTTGTAACATCATTAATTTTATGGCTTTCTATAACTATATCAGCATCTATATCTAATTATTGAGAGGGGGGGGGGGGGGGGGGGAGGAAATAGATTATTACGTATAATTATGTGAAGTTTTTTCAAATATATATGAAGCATTATTGGCAGATTGCTTGTGCTGTTTAGAAACACTGGAAGAAATATTCCACAACCTTAGCAATTAAAAGCAGAAAGCCAGGTAAGTCGTCCTGTATTATTATAATTTTCAAACAGGAAAGTGAGTCCCTCAATCAGCATCCACAGAGCACAGTTCAAAGATTCCGTTACTGAAAAAAAACGTTTTTACTATCTAGGCTTATTAAATGGTAGGGGTTGGTTACCCCCTTGCATTGACCACTGTAATCGTGTAAATTATTTATTACTACTGTAACTAACAAGCTGGAAGAGATCATCAATTGGTTGGGACTTGAGGGTGTCAAAACCTTTTCGCAAATTTGAAGAATACTTTAGATTCGTGCTATATATTATATATTGAAATCTTATCTACTCAATTTCCGAGAGAGATTACGAATGAACAGTGTATTGACTGTGTTCTTTACTCTGTTTCATACTCAAAGTGGGGTTATGATCACGAAAAGTTATCTAACAAGCACTAAGCAATTTTCCAATTTGTTATTAAGGATGGTTAGATAATCACAGTGAAGAAGACTCGGCAGAAGACACTGAAGTGTAGCATCTGACACACCCTCCATTTAGAAAGTTACATCATTCAGAGGTTTTCAGATACTCAACCAGTGAAACTACAGTACAAATGGCATGTGAAAGAATCAAAATTTAACAAGAAATGCGAGTTTAGAAGTTCAAACCCACCTCAAGAAAACTTATCTCTCTTTCCAGTATCTGGACCCGGGCCATTTCACGGCGCTTCCCGTACAAATCTGGGTACTCCGGCGGGGCCTCGGGGGACGGCGGCGGAAGCGACGGAACCGAAGAAGAGGGCCCTATGGGAGCGGCCATTGCTACTCTCAAATTGAACTTACTAGAGTGACCCGAGACAGAGGCCAGAAGATAAAATAGACAGAGCAAGAAATGACAGTACTACCAGGCAGTGATACCAGTGGTCATTGTTGACGCAGAAGTAACAAGGAAGGGGCACAAGTAACAGTAATGGTAAGTGACAAAGAAGAAGCGGCAAATCAGGTTAGGTGTGAATACCATATCAAAAGACTGTTGGCAGAGGCAGTGAATAGGCTCTCTGACAGGGGATAATTAAGAAAGACCCAGAAGCAGGACAAAAAAAAACTATAAAAAAACCAAGAAAGAAAAGAAAAGATGGGAGTTACGCAGAGCAGAAGAAACCGAAATCCAATTTCAAAAGTAATGATTTTTGAGACTTTGGTGAAAAGGGTTGAAAGGAAAAGTTTAGTGGAAAGTGTCATGATGAAGCTAGAAGGAGAGCCATTATTGCAGGAGGGCACGAGTGGAAATAAGAGAAAGGAGGGAGTGAGTGGAACTGAGAAACTGAGATTTCTGCGTGTGTGTGTGTGTGTGTGTGTGGAGGCACAGCTTTTGTGCATGGTAATAAATAATGGAAATGGAATCAGGATATTAATTATATATATATATATATATAGATAGTAAAGACGGCTGAGAGAAAGCCTGCAAGTGCAACTGCAAGTGTCTGAAGGAACCCATTTAGCAAAGTTGAGGGAAACTTTGATCAAGATTTGAGGTTTGTTTATGGAGTAATGACTGAGGAAAGTCTCTCTCTCTTTCTCTTTCTTTATGCTCTTTCTCACTTTTTGTGAATTGCGTTTTTTGTTTTAGTTTTTCTCCTTATTTTTATTAAGATTTTTGTATTATAATCCTACATAATAATAACAAAAAAAATAAAAAAAAATTAAATTTATTTTTTTATTTTTTATTATATAAAATAAATATACGATAAAAATATAAAAATAACATAGTTATTTCTTACAGCAGAGTTGGCAGAGGGAAAGCGTAAAGCACGATGGAAATACATCAGACCGCACGTGACCGCTGTGCAGGAAAGAGAAAATATTTGTATTTCGGGCACCAACGCTCCACGACGAATTAGCCCTGATTTTGAGGGAAGACAAAATTATAAGGCGCCAACGTTCAACTTATTTTTATAACCTTTTACTTTCACAGTTTCATCCAAAATAAAATATATAAAATTATAAAACTTTATTTAAACAACTTATTCTCTTATTAAAAAATCATTTTTTAATTATTAAAATATAATACCTAACTCTTTTTAAGTTACAAAATGTATCTCGTATTTGATGTCAACAGTCAAGTTTATAGTAAAAAAATAAAAGATTTGTTTTAAAAGATAAAATAAAAAATATTAATTATTAATAAAAAAATAAATGATTATAATTATAATAAAATATATATATATAATAATAAATTATAAAATTATTTATATTTATTTTTTATTTTTTTTATTAATAATTAATAATTATTATTTATTCTTAAAAATAAGTTCTTTATTTTAAAAAAATTAATCATATTTGATGCACTTAAAAAAACGTTTACGTAACTCACACTTTCGGAGGTCGAATAATTTCTGTCAAATAGTCATAAAGTGAGAGTGGCTGGTAAAAAAATTGTCTAACTCAACTTAAATGTGGAATGTGCATCGAATTATGATAATAATAACTAATTACATATTAATCAAGTCTTTCCCTTTTGTAAATCTATTCAACATGATGATGAGCTTTGTTATGTAAATGTAAGTTTCAATCCTTTATCCTTTAATTATGATCACTTGATATGCTATGATTTTTTTTCTCAAAAGCCATCTAATATCAAATCAATTTCGACAATGCATGGTGTCCAATAACAAGTGTTTTCCCTTTATCCATCAACATCTCAACTGCAATTTCTTTGTAGTTTGTAGCAATATTATTGGTGACTATTTACAATTTTGCGCCACATTCTCTCTTCTTCTATCCCATCAACAATGTCATCTAAGCATCGTAAAAACATATTTTGCTATTTTAGAAAGTGTTAGAAGTGACCACTGAAACAAGAAGTTATTACTATTCATTAAAAAAATGCAAATATAATGTCTTTTCTTATCAATGATCCATCAGAGATGATACAACAACCAATTATTTTTCTCTCTTCTTTAAACTCCTCAAACAAGCCATTGGTGCAATCCACATCTTTTTTTTTTCAGAGAAAAAAAAAAACTCTCTCTCTCAAAACCCATGAAAAGAAAGAACTTTAAAATTAATTTGTATCTTTTGATCGTATCACACATCTTTTGAAACTCTTTAATTATTGTTTTATATAATTTATTCATCTTTTCCATGAGTTCAGCTTATCATCTACAGACGGATCATAAGTCGGAAGCTCTAAACAGATGCTTGGAGATGTACCTCAGATGTTTTACATTTGATAATCCTAAAGGCTGGACAAAGCTGTTACCTTGAGCTGACTATTGGTATAATACTTCATTCCACACAAAATTTGCTTCAAGTGTGATAGATTTGACAACAGAACTTATGCCAGTCACTTTGGCGACAATCGCCATGGTGGTGCAAAGGCAGGTGATTTGAAACCCTAACGTTACGGAATATCGCGATAAATCAATGAAGAATGTAAAAGGAGATTAAGCAAATCTAGGATAATTCTATTAAATAACCAATTAGGGATTTGGATGTTAGCTAAATACGTCTCTAGGTGCCGTTAGGTTGGCTTGAAAAGCATAAACACCTTGCAATAATAATATCACTAACCCTCAGTTTTCCGTGTTGGGGCAAAAATGACAAAATAGTTAAGGCAATAATGGCTCAAGATTCGAACTGCTAATAAAAATGAATTGACGAAGGACTTTTGTGCAAGTGGCTATCAAGAATCAATTGTTTCAAAATTTTATGATTATGAAAATTTGATATTATATCATAAATTAATTATTATAAATTTAAATTATTAGATAAAATATATAAATAATTTTATATTATCTCTAACAATGACATGATGAAAAGAGAATTTTTTATGTATAAAATAGAGGTCAGCCAAGTAATGATAATGAAAACAGGACATCTAATTATGTTTTAAAATCAATTCAATTAGAAAATTAAAAGAGAAAAGTGGTTCATATTTCAATCAGTTAAATTGTGTTCAAAAATGATAAATTATAAAACATTTAAAACAAATTAGAAAATTGTATGTAAATTTTACATAAACTTATCGTCGTAAAAATATTTATTTTAAAAACAATACACACTTGAATGTGCTATAATCATTTTTTATTGGCTTTTAAAGATAAAATAAGGCCATGACCTAAAGACAAAACTAACCAATTAGACAAAAGACAGCTTTCGAGAAGCAGAAGCTAAGCTAGCTAATTCAGCGATCCAGTGTTCAAAGAATAAATGATGAGGTATGGTAAAAAAAACAATCTACACCTATACTTTGATATAAGATTAGCTGATAAAATACTATGTGGTAAATTATGTGCTTTTAAAGGAGAATTCAAGAAAAAGAAGGAGCACTAGAAGTAGACCTTAGCGAAAACAGAACAGATATCTGAACCAATAATATAATAAGCTCAATGACACTCTGCAGAGAAGATATAATTCTTAGACATAGCCTTGTCTTAGCTGAGTAGATATAATAATAGCCACCCTCTTACTATGACAACGAGTTACTAATCAACAATCCAATAACTTAATTCAATATTCTCTCACTGAAAACGCAGCAATCTATCATATTGAAAGTTTTAGAAATGAACACTTGGAAAGGAGAGGATTAAATGTATGTGATTCAATTAATCGTTTCTCATATTAGAAATTAAGTTTGTATATGAAAATGAGGCCTGTGAACAATAGCACAAAAGACTTATAGGGAGTAGTAGATAATGTATCCATTTGTAACAATATTATTTTGTTCATATGTTTCTCTTTGTGTGCGATATATCGTTGAACCCACGAGAAGTACTAGGGTTCCCTAACTTCATGATGTTAAAATTTGCACATATCTTAGATCATTACCGTTGTGTGAAGTTGGTGTCTTTCGCACATATACAATTATGGGCGGAGAGGCACTAGAGTTCTTAACCAAATGATATAGGCTGCCGCAGGTAGGCAAAGCTGAAGAGACAGAGGTTTAAGAGAGATGAACTAATATTGCTTCATCTTATATTCGGAACTGGTTTAAAAGAGAGAAGGCTACTTACGGAGGACGAGCACGCCAAACAATCTACAAACATTTGCTACTAACAAAAAATGTATGTTACACCGGAAGCTTGTGATGCTGAGCTAGGCGGGAGAGGTCTATGTCATATTATGAGAGCGGGATCCAAAAGGAATTGGGGAGAACATTATTTCTACAATTAATTATATCTATCACATAAGAAGGCAACTTTTGCTAATCTTCTATATGTTCGTGTTGATTATGATTATCCTTTAGTCTTATTAATTGGGAGAACCGCAAACTCGGTTGGTGAAATCTCACTCTCACAAAATACTAATCAAACAACTCGTTTTGGATTTTGATGGAAGGTGTACGTGACAGAGAAGCAAGAGTTTATACTAAGTGCATTGAGCGAAGACTTGTTTATTTCGCGAGATGTGTTGTCGAGAATTTGCAAGTCGATTTTATTGAGATATCAGAATTTTGAAAGTCTATTCTGACGCCAATTTGACTGCAGTCCACGTCAGGTTAGCTGCTTCACAATAGACTTTTGTCCTCAAAATAAATTAGCGAATGCCTAATTAAAGTTATATACTGGACCACATATGATTGTTTCATTTTATTGTATCGAGTATTATGAAAACATCTATGGCTATTCGATGATTATTAAATACACGTCTAGTATTCCTGAAAAGTAAGACATGTATAATCAATGTTCAATCACAAAAACTGATTTTATTGTGTTCACTATATAGCAAGCGTAGAGGCGTAACATGTTCAATACTATAGAGTCAGCTCCCTGCTAAGATACAATACTCTTCACACACTCACGTTCTATAGCAATGAAGTATTACTAACAAAATTACTCATGACAGCGCACCACAGTTAAGGTTTCTTTGATCATTCCTTGTGCCAATGACTATATACAAACAATATAACGAACACGAGTGGACACACTCCAACACACCATTGAATCAGGGCGAACCTTCACAAATGATGGAGACCTAATGGAAGACGAAATATCGTTAAACAACATTAAGCTCTATAGTCACTACTCAGTCTTTTCAACTTCAATATGTAAATAGTTGAAATAATCTATTCAAACATTGATTTGAATCTGAAGCTTGTCGTTATTGTATCACAAGGAGGAGTTATGCAAATACCTTTTAGATTTAAAACTTGTATATTTATGATATTCACTGTGATATGACTATGTTGAAATTTTTGTTATTTATCGATCAAAAAATCCAGTCTATATCTAGATCAAATCAGATTATTTACGATAAATGCAATGGTGTCCCAAAGATAGGGTCTTTCAAAACACTTTATATGCGAGCATAACTGATCAACTAATTCATCAACTTGTGGCAAACTAATAATTGTGAGTCAGTAGTTGTAGTCAATACCGAATTATATCTTTGCGCATTGACTATTACAATTTTGGCGCCACATTCTACTCTTCTTCTAACGCAAGTCAACAAGCGTCTTCACTGCATAACCGGTCTATTCTGTAATACACACATCGATATTTTCTTTGGCTCAAATATATGAAAGTGTTAGAAGTGACTCAAACAAAATTTAGATTCTCGCAGCACTGATTCGCTAAGGGTCATGCATGAGATCGTGCCATGAGAAACAAAACAACATGAAGTCTATTCTTCACTATTTCCGATTCATTCTAAATCAATTAAATAATAATTGTCAAGAGAAAAAAATAAATTTTTGTATCCTTTACGGACTAGACTTGATCCCATCAAGAGATGATAATACCAAAAAAATCCACATATTAACATGGCTTAATTCCTCTTTCTTTACATCTCTCATATCAAACATCGAAGCTCCACCTTTGGTGCAAGTCCACATCTTTTTTTTTCAAGAAAAAAAACCTCTCTCTGTAAGAGCTTGTCTCAGTAGAAAAAGAAATAAACTTTCTAAAACTGTACACTTTGTAATCTTTCTCGATCGTATCCAACACTCCTAAATGAAATTCATTTAATCATTAAATTGCTTTTTTTCTATACTCAAATCCAATATTTCAATAGCTTATTCTATGGTTAAGTTCCAGGCTTATCAAATTATACAGACGATCGGCATATGAGTGCGGAACAATAAAAGCGTCTACAAACAGATATGCGCTATGAGGCAGGAGAGTTCCTTTAATGTGAAGTCAGAGTAGATATGTACATTTTGATAATGATATCCTAAAGGACTGGAGCACCATTTAAAGCTTGTCTAAAGGCTGAAATAATTTTGAGTACCTGACTATTGGTATGAGAGAGCTTCATTCAATTCCATCTATCCAGAACAGGTTTTTTGGCGGACACACAAACACAATTGTCCTAAGAGGCTCGCGTTTTATGGTCAGACAGTATAGTATTCCAGTCCCACAGATCACGGTTTGGGATGTCCGACCTATCAGTAGCTAGATAACTGTATTTAGACCTCCCAATGAACCCAAGGTATAGTCCTTTCATTGTGTAAAGCACTGGCAAGAATCGTGACTTATTTATTGGCTACATAGAGGAGAGCTAAGGTATACTACATAAGCACAGCAGCGAATGAAAAGACAAGCACCCATTAAGAAGACAAGTTCTTGGTATCAATAACATCACAAACTTGCACCGGTCGCGGTAAAACCTATGATAAGTTAAAATTTTCATGCCCTATGAGCGACAAACAACGATTCAGTATCCTTTGAAGAAAGAATCACTGACGTTCTTGAGATAATTGGAGGTGCCATCGCGAGATATATCCGAAATCAATGGCACACACATTGGTGTTACCAGTTGGCCTAACAAAGTTGTTTATCTTGAAAAAACACTAACCACCACAAAATCACTACAAAGTGCTAACTTCCTATGTAAGTAACATCCACATTTCACTATTGAAAACAGTAAAACGGAAGGTGCAATCATAGAAGTAGCAATTCATTCGCTACTGAGTCCTGTATATAGCTGTATTAGGTGATACAAGGCCCCAATCACCCCTGAAGCAAAACGCGCTTTTACTTTCGAGGTTGCTATGACACCCTGTGCGAGTGTTGCACGAACAGATGTAATCTCAACTATTATCCAGGGGAAACAACAAATTAAACAAGCATTGTTACAATGTGCGACGCCTGGTGTGACGGTGAACACACAAATATGATAGCTACATGGGATAGGAACTAGATAGCAGTGTCTTATATGCGAAAGAAGACAGACAATTTTTCCCCACCATAAACCCTAACACAAGAAGAGAACAAGGAGTTCTTCTTCTTTAATCGCACCGGGGATGTTCATGAAGTCCAATGCCTCCGAGACATGGAAACGCATCCAAGTCTTTTTGAAGAGAAGTCAGCAAAAACACAACCAGCAAGAGAATGGATTCCGGAATATTCAGCAACGTCTAGCAAGCCATATGTTTCCCTTGACATAGAGACTGCCATGAGTATGAGTTGAAATATCTTTTAAATCGCTATATTCATGGACAAACAAGAGGCAAGTGATGTAGAATCCGAAGGCAACTGTGCGCAGGATTTCTATTTTAGCGTAGAGAGCTCGTCCCTCAGTAGGCCATCTTAGAGCAGAAGAATATCCAAACATCTCATACGTCCTTAGACAAATACACAAACGTTTTAGACGCATGCTTGGGCAAATAGTCAGAAAGACTGTTTATTCACATATCATATGTATCATGGGTGCAGGTGATAGAAACTGTGAGAAACATGGTGTGTCAAATGAAATCGTGTCCGTGTGCCTACCAATCACGTTGTAGCTCTTTCTCCTATACTCCTAACCCCTCATTGGCTTCCGTAATTTCTGCACTTGTACTCATACAGAGATTAACCACGCGAGACTGAGTGTACACTTTCCTCCATTGTAAAGTATATAATCATCAGTATTCACAGTAGAGAGAGACTTATGTTGCAATCGAAACTAATTTTTCCTGTAATATTCATTTGGTCCTTACATAGTGACCACTACATTTGTAATATTGTAATTGCTTTTCTGTCACTTAGAACTAAAGTTATAAGAATATATAAACTGTCATCACACCCATTGTATAGTGAAAACTTTAAAAGTAAAGAATTTAGTTTGCAAGTAAGAACGAGATGTCTTTCTCTTTTTCTATTGGAATATAGAGAATATATTATTTTAATTCATTTTTAAAATTTATCTTAATATCCAAAGTCCTTGCACCTTATTTAATGAATTGCTAGTATTCCAAGTAACTTTTGTCTCAACTAATAATGTTTCTTTTTTTGAAACAAAACACGATTTCTAATGTAAGTATGACTTGAACTCAAATTAAGTAATTTGATTTTTTTAAACCATAAAACAGGAATGTGTAATATAATTTAATTTTTAAACTTGACCTTAAATTATTCAGGGAGGAGAGAGATATAATCACCATAAACTTTATTTACAAGAAGATAAATTATATGCGGAGTAAGAGAAGGAGACAAAGTTCATTAATGCTATTACTAAAAAATTGTTATACTTTACTCTATAAAATTTTAAATATCTAAATGGTTTACATAGTGTAACCTCACTGGTAGAGTATTAGTACAGCATCTCATCGTATTATCATTGTAATATAAAACACACTTACTCATATATTACTACCAAAGTCTAGAGTTAAAGTGTTAAAAAATTTTTATAAAATAAAAAAATTTTTAAACAAGAAAACTAATCTAAGTATAAGAAAACAACATTACAATTTTGTGAAAAGAGAGATTATATATATTAGGAGATTTTTTTATTTCTTGATGCAAACTTATATAACTATCTTTATCGAACTATTTTGAGATGTAACTTGATCGTAATTATGCGTATTGAGTCATTCGATGAAGGCACTATCAGCAGTTCTTATAGAACGCTCACTTATTGCGAGGGATTCGTCACCTTATACCAATAACTTGTAATACTAGCACAGCCTTCTGGTTCCGGGCTGAATGCTTCGTTGGTCCTCGGGTAATCAATACCCAGTCGCATGTGGCATGTAATGAGTGACAAAGCCTCAGAGTTGAAATGATAGAGTAGCCTTAGTCGAGAATATAAGTAACTTAATTTCAATAGGGAATAATGATGAACCGACATGTAAGAGATAATAAGTTATAGCTCCACCATTCACGGGACTTCTGCTCTCTGACCCAAGACCAGTTGTAGTTCAATGAGATAGAGAAGAAGAAGTGAGCTGGGAACAAGTTTAAGGTGTGCAGAAAGGTTAAGGATTGCTTTGGCACGGTGGCGCTCTATTGCCCCATAGACGTAGAGCAGGCTTATTTGTGTTTCTTAAGGTGAGCTCTATTTGTCTCTGACATGTCATCCTCGAAGTTCAACATCGTGACACACTCATATAATTGATAATGCAGAGACTAAGAAATGGATGACAAGATATTGAGAATCCCACCTTGTGACCCTCCACGAAAACCTCGCACCTCACGACGTGTCCCCGAATCAGGCCCTAATCCATAGGCAGTAGCCTTATGGGATGTTGAGTGTTGACATATGCCAAGTCCAAATCTAATGTCTCACAGCATCGTGGTTTCCGTAACGTGCGATCCGAGAGAGACCACAAGTTCATTAGTGCGATCGCACGAAACGAAACCAAGTCCCTCGTCCGAACCTCTTTGCCTTGTCACAGTTGCTCGATATGTATCTAATCCGTTTCTATTTTTTTCTGAGGCTTTTTCATTTTATATGCCTTTTCTTTCTAAGAGACAAAATGTGCCGTAGAGAGAGATGATTATCATTGCTTGGCTCAGCAATAATGTTATATATTATTGTGAGCACGTATATCCTCTGTGTTTGGAGGAGAAGAGAATGTCTCTCCAGCAGTCTAGTATAATAGAGAACAGTGGGAGGCATGCTGGTCGACGTAATCCAACCCGGAGGAAAGAGGAAACAGATCTAATAGTCCACTGCAAATTATCAACGCGTAGCTACACCATTCCAAAACGTCTTATAAATATATTTTTAGGCTCTATGAAGTTAATGTGGTATGAGATAGAGTAGGAGCTATGAGTATGTAGGATATATTATAAAATAATATAATTTATTTCTATTAAGGATACAATTATTATATATACTTTTTGTATGAGTGTTTCATTTTTTAATATAATCATAATTTTTCTTACATCAATATTTCAATGACTATTTTAAACGTCCCTTATATAAATTATATAATCGAGTAAAATTATCACATTTACTTTAATAATGATACTTTAAAAAATAATAAAATTTTCACTTATGGAACAATTAAATAAGAGGAGCTATATTATTTTATCAAATGAGCTACACACTTTTTAGATATTATATTTTAAATATCAAATTAATATTAGAAGATAGATTCATTTTTACCATTATGTATTAATAAGTCAGACCGAAATATTTTCAGTCAATATTGCCACTGAGATAATTATAAGCAAATAAAAGTTTAGACTACGTCTCTATTTAATACAATCAGATTACGAATGGTTTAGCTCCAGTCTAAACATGCATTACCTCAAATCGAGGCTGGTCTACTGAGGTGTTTGAAAAAATTTTTTGAGCACTCTATAATTAATAAGTAATACCTCTCTATATAGTACTAATATAACCTATTGAGAGTTATTTTATTCTTTTTTCCAATTTTATTCTTAAAATATCTGAAGGTCTTAATTAACACTTAGTGTCAACTTTCTAAAACTTTCTGATATAGTTAAGTTAGATAGTGTGATAGAAAGTAGGTGAGGTGATTAGTTAAATAAGTCATAAATCAAAGATAAAGAAGGTAAGGCTTTGGTAAAAATATAACTATTTCCATAATGATTGGCTTTAGCTTATCTTTTATCGTTTAAAATTTGCAAAGTTGTCATTTTGTCTTGGGATAAATTTACTTGTTCACACCAAACTGGAAAGAAAAGTACTTTTAATTTTAAACTCGGATAGTACAGATTCAAATAATTTTCATAAAAGACAATGGCACCATACTTAAGATTATTCTCTTCTCTTTCAGACATAAATTTATCATATTCGGTATCCCATTAGCCAAAACCGAGCGAGGAACTTTGGTGTCGTCCAACTAATTTTTTTCTGAATCTTATTCTGTGATTTAACAGCAGAATTTTCACCCTTTTATATTAAAAATTTTCTCTCTCCATTGATTTTTAGCAGGAATATTGACATTGAATGAGTTTAATTTTCACATTTAATATTGAAAATGCTTACTTTATTGCAATGAGTATAATTCAATATCGCATTTTTACCGTCTTTTTCGAGATGAAATTTTTTAATACTATACACTTTTTTGAAAGTAAACATTGGTTAGTAGAAGTGTTGTAATAGTATAACTTATATCTTTTATACCAGTGTACGTCAGAAATTATTAACAGCTTATTGACATATACACTGTTTGTAATAAAACTGACGACACTAAAGCAAAAAAATAAATTTTAGGGTCGCTAGATCGCGTTGTTTTAAAAAGAAATTTTGAAGTGTTTATTTAATATTATATTATTTTCCATATTTAGGAGATTGGAATTAGTGTACAGAATAAATAGATTCAGAATGTTGACAAATGCGATAACATTTGAGAATTGGATATTCATACATAGTGATGGATATAATATAAGATAAATGAAAATTTAATTAAAATTTTCCCTTTGCAAACTGCAACACTTTAGACACTATCTACTTCAAACTACAATTATTACAAATCTTATTAATTCTCTATCTCAAAATATATACAGAGCCCCCAATGAGAGGTTTCTATAAATGAATAGATGGGAGGTACATGCAACAACCATCCCTAATCAACTCTGATATTAATGTCAAAATAAGAACTATTATTGATATTGGTTTGTAGTGAATTTACATTTCACTCAACTACAAATGTAGAACATCTATTAAACTTCTGTTTCACTTTCATCTAAATTAATTAGTTTGTTCCTGTATATCCACCTTTACGTTTCTCATTCAATAATATGCAAATCTATAAATTCCCATATGTTAAAATAATATTAATTAAGATATTATTTCAACTGACAATCATTTATTGGATAACTGGGTTCCAATTGTATTAGCTATTTGATACGGCCCCTTATTAAAAGAATCATCTACGAGGAAAAGTTTTAAAGTAAATAAGGGCTAAAAAATTAAAAATACAAAAAACTAATTACACTTATAAATCTAAAAAAAAAGAATTGTATTGATATGAATCATGCCTCAAACACACATATGACATATTAGACCACGAAATCAATAGCCCTGGCAGATCCTATTCATAATAAAGGTAGGATATTTACCCTTTTCTCTCAAAATAACATACACTTTCTACGAGTGGACAAATTTTATTAAAGTGCTAAAGTTACACACTAGCGCAATAATTTCTAACTAATCATGGAAGTCTAAATACAACGGTTCCAACCACTAAACAATTTTTACATAGTTTGTAAGTAAAACATTATTTAAAAAACTCTATTCATAGTTATTTCACCAAAGGTAGAAGTATTTATTAGAATATTGGCCAAAATGACTGGGATGAGAGAATAGTAAAATAATAAGCATGCATCAAAATGTACAAATGCACATCTTACGTTAAACAGCGACGAAGGAAAACTAAAATGAGACTGAGAAAAACACAAAGTTCAACCTTTGTGACCTTAACCAATGTCCTTTAAGTCCCTTAAAGATTTGTAGGATCCTCCGGAAAAGATTGAGAATTAGCACATAGTTTTACTTTTGGGCCCGTAGATAATCCTTGTTGGTTCTACTATATTTTCAGACACACACATGCAATTATCTGTACGGAAGATGTTGCAGGTAATATTGGGCTTTCGGTATTGACAGATGAGGACTTGTACTTAGACTGAGCTAGTTGTTTAATATTGATAAGTGGTTTTGAAATGCGAGTGTATAACTTTTTTTTTTCTGAGTTTGACTTTTGTTTTGGAATAAGTAATATTGTCACATGTTTGATTTATTTGAATTATCTTGACGAGTGATAATGATATAATTCTCTTCATAAGATAGAATATTTAAGAATCAAACTGCAATTCTCATATTTAGACACGTAATTTACTTTCATTATATCAATACCTCATAAGTTTTTTGAGTTTAACTTAATCATCTAAAGAATAGACCTAATTACTATAGCTGATTAAAGTTAACTTATGGCACATTATTATTAAATTATGAAAAAAACTCTAATTTTGATTCTTTAAAAATATAAGTGTCATTACTTTGATCCTTAAATATTTTTATCATCAATTTAGTTCCTGAATTTATAAAATATCATCATTTTAGTCCTTTAAAGATATTAATACCAATTTAGTCCTCTAATGATCAAAAATATCATCAATTTAATCCCTTAATTATACAAAATTGTCATCAATTTAGTTTCTTAATTATTAAAATTTTGTTAATTTAGTCCATATCCGTACATAGAAAGACAATTTTGATGATACTTTTTATATTCAGGAGCTAAATTGATGACAAAAATTTTTAGACGACCAAAGTGATAACACTTCTATCTTTGGTAGATTAAAATGAGAATTTACACTTAAATTAACAACGTTTAATTACTATTGGAGAAATTCTAATATATTCTTCATGTATTGTCATCGAATATATTCATATATATATATATATATATATATATATATATATATATATATATATATATATATTTTACATTTTTGTGTAAATTATACTACGTTAGTTTGTCTAGTTTCGTTGATGAGGTGAACATTCTATCTTTGATGAAGAGCTAAGTTAATCGAGCATGTTTTTATTGTTAGAATTTTCTGCATGAAGGATGATTGATCGGAAGATATTATGTTGATTGGGTAGATGTAATTAGCATGTGCCTATAATTCTTTAATGTTATGCCAAGTGATTAGATTGATTCTTGTTGATTGGGATGGTGGCTTTTTTAACATGTCACTTTGACACTTTTTTGAATGTCATATATCTCCTTGGGATGTTGTGCAAATTAAAATTGCTACGTACATAGCTTGTTTATTCTCTTGTATTCAACCTTTTTTACGCTAAGGGGTAGAAATAAAGCTATGTAACTGGCATGAAACAATAAGCTAGGCCTACCATGAGAATTGGACTTAAGATTATGGGGGAACTACTTACACTTAAAAGATCTCAGTACAAATTAAGGGGGAGCTTACTCACTGTCTCTATTCATTCCTTTGCTTTATTGTGCATTGCAAATCATATGCTCTATTATCTAACACTTGATTTGATATTTGTTATTGTGACACAACTCTAATGATAAGTATTTTTAATTACTCTCATGCCCAAATTTTAAATGATATATTTCGAAAGGCATTGTTAGATAGTATTAGATATAAAATCATTCAAGTGGTTTCACCAAATAACTTAAACTTTTAGAATAATTAGTTCATAACATGGTATCAGAGCCTTCACGACGAAGTGGTCAGAAGTTCAATCCTTGCCGTCCATATTCTTTACAATTTAGTTGAATTTCAGCATAAGATATAAAGTGGGCATGTGCATTGTCCAAGCTCCAAGCCTAAAAGGTTCTTACGTGATGGGACATGTTAGATAGTGTTAAATATAAAACTATTCATGTAACTTCACCCAATATTTAAAGTTTTTGGAATAGTTAATTCATGACAGACATGGTTTGTTTGTAATCCATTGAGTTTGTTTAATTCAAACAAGTTGTTATATATGCTCAATATTGTTAGTTAAATTTGTTAATTAGATTGTTTCATAAGGTTATCATCTTAAAAAAGGGGAACAATGTTAGTTTGTCTAATTTGGATGATGAGGTGGACGTTCTATCTTTGATATGATGAAGAGCTAAGTTAATTGCGCATGTGTCTATTGTTTGATTTTTTTGATGATGGATGATTGATTGGAATATATTATGTTGATTGACTAAATGTAATTAGCATGTGCCTAGAATTCCTTAATGTATGCTAAGTGGTTATATTGATTCTTGTTGATTGGGTTGGTGGCTAATTTAGCATGTGCTTAATATGAGAATTCACCATAATTGCTCATAATTGATGATGGTGCAAGTGAACTTTAGAATAAGGGTTCAATCAAGTTCAGCTTAAATAGAAATTTTTACAAAACTTAAAATGCAAGATCAAATACAAAGATGATAATGCTCATATATTAAGCTAAGTAGGCTAGTCCTAATACAGTCTCAAATTTCAAAATACAAAACTTTTCACAAACAAAGTTTAAAACACATGCAACGGATCACTAACGTACAGCCAAGCAAGATAGTGTAAAAGATAAAAGATAGAAGAGCTTGCACAAAGAATTTATACTAGTTCGATTCCTACACAATATCATGGAACATACATCCAGTCCCTAACAACACTGAGATTTTCACTAATTTCAAGTTTTATTTCTTTAACCTTAACCTTTTCAAGTTAGCATACAAGTAGTTTTCGTTTACTCTAATCTCTTCAAGCTAAAACAAGTAGTCCAAATAAAAGCCTCTCCAAGCTATCCATTCAGACAGCCACCCAGGACTTTTATAAAATACATGAAGAATAACTGTAGAATAGAGAGGGGATATACAAATTTTAGCTCAGCACAATGAATATTCACCAATGGAAGCACAAAGACTCAACTATTCTCTAGGTAGTCACCAATATATGGTTTTGAAATGAGTGGGGAGTATAAAGATATTCTCCTTTTGACCATTGTAGACTTCCAATGCTCCTTTTCAACTTTTTGCAGTTGTGGAAGGCTTTTTACTTTAATTTGTCTCTTAAGTTATTCCCTTTTGTACATTTTAATTTATTAGAATCAGTCTGGGATCTATCACAATCATATTTGTTAGCTTTTAGCTATTTTTGTACAGAACAAAGACATACAGAGCAAAAAGGTAGCATCATGAATAGATTCATATTCAGTTCATGAGCAAGTTCATCTTTCATAGTTTAGAAACTTGACTAATAGATACTGGCAAGCTCATCTTCTTTTATGAGATTATAAATCATTCACAGTAGCAATTGAAATCTTCATATCTAGCTTGAAAAGCAAACTAATCTTTCTTCATCAGCAGGCTCCCAGCTAGTCTCTTCAAATATTTTAGAAATTTTTTTCATGAAGCATAGTACAACAATGTTTTTCTTCTTCTTCAAATGTTGTTCAAAGACTTGTATCTTCACATGAGACAGCTTTAGGTAGTTGCTAGTTTGCTCATAGTTATGACTTCTATAATATATTCATGTGATCTTTTGATAAATCTACAAAATAGTCTTTTAGCTAAGATCAAGCATAAGTAAATAGTGTTAAGTGATCAAATAATATTTGTAATCATCGCCAAATCAATGCCAATAAGAACCTTAGGCTAACAATTGATTCATTAGATTAAGCTCAATTAGGTTGCTAATTAATAACTCTAGGTACTTATAAACATGAATAGAGTTTGCTAATTATTGAGCATTTATTGAAGGGAATTTGAATTTCAAATATAAAAACTTCTTAAGCACACAAGTCTCACAGAAAAAGAAGGACATCTAAGTGACCACGTACTGGTAATACAAGAACAACTACCACGAAACATTCTAGAAAAGAAAGGCACCTAAAAGGGCACTTATTTGAAAATGCACGTAAATCATACCAAAAGTCTCAAAAGCCAAATTTTTTGAGCTTCAATCACTCCAACGACCAGCAAAAGTCTAGGAAAATGGAAAGAACTACATGAAGAATCAAAGAAGAACTTGGAGAGAATAACATTTTGAACAAGTGCTTCATATTTGCAAAATTGATTCATCTTCCATCATCCTAGAGCTTCATGCTTGCAAATATACTCTAAAAAAGGAATTGTAAATTCATTGTAGCTCAATCATTAAAGTAATTGAAAAAAGAGAATTATACTTTTATTTTTAACAGGATGAAGAAAGAGAGTGTGTGTTAGTATTTTAGTATTTTTCTTGAGGCTAAATTACTCCTTTTAAAGTTGAAGTTAAAGAAGATTTGTTGTGACAGAAGCAGGTTAACTACTTGTGCAAGCTTCCTTTTCCTCTGTTTCTTTATTTTTGTTTATGTTGACTTGCATGCATTTTGATTATTGTTGTGTTTACTTATTGCTTGAAGTTTTAAAGTTTTAAACTCTGTCATTGTTAATCAAGAATCAATTCACTCTTCCCTTGATTCTATCATACCATGAGTTATTTAGAAAATAATCTATCTTATACCCAAGAGTCTTAGCTCATCAAGTGGTAGCAAGTTTTTTTGGGACTGCTTGATCCCAAGTTTAAACCAATGAGGCCGCTTTGCTTCTACTTTGAACTTACCCTTTTCTCTTCGTTTTAAGTCTTAAACCTCCTTTATAAACTAAAAAAAATCTATCTTATATGAAATTCTCATAATTAAAACGTTCAACTAATAAATTTAAAATTCATAATAATTACTTACCATACTCAAAATGTACATTTTTCTGTGGTCCAATATTTTTGATACCTAACAAATGCGACCACCCGCAGTCACGTCTCCATGCATGTTTTGGCGACCACGTGTCATGAAAAATTGAAAATGTGTAAGAATCTTAGGATGTTTCCAGTGTGCTTCAACATATATTTTTCACAGAGAAAATGAGTTTACGAGGACGTCTTCTAGTCATCTAGATACCCAACGTGCTTAAGTTTTCTGTGTTTTAAAGCGCAAGGCTCATATTTCAACGATTCCTCTTTGAAGCAGGTTTGACTAGCTCTACGCCTCTACCGAATTTCAAAAGCTTGCTTACACTTTTGGGAAAACCACTAGCTAACTTCACGGCAACAATTAAAAGAAAAGAAAACCACTAGCTAACTAGTTGCTTTTTTCTTTCACTTAATAACTATATATGCTAATTACCAAAAGCCACTCTCACACGCCTACGCACACTATCAATTTGATTTTATGTACTTTCAAAGTAGTTCACGAATTCACAACACATGCCACCGAAATGATTGTGTGGCTTCAGATTAAATCTATAATATTATATTTAAATTTATCCATTATTAGAGAGAGGCGTGTGAAGTAATGTCATGTATGAACATGGACAAAACCCAAGCTTCCATGATATTTTCCACAAGCAACCTCAGTCAATGTCTCATAAGATTCTTCTATCTCCTACGCTAAACTTTGCCAAACCCTTCAGCATATAGATCAGAGGAGTCAAATCAGAGTAGGGTAGAAAACCCACATTGTTTTTTTATTTGCTACAAATCTTTGTTCCCGTGGCTAGGCCCCAACGCTTTGTGTATAAAACAAAGCGAAGAAGTTTGCAGCAGAATTGCAGTTCTTGAGCACACAGAGAGAGAGAGAGAGAGAGAGAGAGAGAGAGAGAGAGAGAAAAATCACATGACTACGAAGAAGAACATGACGCCCATCATCAGCAAACTGTACTGTTCGACGTCTCAGACGGTGCTGGTGGTGAGGAGGAGGCCACATGTGGTGAATGGAGGGGGTTTTGTGGTCACGGATTGTAGTTCCCAGAGGATTGTTTTCAGGGTCGATGGATGTGGGATTCGAGGCACAGAGGGAGAGTTGGTTCTGAGAGACGGGGATGGACACGCTGTGCTTCTCATGCGTCGAAAGGTATATATATACTCACATCTGTGAAAAGTTTTTACCTTATCACTTTCATGTTAGAACCTTTCTGATATGCAAAGGAAAAATAAGATAAGGGTTATCTTATTAGAAAGTTTTATTAAAAAAAAAAAAGAAGTTTTAACTAATGGTCTAAAATCTTTGCTTATTAATGGTCAACATTTTAAAATTTCTCTAATAAAAAAATTCTTAATTAATTTTTTATTTTCCTTCGTTTTTTGATCTTTTATTTTTTTTAAATCCTTTCCTTTCTGTCCGTCTAAACTCTTAAACATCCCTTTAGAATATATGTGCATACTGCATACGTGTTTTTCTTTTTTATTCACTCTTTTTTCTATATCAGGGAGTTCTACACCCCGAACCCCTTTAGCTGTGCCAATTGGCAAGTTTCTGTAACTCGTGAGATTGAGAGCTGGTTCTCTGACTTTTATATTCTGTGGACATAATCTGAGTCCTGAGATAAGACACAGGGAAAGTTTGCAACTTGATTTAACTTTTTCCTAATATGCAGGGAGGCATGGTTGAGGCCCTTAACATATACAGGAAGTGGAAAGGATACAGTCTAGATTACGAAGGATTGCAGAACCTGGTTTTCAGCTTAAAGGAACCCAACTCTTGTTTGGTCAGTGGAATCAGAATCTCCATTGAACCCAGGGCTAGTAACAAAGGCTGGGACATTGAGATCAGGGGCTATTTCCCTGATAAGAGTTGTAGCATTGTTGATTCCAGCGGCAACATAGTGGCCCAGGTACCTAAATTAACTCTGTTAACTCATAGCAGGACGTAAACTCACAAGTTGTTAAGCAAATGTATGAATGATCTGTCTATATTGATTACGTGAATATATATATATATATATATACAGGTCGGGATGAAGAAGGAAGCGGAGGAATTGATGGAAAGCAAGGATCTGTACCATGTGGTGGTGAAACCCGGCATGGATCAAGCTTTTGTTTTTGGAGTCATCGGCATCCTTGACTACATTTATGGCGAATCTACCCACTGCTAAATTTGAAATTCTACAGAGCTTGCTCTGGCTTGAGTCCTGTTACAAAGAGCCATATATGCTTCACAAGTCTTGATTCAAGTAACACCAAATTTTTAAAAAAATTATTTTGATTCCGAGTTTGGATTCCACTAAATCCGCCTTGTCTCCATATTATCTTAACCGTCAAAAACCTCCTTTATCTGAAAGAAAAAGTATATATGAAGTCTGCAGCCAATTGTAATTTTGTATATTATTGAAAGGAAATGTATGTTATTACTTTACGTTAAGTTAAACTAAGTCCCGTTTCATATATTGTATATACAATAGATACATTCTATAATTAATAGATAATATAACTAATATTATTTATTTTTATATAATATTTAAATAAGATATTAGATAACATAATTTTTATTAAAATAATTTTATTTAATTTTAATTCTATAGTATACAAAGATCACATTAGTTATTTTATATAATTTTTTATAATTAAAATTAAATAAAATTATTTTAACAAAATAAATTATTATTTAATATTTATTTAAATATAAATATTATTAATTACACTATATTATATAATTCTTATGTGATACATCAAACAGCACCTAACTTGATTATATTAAATGCATCGGATTTGCATTACTTGTTTGATAATAATAGATGTGATGGTTATTTAATTATTACAGGTTTCGAATCTCTTTGTGACTTTGGAATATTGGTGATCAATGAGTGGTGTTAATTGAAACTTTGGAACTAAAGTACCGCTTAATGGAATAAATTAAGCATGGATTTGACTAATCTGGTTTAAATATATTTAAAAGCTGCGCCAATAATTTGGTCTATCCCCGACAGGTTCTAAAGAGGTTCTGTGCATGAAAGTCAACATAATCTTATAATTATAGAGAGATTGAAGGAGGGATGCTCTTTGCAAGTAAAGATTATTCTAAACACAGAAGAAGTCTTGACTTTTCACCTAACTGGATACGAAAGGAGACTTGAGAATGAAATATTTTTCAGTAGAAAATTGAAATCTAAATACAACTATTATAAAATTTTTAATAAATAAAAATTTACTTTTAAATTTTAGCATTTAACTCAACTATAAATTTAAGTGTTGTATATAACAAAATTTAAATGAAAATATTAGTTGATTATCAACTTCTCTGTATTTAAAATTAATTGTAACTCTAGAATGTAATATTTATGTTTATAATTTTATCTATTTTTTTTATTTGTATTCAATTAATTATTAATGAATTTTTAAGAAATTAAAAATTTGAGATTAAAGAGGAAAAATCTTGTTTATAATAGTATAAATAGATAATTTAAATCTGTTACATCTACATATATATAATATATATATTTTCTTTTATGAGATAATTTTATACTCTTTCAGTAGTGGACTGATTCTCGCTCTTCGCACAGTTCATGTTACTTATGGTAAGCCACACCTTATGGGTATATATATATATTAGAAAGGTAACATAATGAAAGAATTTATATAATAAACTAAACTTAAATATAATAATTATTATCTCTTGACGTCCTTTAAGTTTTTACATTTTTTCTTTTTGTCACTCAGAAAGAGAAGGGAAGCTAAACCTTTTGTTTAAACCAGGTCAAGAAAGCACAAGCTAAATTCAAAAATTTTATGCACATTTAGGCATTTTAAGTTTATTGTATATAAAAATTATTTTAAATAATATTATATAATAAATTTTGAATATGAAAATTAATTTTTCAAATTAAATCAAATTAATTAATTTTTAATGATTCCAAATATAATAAGCAGGGGTGGAGCTAAAATATTTTTTTTGGGGGGTTAACAACAAAGTGAACTAAATGTAAATCAAAAAGAATACTGCAACATTTTATATATCTTTCAATTCTTATTTTTGTCTAAAAGCTTAAATAAAATCTACAATATATACATAATTAGTCTTATATAATTATACATCAAGGATCAAATTTAACTAGCAAAGGTGTGAGACAAACCTAAATAATTTAAAGTGCATTTAAAAGCAACTATAAATAAATTATAATTATTTGGAATATATGAGAGTGCTGAATTTAATTAGTTATCTAAGTTAAATAGATCATATGAATAATTAATAAAACACAACATATGTATGTTCATTTGTGCAACTTAGAAGAATGAATAATGAAAATTACAATACATAATATTAAAACTCAGTCGAGTTTCACACAACTATAAGACTTTTATTATCATCATTTAATATTGTCTTAAAAATGAAGTGATAAAAGCTTCATTATCAGAAAATAATAATAGATTTAATTTTAATTTATTATCAGTATAAATTTTTTTTATACCATCATTCAATCAGATGTGACAATATTATTAAAAGTATTTGACTTTTTTAATAACTGTTATTATTATGAGACTCATTTATTAATTTGATAACACATAATTGATTGATAGAGTAAAATTTTTTATATTAATAATAGATCAAAATTAAACTCAATAATAATTTTATGTTGATTGAAATTAACTTATATAAAATTTTAGAACTTGAACTTAATAAATTAAAATTTTATGTTGATTGAGTTTATCTTAAATAAAAATTTAGAACTTTAACACTAAGTTAGTAATATTTTATATGTTTATTTAGTTTAATAGCAATTTATAATAAGATTTAATATTTTTATTTAAAGGGACTAAAGTAATAAATTTTTAAAAAATTACATATCAAATTACTAGTTTTAAAAATGTTTGGGGGCCCCCGCTATCCCCAGATAATAAGCAGGTTTCTTATCCAATCTACGCACATAAAGAAGAAAAAACAAAAAACAGAAAGAAGAATACCCATTCCCTTACGTGACTTATGTTTTCGTTTTTATTTTGTTTTCGAAATAAAAATAAGTGGCCTTATCCAATGAAGGTTAGAAAATAAAAATAAAAAATAAGCTTGAGAATAAATCTGTCTCAGCGTATTTGGATGAATTTATTTTATTATTAAAATAATTTATATTTAAAAATAATTTTTTAAAAAAATTATATTTAAACATTAATTTATATATATATATTTAAATTAATTTATTTTATAATTAAAATAATTTATAATTATAATTTTATAAAAAAAAATTTTAAAAAATTTAAAAAATTATTCTCAAACATGTATTTAATCCTATAATTTTTTACACCAGTAACGCTCGTACTGTTGCCTGTTAGAAACTATTGCATGAAAATTGGGAGTGCTTATATTTTTAATATATTAATATTAAATAAAAAAATACATTTATATAAATAAAATAATTATTTTTATTTTAAAAAATATTTTTAATTATGTAATATTAAAATAAAATATAAATAAAAAATATTTCAAATTTAGATACTTAAATAATTTTATTTATTTTAAAATTTATATTATTTTTAAAAAAATTTAAAATAATTATTTTTTATTTTTAAATTAAACGTAATTTTTATTAAATATAAATTATTTTATTTTATTATACTTTTAATTAAAATTAAATTTATAAAATTAAATTTATTTAAAATTAAAGTTGTAAATTTTAATTTAAAAATATAATAAATAAATAAATAAATAAAAGAAGTTAAATTATAAGTCAAATATTTACCAGAAAAAGAATTCCGTGTCACATTCTAGGACAATAATTTTTCGTCGTCTACGGTACATCATCTTTACCCGTCTGTGTCTGTGTCCCAGCTCCCATGAACCTTCACTTTTGTCATCACTGCCTCTGCGTTTCCCTCTCCGTGAGTTACCATATTCACTTTCTTTGATTCTACACCCAACAGTTCCCAGTTTCTGATTCAAACAGTTTAGCACACGCAAATCCTAATCTTTTGCTCTTGCTCTCGTCGTTTTCATTTGATCAATTCCTTTGTTGCTCCCTCATCCTGGTGGTTGTTTGCAGAGAAATGGGTTTCGACCATAAAGACTTGGACTTTATAAAGGAGATCGGTTTGGGTTCCAGCAACATTGGCTGTTACATAAATGGCCATAAAGACTTGGACTTTTTTTTTTTTTTTTGTTGAGGGAGGGCTTTACTTCAATTTTGGAATTTTTTAGTTACATGCATGTAGAATTGTTACTGTTCTTATTTTGGATGTGAGGGAAGGGAAAGGATTATGGTTTTTGCAAAAACTGAGTGACGAAAGTAGAACGAATTTGAGCTTGATTGCATCAACAAACTGCATAGTTCTTCCGATGGCTTCTGATTATTGTGAATTTGAAATCAGACTATTGCTGAAGTGGCGGAAGCAAGTATAGAAGATTATGGGGAGGGATTGCATGCTTGCAGTGAAGCAGCTAAGATATGGATGACCGTGAGTGTTTTTTTTTTAAAATTAATAATCGCTCTTGGTTTTGTTGTATTATTTTAGTAACATGGTAGAAATGAAGTACTGCATTTACATATTATTGGGAACTAAATGATGATATTATGATCTTCTTGCAGACTCCGCCTCCTAAGAGGGGTGAGATCGTAAGACAGATTGGTGAAGATTTAAGGGTCAAATTGGATCCTTTAGGTAGCTTGGTGTCGCTTTAGATGTGCAAAATTCTTCCAGAAGGAATGGGGGAGGCTCAGGTATGATAAATCTCTTCATTCCACGATTTTTTTTAAGAGTGTCAGGTTTAACAAAATAGAATTCAGAGTTTAGATTGTCAATGACACTTCTTTAGTGTCAACTTAATCAGGATAATTATTGGCTAGTTGTCACCATATGCTGTGGCTTTGATCACAAAATTGAAGGTTTCTATTCTCAGCAGACAATACTGTGTCCAAATCAGTTTATGTGCAAATTGCTTCTAATTTAGAATTGTTCAATATTCACTAATTCACAACATCTTCTTGGCCTGTGCCCTATATATGGTTCTCTGAGGCTGGTCACTTTTCAAAGTTGCTTCATTCTTTTATTTGGGGCATACCATAAATATTTGGCGCATATATAGTCTAAATGGACTCTAAAGCAATATAGTGTTTTTTCTAATTATGCACAGGACTATTTAATCATATACACTATCTAAAAGAGAAAATTATTATGTCAAAGATTTATTATTTGCACATACCTTTTGTATATGTTATAAATTAGTAGTCTTTCATGCTATCTATTACAGGAAAATCATTGATATGTGTGATTTTGCTGTTGGGCTAAGCCGACAACTAAATGGATCGATTATACCATCAGAACGTAAGATTATTTATTTATATTAATTGCTGATTTTTCCTTTATAATCCTTCTGGTTAGATAGTTATTTAAAATGATTTGTAGTTGGAGTTAGACTTTTGATACTAATTTTTCTCCAAGGTATTCCTGTTTAAGTTATTGTTTTCTTCTACTTGTTTCTTTACAGGTCCAAATCATATGATGTTTGAGGTGCACTATTTAAAATGATTATTTACTGACTTCTGTACCATTTTATAATAGGAGGTATAATCATTATTAACTGTCGTGCATGCATTTTTATACCACAGGTATGGAACCCACTAGGAATAGTTGGTGTTATCACTGCTTTCATCTTTCCATGCGCCGTTCTAGGTATGCCTTTTCTCAGTCAGGCTCAACTTACATAGTAATAAATTCCTTATGATTTTAGATATTAGTTCAATAGTACATATCACTAGTTTTGAGAATGTTAATGGATTCCGTGTCATCTGGTCATTTATTTTTTAGGCATGTATTCTAAACTTCAACTGAAAGTTTGATACATTTATCTAGGAGTGTTCTTGATTTGTAATCAACTTTGTTCTGAACGATCTGTCCGATAAAATTTTACTTTTTCCTAAATTCATTAAGCATGTATATCAGGTGATCCATGAACAGTTTTGGCTCACTTCATAATATCCCGGTCCTTCTTCAGTGCATTCATATAAGCTTAGAGATCCCATCCAGTGATATATTTTAGCTTTTTATCAGCTGCTTTTCATGTAATACCAAAATTAGTCAGAATGAGGATTGCAACTTTGAATCTTTGATTGAAAATATATTACTGCTGTCATTATGATTCCCACTTTGAATAAATGGATGCATGCTGACATAACTGTGCAGATAGTTGACGTTTTTCCATCTATTATTTGATCGCATTATGCATCATATTTCCATCTATGCTCTGAAAATTTTCTGATGCTTTTATTGTAATTAAAAAGTGTTAATTTCTATTGTGCCTCAGGGTGGAATACCTGCATTGCATTAGGCTGTGGTAACTGTGTTGTGTGGTAAGTCTACATTGTATCTGGATATTTTATGGGAGTAATCATCTGATAATATTATGTCAGATCATGATATGATCTTTCTGTTCATACTTCATGGCTTATAAAATTTGTTTGCTGTGTTTTCATGTGTGATTGCCTTTGATTGTTGAGACGCTGCATTCGCAAAATTGCTTGGACTAATGCCATATGTAGACTTCAAATCAATTTCTTGGTCGTATTCTGTTCTACCATTATCTTGGACTTGAACGACAATTAAATTCTCAACTCTATGGCGGCAATACTTCAGTCCTTGATGCATGAGCGTTTAGTGAATATATTTTATCAGCACCAATTAATTTGATTGTTCAGGAAATTAATGACCATACTTAAAGTGCTGAATATTTTCTTGTTTAATGTGGCATCCTTGAATTCCGATTTATCTACATAATGGTTCCACATACTGCGTGCTTATCTCTGTGGTGCTCTATCTCCCTGTTATTCCCCCACTTCATACATCCATGTAATATGCACAGGCATGCTTGTGCACAGACAGACAAACGAGTTAGCATAATCAACCCAATTTAAATGATTTTGTAGAGTCCATTTATCATATTACATGGCCAGGAAAGAAGGTCCATGCGAAAGGGCATTAAGATGATCAAATTACCGTTGTTGGTGCTGGTGAACTATATGACCTCCATGCAAATCTGTTTGAAACTTCATGTGATATATTGTCAGCTTCTTCCTCTAGAGTGTTTCATTGAAAATTGTGTTATTTTTTCAATATACGAGTTTTTCTGATTACCACATGCATTCAAGGAAGGCTGCTCCAACAACTCCATTGATCACTATTGCTATGACGAAGCTAGTAGCTGAGGTTCTTGAAAGGAACAAATTACCGGGTGCAATATTCACCTCTTTCTGTGGAGGTGCTGAAATTGGTCAGGCAATAGCAAAAGACACGCATTCCCCTGGTTTCATTTATGGGAAGTTCAAAGGTACTTTCTTTGCGTACTTTGTTCTTGGACATAATGTTTTAACCTGTTTATACAACTAAAGTAATTAAATGGGATATATAAATTTCCACTCTATGTTGAAAGGTGTATTTGTCACCTGGATGATGCTCAGTTTATAAAGATATTTGATATCTAATACCCTAAAACATGACCTCTTTGATGTAACTACCTCCATGTGCAATCATATATGTTGCCGTCATCCCCCTCCCCCTTTCAAGAAAAGAGAACAAAAATAATTAAAACACATATTTGTAGAGATATAAGATATTGTGCATATTTTTACTTCAGTCTGATTTGAAGATTGAATTATGCTGTGGAGTTGATAATGATGCATTCCCTACTCTAGGTGGGCTTGATGGTTCGGCAATCAGTTAATGAAAGATTTGGCAAATGCTTGCTTGAGTTAAGTGGTAACAATGCAATAATAGTCACGGATGACGCAGACATCAAACTGGCTGTGCACTCTATTTTGTTTGCAGCTGTAGGTACTGCTGGTCAACGTTGCACAACCTGTCGTAGACTGGTAATAGAACCAATTAAAATTTTGAATTTCATAATCCTGATGCAGTCATATGAGAATTTCTTGATGATATATCTATTTTTCTATTTTGCTGCCTTGTACTGCAGTTTCTTCATGAGAGTATTTACACAAATGTATTAGATCAAGTTATTGAAGTCTACAAACTCAAAATTGGGGATCCCTTGGAGAAAGGGACTTTGGTTGGGCCCTTCCATACTCGTGCTTCAGTGGAAAGCTTTCCGAAGGGTATTTCAATCATAAAATCTCAGGCATGTATCATGTTGTCACTCTCTTCTAGTTACTTTAAATCTTGTGGGCATGTAATTCCAATATCTTCTTATTTGTAACTTCACTCAGCAGTATCTGTAAGCTTTTACTCAAATATGATGGATGCTTTTATTCTTTGCGTGGAGATTGTTTACTGGATACTTTGATGACCAGGGTGGGAAGCTCCTAACAGGGGGATCTGTAATAGAGGCAGAAGGAAATTTTGTCCAACCAACAATTGTTGAGATTTCTCCAGATGCTCCTGTAGTTAAAGAAGAATTGTTTGGTCCTGTTCTACATGTTATGAAATTTCAGGTGGCATCTTGTCTATGTCTTTTTTTTTATTAGACTTATTTCTTTTGGAGTTTAGTTTCTGATTGAACTTTATGACTTTTCTACTTAGACTCTAGAAGCGATTGCCTTGAACAATTCTGTACCTCAAGGATTGAGTAGTTCAATCTTTACAAAAAGACCTGAAGCTATATTCAACTGGATTGCGTAAGTATTTATCGACTTCTGCTTTTTTGTCCTATCCTCTAAATCTCTGCTAGTGAGTTTAGCTTAGATAAACAAAACCCCTTAAACATGTCAAAAAAAAAAAACCCTTAAAAGATGTTTGTGGTGATTTATAGTTGTATAAATAGTGTACTTTCATGCATATGAATACTATGCAGGCCACGAGGTAGTGATTGTGGTATAGTGACTGTTAACATACCAACAAATGGAGCTGAGATTGGAGGTGCCTTTGGTGGAGAGAAGGCAACTGGTGGTTGTCGTGAAGCAGGAAGTGACTTATGGAAGCAATACATGCGGCGTTCGACAAGGTAACTCTTGGTTGAATTCACTATGTTTCATTGGCCCTCACTTCTAAGCTTTATTAATTTTAAGAGGTCAAAATGGGTAAGCCCAGCCCATGTAGGCTCACTCTATAGGTGAAGTTGGAAAAGTTCACGTTATATAGGTCATTGATATATAAGCCTAGCCCAGTAATGCATAGGCTGGGGCTTGCCCACTAAAAAATTTAAAAATAAAAATATTAATATTTATAAAATATTATTAAAATATTTGAAAATTTTATAAAAAGCTTAATAATTCACTAATAATACTAAAAATATTAATTAAATATTCTTTGCTTGGCCCATGGGCCAACCCAGCCCATATAGGCCTTAACCCAGCTAGACCCTGACCCATGATGTGTTGAGTAAACAAGCCCACTTGTTATACGAGTCACTAATATACCCGCACAACCCATCCATTCACAGGGTTAAATGGGCCAGTGCTTGGACTACTACCTATTTTGACAGTTGTAGTTAATAATATATATCTTCTTTTTCTATGCATAATCTCAATGTCATGATAATTGTTGTCCTTGGCAGTACCATCAATTATGGAAGTGAACTACCATTAGCTCAGGGAATAAACTTTGGCTAGCAAGCCATCCTTGCACAGGAGGATGCTCACGTGCAATTTTCCACCAGAAAAGAGAAGTTCTATACCAGGATGAAGTCTGGCTGATGTGAGTTCAAAGTGTAGTATTAAATAGATATGCTGTGAGTATGGCACCTCGACTTGCAGCTTCAATTATATTAAACAAATATCCAATAAATTAAGTACAAAGAATCTTATTTCCCAATCAAAAAGAGTGATATTTAAATATGCCTGTCAAATGTGGTTCTTTGTGAATATGTTATGGGCTTCCAGTTTTAGCCTTTGCATCCGCTTGCAATTCAATATTATGAACCTTATTTGGTTTCATACTATACCAAATGAAATAGGTTGGGCAAATCCCTCTTCGAAGTATTGACTAGAGATGGACTCTTTCTAGCTTAGTTCCATTCAGTTGGGGCCTAATATGCTGTTCTAAGGCACGTCATGATGGCCTCCACTGGGATGCTCCGTTTTCTTTTCGAGTTCTTTCCACTGGATACTGGAAAGGATCCGTTGCTACAAAAGATGTCTTGACGGAATGTTCTGGCACTATTTTGAAATTCTGGCATTGATGCTGATTTTACATTGAAAAGTAAGGAACTGAAGAGCCAAACTCTTTATCAAGCTCTTTAGATTCTATAATATCTGAGGATCGCCAGTACTGAAGTAGCGGGCCCGTATTCCTTGGTCCTTCATTTATGTCTCATGTCATGCACCCCGTTGGAAGCATGTGGTGGTTTGATAGAATGGTTAAAAGTACTCATAATTGTCATTTGCTGGGATGTCCTTTTGATTGGTGAAGCTAGGAAAGACAATTAACCTTGGATGTTGTTGGTAGAGGAAGAAGCTCGTGTGATTATGCTGATGTTGCATCCTAAACAAGTCACAAACTTGGACCACAATCATTAGGATAAGAGAAACCCCAAAGGAAGCAATATAGAGCAGTTATGAAGTTCTTGGTTCTGCGGTGATGATGACTCTATGTTTTTTTTTTTTTTTTGGTCTTAATGACTCTCTATGTTAATTGATCCTTGTGGTCAATGTGGGATCATAGAAACCACGTAAAAGAAAACCCGTGATGGTTCGCAAGTTTAGCTTCTGTTCAGTTGCTGATGTGCTAGTAGCAAATTGGGGAAAGACCCTGGTAATGCTTTTGAAAAGCTTCCCCATTGGATTATTTTGATAATTTTTCTTTGAGGGTGGACTTGCACTAGGAATAGAACGCAGATTGATTTCATGATAAGAGCACCATACGAGGGGTTAGGTAAACTACCTTTTAAGCAAAAGCGCATAATGGAAGTTATTTCAGTGACCCGTGAAAATGATGGATTCCATTAAGTCAATCTGTTGACTATTTTCATGATTGAGAAAGGACGCTAATCTGCGAGGCAATAGCACTGAGAAAATTGCTTATCATTAACGTTCACATATGGAAAAACCTGTTTGCTTGTTTTTTATATTTTTTGTAAGAGCTGTTTTATCCTGTTTTACTTGAAGGTTGCTACTTCCAACTCGATGCAAATTTCTGGTAAGTCTATGGTGCATGCCATGTAGTACCGCTCTGTAGTCTGAGCCAAGAAAAAGAGAAAAATCTGTGTTAATTTCTTCAAATTCTGGATTTGAACAAAGGAAAATTTCAATTCTTCTTTGCTTCTAAAACTAAACTAAAATTTCTAAAACTAGAATTTTAAAAAACTAGTGAACCGATTCTAAACCAGTCAATCTGTGTGAATCAGTCACATTTTTCACAGTTGAATAAGTTCAACTTTATTTTGTTTTTTGGGATTTAGTGGCCATAAATCTTGCCTTTCTTGATGATTTAAAACATGTCTTGTTTTTTTTTCTTTTCAGAGAGAATAAAACATGTCTTGTTGATATACACACTAGTATTGTAATTTTAAGAAAGAAAGCAAGAATGATTAGAATTTTTATGCATTTAAATCAAAACATATAGCAATAGCATCATCATTAGTCTAAGCTGCGCAATAGTCGATTTCAAAAGGAATGAAATATTAGCCCAAGGTCCCCTTTTGACATTAAATTTAAATTTTGATGATTCTAAATATTATTTAATTAATTAACTTTGATAATTTTTACTTGATTTTAGTTGCAAGTAATGTTTGTAGGTTTATTAAGCTTTAAATGAAGAAATTTTCCGGTACAGAAAGATTATTCTAAGGGAAAACAAACAAAGAGCTTGATTACATTGAAAATGGAGTGTTTCATCTACAACTTAAAAATTTCAAGATCCTAAGGAAAAATCAAGAAGGAGCTTGATTGCATTAAACATGGAGTGTCTCATGTACAACTTAGAAACCAACAAGGGCTAGGCTTTATAATAAGCGAATCACGTTCTTAGAGGAATAATCAAAATTTGAACTTAAGAGTAAACACTTGTTGGGAGGACTTCCTGTTTAAATACTAGTCACAATCATGCCCGACGAATTAATCTCACCTGTAGGGATACTCGGATTAAAGACCAAAAAAAATTTTCAAGATCCTACATGAGCCAACTACTGTTCAAGATTAGAAATCTTTTATTGAAAATGCAAGATGAACTTGCTCGTGATGGATATGAGTATGCTCAAGTAGAAAAAAATGCTTTTTGAAAAATTGAGATCAGCTTACCCATGACCAGATATGAGTTAATTGATGGCGCTATTGCAACTTTGCTTTATTCATCTTTGCTTTGTGTTCCAAGTCAAAAATTAACTTTGGACTAGTCCCAAAATACTACTAACAGGCAAAAGATCTTTTGCAAGGGTCAAAAGAGTTGAGACAACATCCCAAAAGTTATTTCAACTTTGAAAAAAAAGCAAGATTTGTCTCATAATATAGCTAAGAATCACTTTTCAAAAAAGTTGAGCTGTTACAATGTTATAATCTTTTGAGCTTTTAAACATCCCCTTGTATTTTCATGTTGTTCTTAACTTGGAATATTCACTCCCTCTTTTAAGAGTATTTTTGTCATCATTTCACTTTAAAAGCCCTTATGGCTGTGAAATCTAGCTGCAACTACTAGTGTTTATGTCTGTGAATGACTTGTGAGCAAGATTGAAGAAAAAATTTGATGTATTTAGATTGGAGAGGCTAGAGTTTATCAAAGAATATTCATTGATAGTGAAAAATCTTAACTTGACTAAGGATTGGATGTTGGTTCCATATTAAAACTGAATCATGATAAATTCCTTTGTGCAATTTCTTCCTAAACCCTCCTCTTTTATTTATTTATTTATTTTTTTGCTTGATTGCATGGTTATTTCTACTATATGTTTGATTTGAACACCTACTCGTTATGTTCTATTTTCTAAATTCTATTTTGTCTTATGATGAGCTAACTCATTGTTACTATCAATTTTCTCATGTCT
Organism: Castanospermum australe; assembly: GCA_019955255.1. Lineage (NCBI taxonomy): Eukaryota > Viridiplantae > Streptophyta > Magnoliopsida > Fabales > Fabaceae > Castanospermum > Castanospermum australe. The sequence goes on from NSJW01000183.1 coordinate 962,077, forward strand.
GCACAAGTTTTGTTTTATGAGTTTTGCAGAAATTTTCATTTAAGCAAAAGACTTGATGCAACCCCTTCTCAAGTCATCATGAAAGAAAGCACATATATGCATGTGCTTATCTTTTGTCACATTATCTCTATGATTTGTAAAAAATTATGTCCCTTATAAACCTCTTATTATGCATGTTTGTGTACTACATTCCATGGTTTTGAAATAATTTGTATATTTCAAATTTCTTTCTTCATAATTTTACTTATATACTTAACATATGTAGATTATATTTTATTTACATATTATTATATATTTATTTAGAATATACATTTTATGTATAAAATCCTATTTTGATCCCAGTTTGACCCTGATTGAACCCGAGAACAACCTTGTTTTTAGTCCATTTTCAAAACGTTGTTTCTAACAATTGCCTACCTTTTACTTTTGCAGCATTAAATTAGTTAATTTATAAAAAGCCCATCCCAGGTTTAAGTAAGGCTAAGTAAAATGATAATCCCCTTGTTGTCTATGTATTTCTCAAGATCTATTAAGAGTGTATTAGACTTTGCTGAAAAATTATTGTAAGACACTAAAACACATGTGACCTTATGGATATGTTTGGAGCCATCAAAATTGAAATTAAATTGAGTTGAATTGAATATCAACTATTATATTTAGAACTCATAAAAAAAATGAAGATTTGAATTAAAATTAATTTTATATTTAAAACATATTAAAAGTGAATTAAATTGATTTTATTTTAAAAAATTTACTTTTTTACCTTTACTTCTAATAATATGTTGTTTCTCTATTACGGATAGAATAATAAATTTAAATAAAATTTATTAAAATTTTTTAAATTCTCTTATTTTTAATAAAAATTCTAAACCAATCTAATTAAATTTTATTAAATTTATAAATCATATCAATTTTCATTTTAAGTTTTTTAAATAAAGAATTTAATTTATAAATAAAATAAAATGCTAAAATTTGTCATTCGGAACATACTATGAGTTATTGACTATCAAATTTTTAAATAAATTTTTATATGTAGTAAAATAGTAGAAGATTTTCATAATCCACGACTCTCTTCAAAATGGCATCGATGAACGTGTTCAAGGAAAGAAAAACTTTCTCCTTTTAGCAAAAATTCCATAGAATGCCGTGTAGTGTTGAAGTAACAATAAACCAAACATGGTCTACAAAAACACGTTAGAAGTGACGTAGAATGAATGAGCTCCAAGTCTCCAACAAAACACGTAAACAAGAATAAAAGGACATATAAATGATAATCCGAATGGACTGGGTGTCTAAACTCATGTCCCCACCTTCTCTTTGTTGGATTTGATGCAGATACATCCAGAAGGTACAGATCAGGCATAGTCAGTTTCTTTCATTTTATTTTTTATTTTTCTTTTGAGGTTTTTTGAGTGGTTCACGTCCTTCAGATTACTCCCCTGGAGAGAGAAGTAAATTGGGTGTTTATCATCCCAAATGGAGCACAAGTTTAAAGTTTAATCTTCATGTCGCAGTTTAAGCGCTGGTTTATTGACAAAGTTGTTAGTCTTGATATCATCGCACCAAAGAACTGATTCTTAATGAGAAACGAATCTCATCTCTTCCCCCAACCCCCCACCAAAAAACAAATTAATCTCCATATCGTACTAATCTTGAATACAATATTACAAGAACGAAACTCAGGCTTGAAAAGCATAGCATTACAATCACAGTTGACTCATATGAGAGGATCGAACTACATCGATTCAACAAGTTTTGGATTCGATTTTTGCAGGTCATCTTTTATTAATAGGGGATATGTAAGTTTATAAACTCTCATTGACTTAACTTTAGAAGCAAGCAATTTCCATTCTTATTAAAGTTTAACGTTTAAAAAAAAAAAAAGCAATCAGAGTAGAAAATGTTAATATGAGCCACGTGTTGCTTCATTCCAATTCCACTGCATTCTTACAGTGACCCAAATGAAAACTTCGGCTGATACAATGACTGGGGTCTGGAAATACTATACTATACAAACAAAATCAATGGCCTTGTCACTCTGAGGAATTTTCTGTGCACTTTCGCCCCGTGTCATTGTTATCTTGCTTTCAATTGTCCCTCTATTATACACCTTTCCTTTTTTTTCTCTCTTGTTTCAGAAAAATTTCTAAGTAAATCATTTCTAGTTAATGGCCATGCCGAAAATTGATGCAAAAAACCAAGCTCACCCGGAATCATTATTTGGTAAAGGTTTTGCATTCCTTATATTCTTATATACGCTCAGGCTGTAATCAAGGAATGCAAAATTGATTCTTTCTTTAAGGGATGCTTGAGCCAGCCATCACAATGGCAAATTCCTGCTGTCTTTTGGTTTTGGTTCAACGGTTGCAAGAGTGATAACTTTATTTCCTTAAAGCAGATTTCCTTAATAACCCCAAACAAACCCAAAAAAAAAAAGGATTTTCCTTAACAACGTGTGGCAATACTATGAGCCAGAATGGAGCCAAAGAAATGCACTGGAATATTCGGGAACTTTTTTGGTTTGGGCATGTTCAATGGTTTCAATGTTCTTTCACAGAAAACACTGAAACAGGAAATTAGAAGAACTAGACTTCTAGAATTTGTTAAGCAATCTACAGCATATGCTCTATATACAATGAAGATCAAAGGAAAAGAAAAAAGAACAACTAGGAGTGAATTCATCGTTACGAGGTTGTCCTTGTCAAATTTCTAACCCCCTGAGCATCATGAACCAATCTATCGAAGCAGAAGGAGACAATTTTAGACCATTAGCAAAATCTCTCTCTCACAGAAAAACAGAGTTCCTCTGTGTGCGTCACGTTCTACCTGCAACTGCAAAACTCAAACACAGATAAGTACCTCAACAGGAGATAGATGGGACGCAGCTTTCCGAGCGAACGAGGGGTGGAACTAGAACCCCATCAACCGGCGGCAGAGCCCCAACTGAGTTTGAGCGAAGAGGCCTCGGAGAGTCCAAGCTCCGCCGAAGAATCCGACCCATGGCGAAGATGGGGTGCTCTGTTTCATTGGCACAGCTCGATGATCTGAACTCTCTGCAGAATCTGATGTGGCGGTTTAGCGCGTCTTCGGTGGTGATCAGCGTGTGTGATCTTATCACCTCGTCCTTCACAGCCTCCACGCATGGTACCTCTGGCGCGGCGCGAGACGGATGCAGGAGTGCATTCCTCTATGAAGCCGCAGGAGTCACATTTGACGCACTCAATCTCGACCTGAGGCGCGGTTTTGGCTGTGGGAGTCTGAGACTCTGCCCCAGAAATTGCCATTGCTTGGAGGACCAATATATGACCCAGCTCTCTCTGTTCTCTCTCTCAGTCTCTGCGTCGTTGGGTGTAATAATATGAGGAGGGGCAGAGGAGTCAAAAGAGATTTATGTTGTCTTGTACTGTGCTAATAAAATAATGTTTTGAAATTTGGAAAAATGTAATTATTGTTTCCATAACACAATAATATGCATAAATAAAACGGCATCAGGTTCCGCGAATTGGATTAGACAAGGTCTGATTCGTGGATCAGTAACTTTTGTACAAGGGTGTCGAATTTCTATGCTGGGTATAAGATTTCAAAAAATACTTTCATGTCTACCCTTCTATCGTCACCTGATCTGCAACTGACACCATGTCCTTACTACCCCCAGCGGTTCACTGTCAAAATAAATTACACCGACACAATGTTGTAATCATCTTTTTTGAGAATATTATTATCAATAAAATCATTCTTCGGACTGTTATTCCATTATGGGATTCGGATTCAATCTTCTATTATTGGATTCGGATTCAACACATACAGGCAATTCAAGAAATTTCTATAAAGAAGAAAAATATTTTATTAATAAAATATTAAAACTTTTCATTTATAATTATTAAAATATTTAGGCCCTCTCTCTTAAGTGAGATCCATTTTTTTAAGTAATTTTATCATAATATAAAAAGCTTATTTATATAAGTAATTCTTCGTGAGTTTATCTAATTTTAACAATATGAGATTTGGATAAATTACACACTAGAGTCCTTGCGTTCTAAGTGTTCTTTTGACTACATTCAAGTAGTGCCCTTGTGTTGAACTGTTGACTCAAGATAAGAACAGCGAGAGCGGCCAAATGAATACAAAACCCAACTCAGATCAACTTTTTGTAATGCCAATTCTCATTCTGATTACGCCAATCAATGTTTGACACAACAGAACAAACAAGCATTTCTTCATTTGCATCCACATATTACACTATCCGTATCACACCGACCCTCATCGCAGAACTCCACTATAGCAGAGAACCCAGCTCCAAGAGCATGGCTTCCAATCTGAATAATCTACCAACTTCAATTGGAAAACGTTGTGTGACAGCATGCTTAAGCTTGGTTCTGACAGTGGTACTTGCTCTCACAGTTCAAATCTTCTACTTCTCCCCCATAGATCCAGTCTTACTGGAGATGCCGCTTCCACCTGTATCTTCAGCTTCTTCTACCAGAAACAACCAATTACAGGTGAAGAGTTCATCCATATTATATGGTCTTGCGACGTTAAAGAATTAGTATTTATTTTGCAGTGTTTTGTTTTGTTTCCTTAACAGAGTGTCATTAAACTTGGAGAAGGACTTCTGAAGGAACCGGAAGATATTTGTGTGGATAAAGAAGGTACCCTTTATGCAGCTACTAGAGATGGTTGGATTAAAAGATTGCGCAGAAATGGAAACTGGGAGAATTGGAAGAACCTAGATAGTCATACTTTGCTAGGACTCACTACAGCAAGAGAAGGTGGTGTTATTGTATGCGATTCTACAAAGGTAACATAAAAAACACAGACAAAAGTGAAACCCATGTCTTTTTAATACATGAGTCAGACATATATAAAGCATCGTGGCAGAGGATATTGAATTACAACAAGAGCATGGTTATATTTCTTAAGAAAAGCCAAAAAGCTCCAAGATAAAAAGTGAAGCAAGATTAAAGAACCCAATTCTGATATGCAGGGTTTGCTCAAGGTTACAGAAGATGGTGTCAGTGTCCTCGTTTCAGAAGTAAATGGTTCTCAGTTAAGGTTAGAATCCCTAACAAATAATTTGTAAGCAGATTGCTTTCATGATTTGTTAAGTTTTTTTTGTTTCTATTAATGGGTAGGTTTATTCACTAGCTTAGTCACTACTCTTTAAAGTATGTTAAAAGATACCTTAGGAAGTTGTACAAGTTCTTTGAAGTGCTGGCCGGGACAATCAGATGACTCCAAAGTCGTAATCTCATCCTATATATGAAAATGACGAGGATACAGTGCAAGCACTGAAAATTAGCCATGTGCAAGCCATGCCATTTATTCTAATGTGACATAAATTATTCTAAGTAAGGTTTACTTGAATATTGCAAGTTTATATGCAGCCGCTAGCTGTGAGACTGATGGCTATGAATCTTTCAAATGTTTGAACCAGGTTTGCAGATGATGTGATAGAAGCATCAGATGGAAGTCTATATTTCAGCGTTGCTAGCACAAAATTTTATCTCCACAATTGGTATCTGGATTTTCTAGAGGCAAGACCTCATGGGCAACTTCTCAAGTACAACCCTTCGTCAAATGAGACAGTTGTTGTCTTAGATAATCTGTACTTTGCCAATGGCGTTGCACTCTCCAAGGATGAAGATTATCTTGTGGTCTGTGAAACTTGGAAGTATGTAAAAAATTTCTTGATGGGATTCTCCTCTGTCATCTCTCACCCAATCGAGTCTCTATGTTGCTTGCAGGCTTCAAAACACTGCCATTTTGTGTGCTAATCCATATTTGGTGCACCCTCTATCATCCTAACAATTTTTTTTGTTGTGAATCAGATATAGGTGTCTGAGGCATTGGATAAAAGGAGCGAACAAAGGCAAAACAGATACTTTCCTTGAAAACCTTCCTGGTGGACCTGATAATATTAATCTTGCTCCTGATGGGTCTTTCTGGGTCGCTTTGATTCAGGTAATATTATATGAATTCTTGGCCATATAAACAGTGAAATATTATGATAATCAGTATAAAAATGTTATTCTTATACTTCAATTCTACACCTCCCTTTATATACCTATCCTGAATGGTAATAAGAAAGTAAGTCACAAAAATGTTATTCTTTTTCTCTTTCCCTTTTCTCCTTCTTTTTGTTATAAGGTGTAGTATTAAGGTATATAAATAACATAGTTGTAATCAGTAAACCTGAAAATTCAAACTAAGAAGGCATGATACTGAATTGGTTTTCTTCAATATTAATGCCACAGCTGACATCTGAAGGACTGGGATTTGTGCACACCTCCAAGGTATCCAAACACGTGGTAGCTTCGTTTCCAAGGCTAATTGAGCTGGTCAATGGTGCAAAGAAGAAGGCAACGGTGGTGAATGTGGCAACTGACGGCAGGATAATCAGAAGGTTTGATGATCATAATGGGAAGGTGATGAGTTTTGTGACTTCAGCCATGGAATTTGAGGACCATCTTTACCTGGGAAATCTTAATTCCAACTTCCTTGGAAAATTACCACTGCAGAGTGCCTAGAACTAGTAACAACAAGCTCAGCTCTCATTGAATAAGGGTGTGTCTCCACTTGCATCAAGCACTATGGATTTGTCCCTATTTCTTTGCAAGTTCTGGAACTAGTACCTGATTGAACAATTTTAGAGTACGTAGTCAGAATAATGGCTACATGTGCCACACCCAAAAAATATGCACCGTGCCTGACAAAGTTATAAATATTTTTTAATAAAGTTACGACACGAAAAATTTTAAAGATTTTAAATTTTTTAAGTAATTTTATCTGAAAATATTGTAATCTTTTATTAAAATGTTGGTAATTTTTTCAAAAATTAAAATAATCTCAGTTAATGTGTTATTTTTTAAATGACACACTTGAGTTGTCTCTCAAAATAATAAGACATATAACCTCATATCTGTCAATCAAATGATACTATAACCCGAAACAAGAGTACTTCTCAAAGTAACAAGAAATATAAAAAATTATTCCGAAATCATCTTTTATTTTATTAATATTTAAGATGATTTATCAAATATTTATTAAATATTATTTTTACTTTTTAAACTTTAAATATTTATTGTGAAAATAATAACTAATAAATATTTGATAAATTATCTTAAACATGGATACTCTGAAAAAAAAAAATTAGAATACTATCGTAACACTCACAAAAATTAGATTAGTTTAAATGTAATTCCCCTTATAGTACCTGCCAATTCCATCTCTAGTCTCACGAGATGCGAAACTCATTTCAATATCCCTTTCTATAATGAAATAAGGATGAACTGGATATCCATATCGATAAATAACAACATTATATGTTTTCTTGGTCTTCATAGGTAAATGAAAACACATGTTAGTCCTAACCCTAACTCTGCGATGAAATAAAAGGGATCCAACAAGGATAGGAAACATAACCAAGGAGGCGATAGAAAAGCTCACCCAGTAGATTACAACAAATGAACAAATCCAAACTGGTAAAGATGTGAGAGGCAAGAAGAAAAATAAGAATGGAGATTAAGAGCAATTGGAGTTTTCTTTTTGGTATTGATAGACTATTAAACTAGATGTCCCAATCAGGTAGATGGATTTATTCTTCCATTGATATTCTCTAAGTTTAGGATTGCTTGTTCATTTCGAAAGCTGCTTCTAAAAGTTAATATAAAGCGCATGTCTAGTAAGAGATTATTTTAAAATTTTTTTTAATTTTTTATTAAAATTTTAATTATAAATTATTTTAAATATAAAATAAATTAATCTAAACACATAATAAAAATTATATCAAATAAACTTGTCAACGACATTTCACTTTAATTTTGTAAAAATAAAATAAAAAAATTAGGAATCTTTTTCGTGGTAAATGCCTTATTAAACAACTGTAATAAAGACAAAATAATAATAATAATAACTAACATGTTGTTAAATTATATATAGACTTCTGTAAAAAAAAAAAAATTGATATGATACTATATAAATTTAGAGATAGATCAACTAGTTAAAAAAAATGTGAGTTTCTGACTATTTCAAATGTTTATATAACATGATGGCCTTTTTGTGTTTTATAAACAGAATCACAAATATAACATGATGCCCTTTTTGTGTTTTATAAACAGAATCACAAATATCTTCAGAGAGCGGAAGCTAAATGTGGTTCTAGGAAAAACAAAACAAAACAAAACAAAACTATTTCCCTAAAATTACAATTAGACGCCATTAACATATTTACATTCAGTGATTTTTATGATTTAACTTTTAAAAGTAGCTTTTGTAAAACTAAAACACAGTGCTTCTCTTGACAAGCGCATAAGCATTTAATTACAGCTGCTGCCTTTTTTTTTGTTTTTTGTTCATGGGAGGGGGGGAGGGGGGATCTCCCCTCGTGAGAATCGATACTTGGTGCCATTACTACAGAGCATAATGCCTTATCCACTACAACTTCAGGCCTGATGGCAATTAACAGCTGCTGCCTGGGTCATACCTTAATGTTTATGAAAATACTTGGACATGGCTTTCCACCAACAAAACCACTGCTTCAACGGTGCTTTCAAGCCTCAAATGGAATTTTCACATATTGTTCTTATAAGAGAAGGATGAAAATGATTCAATAATCAGAGTGCTATTTATCTTACAAAAACCAAAGTTGGCACACGGCACATATATTGCAGCTAAAATTCGAACACATTAATAGTAGCTACAAAAGATCCAATCTACTGTACCCTCATCCTCTTCTCTACTCTTGATGAATGCTTTTGTGTTTCATTTGATCGGTCGCCTTTTGCCTTCCTCCTGTCAACAAACTCGGAGAAGGATGGTATCTGTGGCAACTTTGTATTGAAAGAAGAACTTTCTGTTGGCACAGCACATGGGGAAGTTTCTGATCTAGCTTTGCATGAGAGTTCATTGCTAGTAGCTTCTTTTTCACAAGGATCTAAAACAGGTGGTGCCGAGAGGGGAAGTTCAGCTTCAGACAAGACATTCATTGATGGAGAAGCATTAATTGCACCAAGTCGATTTATCAGATTGATAGAACTTGCAGTTGCCAGCCACCTTACAGTACTTGCCAGTACTTGCCACTTGTGAATAATAGAATGATTTGCCAGCCCTGCCATATTTCTTGTAGCATTCATCTTCAAGGAACGATGCCGATGTTTCCATTTCAATCCTGAACAAATGTTTTAAACGAAGAATAAGGAATCTACTCACATCTCAACTGTCATTGCAGCTTCTGGTTGTTTTCGGGGGGGAGGGAAGGTTCACCAAGCACAAGCACACATGCCAATAATTAATAAATGAGAGCTTGGAACTGGAGAACTTATGCTTTTGCTGTGATGATTTAGTTGTGGCATTTAAATAGTTCAACAGTAGCACAATAATAATGTGATCTTTGATATAGTTCTTTTGCATGTCAAATAAGATGCACAGTTGTTATAAGCAGTTGAGAAACACCTGAGTAGGTGGTTTTTCTGTTGGGGCAGGGGGGAGGTGACAGAAGAAAGAACTCAAACTAGCAAGGAGGACACTAAGCATACTTTAAGTTGTCAAGCCGTTGCTGAGCCTGTTTAAGAGCATTTTGTAATTTTTGCCTGCTTGCTCCTCGCATTGTATCAGAAATCGCATTCTTGTCAACTTTGTTCCTCTGCAATTCAAATTAGGTAATAGTGGTTGTGCAGACAGGAAAGAGAAGGGGGGGGGGGGCATAAGGACGGAGTAATGAGTTCTGCTGAATTGATCTTAACAGTACTGAGCAAGAATAAAAATAAGCAGAGATTAGAAAAGAAATGTCCTGCCTTTCCTTCTTTAGATTGCTAATCATCACAAGTTTTGTTATGGTACCACCAAATGGTTCTTATGGTGGCAGATAGAATGAGGCATCGGGGAAAAGGGAGAATATACATTTTTCTAACTAACTATATGGGTATAAGACATGGAGATAAACCTGTTTATCAGTGTTCTGATTTTGGTAGAAGTTTTCTTCTGCACGTTGTAACATAGCAAGCTTTTCATTCACTCCCAATCTGGATTGAAACTTTGACCTGGTTAGGTTGTTGGCGACCTCATTACCATCTGCCAATTAAAACTCATCAAATGTGAATGAATAATCCAATAACCACTCCTTTACCCCCTCCCCCCCTTTAACCCAAGAGTAAAACACAGGCAACTGATATGAATTTGGTACCAACCATCTGAATCTGATATATCTTCCTCTGATCCACTTGCTTCCTCACCATGATTCCAGAATTCAGATAACTGTTCTTCGCCAACTGCATCTGTGGAACTGAAAAATGGAAGTCATGGAAAAATCATAAAACTAGGCACCATTCACCTGGATTAACTAATATAATATATATAAGGCAATCACCATTGAATCAATTAAAAGATAAACATGCAATAATCATTAAACTGGGTTGGCTAATTCAAAGTTTATAAAAAGTTATTTTATGGACTAAGATATGTGTGTGTGTGTGTGTGTGTGTGTGCGCGCGCCAAATATACAAAAGGGCTGTCAATGTCATTGGTAATCAAATCTAAAATCTGAGTTACAAGAGACCAGAAAATTGAAGGAGCTCCAGTCATCATGCAGAGTTACCTAGGCAGCAAATAGAGGAATAGGCGTCTATCCATCAAAGAGAGAGGCAAAAGTCACATGGTAGGTCCTACAGAACCCCAAGCCGTATGGCATAACCTTTGAGCTAAAGGCCCCAGTTTTGAAGTTTCGTCTTTACAGCCAAATCTGGTATCCTGATTTAAAATAGACTAACTAAACCAATTATACTCTGCCTGTGCTACCTATCATTTATATAATGTATTATAGCACACAAAACTGCAGACTGTATATACCCAACCTGTTTTATGTTTATCAACTTTAAGTCCAACTCCTAATGAATGAATAATACAGTACCTAGTGATAAAAACTCGAGAGGAACCATTTTGCTTGCGTAGAGCACAGGCAGTTGTGAGATTCTCCAAATATCTGGCAATTAAGTTTGGATGTCTGCAGGCATCACATGTTTTTCCACATAGTGATGCAGTTGTCTGCTTCGTACAGAGAAAGTAAAATCTCCACTTGGGTCAATATGAAGCACACCACATATTACCTAAGGCCATATATTTCATTACCTGCTCCCCAAAATTCTCGAGAATCCTTTTCCTGCGACAGCCAGATCCTTCACAATATTCAACCATCTGCATATTAACATATAGATTCCATTACTTAAATACTGAATGGCATAGATACTTTGTTCAAAAAGAAAACAGAGATTTAGATGTCACCTGATTAAAGTCATTCAGGGACATTCTGGATGATTCCTGTGGACTTGATGACTGTAATTTCTTGCTTCCAGAATTGCTTAATATAAATTCCTGACACAGATATCACAATTAGAGTAAACAAGTATAATATGAAAAGTCAGGCAATTTGCAAACAGGATCTAAGTGTCAAGTTAAGTGATCCAACCATTCTTTTGCGATCATCTACTCCATAATACAACAAACTTGTAGAGGGCAATTGATCACGACCTGCTCTGCCTGACTCTTGATAGAATGCTTCCATTGACTTTGGAATATTGAAGTGGCACACAATTCTGACATCCTTTCTATCAATACCCTGGTGAATTTGATCACAAGCCATTACCAGCAAATCACATGAGCTTAACAAAAATTACAATATTAAAACTTATATAGAAGTTCAAATCAGATCAATAGTAAATGGCCACTTACCATTCTGAATGAAAACCAAATGCTCAGTAACTGTGTATGCAACAAAACAGCTCCATGTAGAAGATATGAAGAAAAGAAAGGAATACATCACAATCTAAAATAAATTACAAGTTCTTAGCATCACAATAAAATTAGAAAATGTTGTTTGGAATATTAATCTAATAGGAAAATATACTTAAACCCCCCAAGATAAAGATCAGTGTTCACTTTGCTACCCTCTTTATATTCAGGTCACTTTGCCCGATTGTGCTATGCTCTGTATCAATAAATTAGACTCTTAGTTGCAAACCATTAATTATTAACAGAAAATCACTAGACTCCCTCAAATGTTGACATAAAACTGTTGTCATTAATAGTGCACAACAGCACTCACTATAGTGCTATAGGTATCACTAGCAGCAGTTGCGCCATACTATACCAGCACTATTTTTCAGCCTTCTTTGTTTCTATTTTTCCATTCTCTGTTTCTTCATTCTCTCTTCCCTGATTTACGCTCCTCACTTGCAAAATGAGTTATACTTCTAACAAAAATTCAAAATTGACATATTTATGATTTAAGTGTTTGATAGTGTTTCATGGTTAATTTCAGTTAAACTTTGGATGATTATTGATTTGAATGAGTTATATTTTCAATTTGAGTTTAGTTTTTCATATACATTAGTGGTTTTATTTGCATATTGTTGTCAGCATGAATATATTACACATTTAAAATACATTTAATATAGTGTGTGCTATGCTATGCGGCTGCACTATTTGCTATAGCACTAAGAGCCCTTGTCACTATAAGAGCACTATGCATATAATTATGTTGAAACATGCCAAACTTAATAAAACAAGACATTGATAAGATTAAATAATAAAAGTACAGCATCACAATTTTTTTTCAGGTGGGAGGGGAGTGGTTGAAATTGGCTTTATAAAATACTTCCTTCCTTTAAAAGAAATTACTGGGTTATTCAATGAAATCAGTCCACAACTCCCATGAAAAGTATTCCTCTTAAACAGCAAGAATGTAAACTACACAACTGGAAAATGGCAAAATCTTGGGGCGTTTAATTGCAAGTGCAAGTGCAGGGGTCCAAAGGTGGCGCAACTACAGGTTTACACTCCCAGAATCCTACTTCCACAAGACAAAATCTAGGTAACTACAACAGTTAAGAGTGGAGCTATGGTTCACAAAGTAAGGTTTCACTTAGTGGACAGATAAAGATATTAACACTTTCTGATTGATGCCCTCAAAGAAAGTAAGATCAACTGGCCCAAGTAAAGCAAACTTGTGATGTTTGTCATACACTCCTTTTTGTTAGTTTTAAAATGAAACTGGTAATTACTATATCTATAATAACTTAAACTACACCATTGAAATCGCTGTTACATGTAATATAAGAATAAAGTTACTCAGCAAGTGTTATGCATCATGCACAAAATATGGTTGCATATCCTCCACTAGGATTATCAATATACAGATGGAGAGAGAATGAGAAAATCATGCTACTTAATGCAAACATGAAAAGGGAAAACATACCCAAAAGCGACAGTGGCAACAACAACTTGAATCTTAGAAGAAATCCAATTATCTAATACAGAAGTTCGCACTTTATTATTCAATCCTGCATGATAAGCTGAAAAGGTCGGAAGAACATGGATATTGTATCAATCAATAGTTGTAGTGAGCCAATTAGCAAGCGCAGCAAAAAAATAGGAACAGTATTATTACCAGCACAGCGAATGCCATATTGGGAAAGATGAGCTGACAAGTCATCACACATTGAACGTTCAAGGCAGTAAACTATTGCACAGACATCTCCCTTGGATTTAAGTGTATTAGACAAATCAGCATAAGCATCATCCAAAAGATCTTTGTATCGAACTGCATTGTTAAGAAACCTAATCAGATTTATTTGCATTTATAAAGTAGATGCATCTCATGCAAAATCAACATCTAGAGCAATTCACCAATAAAACTCATACAGTAACTGAAATGCTTATATTAGCCCTAAATTTACTGGGTTGACATTGGAAGGATTTCCTTCCCAGATGTTGATATTTGCATCCGATCTATTTTCATGCAGTTCTTTTCTTTAATAGAAATTATCATGCCATTCTTTTGCTTTCTTTGACCTTCTTTGACATTGTATCTTCATTGTCAAAGATAAGCTAGTATGCACAAACATCCATTTAGTGAATGGATTTATGATGTGCCAGTCACAATACATGTGATACAGTACACTGATCTTTCACCTTTATTAGCATGCTAATCATGACAAATAAGTAGGGATGAAACTAAGAGCTGAGTTGATTTATAGCAGTGAATCACACGGCAAGTAAGACTGACCTTCATAATATATATTAGGACGGTTAAAAGAAGATTTGAGTATTAATGGATTTTGCATCTGCAAGGATTCTATAACATCCTTCTGAACCCTGCAGAAAAAAGAATAACCAAGGAATCAATGCCACAATGTGAATCTCACCCTTCAACACAGCAAAAATTGACATCAGATAGACAGAGAATGCTTGCTCCAAAAATATTACATGCAATGTGCAATGATCATTGTGATAAACAGATCATATTCTTTGTAATATATTGCACATACTAGCATAAAATAATTTGACAGTTCCAAAATATAAAAATAAAATCCTCTCATGATTCAAAAATACCATAAGTTGCTATAGATATATCATCATCTATACCACCTATAGGAGAACAAGAATTACATAACTCCATGGCCTATGATTTTTTCCAAAGAATAGATAAAGTTGAAAAACAAGTACATGAATGTCAAATGCATTCAAGTACACAGTTAAAATATACAGCAAAAAGCTAATTTTATTAAAGAAAGTGAACTAAGACTCACTTAGGAACAGCAGTAGCAGTCAGAGCTAATATCGGTACATCTGGGAAGCGGCTTCTCAAAGATGAAAGCTTACAGTAGCTAGGTCTGTTTCCAAATAGAGAAGGAAAAGAGAATTGTCTATCATGAGAATAAACTCTAAGCCATATTAGCATAAAATGGAACGAACAAGTGAACATATGCACCCACGAACCCAATTAAACCTTCAGATACTTGATAACGAAGCTCAAGACAGCAAAGATGACAAACAAAGATGAAATGAAAATCAGTCGGACCAACTGAAGCATAATCGAGTACTACCAAAATTAATGTTTTAGTCTTTTGCATTTGGAGAAAAAGTAAATACAAAAGTACACATACATACATGTGATGGAGAAAAAGGGAGGAGTGGATCTATTCAGGCATGGCACTAGGGAGATAATAACCATATAATCTTTTCATTGCCTTAGCTTATAGATCCTATATGATAACCATGAAGAAATTAAGGCATGAAAAACTCCAATTTGCAAATTGCAGAATATATTACAAACCTGAAATCATGGCCCCAAGTTGAGATGCAATGTACCTGAAAATTTTGCAGAACAGGTGAAACTATTAAGTAAACCAGAAAACTCCAGTAGCAGAAATTTGAAATGGTCATTCAAGCTGACACCTCATCTATGGCAACAAGACTTAGCAACCCCCTAGCATAAATCTTTGTCAGCTTTGACATAAACCCTGGTGTTGCTATCAACTCTGGAGTCACATATAGCAACCTTGTAGAAGGCTTTCCAGAATCAAGGTCCTCATGAATCTTAAAAAGTAAAACAGAAAAGTCAATTTTCTGAATTACAATAACACTTGGGAATAAGTGAGAAATTAGTTACACGGATATAAACGAATTTGGATCAGATCCTCCCCATGCCCTCCAACGACAAAAGGGGAGGGGGAAAGAATTTATCATAAATGTAGAAGGTCAATAACGTTAAGGATAAGACATCCAGGAATTTTAGTGGTCCCATGAAGAAGCTTGAATTTACTAAATCCAATGATTTTTTAAATTCATATAAAATCGAACTTATTCTAATAAAAATCCCAGGATCAGAGAAAAGAATATTGAGATTAATGGAATTATTATCTAAACTTCTACTTCACATTGATATATGTGGATAATTTATTTGCAATAACGTATCAGCTTTCTAATAATGCACCTTATTTTTTGCATCTGCCGTTTTTGTTGAGGAGAGAAATTCCGCAGCAATGCCTTTCTCCTTTAGCGCCATCACTTGGTTTTCCTATGTTATAGAAAGAACAAATGAGCCAAAAAACAAACTCTCAACTCAAAAATTCAACATATCTGAAAACAATAAATTGGAAAAGTTGAAAATATGCCTACCATCAAGGCTGTCAGAAGAAAAAAAGTCAGAAATCACAGATGTGTCCTAGCATGCAAAACCAAGTGAATTATTATGCAGCATTCAGCTTGGCCAAAGAAGCAAGCTTTCGAAAAGATGAACATAATTCACCTATTAAAGGACAAACAACGAGCACAATTCCTGTTTTGGCCAATGCAGGGATCTGATAACACATTGACTTGCCTCCTCCGGTTGGCATAAGACAAAAACAATCTCTTCCTGCGCCCAAAAACAAAAGAGCGACATTTTCACCCAAAATAAATGGAAAATTCCGACTTAAACGCAAATAGTTACTTCTCTTTTCTTAATGCAAAGAATACATGAGTTAGAACGGCATAAAAGGACAGTCTTCGAAGATGCTTCACACTCAACTACATCTTAAAAACCGCGCCCGCAGGCTTAACAATAGTTTTTTAAGACCGAGGTACCAAATACGCAACACCCATAAAGGAAAAGATCAGAATTCCCTTTCCTATGCTTTCTCAGCAACCAAACGGAGTTCAAGAATCGAAATTTTGCTCTAAAATCAAAAGGAAAAAGACAACGAAAGCTAAATGCACCTGACAGCACAGCCTGAATGGCCTCCAATTGCTTGCCCCTAAAATCAGGGTACCCAAAATGCCATCTTAGAAGTTTCACTAATGCTTCCTTGCCGCATAGCAGCTTCTTCTTGTTCCCATTGGCGCTTTTTACGTTATTCAATGGCAAAGGCGACTTCTGCATTTCAATTCCAACCTGCGAAAACAAAGCATCAATGGTTTGCTCGTCATTCAACGAATTCATCACAAAAGAAAAATTTTAAAACTGGAATCTGAACCAGAATTTGCTTGAGCAGAAAAAAAGAAAGGAAAAGTGCGAACCTTTGATCAGAGGTTTTCGCGTATTGCAGAGTGCAACTGCAAAGCCGCTCGAGGAATTTTCTTTTCCCTTCCAATTTCCCCTCTCGGAGCGAGAAATCGAAATTCTCCTTTGAAAGAATTTGGGTTGGGCTTCTAAAGATTGCTCAAACTTCAAGATATGAATAAGTAAAAAAATCAAATTACAGGGACAATGAAAAGGAAAAAGCCCAAGCTCGTGTTTGTAGCCCATTCCACTGGACTTGCACGTCCTTCCTGGGAGCCGGCTCAAAATTGAGTCCGTTTGCTTTGTCTTTTCAACCTCTCGAACGAAGTTCTTTGTAGGTTCAAGTTTGGTTTAAGTGGCGATAATATTTATCTTAAAATATCCCACATCCGGGATCTGAGTCTTGATGTTAATTCCACAACTATCCTCATTTTTCTTTTGCCTCTTTTTCACTTCCAATGGTCTTTTTCTCTCTTTATGGATAGTATTCTTTCTCCTCTATGGTAATTTTATCTTTAAAAGTGATTTTACTTTACAGTATTCAAACAAGAACAATTCTTATAAACTAACTTCTATAATATCATATCCAAACACAAAGTAATTTTTTTTATTAATTCTTTTAACATCAATTCTTTTAAAATTAATTCTTTTAACATCAATTCTTTTAAAATTAATTCTTTTAACATCAATTCTTTTAAAATCAATTATACTAAAATCTAAAACAAATAGACAAATGAGACTTCAAATCCTGAATCTAACTCATAATAATTTTCGAGTCAAATAAGTCTAAATGTATACGTTTACTTGCTGGTTTCTTTGCTTGTCATTATCTCACTTTAATACCAATCCTTGCATTTGCATGACCAAAAACGAAAATAACGAAAAAAAAAAATCCTTAGGCTTATTTATGTTGTTCATTGTCCCCTTGAATATGCAAAGTTTAAACAAGAAAGTTAGTAGTCATTGTTAAAAGGAAAAAGAGTATACAAATCTCTTAAACTTTAGGTAATTTACAAATAATTCTCTAAACTTTAAAATCATTCAAATTAATACTTAAATTATAATAATTATAAATCAACTTTTTCATCCACATTTTATTTATTTTTAAAAATTTTTTTATTAAATTTGAAATAAATAAAAAATAGAAGGAATGGTTAATTTGTTTAATTATTATATTTTAGATATTAATTAAGATGATTTTAAAATTTAAAAAGTTATTTACAAATGATTCAGTTTAGAATGTCAGTATGTTCTTTTTCCTTATTAAAACTTTTTTTTTTTAGTTAAACCACTAAGCATTATCATATTTTTTTTGATGTGAGATTAATGGTCATTCAAATGTCAACTTGGCCCTCATCACAAGGTATTTCCAATGGAATTCAAACCTTTGCATTGCAAACAAAATCTGCCTACATGGAGCTTAGTTTCCTCAACTATGCCACACCTGAAAGTTTAAAGCTAAGTGCCTATTTCCACAACTAAAATCTCTTGCCTTTCGAATTTGTGACATCAATTTATATAATATACATAAATAGAGTTCACTTATAAAATGCTAAAAGGATACGCTGCCACGTGCCAAGCTCAAATGATAACATGTGTGAGTTTTTATTGTTGTATGTGAGTGTTAGATGAGAATAAATTTCACTCTTACTTAATTTTAAAATAATTAATGTGATAGAAGATAATTTTAAAAGTAAACTTTATCTATTTCTAATCAATAACAACAATTCAAATTTAAATTATTTATATCAAATGCTTCCTAATCCAAAACTTTTTTCTATAAATTGGGTCTCATGATTATTCTACCCATAGTACATTTTAACTCGAATTACTTCTAAATAATATAAAAAATGATTGAAATTTCAATGAATCACCTAAGTTGTAAGGATATAAGACTGAGGTAGAAATGTATAATGATAAACAAGTGTTCAAGGACAGACTCAAACTTCGGATGTAATGCCAAATCAAAGGAGTATTTATTGGAAAGGCATGCATGTGTACGAAAGCTCAAATCAAAGGAGATCATTGCATTATCTTCATTTTTTTTTATCTTTTCTCAATTGTTTTTGTTCTTTTGAAGTAAATTTTAATAGTGTAGGTGCATGCATATGGTTGGTTTGTTTGTAAAATTATTTGTCTTTTTTATATTTAGTTGGTAAATTACATAATTTGATTACTATTGTCCACTGAAATCGAACAGAAGATATATGAAATAATTCAAAGACTATCTACTTTGTAATTAATAGTTTGACATTCGTGCAATTTAATCCTTACATGGATCAATTAAGATTAAATTACTATTTTAGTCTTATAAAGATTCACTTGACATTAATTTAATCATTCATAAATATTTGACATCAATTTGATTCTTTAAAGATATTTGACATCAAATTAGTTTTCTAAAGATTTATAAATATTCTGATGTCACTTCAAATTTTTAAGTGAATAATTTGATACCACATATCTTTGAAGGACCAAACTGATGTTAAGTGAATATTTGAAAGACCAAAATGGTAGTTTAGTCACCAATTAACTAAATAATAATTTACAAAAAATATACATTGTTCTTTTTGTTTGCTCTGATTTGCCTTCTTTTAATTTTTTTAAACTAATTATTATCTTAAATTTGCATTAATCATATGTTTCTGAATCTTTTACTTATTAATTATATACTACTATTTATTTTATGATTTTTTTATATTATTGCATGCACCACATAGTGCTACCTTAATCTATACTTATTACTCAGCCAAAAAGGGTGGACTAATCAACCAAAAAGATGAAAGAAGTGTAATTTTTAAAATCTTCTGCTCTGTTACTGAAGTTTTAATTGGTGAAATTTATGTCATAATTTATTTGAATATATAAATTCAAAATTTTTTCATACTATTATTTAATTGATAACAAAAATATACTAATTCCCCACCTTAACTATCAATTTCTCTTAAAAGAAATTTTTTTAACACTGACAAAATGTGATAAATTACACACATTTAGATAAATTATGAATAATTAAACATAAATTATATCCGCATTAATTGTTTAACAGTAAACAGTGTAATAATAAATTTTAATAATTAATTATATGACATTTAGAACATCAATTAAATCTTGTTGAAGACTTGATGAGAACAATCGTGAATAGGGTACCTAGCCATAAATAGACATTCTTAACAAACTCTTCCGTCATAGATTTATTGGATTAAAGCCTACATTGATTTTATTCAACCACACTAGTCAAGTATTAGGAATCTTAACCCCATTATAAATGAATCACTAAATAAGTAAGCTCTCATGCATCTCCAAATAAATCATAATATTAACTCATTTTTAGAAAAACAAAAAGTACAAAACAACAATTGATTATAACTCACAAAAAAAAAATGTTATATCAAACAACACATAAAAATAAATGTTTGTGAATAGATTATTCTTAAGAAAAAAATTAATTTTTTTAAAAAACTCTGCTGCTTTGATTATAAAATAAATTAATTCAAACACAATAAAAATAAAGACATATTTAAAGGAAAAATGTTTAAAGATAATTTTATTAAGATGTCTAAGTATCAATTCATGTCCCCAAATCAAAATTAAGTTAAGTTAGCGATATTATAATATTTTATTTAACCTTAACTTTTTGATTAAAGTAATACTATATAGTTACAAAAAATTAATCATAATTTTTTTGACAAAATTTAATTAGATTTACAAATAATTATTAGATAAAATAAAGTAATAAAAATTACTATCTATTTAAAAATTAACTGACATGTCAAATCACTCTGTTAAAAATTCTAATAAAACAATTCTAACTACATAACATTTGAGTTTTATTTTAAGCTACATGTGAAAAATTTTTAAATTACTATCAATCTTGTTGCCACATCATAAAAATAATTGATGATAAATTAGTAATAACAAATACTTAAGAAATCAAATTCTTTTAATGATGTATCACATAATTAAATGATAAGAAAATAAAATTAAATAAATCAAAATTAAACTATCGTAACATTGATATCTTTCGGCGTCTGTAAGAAATTTGAAAAAAGAGCACTACTCATTGATTTCAAAGAACCCAGGGAATTTAATTTTAACCATACAAGGCATAACCACCCCTATTTCTTACTGACTTGTTTATTAACTATGTCCCCGATTTGTTTTGAGACACTTACATTGAACAAGCTGATCCTCATAAGTCATAACTCCCCACTAACGCAAATAATTTTCAAATCTTACAACAGATGTTACATGCATGAGAAAAATCTCACTCCACCTCCATTGCATTGGCACCAAGTACTTCAACCGTTAACCAGTTTTCTGTACGAAAGCTTCTATGTCAAAAGCAGCATCAGATGTCTTCGTAATGACACCCTGCTTAAAGAACAAAAAATGGTCAGAAAACAAAATGGAACTGAACCCCATACAAATGATGCAAGAGAGGGAAGACATAAGAGAGACCTTCTCAGTGATGATCCCAGATATTAGATTAGCAGGTGTAACATCAAAAGCCGGGTTCCACACAGAAATTCCCGAGGCAGCAACTTGCTCTCCAAGTCCCCCACGTGAGTTCAACAATTCCATGGGAGATCTCTCCTCAATGACAATTTCTTGTCCAGAAGAAAGTGATAGATCAATGGAAGTCAGGGGTGCAGCCACATAAAAAGGGACATTATGAAACTTGGCACATAAGGCAACGCTATAGGTTCCAATTTTGTTGGCCGTGTCACCTGCAAATGCAATGACATTTAAAAGAAGATCAATCTGATGATAGCTTTCTGCTTTCATATTAATTTCATTGTAATCTCAAGGTACCATTTGACGCAACACGATCTGCCCCAACAACAACAGCATCCACACGCCTGGCTTGCATTAATGCAGCTGCAGCAGAATCTGCTATAAGAGTTGCTGGTATTTTCTCATGCACCAACTCAAAGGCCGTGAGTCTAGATCCCTGCAATTAAGCATTATGATTAGCAAGCACAAACTCCAAATCATTTTAACTTGTTGATTTCATATGACACAATTAAAGCAAATGTGATTCTTGTCATAGATGCAGGAAAAAGCCTACATTATTGAAGGTAGACATTCTCAAAACTACTTCAGCTGACCAATTCTGCCATTTTCTTGAATCCCTAAAATAGAACAGATGTCACTATAAAAAATACTGGAGCAATGATCAGCATGATCATCACCAACAGATATTCTCTGTCAATAAAAATTTAACTTGAGGGGTTCCAGGAATATTTTCTCTCCTTTTCCTTTTTAAACAAATGACTAGGCAGACAACCTAAGCTGAAATATATAATAATGAGATCAACTATAACTATGACCAAGATACAAATTCAAGAGCATCTGTAATCCAAGTGCTCTTGTTCAGAGATCCATGTTTAGTATAGAAACTTAGAAGCTGGACCATTAGCCAAAAGGTAAGTAAATTACTACAGTTCAGTTCTGTTTTCAAGTCATGCTGTTAATCCAAGTCACAGACAAAAGCAACTTATACAGATCATCCTATTACAAGGTAACTTAGTGGATGCATGAGGCATCTTCTTCCACAGAGGTCTATGCATCACTAAATTTTGACTATACTTGGGAAAATACACTTACTTGATTGAATGGGCGTGTTTCTGTGCAATAAGCCCTTTCTAAAACTCCTCCACCGTGAAGCGCCCGGATTACACCCAGAGCAGTACCATATCCAGCTGTGGCTAGACTGAGTAACAAACCACCAACACCATTGCAAGTGAGTTCAAACACCTTCTCACTTTATTTGTCATACAAATGAAAACAACAGATCTCCGTTTATATAACAGTAATAAGGGAAGGCACTATAATAGGCACCTTCCAGTGTTGCAATGGGTCAAAACAGAAAGCCTCTGTTTCTCTGTTTGGTGTTGAAGAAAACTAGCTCCAAAGGAGCCAATTGCTCTATTCGAGGCAACATCATCCTTGAGCATAATTTCAGAAGCTTCTATATATGCCTATAAAGTTATCCAGAAGATTCAGGTTCAAAACTTCAAATTGCCAAACCCAAAAGAAGAGAATATAAGAGTGCAAAATGTATCATCTTTTATTTGTGAAAATTCCTTCTTGATAAATCTTAGCACAAAATACCTGAAAAACACTCCTGGCCTCTGAAGTGGTAGCAGCAGCCTTAAATATGACTTCTTTGAGTTTTGTTGCAGCATCTGATAGGTTCACCGCAGTTGGTCGACTGAAGCATGAAGAAAGAAATCAGCAAACACTCAATCACTCATATGCTTGAAATTAACTTCATGACAACACCCTCAACTGCTTAAGGAGAGTGTCAACTTCAATATGACAAATGCCATTCACCAGGCATACTTAAATTAACCACAATAAGTAGATTGCTGTCTTAGTAATGCTTAGAATTGAAAATACCTTGAGACAAGATACTCTAATTTCTTTTGCAGGAAGGAAGCAGCATCACCAGGTGACCCATTAAAAGCCTCTAAATTGGATGCTTCTACAGCCAAAGAGAGTGCTGCTGCAATAGCAATAGCAGGTGCTCCACGGACCACCATATCCCGTATGGCATTCCTGAGAAGGTTATTAACATTTAGATATATGAATCCACCATTTGAAAATATTAAGAAGATTGTAATCCAGAATCCAGAGGCTAGTTTTTTTTTTTTCCATTTCTAACAGTGGGAAAAAAAAAATAATTTTGACAGCTGAAACTGTTACTATGGTAACATGATAATTGACCACTGAAGAAAATTATCTAGTATAATACAAGGCCGGGGTGGCTAATACTTGATAGTTGATACTGTTATTATAAGCAAAAAACCAAGTCAGGTTGACTAAAACATATTCAACAATATGTGATTATCACATGATTACTCCTTGTTGAACTTTGCATAAGCAGATTAGAGAAAATTATTTAAACGAAAGTTCTCCCTTTAATTCAACTACAGTATCTTACCAGCCATCCGTTGAATCCAGGATATCCAGGTAAATTGTTTCTAAAGGGAGCTTTCTCTGCACAACAATTATCAGCAGTTAGTAAAGATTAAAAAGAAACCCTGACAGAGTACACTTCCCAGCGGAAAAAATGTAAACTTTTCATGAAAAAATAAATAAAAAGTTGCTCCAAAAAACATTTTTCGCATTTCAGATTAGCTTTCTTTATGAAATTTCCCTAAAACGTGCATGACAGAGTGATTCCCTTTATTGACAACAAGCATAATATCAAACAAAAACCAAATGCATCGCTGTCTGTATGTTCTTGTTATCAAGTCGAGCTTAAAAAAAAGTCAAAAATATTGCGTGAGTCCAAATCATTCTCCCGTTTCCCATTTCCAGGGAGAGGTTTTCGTTCACTGTCTGCTTAACTAGGTGAAATTAAGGTATCGCAGGCAATTGGGACTTTGAAATTAAGCACAGAGAGAGAGAGAGAAAGAGAGAGCGTGAAGGGAATAAATAGACCTGATCAAGAAGCTGAAGCGAACCGCGCTTGTAGCAGATGGACTGGAGCGTGTTGTCGGATGCAAGTTCATTCGAATCAGACGCCATGATCAGTGGTTAGGGTTCAGTTCAGAAAAGAGGAAATTGAACAACCACAGCACTGGCAGCCGAAGCTGTAGTCCTTGACTCCCAGCATATGTTGCTACGCTAAGTGCCACTTGACGCAACGGAGAGAGAGGCGTGCAATGAACCTGCAAAGGGCAAACATTTTTTTTTCTTTTTAAGAATAGGCATCTTTTTCTCGTGGCCACTTTTTATTTGGCCACACTCATTTTATCCACTTTTATCCCTTTGCTGCTTCTGCCAAGTCTAAGCATATATACTTGGTAATGAATCTAGTTTTTGACTAACGCAACCCCCCTCGTATTCTTTAAAATAAAATTCAACATGCTATTTATAAAAAAAATATTTAACATGCTTTCATCTGTCTCGTAAAACTTAAAATTAAAATTTAAACTCATGATAATTGAGGGATATGTTAAAAAGAGCATACTTTCACCCAAAACTTAAGGATCACAATATTAAAATTAATCTCATATAAATTGAGAGACATATTCAAAGGGATATACTTTCACCACCTCTATTTATAATTTAAAAAATTAAATAAATATAATAATTCATAAATTTAAAATATTTTAAATATGAGTAAAATGTAGATAGGAATACAAGGTGAGACAAGTTGACTCTAAACCCACACCCAAGCCAGCCTATAAGGTTAAACCTAATCTACCCAAGCCACAAAGTAAGTTGAAATTACCATGCTTAATCTAACAAGAGATTCTTAAATATATTGAGTGTAAATATCATTCTTACATTTTATCTTAGAGTATATGTCACATCAATTAAATATTAAATTTTGTTATTAAAGTGAAAGATAAATGTGACTCACATAATTGACGTGACACACATTTAATAGTATAAGAAAAATATCTTATACTTAATATATCTAAGAATTTCTCTCATTTAATTTGACAAAAAGTGCTTGCATGGCACGTAAACTAGTGACTTGGCATTCTATTGTTGATCGACACATACACCATGTAAGTTACATGCAAATGACAATTTTAGTCCCTCATTACCAATTGACATCGTAGGGGGAAGGGATCTGGAGCCAAATTATCCTCCATCCAATTTTGTCCCTATCATTAGCAAACAAAATAATAAAATGGAGTCTTTTCAATCCCCCTATAATTTCCCTCCATTGGACGGTGATCGTATTGTTTCTTGTGCATGAAGGAAATCAAGACCATTGTAGTTCAAAAGAGACGAAGGTAAATGGTCAATTTGTATACTCATTTTTGTAATTGCACGGAATACGAATGTTACCACTATTGTGTGGTCCACTTACTTGTTTTCGAACTTGTTTAATGAACAATAGTGGTCCACGCTTGCATAACATATAGGCTTTATATTTTGTTATGTATATTTTTGTTATGGCTTCTGTCTTTGTCACTAGATCCGTTATTGACATTTTTCATAAATATAGTTGTTGTGGGTTTAAATAGTTAATTAATCAAATAGGTGCTTTGTTGTTAATTATGTATTTATTGGTTTTCTAATGACAACAATGATAACCCTTGTGTACTAAGTATCATGGGGTAGTGACCCTGAAGTAAGATATAATGATGGGGAAATTAATGTTTGGGATTAGTATAAAGTGGACATAATGAATATATGATTAATTGATGGATTGTTCAATGATCATGGACATCTTGAGTATAGTAAGTGTAATTGGTTGATCTAGACATACACTAAGTTACATTGATAAATGACATTTTTAGTCCCCTATTGTCAAATGACATCATGGGGGGAAAGGATTTGGAGGCAAATTTCCCTCCATCATCTTTTGTCACTATCATCAATATACAAACTCCTTGTACTCAGAGCAATCCCTATATAATTTCCTTCCAATGGAAGGTGGTCGTATTATTTCTTGTGCATGAAGAAATCAAGAACATTGCAGTTCAAAAGAGACAAAGGTAAGCGGTCAATTTTGTACTCATTTTTGTACTTGTACTGAATGCGAATGATGCCACTGTTGTGCAGTCCACCGCTAGGCGGTCCACTTATTTATGAGCTTGTTTAATGAACAATAATGGTCCGTGCTTGCATAACATATAGGCTTTGTATTTGTTTTATGTATTTTTGTTATGACTTTTATCTTTGTCATTGGATCCGTTATTGACATATTTCATAAATATAGTTTGTTGTGGATTTAAATAGTTAATTAGTCAAATAGATTATTTGTTAATTATTTATTAGTTTTCAAATGACAACAATGGTAACCCTTGTGTATTATCATAGGGTCACTTTGTTTGTGACCCACAAGTAAGATATGCTTTTGGGAAAATTAATGCTTAGGTTCACCGTCAAGTAGACATAAAGAATATGTAATTAGTTGATGATTGTTCAATGATCATGGACATCTTGAGTATAGTAAGTGTTATTAGTTAGTTCCTGGGCTTGACATAGGCTAAAGGGATTGAGATTGCTTGTTTGGGATTACGATTTAATCTACATGTGTAGTGCCGCAATTGATAAAAATTTTGGGGTGGAACTTTATTTTGAGCATTCAATTATTAAAGACTCTAAGATAATAGATTTGCCTTATGGTTTGAAATTGATTCCAAAGGTAGAAGAAATGCAAGATAACTGTGATAATGGGCTAGAGAATGAATATAAGCTTGATAATAATGTTGGTATTGGAGATGATCGGAATGAAATTGGTAATGAGGATTATGGCATGAGAGTGAGGAAGTAGTTTGGAATGGGAATGATGAGCTTGAAACTAATGAAGTAATTGAAAGTGGAAATGATGGGCCTGAAACGGATGCATATGATGATCCTGAAGAAGTTGCACATTCAGGGTCAAATTATAGGCCTAAAACTGCTACAGATGATACGCTTAAAATTACTGCAGTTGTAGCCGAGATAGTTTAGATGAAGAGGAAACAAATAAGACAATACACCTTCAATTTAATGACCTTGTTGAATCCAGTGGAGTGAGGTTGGGATTAGGCATGGAATTTGCAACATTGGATATCTTCAGGCAAGGGGTAAAAGACTAAAACAGTCATATGAGAATGTAAGAAAAATAAGTGAAAAATAACGAGGTTTAAGTAAGGGCCAAGTGTATCAGTAAGAACTATCAATGGGAGATCTTATGTTCTCATAACAATGTTATACATAGCTTTCAAATAAATACATTCCATGCTATTCACACATGCAGCAGTGGTTTCAGAAACAAACACGTTGATAGGTTATGGGTAGTGAAGAAGTTAGAAGAATGTCATACCTAAGTCACGACCAAAATTTCAAAGATTGTACATTATCTTGATATGGCTCCAAGATAGGGTTCAAGGCTAGTTGCAAACCATTGAGTGCTTTTTTGAAGAGGTACAATGGAGGTTAGTTGCTAGCTGCAATTGGAACTGAGGCAAACAACCATTTACATGTTATTGTTTATGCAATACTAGACATTGAGGCTAAGAACAATTGGAAGTGGTTCTTGCCTTTGTTACATGAAGACGTGGGTGACTATAAGGAAAATGGAAGAAGGAATTTCAAATCAAATCAACAAAAGGTAAGTATTAACATATTTTTGTGTTTATTTTGACAAATGGATGCTAGGTGACACTGCTTCATATGTTTTTCAAGGTCTCTTACTGTCCATGCAAGATGTGATGCCAAGTGCATATACCAAAGATTCTGTGTCATGCATATGTGAGTGAAAGAATTTCACCAAACAAAGAAAAGACAGAGTTGAGAGGACTAGTATGGTAATGTGTTAAGGCAATGATAGTTGAAGAGTTCAATGCTGGCATGGCCAAAATGGAAAAGTTAAATGTGTTTGCCTGGGCATAAATTCAGACAACAATATGAAACAAAGGTATGAACTTGTTTAAAAATTTGACCACTTGCTTACCTTATATGGTGGGCACCTACAAAAATGACGGCCTAGATTTTGTTCAGTTTTGGAGGTCACCAACAATGCCTTCTTCTCACAATGGCACTTCCTTCTACCTCCTTTGTAGTTCATTGCAATTCCCAAGTTTGATCCACTGCCACATTAACTCATTTCGGACAATGATTGGTTCTGTGGCTGTCAATTTAAGTTAACCATCTCTCCATCTTCCATGATTTTCCTTAATCTAGCTAAAAGATTGTGAATTTGGTATCCAATCAAGAGACGCCCACAACGACTAAGAAGTTATGATATGTATATATATTTTTTTCAATTTTGGTTTGAAAGGGGATGAGGAGATGTCATACAATGTCGCAATTAGAAGAAAACTTACATGATGTGAGTCCATATCATCAGTAAGAGTGCTCTGTCACTAGCTAGTCAACATGCCATGCAAGCACTTTTGTCAAGTTTGATAGAGCAAAGGTAATAATGATGGAAATGGATAAAATTTGATGAAATGAGAGATCACGGGGTTGATTATATATTTATCAGTGACTAGTATGTACCCGCAATGTCTTACAAGGACGAAATTAGCAATTTATTCTTTTCTTGTGTAGACTTAGATGATGATATTATCTTAACAAAATCAAAGTTATTTTATATTTCATATATATATATATATATATTTAAATGATACTATTTCTTATTATTTGATGCAAGAATAAAATAAAAAAAATGTTCTTATATGACAAAAATAAGTGTCACTCTTATATTCATTACAAGTTGTTTGGGAAAATCTTTAATCATAGCGCTGCATTATCGGTCTTAGTATTTCTTCAACACAATTAACCCCTAAGAACCACAAATTAAGGATGAGGTTTTGGGCAAGAATGTACTCATTGGTCCTAGTGTGACTACAAGTGGACACTCCATGGATGATGGTAAGGGAAATAGTAATAATGATATTGACTGTTCTCATCAATAAACTATGTTGGAGAAAATAGATGACAATATGCAAGATGGGCCGAAGCACTAAAGGGTAGAGTTTTAGTAGAAGATAAGGCATTTCGAAGCTCACATAAAGTTTGCTGAACAAAAAAAAAAAAGAAAAGAAAGAAGCTCACCTAAGTTTGCGTTCAAGAAGGAAAGTGATTAACATAATATCAAATAGATACCTCTTTTAGGTATGTTAGATGTGTAATGTTTTAAATCATTTTTTTTTAATTAAAGACTGTTTTGAAAGCATAAAAGGAAGAAAAATTTTAGGTATCAAATTCAATGGATCAAATATAATCTTAATTCGTATTTTTTTATGTATAATTATAAATCAATTAATTAGTTAAATAAAAATAATTTTGTAAAAGATAAAATATATTTAAAATTGATATAATAATATATGTAATCTTTGTATTTAAAAGTAGTTGTATTTTTAAGAAATTAAAATTTTAAAACTAAAAAGAAAAAAATTCTCTTTATAATAATAAGTACTGATTGTAAATTTAATTTGATGATATGAATCTTTGTGTTATTATGATTTGGCATATTTTTATTAATTTAGTGTAAATGCTAACTTTTCGCTTGGATTAGTAAAAAAAGGGTAGGAAACAAGGCGGAAGAAGAAAAAATGAGAGGGAGAGAAACTTTTCTCTTACTTGATAAGAGAAGAAAGTAGTAAAGAGGGAAAACTATACACGTGAGGTCACAAAAAAAAAGTCTTCCAACATATAGAAAGAAAACTCACGAAGCGGAAGAAATGACGCGAGGCTTACCATAAAATGCCATTTTTTTAATTTAAGATGTTAGTATCATATGTGGTGATTATATAAAGTTATTTATCATTTTAAATAAATATATTTTTTATTTTTTTATACAATTAAATAAGAAATTTTTTTTATCTTTTTTATCTTTTTATTAAAGCAGTAAAGAGAAAAAATATTTTTCCTTATTTTTCTTTTTATTTTTTTATCTATTTTCTTTCACAATTCAAATAAAGGGCAAGAGAGTACGTCAAAATTTTTTATATATTAGTTATGGAGTAATAGTCCTAGGTGACATTTATGCATCTGGGATCTCACACTTTTACATTTTTTATATTATAATATTATTTAATAACAGCAACATAGGATAAGGAAAAGACACATCACCTGGTGACAAGACGCTGGATGACGACGTGGCACAGATGAATGTAAGAGTGCATGGCCGATGGGCCGTCCCTTGAGCAGCGCATTATTTCGGAACCTATTTTAGTCGTTACGATATCAACAACCATTTGCATATTATTTTTCATTGCATCATTTTTTATCACTTTTTTTAATAAAAACAATAAAAAAAACATATGTTCTAATACATTTTTTTTTTCCTAATTGTGAGAATAGGTGTAAATTATTAGCAACAAGCATTTTTGTTACGATGAATGAATATCGTCTTAATAAACGGTACAAACAAAGAGAATGCTTTAACCAAAATGGAATGAGAAGGGGCCCCACCTTCGTTTAGAATTCGAATTCCAGCTCCAAGCTTTGATGGCCTGAGAAACACAGAGGGGCCCCTGCTTCCATGTCTCCCTCCTGTGAGTCTTGACCCTCCACCACTAGCAATCTCGCAACGCCTCTCTTCTCTTCTTCATCATCGCCATTTCCAAAAGCTCCACCCTTCTCTCTCTGAGCCTGCCATGGCGGAGGATTTTGCCAAAGCGGTTGAGGACGGTCTCAGGCTCTCCAAGCGCATTTACTTCGGCAATGACAGGGCCGTGGCGCCGCCCAGGCCCCCCACCTCCATGCTCAAATCCACGGATTCCTTCCTCCCCACCTCGCCCATGGTTTACGCGGTCATCTACGATCCCGGGATCGTCGACAATCCCGATATGCCCAGTTACCAGCCCCACGTGCACGGCAAGTGCGACCCCCCGGCGCTCATTCCCCTTCAGATGAACGGCGTTGAGCTGCAGGCCGATTGTTATTTCGATACCGCATTTGTCACCGTAACTGGCTCTTGGAGGCTCCATTGCGTTTCGGGTAGCCGCAGCTGTGATTGCCGGATCGCAATTCCCATGGGCGAGAAGGTGCATTTTGTTTTTTGTTTTTTCCCTTTTCTTCTTTGCGGTAGAATTTTCGCTTTTTCCGAATGCGTGGCTGTTGATCATAATTTCAGTTTTGATCTTGTTCCAGCTCTACTTGTAAACGATGCTTGGTTTGGTAATTTGTTTCTTTATTTTTTCTTTTTTGGTAAGTTGTAATTTGTTTCCTTTGATACTGCCTTGGTGACAGGCCACACACGAAAATTCCTTTATTTGAACACCAATTAATGCATTTTGTATTTTCTTCCATAAAAGTTTGTTTTTTTGAAGTTTTAAAAACTGTACGGAACCAATATATTTTGCTTCATCCCTGGAATACATACTATTTAAAAAATTCTCAATTCATTAGGACTCATGGAGGCTTTATCCCCCCCCCCCTTCCTTCTAATTTTTCCTCTCTGAAGAAAAGCATTTAGGATTTCTGCTCTGCTAGTTGTGAAACTTGTTATATTTGAATAATATTTTAAATATGTTGCAGATTATGTGTTCTGATATTATTTGGCTAACAGGGTTCAATTCTAGGTGTCGAGGTTAGTCTTCATAGAAAATCATATTCTACTCAACTGGTTGCAATGGAAGACATCAATGATAAGGAAAATGGCACCCGAGCTCAAGATGGAGGCTTTCTCAAGCCCAATATTTTTACTTTAAATATACCTCAGGTAAATATATAGTCTGTATTCTGAAGCTTATGGATTTCTAGATCCATATGGTTTGGTCATCTTATTCTGATGTTGTTTGTCCCTCAAACTGTGTTTGTAACAGATTGATGGGGGTTCCAATTTATCAATTAAAATTAGTTGGTCCCAGAAAATACTATGCTGCAATGGCCTATTCTCCTTGAATGTGCCATTTACCTTTCCTGATTTTGTCACCCCCGCTGGGAAGAGAATGTCAAAAAGAGAAAAGATAGAAATAAATGTGAATGCTGCTACTGGAAGTGAGCTCCTATGCAAGACAATAAGTCATCCCCTAAAGGCGTGTATTTGGTTCAATTTTTGTGGGATTGCAGTTGACATTTTGCATATAACCAATTAACCAATTAATGTGGTTCTATTCTCTGACTGTTCAGGAAGTGAGGCGCCATGCTGGGGGTATGGGTTTCTTATATGATTCTGAAACTCTCTCATGGTCAAGAATTGATTTTAGCCTTTCATATGCTGTAAGACTCATGGCCATTTTTAATGCCATTCTTATTTGTAACTTCAGCTGTTGAAAGCTGCCCTTATCAGCATGTTGTATGCATTTAGGTTTCCTCAAGTCATATAAATGGTGATGTTATTTTGGAATCTGCATCTGTGGATGATTTTGATCAAAGAGAGATGTTCTGCATATACCTTTGTCCTGGAAATGTTCATAGTAGGAAGGTTTGTCTAATATCTGTAACCTTTGTAGGTGCACATTTTATTTTATATATATATATATAAATTCTTTTTGTTCTCATTGCTGGTCCTACTCAATATCTAGGTATTCAGAAAGGACATAATATTTGTTATTGACATCAGTGGAAGCATGCGGGGAAAGCTAATTGATGACACAAAGAATGCAATATCGGCTGCTCTCTCTAAGCTTAATCCTGATGATGCATTTAGTATTATAGCATTTAATGGAGAGAGTTATCTATTTTCGACATCAATGGAATTGGCTTCCAAGGATGCTGTTGAAAGGGCCATTGAGTGGATTAACATGAACTTTGTTGCAGGGGGTGATACAAATATTTCGCATCCCTTAAACACAGTATGCATTCAAACAGCCTTCTTTAAAATCCGTTATCTGAAGTTATGTATTTGGGGGGGGGGGATTGGAAGGGTATTTTATATTTAATACCATTATTTAGTGACTTGTTAGCAATAAATAACTGTTTTGGTTCTAATCTCCATCATTGAACATAAAGGTTATTGAGCAGTAATTACTTAGTGAGCCAAAGAGTAATGCACTGAACAAACATATCAATCTATGCTTAACTTGATGCATGGAGAATCCCTTCCTTAAATTTTGTTTCATCTTTATGTATTCCTATTTCCTAGACAAGCTTTGATGTATTATTGATGATCATTGTAATTCTTTTGTGTCCACTGTTTTTGGGTAGTGTTATGTATATTTTGGTTGCCTTTTCTTTTTCAGGCACTAGAGATGCTATCCGGTGCTCGAAGTTCAGTTCCAATCATTTTCCTAGTTACAGATGGAACTGTTGAAGATGAGAGACAAATTTGTGATATGCTTAAGAATCATATGATCAATGGAGAGTCAATATGCCCCCGAATTTACACTTTTGGCATTGGTATGGATCAGAACTTGGCATGAATTTTAACATTATGACATTCTTTTCTAATTAAAATTTTAAGATCTTGCACTTAGTTCTTCTAATTGAGTTGTGGTTAATGGTAAAAATTCATCATTTTTTAATCACATATTAATCATAAAATTCTACAACGTCATTCAATTGCAGGTTCATTCTGCAATCATTATTTCTTGCGGATGCTTGCTATGATTGGTAGGGGCCAATATGATGCAGCATTGGATGTAGGCAAGTTCTGAATGTTAACTTCAAGCAGTAAATACCACATCGTTGTTTATCTTTCTGTTTGTTATAAACTAAATGAAATTGTTGTGTTCTTCATCAAACCATGTCAATGAATATGTGCCAAACAAGCAATTAGATTATATGAGGTTGATTGAATAGTCTGTGCATTCTATTTGGAGCACCTGATTGTTGACTCTACCATGAATGTTTGTGTTGTCTTCAAGAGAGATACTACACTGATTTTACATTGAAGTTTCACAATACTTATCCAAAAGCCTTCTTCTTGTAAAATATAATCTTTCTCTCTCTCTCTCCCTCGTGGCAATTGCAAGAAATGCATAAATATTTGGAATAAAAGTAGAGTAAATTTGCTGATTGGCCACTTGCTAGTAGGCAGGGTTGTGAATTAGCATTCTTTTCACCTATGTAGAAACTCTTACTTTTGATGTTTAACATGAGAAGTTTCTTCAATGGCCCTATGACCTATTTGAATTATTTATGTTTTCTGCATTTGTGATGAGTGATGACACCCCCCTTGTTTTCTCTGAATTGCCAGATTTGGTAGAGTCTCAAATGCTGAAATTGTTTGACAAAGCTTCGTCTCTTGTTCTTGCAAATATCGCATTGGACATATTCGATGATCTTGATGAAGTTGAGGTAAAAATTGTACTGGTACCTGGCTAGATAGAGGGGGAAAATTTTTTTGGGGTACCTGCCTTTCACTTTCCCACGCTCATTTGCAAACGTATCCCAATATGTATTAGGTTAAAAAATTGTCTTTCATGATTTTGATTCTTTTCCTTTTGTTCTTCCGTCATAGCCCCAGCTCACATTGTGCATATTTGTCTTAGTTGGAGTAATGTATGACAAATCATGAATTTATCATTCTAATGTAATAAAACATGCCACAGTGCCTCTTTTTTATTCTTGTCCCCCTTTCCTTCTGAATACTGCAGTTCACTAATGCCTCATGGGATTTGTGGTGATGTGTGTGTTGTACCTACATTTTTCGTCATGCTTTTTTCTGTTTATAATTATTTAGAGAAATATTAAAAAAATGAGTACTCTTATATGATGCCATTACGGGACCTTCATGTCCTGTCAAGCATGGCAATTTGTTACGTACATGCTACTATATGTTGCATTTATATCCAACTTTCCTCAACTTATGGCTTTCTCTTATGGTGTTATCTTACAATGTTTGTGATAGGTGTACCCTTCTCATATTCCAGATCTTTCATCAAAGGGTCCATTGATTTTATCTGGCAGATACAAGGGAAGTTTTCCTGAATTTCTTAAAGTTAAAGGTGTCTTGGCTGATTTCAGTAATTTTGAAATAGATATGAAGAGACAGAAGGCTAAGGACATACTTGTACAAAGGGTAAAGTACTCGCCACTGCTTAGCATAACTACAATTGAAAGTTCCAAATTTTGTCTCATAAAGCGCGGATTAATAATCGTGTCATGTTTTACCCTTGTTTGAAGATCTATTGAATTGATCTAGATAAACTAATCCTACTTCCTTATCTCCATCACATCTTTATATTTTTCTGTGGGTACATAAAGAACCAAGGTTTATCGGCCTTCTTAGGGGTGCATATGATCCATATGTACTTGTTTGCTTCATCTTACTCTTGCTGTCATGGTCCTTACATCTTTAGTTAGATGCTGCTTAGTAAATAAATATGCAAAATTTTTATCATTCTATTTCATTTCATTTATTATTATTTTCATTCTGCTGTGCTATTTTTTCTTTAACAGGTTTCTGCAAGAGATCAAATAGATTATCTCACTGCTCAAGCATGGCTTTCAAACAATAAACAATTAGAACAGAAGGTTTGTTAGTACTTTCTATGCTATCACAGTATCACTCCACGTTCCCACATGCTTGAGTTGAAATTTTCAACTGAGTTGTAATGGTGACTCAGTTGGAGAAAAATTGTTATGCAAGTTACCCTTGTCTGATAACCGACATCGTCAAATGATATTACCATGTTGACTAAAAGATTATCTGTATGGATTTAATTTTAATCTACTATTATTGTAAAAGTTTTTACATTATCATGCAATCATGTGTTGACACATCATTAAAAGAGTTTAACTATGACAATAACTATTTGAAAAGAAATAACGTGTCAACACATAATTAAATGATAGTGTAAAAAATTGTACAGTTGACAATTGATCAAAATCAAATTCTATTTATTTATTTTGTGTGTGCATGGGGATATTCAGCAGTTTCATTTTTTTTTCTTATTAATTTTCTTATGCCACATTATTTAAATTGGCAGGCTGCAAAACTGAGCCTACAGACTGGCTTTATGTCCGAGTATACGCGTATGATAATTCTTGAGGATGATCATCTAAAGAAATTCAAGGAATCAGTTGGAAAGAAAGAAGTAAGTATCAGAAGTTTTGAGGTTCTTTCTCCTTATAAACTAGAAATTAAATAATGCTTTCATTTTTAAATTCTTTGTGCATTTCTGTCATCGAATCCTGGAGATATATTCCTCTTTTTAGATATATTGTGATATAACATAGAAGTACCCAACTTTAGCTCGTTGGTTTGTCTGTTTTAATGGAACGCCCATAATCCAATTTTCTATTGTGGTTTTGCATATATCTATATATATATATATATATATATATATATATATATAAATATAAAACTTACTTTAAACCTTTTCTCATTGTTTTGAAATCATTACAAACAGGCGTCAAAAAAGAGCCATCCTCGCCATGGGGCAAACGTCCAAGGCCAGAGAAAGATTTTGCTCCCAAACTTGGGTATCGGCTTTGGCTACTTGACTGCAACTATTGAAAACACCCCACCAGGATCTGAACAAACAAAATTGCCTGAAGGAGCTGAAATGTTTGTTAAGGCGGCCACAAACTGTTGCAGCACCTTTTGCAATCACTGCTGTTGCATGTGCTGCATCCAGGTCTGTTCCCGGATAAACAACCAATGTGCAACTGCATTGACTCAGCTTTGCGT
Source organism: Castanospermum australe (assembly GCA_019955255.1). NCBI lineage: Eukaryota > Viridiplantae > Streptophyta > Magnoliopsida > Fabales > Fabaceae > Castanospermum > Castanospermum australe. The sequence continues at coordinate 998,883 of NSJW01000183.1, forward strand.
TGGTCTAGGATGCTTCGGCTGCTTCAGCTTCTGTTCAGATATATGCTGCTGTTGTTCAGATGGCTGAAATCTCGAGATTTGTTGTCTGATTGTTGTATTTTACTACGTAGAAATTACTGTTTTACGTAGTGGTTGTTTGGGAAATGTACATGCGCTATGTCAAGTGTTAAGTTCCTTTTCTTGACTGAGTTGTCTTGTATAGGTTATCTGAAGGGATAGTCGTAGTCGGGCATGTTTAAATTTGCAATAGAAAGTGAATTTTCAATGTGTTATTTGCCAGAAAATAAACATATTTCTGTTGAATATTTATTTACTCCCTCCTTTTGCAGCGCTCTTTCTCTGCTTATTTACATCAAGAATAGAAACATCATCTCAACGGATGTTTGCTCTTTTAATATAAACAATGGAAATCTCCTATTGCCCTTTTACCATGTTTGTTTTAGGTAGTTTTCAACCCAAACGTACGTTACATGGTTTCCAATGCATATAAACTGACATTTTTCTAAAGGAAAAAAAACTTGCGTAGCCTCAACGGGCATTTAGGTTAGATTCTACGTGTAAAACAAACGAAGCATTACTCTTTTGGTTAGTATCTGAGTTATACGTTTGAATTAACTTATTTTGTTTTAAGAAAGTTAAAATCACAATGCTCAAGAAAAAAGATTTTTTTTTGAAATAAATTTATCCAAACATGCATTTATTTTAACAGAAGTCTTTCTACTGGTCTTTCCCATGACTGATGTGGCTAGTGAGGACCCTCTGATAGGGAGCATTGCTTATATAAAGCTACATCAGTATGTGTACGAAAATTGTAATGTAAAATAGCCCAAAATTGCCCACGTAGTCTGTGAATATCAAATCTTAATCTGTGAAAAAGAAGGCAACTTCTTCAAGTCTCATTTTCATCCTCATAATTACATCATTGCAATTTCATTCCTTTTCCTAGTAAGGTTTCCTGTGACATCTTCTCAACTTCCATATCTGATTCTTCTTCCTCATCATCAGATGAAACCACTGATTTGTGATGGAAGATCTGCTGAATTCTCGTCAACCCCTTTTCCACAGGCCCTATGGCTTGATTTATCGTCAGTACAACATCCTTGACAACCTGCTTATTGTTGGTCTATAAAAATTATAATCTTTCCTATAATGAATATGGCTAAGTTAACAGTGATTATTGATACAACTTATGTTATTGTTATGCAATGAACTTGCCTGTTGACCACCTTCAACAACAATATCCTGGACACTCTCTGTGACGCTTGATCTAGAAGCCTCAACTTGAGTCTTTGTCTCTTTATGCACAGCTGGTTTCTCCTTGTCCCCTTCATCTCTCTTCACAGCTGCTTTTATTGTTTCCTTTGTGACCTTCCCATATGCAGAAGCAGGAAGAAAATTATACGGTTTTCCTGAAAATACACACGCATGAGCAACAGCTGCAACGGCCATCTGCATCACCATGGAGATTGAGTTAAACAGCCTTGGGTGAAAAGAAACGAAAATAGTTTAGGTTGTGTTCAGTTTGGAAAATTTTCTGAAAAATAGAAGAAATTTGGTGCCCAAAACCTGTAATGGTTCGTGGAATTCAGTAACCCAGCTATCCCTGCTATCCACTAGAACTTTATCATTTGCTGGCTTGAATCTTAGCATGAAATGAACTGCCATTTTTGTTTTTTGGGGCCTTCGTATGGTCATTTTTCGTTTGCCCAATTTGTAAACATATCCAAGTAAGTCTATGCATTATGAAATTATTTCATTTTGTTTACCAGGGGTGGGAGGAAGAGGACTATTCTTCAAAAATCCGTTTTTTGAGAAACTACAAAGATCAGAATGGTGGAGTGATGGGTTTGTGCATAAGCAACCAAATTTTGAGACTGAAAGTTCAACTTTTGCCCACAATAGGCTTCATCCAGCCAATAATAAACACAACGAAACGAATCACCCATGATGTTCCATTCACTCAGATCCCATTTTGCCTGGGATTGCATTCAGAAAATGGAGATAGAGCTTGCAGAGGTCAAAGAGGCAGATACATTGGACCCCGTATTCTGAGACCCAAATTCACTGATATTGCTTGCATGCATTTACCAACTTCCCTTCTATTGGATAAGCATGTGCATTATCCATCGAACTTAACTTCTTATAATGTTTACCTTATATCTTAGAGAGCAAAAATGGCTAAGAAAATATGACCCCAAGAGGGCCAAGACCATAGCATAAAGAGGGAACTACCTCACAAATTAAGAAATCCTGCAATCCAGTTTGCAATTTTCCCTCCTTAGGTAGCATTCCAAATGCGCACAATAGGGCGATACCTACCCCTTGCCACCAAGTAGCAAACACAATAGCCTTAAAGCTGATGAACTTTGCACGTGGCTTTATTGGTTGAAGTCTCTCATGAGTCACATTATAGAATTGCACAAGGCAGTATAATGCCCACATCTGGCTGAAGTTTAATACTACTGATATATATGGATACCTGAAAAATGTGGGAGACCACAATTACTATTGAACAAATTGAAGCTGCATTTGCCTAATATTAATCACCATTCACCCTCATATGATTAATAGAAAAGAAATATGCATGGTTCACAATCAGCTAATGATGTGAAACATTATGATAAAACAGGTCTTGGATTCTACTTTTGTATGATAAACATACCCATAGTACCACTTGAATTCCCCATCACCATAAACACCAAATAGTTCCAATAAAAATGCTAAGAATGCACAAACAGTCTTCAGGATCATCTGCACTATATCCAGGCGACATTAGAATCGCTTTAGAACTATAATAAACCCATATTAAGGAAACTTTAGTGACTTACATATTGTAAGAGACCAAATTTTTCTATTGTGAGAAGATCTTTTCCAAGAATGTAAGGACGGCAATAGAAGTTACAAAATGATCTCTGTTGTAGGCCATGATTCTCATCTGAACCATCCAACAAGGATTTTCTAAGCCATTTTTCTGTATCATTTTCAAGTACTTCCACAACCCTTCCTTCACCACCTAACAGTTTTCATTTGAAGAATAGGGTTAATTGAGACATTTCCTGACATGTGTTAAAATAATAAAGAGAAAATCTGAGCCAAAAACTGCTGTAGAAAATGTAGCATCTTAGCTGTCTAAAGTGACACACAAACATATTTTTACTGTTGGGGAGGCTTGGGGAAGGGGGATTGCATAGAAGTCAGCATAACATCAGGTATATTGGCTGACAACTTGCGAAGCAGAAGTGTTTCTCAAACAATATTTGTTTTTTTTTTTTAAATCAGTTCCACAACCTTGATGACCTACTTTAGCTCTGAACTCAGTTCCATGTATAACATATAATCTTTATTTTACTGCATGGATTTCTCAAATAGTAAAGCAATGTGCCATGTTTAACTGAGAAGAAGACTAGATTTACATAATATCACAGCATTCTTAGCAATGTCCTTAGGACATTGAAGTTACAGTAAGTAACTTACCAAGGCAAGCAATCAGATATCTGCCAAAAGAATACAGGGCAAAGGCTTCATAGCAGTTTCTTAAAATGTCACATGCAAGAGATAATCTTGGATTCCACAAGGATATAATCTGGAAGGAGAGAGAGAGAAAACAACAACTCTGAGTTGTTATCGATGTCACTTAATCTAACTCATCAGATGTTCAGATTTGGTAAAGACATAAGATGACTACCCTCCTTTCAACTTAGTTTAATAAGGGAGATGTGACATGGATAGAAAGGAGGAATAGAGTCAGAAATAGGAGTTGATGAGAACATGCACGAGTGTGATTTACCGTGCAATTTCATATCTTTAGAGGCAGAGAAGTCAAACATGAGCATTAAATTCTGCAACATATTTGGCTGTCTAGAATTACTACCCCCTCCCTCTTTGGAGTGAAAGAAGCTCATACTTCATGAAGAATAATTATACTTTATTTTCATTTGGATTAACGTTAACTCATACAAACAAAGGAATTTGGACCAGCCCAGGAGGGGACTATTTGGCAAAGCCCATGAACCGCTTACCACAATTCCAACCCAAAAAAAGAAATCAAAGACAAGCCTATCACCAAATGCATGCATCCTGATGCAACCTTAAAACACTTCAAGACTGGATGTAGTTGTTCCTTCCAATCACTAACCCAATGGTGCCAAAAAGAAATCGGGAATATGCTTTTCAGAGTCATAGAACCTTACAGACTCGGTAGCATAGATTGGGACCATAAAAATATCAGCAACAATCCACTTATGTTCCTGAATACAAACCAATTTCGGGTTAGCTGAAGTTGTTCCCAACTCCCTAAAAGATCCCCATTCAAGCTAGAAGGTTGCAACTTGCTACTTTCTATATGTGAAAGCATCCAGCATGTGTTGTTTTCTCTTCCTTTTCTCAGGCATGCAGGGAGTGATAATTGAAGGCACTACAAATTCTGATCTTGAAAAAGTTGTGATTGTAACTCGTATATACATTTTCAAACATCAACTTCATTGGAGACAATTTCAAGGATCAAGCACCATAAACTTTACCCACGGCTCATGGTCTATATGAGGTGAACAAAAAAATCAAAATGTAACTGGACTGTTAAAATAGCTATGAGATAAATAACTAACCGCTGGATTGGTATATGATCGAAGTTGTTACAGAAGGAGAAAAATGGAGAGCACTAGACCTACAAGCACAGAGCACCCCGCAATTATGACAGCGGGTGTGTGAAGATTTTTATATATTCCTTCATGGTTTGAGAAATGATTTGATGTCATTCCTCAAGCATATTCCTCTCCTAGCACTTCAGAATTTTTGCAGAACAATGGGCATGCATGACAACTCCTATTGGTGTGATTCATGACCCCAAAAACATGCAACATTAAAGGAAGCAGGAGTTCACTACCTCATCTGACTGTAAGCACATCAACCCTACAATTAGATGAGTATTTCCATATTCCCGTCTATAGAAAATAGATGTGTATGGTTCAAGTTCTTAAGAGCCATTCAAATACTAATTATCTGCATGTCTCATTCATCAATAGCTCCATTCTTCATGTTTATAAGAATCAAACTAAATGCCACCAAACATGGGACTCCATTTGGGTGCTTCAATTTATGCCAATGCTCTATTGCTGTTAAGGTTTCACATACCTTAGGTGTCTTCATTGTCTAGCATCTTGTTTCTAGGATACCATTCTGCAGAAGGAAAATTCTACTCTACTCTGATATAAATGAATCAGCCAGTTCTGGCCCCCCACAAATCTGAACTGCAAGCTTTCAATGTAACAGTTGGAATTCAATTTGGGTTGTACAAAACACGATTAAAGAACCAATTGCCACATGTAGAGAAAGGGAATCCATGAACGAGAAAAAGGAAAAAGGAAAAGAAATAACTGACCTGTTGAGTGAGAATGTTACTGATTACCGACAAGACAACTCGCGTCCTCCACAGTCCAAACACCAAGCCTATTCACAAAATCAAAAAATGCAAGGGCAACAACACCCATATCAGTGCCATGTTGTCCAACAAAAGGGACTTTCATAAGGGGTTGACACGTTTGCTTCATCCCTACTCTGACACACCTCAAGATGACACGCATAGCTTAGTTTTGAAAATTGATAGAGGATACCATGAAATTCAGTTCAGTTACATCTGTTCACCCTACTATTTATTTTCTTCTCTTTCCGAACCTATTCAAAACAGAAAAAGTCAAAAAGCCCCACCTAAATTTTTGAGAAATTATTTTACATTTTTAAAATAATTAAATTTGATCCACAATTAAAAAATTTAAGTGATAAACAAACTTAAACTAAGTAGTCGAGTTAGCTTCTTTAATGTGAAATGTTCAAATTTTCATGAAAAAGCATCCTTAACAAGGGTAGCCTTAGCACTTCAAATGTAATTAGTTTCACACTCCAAGAGCGTGGGATACTCAAGTAAGAATAAAAAAAAAGTATAAAGTTTTTTATGCTATTATTCGAAGAATTAAAAAAAATATAAAATTTTTTTATATTATTATTTAATCACATTTTATTAAGTATATGACAATTTTAGATAATTATCATCTTAATTATCAAATATTTTTTAAAATTTTACAACTTATAATTAAATGATAATATAAAAAATTTTATACTAACAATTGATCAAAATTAAACTCATTCTTAATATATTATACTCAATTAGTAAGATATGGATACATAAATTAAATTTATATTATTATATTAATTTTAAAATAAATTAAATTATAAATTATAATACTCAAAGGAGTGTGTAAAAATTTTTTATATATCAATTTGTATAATTATATGATACTTAAAATCATTCTCAATTAACATGAAAAATTAACTCAAAAAATATCTTTATTATTTAAAGAAAAACCTGAATAGTCACTCTTACGATGAGTGACCAACTGCAACTAATATTTTGATTTTTCTTGGATCTGCAGCTACTATGAATTGGAATCCTGTTTTAAGCTGGAACTAAATAATTTGATTAGTTGTCACTTTTGACAACTTAATTAAGAGAAGATCTCAAGTTACACACATGCATATCCCAGTAACCCACATTATAACCACATCAAGTTGTGCATATATATAATTTGTGAAGATGGGATGTGTAAGCCGCAACACTCTTTCTGTTTTGTTTTTATGAAATGAATTATATTATGAATTTAAGTCCATGTAAGTATGAGATCTTACTTGCACTGGAACATGCCTGAAATCTTGGGGATGCATATGAAGAATGGTCACTATTGATAAATTTGATGCAATATAAGAAAAAGTTTTCGTTTTCACAAACATGCTTTAACATTTGAAGCACGAGATGTGTAATTCATGTGGATGGACTTTATAGAAAAAAATGCTTAATATTTTTTCATTATAATTGATATTGAATAATTCGAACGCATATCAATTAATTTATCTCTGTATTAAATTTTAAGTTTTTTGTCTCTTTTTTCTATTTTCAATCATGTCCTTTTAATTAAATCATGATAACTCAATAAACAAATATCCCAATTCATAAAAAAAAATTATTACTAATTAAGAAAGAGGCATATTATTTTTAGTTGAGAAGTATCTAACTAGGGAAAAAAAAAAAAAGAGACAGACCTTAAATCCCTCTCTATTCTAGTTAAGTGGATATGTTTTCATTTCTTTTAATTAGATAGTAAGGTTATGTTATTTTAAGATCAACAATCAAAGCGTAAGTGACATGTTTGTAATTCTAGAGAGACAACAAAGACTTACCCAAAAGATTACCTCAAGATCTCCTTAAAGAAAGACGATTATCAAATGGAACTGTTAGTCAAAAGGAATTCAAACTTAGCACATAAAAAAAATGCAAAATCTTAACTAAATCTTTTTAATTAACTGAGCCAATTCCCACGTTCACAAGATGTTTGCTTTCTACCACTAAATCAATCCTCTTGTGATTCAACATGTTTAATATTAATTAATAAGCTACATAAACAAGACATTAAATTTTGGAGTCATTTTATCTATAAATTTTTTCTTATATTCCTCCTTTAACTTTATTATTAAATTTTTTTTTGATAAAATTGCTTTTAAATTTGTACATAACTACATCAATATCTTTTTCGCACAATTAATATATAATATGTAATCACTCTCCATATATAATAACACCACACCTTTATATGACTAGGATTTCTGTAAACTCCTAATATTTTGCCAATCCACACGATGCGAATGAATAATCTTTTCCTTGATGAGAGATTGATACGACCACTCTCCATCTGCATGTCAGAAAAGTCCAATAAATGAAGGCATTTGCTCTCAAAATATATGAATAACTATATGTTGATACAAAACCCATGTTTAAGATAACTATTATATATAACTTCTCATTATTCATTAAAGAGAAGAACCTATGAATACTTGAGTTACCGTGTTACTTCATTAATTAATGATAGGTAAGTTACACATCTCCTTACATTTTTTTTCAAATCAATTCTAATATATTAAGTATGTGTTTAAATTAGTTTATTTTGTAATCAAAACAGTTTATAATCAAAAAAATTTTAAAAATAATTTTAAAAATAATTTTTTTTCCTGAAAAAAAGTTGTCCCAAACATGTTCTAAGTTTAAAATTTACATTTTATCTTCCGTAAGTTTTAAAACTATACTTTTTATACTGCCTTGATGATCCACGCCTGTTTATTTTATACTCCATAATCTTGTTCAATATTCTGAGTTTCTGCTGTTCACAACCAGAAATAATTGCGTCTCGTGTTGCTCTTTTTTCTACAGTTTATGCACAAAACTCATAATTACTCCTACTTGTATGTTTTAGAAAACAAATTTTAATATATCTAGGTAATGATTGCAATGTAAGCAAAAGCTTGATCGCTTGTAGTATTTCTAAATATTCAAAGAATTATAGTGCATGTTTTTTAAATTTGATAGGTACAAAAAGTAAGATTTTAAAATTGGTATGCTATGGTTGATTAGAGTAAAAATGTTAAGAAATAAATTGTAATTAAATTTAATATTGATTCATTATTATTGTAAAAATTGTTTATACGATCATCAATCATGTATTATCATATTATGAAAAGAGTTTCATTTCTTATATAGTGATTATTATAATTAAATTCTTTTAATTTTAATCATGTGACATTATATATATATATATATATATATATATATATATATAATGTAAAACAATAACACATTACCATTAGCTTGCATTAATTAAATAAAACTCATCGTAATTTGCCTTATAGAATTGATTGCATTCTATTGATTTGAGAATAGGAAGGCCAATAAGAGCTCTGCAAGCTGCAACTATCATTACGTAGGGTTATCCATTGCTTGAGAGAGATAATTTGAGAATACATGAAGGCCGATAAAAGAACTCTGAAAAGCTGCAACTACCATTAAGTAGGGTTATTGCTTGTCTTGTCATTGGCGTAGGAATAGATATTCCTTGAAACATGAACTACGTACTTTCTACTACGGGTAAGTGAGGAAGGAGACTTCCATTTTTAGAGAGACGCACACCCCATCATAGGCATAATGCATAACCCAACCCCAATGAATTGCCCTAGTGAGCATGTGGGAAGTCCCCATTCACATGCTTTTGACTTGTTCCCTATAAACTCTGTCTATACCTTTCTTGGTTAAAGTGAGCTTCCACCAAAAGTACCCTTACATGCCTTGAGGAATTCATTTAGTTAATTAGAAAAAAAATAAACTTGCAATCAATAGACCTTTTTACCCTTATAATTTTTAATTTATTGAAATGGGTTTAAGTTAAATTTATCTATTTAAATAGATTTAATTTTATCATGCCAATTGCCCCAAGTGAGAAAATAAGTTAAAATTGTTCGGTATATTAAGTTGAGTTGTGAAAAGTAAATTTTTACTCATGGTTCAGTTCATTTTAGCTGGACTGTGATTTTGATAGTTTAGTTAGCATACGAGTTTTCACAACTCACAAAATTTTTGTTAGTTAAGACTCCTAACCTACTTTGTATCTTTATTCTCTATCTTGACGCATATAATATATTTCATCATTCTAATTAAGAGTGGCATTGGAATTGACTTTTAGTTTTGATAGTTGTGTTCTCATTAAATATAGAAGTTTTATCCTTTTATCCATCATTTTAATTAATAATAGCATTGGAATTGACTTTTAGTTTTGATGGTTGTGTTCTCGCTAAATATAGAAGTTTTACCCTTTCAAAAAATGTCAAAAATCTAATTTGTACACTAAAAATTGGTTGCGTGGTTTTCTTACAAACCCTAGTGATAGTGTTTTTTGTATATTCTTTGTATATTCAACTACATTTTGCAATGTTGGTTAATTATTTTGTGATTGGCTATCTTATTTGCAGTTAATTGTGAATTGATTTTAGATGAAAGATGAGTGTAATGTTTATGCGACATCAGGAGTAGAGTCATATGTTCTTTGGGATTTGTCATTGGTCAGATCAACAGGAAGAGATAGAAAAGAAAGTAAGAAACAATTACTCTTATGTTCTATTTGCTTTAGATTGATTTAATGAATGTTTACTTTCCGACGTAGATTGTTATGTTATTATTAATAATCATTGTATAAGAAATATCTTTTTAATAATTATCTTCATATTTAATAAAAAATATTAAATAAATAATATTATTATCTTAAATATTTAAAATACATTCAATATTTGTTTATTTGATAATTAAAAATTATTAGTAATATTTTAAAAAAAATATAAAATTATTCGTATAATTTACGTTACATTAAAAATATTCTAAATCTCAACTTTTTATGTGGTGACTGGTGAGTTGCCCGAACATATATAGCGTAGGGTGGGCTACAATTATTTAGTTAAAATTATTATTCTTATATCTTAATTTTACAGTTCTTTTCATACATTTATTTTAAATAATAATAAAAAAGATTAAAATTCAATTTCTTTCACCTTTTTATTTTTATCTTTCTTATTTTTTATCATAAAAAATAAGTGTATGAGAAAATTGTAACTTTTAAATATAAAAATAATACAGTTATAATAAAAAATATTATTCTTATACTTATTATTTAAATAAAAAATGTTATTTAATATGTGGACTTTTTTTTAACACAACTCATGAAACTCTGGCTAATATGGACTACGACAACCTCTATAATATTAGGGTCTATTACATTAACGGTAGTGCAAACATATTGATACCGTTAACGTGATTTCAGTTTCAGTGTTGTTTGAATTTTGTTCTTTTATTTTAAATAACATTTGTTTTATAGATATATATATATATATATATATATATATATATATATATATATATATATAAAACGTTTTCTTTCTTTAGTCTCAAATTTTAATTTTTTAAAAATACTATTATAACTGATTTAAATTTTAATTAAAGAAGTAAAAATATAAACTTGCACATTCATATTCTGATTTTTTCAACACATAGTGGTTACAACTTCCTCTTTAACTTCTGAACAACCAAGAAAATCTAATAACTTAATTCCTCATTTAAGGAAATTATCCAATTAAAAGTTTAAAACAGCTATTTTAAAGTTCAAACAGATATCATTTATATAGAAAAATATTTTTATTTAAATAATTAATAAAAATAATTATATGAACTAAAATAAAAATACAAGGTATGATAGTATCTCTCAAGACACTAGTTTTATATAATAATAATTGTTATATAATAATATTAAAAGTAGGTATTTAAATTTTTAAGTTGTTGATAATAATAATAATATTATAATTTATCTATATTTTATACATATAATAAAATTGACTTAATTTAATTTAATAAATACTATTAATAAAAATTTCAAGATAAATACATTGAATACCAACCAAATTTAGATAAAATTATTATTTTTGAATCTCATTCTTCCTTCCTCTTATCATAATCTTGAGATAAATACATTAAATGCATACACAATTCAAATAAAGCTATTATTCTTACATCTTATTATCTCAAATTTTCCTTCACAATTTTAAAATAAGTATATTAAATACTAATACAATCAAAATTGACTTGAATTTTATAAATGTTATTAATAATTGTGTTAAGATAAGTACATTAACACTAACCTAATTTGGATGAAATTATTATTTTTAGATCTTGCTGCCCCTTCCTCTCATGATTTTGAGATGAATATACTAAAACATTGACAAAATCTAAATAAAATTATTATTCTTAGATCTCATTCTTTTAAATGTCTCCTAATAATTAAAAGATAAAAAATGCTGAGCACTAATATTATATAAATGAAACTACTATTATCGGCATACCCAATTACTTATAGTGAACAAAAATTAAAATTATTTTAAATTATCCTATAATTTAAATATGCATAAAGTAAATTTTGGATGGAGTTGAAAGAGATTATTTAAAACATTTGGAATAAAAAAAATTATTGGAATTTTAGAGGAAGGTTACAAATATTTGTAATGTAACACCTAGAGTATATACAGAGGTTTGAGATTCAATATGTTATATCGTGCAATATGCTTTTATGTGAAAAAAAATTGAATAGCAGTATTTTTAACATATTTGGTGGCCTAAAGTCAACTTGTGAAATGATGCACTTTTTTTTTACTTATTAAACAAAATATATTTATTTTATTTAAACTTTATTTTCTTTAACTTTTTTATTTTTGAGATGTAAATGTCAATTAAAACTTTATTATTAATAAAATTTTATTATTGAAATTGATTGCTGAGAATATCACTTAATTTGTGTAAATAATTTAATTGATTTGATTGCAGTCTTCTTTTATTTTTTTTAATTTCTTTGATATTTCAATTTTATTTGTTCAAGTGTTCACAATATACTTTATAAAAGAAAGAGAGACATAATACTGTAATTTAGGCACACATAGTATGACTAATTTTGTCAAAATGTCTTTTTCCCTCTTACTGTTATGTAATTACAAATCCCTGTCAATCTTTGTGATGGTAACTAGACTTTGCCCAGACAGATAATAATGTTACATCCGCCACCAACTTTGCCGTATCTTACGCCAGAAACATAGTCATTGTTAGGGTGTTATGGACTGATTTAGATTGGATTTTTGACTTAATATAAATTGATTTTAATATTTTGATTAAGTTAATTTTTTTAACTTAGATTTAATCCTGTGTAATTCAAAAAGAATTAGATCTGGTCTGAAATTTAAATATAATTTATTTAAATATATTTAATTAATAAATTAAATTATAAAATTTTAATCTTTAAAATATAAAACTTAAAATAATTTATTTAATATTTAAATTATACTATAATAATATTTACATGAATTTAAAATATAAATAAAAAATATTATTTTAAAAATATATATATATATATATAACAACTTGGCCCGAAAAATACATCTGATTATTTTTTTAAATCCAGAACCAACCTAATTAACTCGGTCTGAATCTGGCTAGTGAGCCGCATTGGGTCTTGAACACTCCTAATTATTGTGGCTTAGAATTTAGATGCATTGTAACAATTTCCTTGCAAACTATGATTATTACCCAAAAAAAACAACAAAAATGCAAATTTTATCTTGTTAAAATATTAATGTATGAAAATTAAATTAATAAAATTCACTTATAATTTAAAAAATAAGTATAATATTGCATATATATGTATCTTAAAATAAATTACCAGTATTAAATTAAATAAATGTGTTTATATATATAATAGATCATTCAAAAATTAACAAATTAAATAATATAAAGTATAGAGATTTTGTTGGACCACTTGTTGGGTCAGATACGGTCTAGTCAGCACTGATCACGTGATGTATTGACACGTGGCACCTCTTGCACTTCAAGTTCTAACGGAAAATTTTTTTGCATATTCTTAAAATACTATTAAAATTATATTTTATTTAATTATATTTTAATATTTTAATATGAAATAAATAAAAATACATTTATATTAAAGAAAAATACAAATTTTATTATAAAAATAATTAATGTTATAATAATAAATATATTTTTAATTATTTATTATTAAATATCAAAATATAATTATAAAATATAATCATAATAATACTCCATAAAATTTATCCTTTCTGACATTTTCACGTGCCAGAATCTCAACGACAGCTGAACCACGCCACGAAGAGTCTAGAGGATGGCAGAGCGAGCCAAGCGAGTGTGGGAGAAATTTTTTACTTTTTAAAATTTTCAGTTCTTAAATTTAATATACTAAAAAATTAAAAAATTTACACTCTCAATAAATTGATATTATTTATTTAAGAATAATTAAAAACTTATACTATAAATATTAAATCTTAATTACTATAATAATACGAAATTTTATTATTTATTAATTATGTAAAAAATTACAACAATATATAATTAATTTAGACTATATAAATTATTAATTATGTAATGAGAGATTTTTTTTTTTCTTAAATTTTCTCAACTTTATTTATCATAGAAAAATTTCGGTTCTAAATGTTTGCATATAAAGGACTTGAGTAACTACATGTTTGAAAACTAATTATTTTTAAGAAAAATTACTTTTTGTTTTTTATAATTTTTTTAATATTTTAATTATAAACTATTTTAAATACAAAATAAATTAATTTAAATATATACTAATTAAATCATATTTATTTCTATAATTAATTCATATAATACTAATTACAATTAACTTAATTGATATAATTAACTAGGGTTGACTCAACTCATAAGATTGAATTGTATAATTTTTAGGTCTTATATTTGATTTTTGCTTAAGTCATTCATTAGTAACGAGATGCATATTCCCTAAACTTTTTGCATCGAAGGGGAAAAAAAAAACTTAATTGATAGAACTTGCCATTTTGATTTTAAATTGATGAACTAATAAATAAAAAGTTTTTTTTCATAGTATATATTTGATATGAAAATAAAAACAAAAATGAAAAATTCACCGGTCTATAATTTTACATACAAAATTCATCTATGAATTTTTCATCTCATATAAAACTAAGAAGCCATAATGTTAGTTTTTGATTAAAAATAAAAAATTTCATTGTGACCCACAGAACCTTTGCTTATTTTTTTTAAATCAAATTAATTACTTTAATTTATTTATAATTGAATCTGATTCACAGTTTTACGCATGGGAATATTTCATATTATCATCTAATTTTTGCACTGATTTTGAGTATAACTTGAGGATGGTGTGGCATTGGGTAGTATATGGGAAAAACTGGCCAATGAAGTGGGGGAGATGCAATGAGAATAAGAAAAAGAAGTCGCATAGCGGTTCGGTTAGTAAGGGACAGCCAACGGGAACTTTGGGCTGCTCTGCTTCCAATATTACACATGAATATTTAAGTTATTTTATTCCATAAATTATTAATATAATTGCTTTTTTTTTTTTTTGGTTGACTACTATAGTTATATTTAAAAATGTAAGCGACTTATATAATTTTAAAATTTCAAATCAAACTAAAGTATATTCACATTAACAATTTATGTAAAAAATTATATATAGATAATATTATTCTTCATATTTTTAGTCAAAAAAACGTAGAAACTGTGTAATAAAGAAAGTAAATTCTATATCAACTTATATTTATTGGTTGGCCAAAGATAAAGCAGAATAGTAAGTATACTATATATTATCAATGGCACCGCAGTGTTTAACGTTGATGCCACACTGCATGCAATGCATAGTTTGCTTTATCAATGATTTATTTTAGATTTTTTTTTTGAACGTAAACGGGGGTTTAGAGAAAGGAGAAATTTTCTCCTTCTTATAAAAGTGCACAAAAAAGTGTAAAATGAAATAAAAAAGTATGAAAAGTAGCATTTGTGTTAGACAAAATCTAAATCAAACAGTCACTAATTCATGATAGGTTTGCACCTCTTTATTTTGGCATGTAACGTAGTCTTTTTTTTTATTTTGGCCATCATCCATAAGTTAAAGCACATAAGTTTGTCTCTTTTTAAATTAGGAGATTTCTTTGATATTTTCTTTATTAAATGAGTACCGATACTCCTATTCATGTGGTATAATATTATTAGTAAGAAATATCAATAAATATATATAATTTATTAGATAAATAATTAAATCAATTATTATTTAAAAATAAATTATAAATAAATCTATTATATTATGATACATACCCTTATACAAAGAAAGGGTACTAGAGAAATCTCCCTTAAAATTTTATAAGATATCCCACATCTTTTGAATATAAAATTAATTAATTTTTAAACTCTTAATATTATAAGTAAAACTCATTTTACTGCCGTCAAAGCTTGCTTGCCACTAAACTATACCCTTAAGGCTTTTTAGTACCTTTTCTTTTTATGAGGTACCATACCCCTAACAACTAGTGGTCAACATTTGAACCCCTAACAACTAGTGGTCAACATTTGAACATATGTTCCACTTTGTTAATATACATACAACAAATTATTTTCTCCATGAATTTTTATATTTTATGAAAACACTTAATCATAATATTTTTAATTTTAATTATAAAAAAATTCATTATCCATCACTTTTTTTAAAATGGATAAGTATTTAATATCTTAAAATTTTAAAATATATTTAATATTTTTTTATGATTAGGAGGATTATTAAGTTAATTGTTTAGGAACTTATAGAATTATTCATATATATATATATATATATATATATATATATATATATATATATATATATTAAAAAATGAATCAATAACTTTTTTTATCTCATCCAAATAAATAAAACAACACAAAACATTAAATAAAACATCAATTAATTTGTTAATTATTTGCTCTAACGATTATACAAGAATTATTTTTTTTATAAAATTATAATTGAAAAATTAAAAATTAAGATAAGTAACATAATAAAGTATAAGTCTATAGAGAGAAATAATCTATTGGATTTATATTTCACTTAAGTATAACATGTAATTAAATATTAGCTACTAATTATTAAGAATACCAGCACCCTTATAAAAATAGACAATAATAAGTATGTGATGAAAAAGTTCATATTTTTTATATTAAAAAAAATATATTGTGTTCATTTTTTAAAATAGATTGATGAAGTATAAAATAAATTTTGAATTAATGTAAAATTGTAAAAGTATGATCTATATGATGGAAATTTTTAATCATTATTTTTTATTTACCCGGGGTTTAATGAGCATGTATACATGTGTGTATGATTGCTAACTTCCTCCTACATTTTTTTAGTGGAAGGACAAAAAGTTTAATTTTTTAAAAAATAACTTAAGATTATAAGTATTTTCACAATGTAATATTTACTTTCTTTCTAAAAAATTCTTAACTAATGGATAATTATCAAATTTAATGACAAATTTGAGCTTACTTCAGTTCATGTTCTATTATTATATACACAACTCATTCATAAAATATTTACCCCCACTTTTATTTATCTACCAAACATACACTAATAAGTATTAACTGAATGCCTAAGAACTCGCATGACGTTTGTTACGTAGGAATGATAATTTTATTCCATAGAATGAAGCATTCCTGTGTTTGTTTGCAAAAAAAATATGGAATGGTGATTCAATTCTATGTCCCATTCTATGAAATTAAGAATGAAGTATGAAATTTATTCTCTCATAGAGAGGTAGGATTAGGATTCCAGGCTTATGAAATGGGATTAAAATTATTTATTTTTAATATACCTTTAAAATTTTTATATAATTACACTTATTGTCCATCTTTTTTTTTGGGTAATAAAATATTATCCTTCTTAATATTTTTCAGTTTATGGTGTAATTTTTTTTGATCAAATTTTATATATTTCATTACTTATCAAAGTTGATAGTATTTTAGTTTATCATTATAACTTTTAGTCTTGACATAGATCGTTTATTTTTTATTTAAAAACTTATTTATATATAAAAATAAATATAAAGTATTTACTTAATGTAATGACATTATTCTTTTGAAAGATGATAACATTTATTTTAATCAAATTATTAAAAAATTAAATTAAACATTATTGTTTATGCTTAAAAAAATTTTTATAAGGGATATTTATGTCATTTAGATCAACTTTAATTCTGTTTCATAATAATTTTATGTACCAAACAGTGGAGTGGCTTGGAAAGGCATTACATTCTAAAAGTTATTAAATTGTGAAGTAAGAATGACCATTTTATTCTAATTTCATAAAATCATCATTTCTTGTACCAAACATTATGTTAATTTAAGTGATATCAAGTCCTTTTGAAAACTGTTTGATCCTAAATTCATATTAAGACTATTTTGCCTTCATTACCTCTTTTGTTTTAAAAAAAAAACATTAAGTGAAGAGATAACCTGTTCCATTAGAAAGCTTGATTAAGGTATGCTTTGAAATTTGAGCATTTTCCAATTAGCCTATTATTCTTGTTTGATTGTATGGCTATATTTTTGGGTCAGCTTTCATGTCAACTAATAAATAGGAATAATAAATTTTTGGGTCAGCTTTCCTTCTTACGTGATTTGAAAGGACACACCTATATGGGCTTGGTATATTTAAGAATATTAATTTTCATAAGTGTTGGTATAAGATTTAAACCTAAATAATTAAAGTAGTGAACACACATTCTTAATCACTGGGGCTAACCGCCTTAGGTTAATAACCTATTATTCAAAATAATCAACAACAAAAATCATCAAAAAAAAAAAAATCTTATTCATTTGCTTGTATCTCCTTTTCATCCTTTATGGTTTTGGTCTAATACTGCTATATCTGAAAATACTACTTGAATTTAAATTTATGTAGGTCATTACCTCATGGTTAATCAGATCACCATCAATTTAATTAACTCGCATCCAAGGGTTGGGAGTGAAGAAAAATGCTTGGGCGAATACAAATTACAACCCCTGTTCCCTTCCCCAAGCTCAACTGCACAGAATCTCAAATTGAGTTTTTATTTTTAAAAAAATATTACATTATTAAAAAATTTATAAGTCTAAATTATTTTTTAAAAATAAATATTTTAGTCAAAAAATAAAATGAGATGAGATTTATAAACTCTCTCTCTATATAATAATAATAATAATAATAATTCAAATATAATGATAAATGAGAAGAGGAAATTTTGATAATTATATTTGTATAAACAATCAAAATTAAAACATTAAATTATATGACATTTAAAAAAATTCATGTAACTTGAAGAGCACATAACCATGATCAATACTCATTCATATTATCTCTCACCTAAGATCAACTTTTTCAATCATGTGTGTTAGGATTCGTTTATATTGATGTACATAAATAACTTTTTGTATGATGGACTTTTAGCAAAATTTATCGTTCAATTAACAATTTGTATCCAGTAAATTATAATCATAAAAATTATCACGTAATAATTACTTATAATTCGACGGGAAGAAATTAATACTTTGTATTTTTTAGATTGATCTGTGCTTTATACAAAGATATCAATACTTCTCTACATAAATTCATAAATAATCTAATATTTTCCAAAATAAGATAAATGAAAAGGAAAAAGGAAAAGAAGACAAAGAAAACAAAGAAGAAGAAGACACAAATGTATGGAGAGAAAAGATGGAAGAAAATGGAATTAAACAGATTTATGTGAGGTGAACATGGGGGGGATGGTTGCAATCGAAAATCTACTGGCTGAGGAGACAAGAAATAATAAAAAAAATTATGGTTGGAAAGAGGAATGATAAAAAGACAACATAGAGAAATCAAGAGGGTGCGAAAGTAACTGTTTGGGAACTTGAACCAGTGGCAAGCAGTAACTGGCTGTGACATTTAGCACACTTTCTATTTAAAGTATCTTGCGCTCAGCACTTGCTGGACCTGGCTTATGGGATCTGCGCATTCTACACTTCACTCCTACCTTGCAGAATCTCCATATTTTTTAGTTAGAGATTCAACAAAATGAAGGTAAGGAAGAATTGCTTTCTCTATGTGCTTGACATTATTCTTTATTGCAACTAGTACTGCTTCTGAATTCTGAAGTATATAAGGTTCTCTCTCCTTTACTTCAGATTCTTGAATGGATGCAAAACAAGCTCAATCGGAGCAACGGGAAAAAGAAACCAAACTCAGTTTCAGCCACTCGTAAGCATTTTTCAGTCTTTTCTATGTTTTCATCTGTCTCCATTGACAGGAAAATACTCAAGATCACTTAAAGCTATTAGTCCTTGTCTCTTCATATTTGCCGCAGTTTATTTGGCTTGGTACTCATTTCTGA
This sequence comes from Castanospermum australe, assembly GCA_019955255.1. Taxonomy (NCBI): domain Eukaryota; kingdom Viridiplantae; phylum Streptophyta; class Magnoliopsida; order Fabales; family Fabaceae; genus Castanospermum; species Castanospermum australe. Next base: position 1,018,530 of record NSJW01000183.1, read on the forward strand.
TTATGACGTTGACTATATGAATTTTGTGTCAAAGATGTAGATAATGATGAAACACTATACTGCAGTGTTAAGAGCACAATAATGAGAACAGAATTAAGGTTTTGCTGTGTCTACTGTGTGTTGGGTAACCTTCATTTGTACGGGGGATTTGTTTACACGTTTTAGGTTCGAGTTGTCATTCTGTCCAATTTTCCAAAAAGGAGGGTAATAGAGAAAGTAACAGTTATAAAGCATAATTCTGTCGATAAATCAACTAGCTTCATTTCTAACGTACTTTGAAATATTCATCCATTTTAACTTGGTGTTTGCTTTACATCATATCATTCTCAGAGCCAAGTTATTTTGATGATTGATTTTTCCAACAGATCATGTGCCATATGAACCTTGCAAACAAGAGTTCAGTGACTGGCCCCAGGCACTACTTGCAATTGGGACATTTGGGAATAAGAATTTGAAAGAAGATTCGGATAGGACGAATGCTTCTGCAGAGGATTCATCTTCCTCTCAGTGTTGTGAACAGGAGCTCATGCTTGAAGAAGCTGGGAATCTTCAGAATGAATTGAGCATATATTTCCGGAGACAGGAGGAATCGAATTTGGCCACAGAACAGGAAGAAGGGCCCAAGGATCAGATCAATAAACGTTTGAACAGTGAACATTCAAGCTTGGAACTTGGACGAAAAGAAAATGAGACATTTTCTGATGGCTCCAATATCAACGGTGGTAATTTCTACCCAAGCAGTGGTCTAATATGCAGCAGGGGAAAAGATCTGTGTTTCGATAACAGTAAAAGTGCCGTTGGCAAGAAATCACTTTCTTTTCTCCCTAAGAAGTTGTTTGTTTGCAGCAGTGGATTTCAGCCTATTCCCAGTTTCAAAGATCCACTCTCCAAAGAGTCCAAAATGGAGCAGGTAGATGAGAAACCATGCAAGCCAGTGTTCTCACACATTAATTAAAAGGTTCCTTTATGGTTATCTCACTCTTTCTTTGCTTTTGATTTCAGATTTGGAAGGCAATACTACACAAAAAGATATACCCCCAGGGTTCAAGTTCAACAATGTTTATGAAGAAGTACCTTGAAAACAGACATAAGCCCAAGTCTGACAATGATGAAGAAGAACTTACTACTGCTGCGGAGAAAGGAAGTAAATGGGTCAAGACAGACTCTGAATGTAAGTTCTAATCCATTGATTTTTTTATGGTCTAGTAAATCATATAAATTAGTTTTTGACAGTAAGTGTTCAGGTCTGAGTTATTTACTTATTTATTAATTTGCAAGAATGTTTTAGCCCTTTTCCACATGCCAAGCTCCTCATCCCTTATAGAGGGTGAGAAGATGGCTAGGAACAAAGTTAATTACAGGTATTCAGATAATATATATCTATTTTTTATTGCAGTTATCGTTCTTGAGATATAAATGGCTGCTTCTCATCTATTAATCTGATAATTTTCAACTCTGCTCATGGAAGCTAATAACTTAAAAGAGCAGCATGGAAATTGAACTATACCAACTGTAGCTTTTGGATGTATGAATCGCGCCAAGGAAAGATGACAAACTGGAGGATGAATCGGGAAAAAGTCTAGAACCTTTATTGCACATGAATGTCAGAAAGCACGATCGAGTTTCTTGCAGGAGATTGTAATTTCTAATGAAGTGATAAACCCAACAATAACAAGCTTAAGCTTTGAAGTAAGCTTTTACTTGTCAAATGCATATATTTTTTACAAATCAATTGTGACTCTTTATCCGGAGTATCAGTAAGTGGTATATTTTTACCAGGACTGTAAAATAATTAACGGCCTAGTTTCGGTAGTTTGTAGGAAGTGTTTTCATGCTGTTATTATAACCAAAAAGAAAATAATTAAACCTTGTAGTTGCATCTCTGTTGGTGTAATAGAATCTCAATAAATTATAATTATATCTTACAATTGTTGATTTTTGGATAGCTTTTTAAATCAATGTCACAAAATCATCCCTTGATATTGAATCATATGAGATATTATTTACAGATATATATTTAAAAATTTAAAACCAATTAATTAAGTAAATTGATTAAACTGAATCTAACTATAATTTGATTTAGTCTTTTTTATTGTATGTTTTTGTTTAAGGTTTTAGAAGTAAACCAAATCATATGAATCGAATCAAATCAAACTAAATCACATATAATTATATTTCTAACATATATAATATTAATGTATATATATTTTATATGTATTATACGTATAATATTAAAGTTGTTTACTCGCTATTTTACATTTTTATTATTGGACACTTTCTATTTATTTATTTTTTGCTTAATAAACAACTATTATTGAAAAACGTTTTAAATTTGAGACTGAGTTATGTGCTATTATTTTTATGACTGATGTTAAGATAAATTACACTCCACTACCTAAAATTTAATCATATAACGCTAAACCTGAAACTTGCTATGCTCAATCTTATTGACTTCCTTTGACTAATAGTTGACCCAACAAATTCTCACAAAATAAGCCTTTTAGCCATTGTTAAGTACTATTTGACAAAAACTTTTGGTAAAAATATATTTTTTTGTCCTTTAACATGATTTTAAGTTTTATTTTTATTTTATAATCATATTTTGTTTTATTTTAGTCTCAAAAATTTTTACAGCAGATTCATCAAAATCTCTAACTCCTGTAGAAATACTAACAAAATTTGCTTATATGACATTCCATGAGGTACAAGTACACAATTAGTATTGTAAACATCTTACTTTGTTTAAAAATGCAATAAATTCAAATAACAAATAATATATAATATAAAATCAAATGAAATGAAAAATAAAAATAAGAAAAGTATCTGGTACACATCTATTGGGTCTAATCTAGAATTCGTAACTCGCCTTACCCAAATTTACCCCCGGAATTTAATAAGCCTTTAACATCCAGTTGGCCCATTACCCAATTTCTTTAGTGTGTTTAAATTTTCTATTTATTTTAATAGTTGTGATCAATTTGGTGAGTACTGAAAAGATATAAATCGAAAATGAAAAAAATATTATTAATATAATTATCTCATGCTTAATTAACAATTAGATGTAGACCTGCACAGCAAAATTATTTCAAATTTTATTTGGTTAGAGAGAATACTCCAACTAAGTGTATTTTTTAGTTAAATTTTATAAACTTGATTTTGATTAAAAGTGAGTTTGTTGTAAAACTATTTATATTTGAGAATTTTAATCTAAAAAGTAATTTTGCCAGAAGAAATGTTGTTTATATAATGTATACCAAAATCACTTTTGAATATGTAATTTCTCAACAAATTCTATATTGCTTTGGCTATATTAACCTTTTATTCCTTTTCATTATATTTGTGATATACCTTAACAAATGACTTGAATACTATTATACTTTTTGGTGATATTATTTAATTAAAATTAAAATTTGTGCATGTTATTTCAACTTTTTAAATCATGAGTTCCAGGTGGAGAGAGAACTCTTGCTTGTGTCATAACCAAGGTTCTGAAAATCGAACCGGTCACTGAACCGATCGAGGTACTGATTTAAGGTTCAATGGTCGAACCGTGGTCGAACCGTGGTCCAACCGGAATATAATTAAATATATATTTTATATTTTTATATAAATATAAATATATTTATATATATATATAAAATTATTTATATATTAATAAAATAAATAAAAATTATAAAAATATAAATAACCATGCCTTGAATCACCCATAAATTTGATTGCTAACGTAATATTATGTAATTTTTCTCTCTCTCTCTCTCTCTATTTTTTTTGTTATGTTTATTATTTTAGTGCCACAGTGTAACTTGCAATTTCTGTTTCTTTAGCCATTGCGTCATTTTTAATTTTCTGAACACTGATTATTTTCGTATGGCCCTTTCTCTCAAGTGTCAAACGAACGGTGCCTTCTCATCAGTAAATTAAACTTGGCATATGGTACACGGCTGATGTCTCTCTTTCTCATTGGCAAGTAAGTCTTGTCATTGTCATTGTGTCAAGTCTTCTCATCCATCTCCTGCACCGTCTCACACTGCACAGCACTGTCTTCTCATCCATCTCCTGCACGGCTGCACCGTCTCCTGCACTGTGTGCACACTGCACAGCACTGTCTTCTCATCCATCTCCTGCACGGCTGCACCGTCTCCTGCACCGTGTGCACACTGCACAGCACTGCACACTGCACACAGAAATACAGAATATCTCTACAGTCTCTACACCCATGGTCACCCACGCCTCTGCACACACTCTCACAGCATTCTCTTCTCACGCACAAGCTCTCTCACCCACACAGATCACACACTTCCCGAAACAGCGCCGCCGTCCCTGTTTCTTTCTTCCCGAAACAGCGCCACCGTCCCTGTTTCTTTCTTCCCGAAACCGAGCCACTGCACACTGCACACAGAATACCTCTACAGTCTACACCCATGGTCACCCACGCCTCTGCACACACTCTCACAGCATTCTCTTCTCACGCACAAGCTCTCTCACCCACACAGATCACACACTTCGCTAGGCACCGATAGCACTGCCCCTGTTTCTTTCTTCCCGAAACAGCGCCACCGCCCCTGTTTCTTTCTTCCTGAAACCGAGCCACCGCCCCTGTTTCTTCCTTCCCGAAACAGAGCATCACAACACCCACCAAGCAACCCACTGTCACTCACGATACACGTACGCTACTCAGCCATACTTCACAGCTCACACTTTCACCACCAGCAATCACCCTTTCAGCCCACCAATCCACACACGTACGCTACTCACCCATACCAGACAATGAAAAAAAAACACAACCTCGAAAACAGACACCAGGGTTTCGATGAGAAACCCGAAAACCACCACGGTGGTTAGACGGATGGAGGAGGGAGTCGGGACAGAGAGGCTGCGGTGCCAGGGGCCGACCGAACGCTGCTGCTGAGGCAACCGGTAACCGTACGGACCGGTGCCGGGTTGACCGATTTAGCCGGTTTGAAACCGGTTCACCAGTTTTTGACCGGTTTTTGACCCTACCGATTCTGAGAGATCACTCGAACCGGTGAAGAGACTGGTTCCCGGTCCGACCGGTTGAACCGGCTGGTCCGGTCCGGTTTTCAGAACCTTGGTCATAACACGCTCCTAGAGGGAACTCATTTTGTGATGCACTTATGTGGTATATGCATGCATGTTTAATGGCTAGAGCATGTTTGGAACTGTTTTTTTTTTAGGGAAATTTTTTTTTTTTTTAAATTCTGTCAGAAAAATTTTGATTGTAAACTGTTTTAACTACAAAATAAACTAATTCAAATATACACCAAACCAAAAGAAATGTGGATTAAATTACTTATGCTGTGATTTTAAATGCTGAAAGATAGCCCAATTATTTTTTTAATTTTCATCACTCGAAAACTCATTTGTACATGAGGGTATTGCATTTCATATCTTAAATTTACTTTCAGTCTCATATTATGGGCTATGTTATGTCCAATCAATATTGGATATAGGAAAACTTAATATGGAGTTGCGTGGCAGATCTAAGTCTAGTTTTGACTTTACTGTAAAATGTATGGACAGTCTATAAGGTCCCTGCATGCTTCCCCTTTGAAGTTGTCATGTTCTCTGTAATATTCGTTCTAGAAAGTAGAAAGCACAACTTATGAGTGCGTTTATATGTGTAATGTCAATGTAAGGTGCATGAGCACTTCAATTGTAGATTCTTATTTGTCACATTGCTCAATTTGTTTCGAATTCCTTTTTTATCTCAGCAAATGCCCTGAGAAAAATTCACACTTGTTCTGCAAAGTCTTGCATGCTTCACGCCATTTTCATATAATAAAGAAGTTGTAGAATTATATACAACATGAATATTTTACTAACTTGGTATATTGGTTCTTGGTGGATGTCATTCAGGGAAGGAAACATTGAGTTAAAATGAAAAAGGCTAATTATCTCATTGAAACTACATATGTAGAAAAGAACCTTATTCATATGTAGAACATAACCTTATTGAGGAGAAACAATAAACATTCTGAGGACTGAGCAACAAAGGCGAAAGTTTTGGACCTTAATATGCTTTCCGACCTTCTTGCCCCGTGTCTCCACTGTCATACTCTTGCTCTTCTTTATCTCATCATAAGGTTTCTTCATCTAAAAAGCAGTTATTTTAGATTTCAGGGTCACCGCCAACCTGCCTAGACCCACCATCAGCACAGTCCTTGCTGGAAGGGTCTCACTCATTGAAGATAGCAAGCAATGTAATTGAGGCTAGGATTAGTGACCAGAGAGATGTCATTCGGTTGAGACAATGAGTAGACAATGTAATTGGTGAGAGAATTCCACTCTATGTAGTGTGACTCGTCGTAATAATCTAGTAATACAATTTGCATATATAACACCTGTAATATCCGGCTATAGTTCTACAGCTTCCACAGAAATAATGGTAACCTATTTAAAAAAGAATGAACTTACTTGGTGACTTAAGCGAAGTAACTGACTATTAGTAATGAGATCAGTACAGAGCATCCCTCACCCTAATCCTAAACTATACTTCACTATTTGCACCAAAACTAAAGTGAACCAAACTTCTATGAGAAGACCAAGGCAAATACTGCCAAAAGGCTAGTGGTTATTCAAGTTGTTTTATAAATTTATCTCTTTTCTTGTTCATGTCCATTTAAATTTTAGGGATGTAATAGAAAGGTAGTAAGGAAGACCAGAAGACAATAGCATAAATTTCAAGGCATATGCTGCCACAATCATACAAAAATGAGATTTTAGTAAGCTAAGAAAAAATAATAAGTCAGAAAAAAAAAAGGTAGAAACAGAACATAGTCATCCAGATAAATTAGAAGTAAGCCCCTATAAAATAAAAATATGTCACAGGTTGGATTAAAAATATACAAGCAACTCAATCGGTATGGCATACCATGTGCAATGTATCATATGAAATATTATTGATTAGAGAAAACAAAAGATTATATAAGGATACAAGAATGTGACAGATTATTTGAGGAGGACAATAACAATTTAAGGATATGGAATCATGACTGGACTTTACCTGTTCTTCAGGAGCCCATCACCACAGCAGCCAAAAATGTGAACGCCTGAGTTGTTGTTTCCTCCATAATTTGTTTTTGATTTTGTCTCTATGTCTTACTTTTTATCAGAGCCATCGGTGCATGACAAAAGCTGAACCACCATTCAGAAAACACACCAATAAGCCGAACCACCATTCAGTTTTGGGTGAAAAGGGATGTGGGTATTGACGGAGCTATAGAAGGAAAAGGGAACATATTAAAGCAGGAAGTGGGTAGAGCTTGTTCCATGGATCTGTGAATTTGGTAGTTTCATGGCAAGTGAAAGGAGAACTTCAGGAAGAGGAGAAACGCAGGAGAAATTATGGACTAGAAAGTTATAGAAGGAGACAGAGCAGGTGCTCCTCAAGAGAGAGATTGGTGGGTCTGTGTCGAATTAAGGAGAAAACACTACTTTGTAACTGGTAGTTTGTGAAACAGTGGTTTTCGAGAGTAAACGGGGTTTGTAATTGTTGCTATATACATTGAAGCTCATTCAATTAAGAAACTCATAGGTTAAAAGGCATGAGGTTGAAACTGAAGCTAGTCACATAGAGGTAGCTCGGAATGGAGACAAATAGCGTTGATGTGGCAATCAAAGAGAAGTTAAATAATAGAATTTGATTTATGTGGCAAAAATTAGGTTGACGTGACAGACTGGGGATTGCTGAGACGGCAAATGCACAACCGGCGGCTTTGGCATTATATATTATAAATAGAAATTTACCTAAGCTTTTGACACTCAACAATAACTAGTGGTATATGACATATTCCACACTTATTTACCATAATGTTGATGCAAGTAACACGGAAAATAAGATTAATTAGTAGGATTTTTTTTAATGACTACGAATTGTTGAAAACTTGGAATTCAACTTTGAGTGGAAGTCTCACATGAAATTAGAACGGACTACTTGAAAACTATATAAATGGGATGACTCATAAACTTAATACTTAAAGGTCTCATTTAGTACATCATATAAGGAATAAATAATATAGTATAATTAATACTATCCACATTTTGATAAGATATTAAACAGTAATTTTTCTAATCAAAATAATTTTATCCAATCTTGACTGTATGAACTGTATAAGATAAAATAATTTGATTTCTATCTGTTATAAGATTAAAGTTAAATAAAATTATTTTGACAGGATATTATATTATTCAATGTCTTGCCCAAATATTATATAAAAATAAATAGTATTAATTATACTATACTATCCAAATTATAGTATACTTTCCATTGCTTATACAATGTACCAAACATGGTCTAAGGTTTTGAATTGAAATATGATGTCAAGCCTACAAGTATGATTTTTTACTTAAACCCGTTCCATCTTATTTACAAGTTTAGTTAAAGGCTTGGATTTGAGTAGTTTGTAGATGGTCATATATTTAAATCTCCATGTCATCGTTTATTTAAAAAAAAAAAAACAAAAGGCTTACATTGTATAAAGTCTACTAAGAAACCTAGGCTCTCAAAATTTTAAATAGGCACAAGTTTTTAATTAAAATTATTAAATTATTTATAAAATTAATAAATTATATAAATATGTAATAATAAATTTTATAATATTATAATTTTTAATTATAGATACAAAATAAATAAATAAATCAACTTATTAAATCAAATAAATATTTTTAAAGGTTTAAATCATATCTATATGGTTAAATAGATTCCTCTAAGAATGCATTTACACAGGTTGAGTGTTTATTTGGATTAGATATGAAAAAAAGATTATTTTAGTAATCGATAATTTGTATAATCGATTTTAAAGAAAATCGATTATGATAAAATTAATTTCATATTTGGATGTGTTAACTGAAAAATAATTTTAAGATAATATATTTTGCTTAGATTGTATAAAGAAAATCGCTTTTATATAATAAAATTATTAAAAAGAGTATGGAATGATTTTTTTAAATTAAATGTAGTAAAATTGTACTAGGTAACTTGATAAATTGTGCTTAACACTAAAATAATCAAAGTTAGATTATAATTATAATACTCAAATTTTAGCTTGAAATTATAATCAATTTTTTAACATAATCAAAATAATCATAAATTATATCTATTTTCAAAAAGTTAATACCAAACATGTTAGAAAAAGAGAAAAAAAATTGTTTTCATAAAAAAAAGCTGTTTTCCCCCTTAAAAAATCATTTCCAAACACCCTCTTAAATTGTTAACATTATAAAGACTAATCCACTGTATAACTTAAATTTACTTGTTATTTGAAGAACAACCTATTAGTAAAATATAAGTCTACTTTGTATAGTAAGCCATATTTAAGTAAACAAAAAATAAGCTGACGTATAAATTCAAATAAGATGCTCGGCTTTTTTCACCTCTATCGAAAATTGGACGCGAGAATAAACACTTAAAAAAAAAAAAAGTAAGAACCAAATTGGCACCAGTATTTAAAAAAACTCTTTTTCGTTTTCGTGCTTGCTTCAGGAGATGGGGGGACGAAAAGCTCATGGGATGAGTCAATTTGATAGACCAGGAATCCAGGATTGATTGATTTTTTTTTTATGACAGGGATTGAATGATTGATTTTTTTTTTTTTTTTGAAGTGGGGATTGATTGATTTTAACTCTATTTATTTGTAGTTTTTCTTCTCCCAAAAGTTCAATCAACTTTAATATCAAATATCCAAACTTCGGAACCAAACTCGTGATTGAGTCCTGTGGCTCAAAGGTCAACCTGTGTCTGAGTCGAACCTTGCTTTCGGACTGTCACTCCAACTCTTCTACAGCCTGCACCCTACACAGCACAGAGAGAGAAAGAGAGAGAAACCATCAAAGAAGCAATCTTTCCCGAAAGTCGCCGGTCAAAAAGGTCCAACCTAACTCCTTTCAAACGTGAAATGCTTTTTGGTTCATCCTTGATCAAAAAATCCAAAGGAAAATTGAGGGTTTTGTTATCTTCTCGAGAGGGTTTTTGTTTTATTTTCTGGTTTATGAATTGAAAGTGAAAATGTGGAGGGACAATTTACTATGCTCTGTGTCTGGGATTCTGGGATTGGAGTAAGCGAATGCCATTGAAGGACTTTTTGGGTCAAAGTTCGTAGCTTTTTCAGGTCGCCGGAGAAGAATGAACTCAATGTCCTGGGCTACCCCAGATGATGTCTTGCTCTCCACCTCGCTCGCCACATACCTTGACAGTATAATCTCTCTCTTCCTCGTCTTTCTTTGCCTTGTGTTTATGTATGCGAACTTTGGATGTAAAGCCATTTTCTGCATGCCCCATTATGAATTTTTGTTTTTCTATCATGATTTTGATGTTCAAATATCATATGCGAAGAGTAACTTGTCCTCAATTTTTATTTATTTATTTTATTATTATTATTATCCATAGACTGAGTTTCTCTGTTTTATTGTGGAATTTGTACAAGAACTGTGGATTTTAGTGATTATAAATTTTTTCAGAGAAAATTTCTACATGTCCAATTTCCAGTTTTTCTTTGGGTATTGCATTTTCTTGCAATGCTTCAATATGAAGCGACAAATTGTTTGATGAGAAGACGCATTGAATAAAGGAAGGTTTTCATCAAAGGGGACAATAAGAATAATGTATGAGAACTAATAGATATTTGTATCAAGAAAGGATGACCTGAGCCACCCAGGTGGTTTGGGTGGGTGGGGATTTGGATTGAGGCTATATGTTTAAGTCACAGTAACAACTCCTTGATGTACCAAAAAATGAAAGGATGACCTGTCTTTGCTGCTGTAAAATCTCCTGCATCTGAGCACTTGCTTAGTAAATTCTTCTATAATCCCTCGATCAGTAAACAAGTATCAGTTTTAAAAGTGACAATTACTGAGCCTATTTAAAGAACTCCCGGCAAGATTTTGTTGTTATTCTAGCGGAATGACTAGCTGAGAGTACAATTGTCTTTTCTTCTTGTGGGGAGGGGGTGCGGTCAGGGAGGATACTATCATTAAGTCAAGCTTCAAGTATGTCAGTCATCCATTGAAGTACCGAACTGTCTGAAGACTCTGAACTCTATAAAACATTGCTATAGATCACTGCATCTGGGCTTTAACTAGTGGGCTTTCACCCTGCTTGTCACACAAAAATGTTGGAAGTCAATTGCTGTCCGTTGTTTCCGTTATACAGTTTGCATGCTTTTTATCTGTCACTTTTGTTATGACGCTTTTTGTTCTTATAGATTTAATTTCATCTTCTTGAGTTAAAGTGGCTATAGATTGAACTGAATGATGAGATATGGCAATGCAGTAAAATTTTCTTCTTAAATTATATGTATTTTTTGCAGAAAAACTTCTTGTCCTGTTGCTAGATGGACGAAAACTTATGGGGTTATTACGCTCTTTTGATCAGTTTGGTAGCATATCTATCCTACATGCATTATACTTTTATGAAGTTACTATTATTATTTCTTTCTAATATTAACTAACAGTGTGATATGTGACCATGTACAGCTAATGTTGTTCTTGAAGGTGCATGTGAACGATTAATTGTCGGTGATCTTTATTGTGATGTCCCTTTAGGCCTATATGTTATTCGTGGGGAAAACGTTGTCTTAATAGGAGAGCTGGTATGATGTGTTCTTGATCATTTCATGATATATGACCACTATTACTTGCTTTTTAAAGGAGTCTAAATAATTTTGCAATGTTATATCAATGGTATAGGACTTGGATAAGGAGGAGCTTCCGCAGCATATGACTTGTGTGTCAGAGGTTGAGATAAGAAAGGCAAGTCCATCTACTAGTTGATAATCACATGATGGGATATTTATTTCTCTTGTTTTAGCATAATAATTATGAGGGCCCGTGGAGCAATTAATTGTTGTATGCAAATGTCTGTTTGGTGGGAGTTGCTATTGTACCCTTCATGGGTTGTCAAGTATTTACTGGTTGTTAGTTCTTGCAATAAATGTTTGAAGTTCATAACATACAACCAGCAACAAATAAATATTTGACAACGAATCAGGGTATGGATTCCCTGGAAAAAAAAAAGATGGATGCTGGAGTAATCCCCCTGTCTAGCATATAAGGATGTCTGGATGTATCTTATAGTATTGCTTCTTGATGACACGTAGGAGGCTTATTTTACGTTGGAGGGCCTGGAGAAGGGGACATGGCTAATTGACCCAAATACTGTAACTACTGCAATTTTGGCCACACTATATATATATATATATATATATATATATATATGATCCACCAGCTGAACTTTCACCTGTTCGTCATTTGTCAAAGGAGGGCCATTTGCTTGATTAGATGAGACCACTGGATTTTCCTTCTTTAAACTAGAGTCCTTTGTTTGGCCAGGAGTATCAGTAGGAAAAGTTTGTAAGAAATCAAAATGATGGGGCTTAGCTTCACCCTTGGAAGTTCTTTAAGATTCGACTTGGTATTTCGAAATAATTGAATTTTAAAGACTTGAGGGGACCAATTAAAGCAACAAATTGAGGAATACCTCTTGAATGGTTTTCTTTAGATCAAAAGCATCTTTCACCCGAGCATCCAAGAAAGCCCATGTATCAAGAAAATCTATAGAAAAGAAACCACAGAAGTATCAGGAGAAGTACACACAACTTTATGGCATTAAGCCATTAACAGCGGGATCTTTAGCCAAAATGGTCTACACTTATTGGAGTAATCCATGGGATAGGGCATAAAACAATAAAATTCCAATGTTTTTTGCAACATTCACTTTTTGAATATAATCCTCACATTTACTGCCATGTATAAAGCAAATAGGAGAGTGTCAATTTAAGAAAATAAAAAGTTCTAGAGAGAACAGAAATTTTAATCTAGTTAATATTTTTTAGACGTTCACAAAGAGAAACCTGATCAAACTAAACTGAAAAACTAGTGTCACAGAATAAATGATAAAATGGTCACTGCAATCATTGAATCAGGAGGTGACCCATAAATGTGTGATTATCATAAACAGAAAGGCACTAAAACACTAGAGGATATGAATGGAAAGCGAATCAAGCAGAAAAATCTATGTTCTCAAAAGGGAGAGCAAAAATACAAACCAGGAGAGCTATCTGTCAGCATATAAATCTCAGTTGTTGAGTATATTCCTCCAAGGACTGTGCGCTTGGCATACCAATTAATGTCAAAGGCATTATCACCAGTAGCATGCCAGATCTCATCGACAAGCATTGCCCTCTGCTTAAAACTGGTTGGAACATTGACTGGTTGTGCCTGTGTAGAAATTATTTATCAAATACTCTTTCAGATAGATCTAAACCTCTACCTTGGGGATAGGACATGGGCAGAGACCTGGATGCTAAGAGCTTGAGGCCATGTTGATATATATGGAGCTTGCATTTCTAGACGAATTCTGATAAGCTTAGAGATGCAGTCAGTTCGTGTCAAGTTTTTTAAACCCTCATCCGAGTCAATTCTATCGACGAGTCTTTGTAAGCAGTCATCCATGAAAAACTGAAAAGAGAAGTTATATGATAAAGAAAATGGCCACTAAAACTAATAAGGACATGCAAGAGATAACAGTTCTATACCGTTGTGGAAACCTATTAAACGGATAAAGACTTGATAATATAAAATTTGGGAAACCCATAATTGATTAATGCAACTCAAAAAATATTGATAAGCATCATTCTTAACTCCTTAAATTGTAGCTTGCCAAAGGTCACAACTTACGATTATGTGATGCAGTTGAGAATGCACACCCTGAGAGAGAGAAATATCAGCGAGCAAGGATTCTGAGTCACTTATTTCACTCTAAAATCACAAAAACTAGAAAATCTCTCTTCTTTCATTTTCGCAATTATCCTATCTTTTGGAAAAACATGTTTCCTGATTGGGTAAGAGAGGATGGGTTGCTGTTTAACCGCTGCCAGATGCTATCATCTTCGTTAAACATTCATGGTTTGTCCTATACCTTGATAAAATAAGATTGGAATTATGGTATAGATTGTTGACAATCACACTACCAGATATTGTGAAGCAGCCCACACTACGGCCATCCTGCATTCTACCAGATCCATCATAACATGAGCTGCTTCAGTTCTCTTATAAATTGTAGTCATTAAGCAACGTTACTCCAATCCTGTCGTGACTACACACATGAAGGTTTAATACTACTAGAAACACAAAATTCAACTATCATCAGAGGAGAACTAAACGAAATAGTGGCTTAAATAATCTGAGAAAATTTGAAAATAAAAAAGAAAAAGAAAAACTATGAAGTTTAATACAGAGACTAGAGGCTTGAAGGGAATAAAAATGGGACACTGAACACACTGGAAATGATCCTGATTCCTGATGCCATAAAATAAAAGAAGAGGACGAAAAGCGCCTCAACCAGTGCTGCTTCCTTCCGCGACGAAGATCCAATGATAGAAGGGGACAGGCCAACTTCCCTTGCTCCAGCAATTAAACCTGCTTCTGTCCATCCCAACTTCGTCTGCAAAATCACAATTTGAGAATCATACATTATTACATTCCCACATTAGTCCCCCCAAGAATCATACAATTTTGCACACACAGACAACTTTAAAAACAGAACTATTCTGGCATTCCATCTCCATCTTGCTAAATATTCCACCAGCCGATTGAAGGTCGTAAGGTTCATTTGGATAAATTTTAAAAAAAAGTATTTTTTTTTATATATTTTATTTTAGTAGATCTTTTTAAAAAAAAAAAATAATTTTGTATTTGGATATAATATTTAAGAAGTATTAAGAAGTATTTTAAATAATAAAAAGACTTTTAAGTTTGTTTGAATAAAAAAGAATATAAACACTTAATTTATATCAAAATTATTGAAAAAGACATCCAAATGCAAAATATTATGAATTAGGATATATAAGATATAATTAAATAGGCTAGCATAATAAGAACAGTGAGATTTTTAAGTATGTCATGGTAACAACGTCATGGAAAATGAGACATAAGATAATAACATGTCTAATTATGTACCCAAAGTCTTACAACATATTGCTAATGTTATTCTATTTTACTTTTTCTAAGTGGTAAGTCATTGAAATCAGAATTCAATTTAAAGATATTAGAGCACAATGACTTAAAGTCGCGTTATTTAAAATGTAATTTATATAATTACCTAAGAAGGTTTGTGTAAATATAAGGTTTATAAGAAGAAAAAATAGATGATATAAAATATAATTTTTAATAAAAATAAAGACTATTTTTGTTATAAAATTATATTAAAAATTATTTTTTTTTATTTTTTTCATAAGTTAGAGGTCATTAACTTCTAAAAAAATAGATAAATTAATTTTTTTTAATTTTAATTTTTTAAAAAATTATATTCAAATATGCTTAAAAATATATTGAAGTATTTTTTTAAAAAAATATTTAAAAAAAAATGTGTATCCAAACGGATTCCTAAACACAGCGTATACAGTGCAGTCAACTTGTCATCCATGAAAAACTCAAAGGAGAAGTTATTTGATAAACAATGCACCCATTCGGAAGAAAACCAGAGAATTGACATATGCCATGGTAAAAAAAAAAAGAAAAAGTCGCCTGCAGCCAATGTAACCAGGCATTTGAATTGTCTTATTGCAACCCTGCCGTTGATTTCACCCAAAAAAAACTGGTCCTGTTTTAGAACACTAATTAATGTGATCCGTTTACAGAAAAGTGAAAGTTAAAATTGAAAAGAAGAGCGAGAGAGAGAGTACGAACGACGTGGGGGAGCGAGGCCTGAAGCACGCGAGCTTGCTCCTCCTGGTACTGGGCTCCGGGTCTCGCTGTGGCATAGCGCCTGGCGTCCTCAGCCGTTGAAGATGAAGAAACAGAATATGAAACATTTGGGCTTTTGGTGGAGTGTGGCGTGGAAAACGGTTGAGCGTCGGAACTGGAAAAGCGATAAGAGGCTGCGAAGATTTGCGGAGGCCGGAATCAGAGCCGAGCATTTCCATTACAAAGTAACATTGTACCGGAGATCAGCCGCTTCGCCGCCGTTAGAAACATTGCTCCGCCGTTGGCACCGCCGAATCGAGGGAAGGAAGGAGACGAGGAGGTTATGTTATTTTTGGAAGAATCCGCAGAGTTTGGACTTTGGAGTTCCACGTAATGCCACGCGTCACACCATCTGCCACCGATGAATCTTTCATCAACTGCTTGGTCCTTTGACCTATGACTAACTTTTTTCTTTATTCTAAAAAACAGTGTAATATAAATATTTGTCTTTGTTGGCACATATTTTTTTTGGTCAACACTATTTTTTTGGATCCACTTTGTTTGTCACTTCAAAATGCCCATAAGCTAGGACGACCCAAAACCATATAAGCCTAACAAAATCAAGCTGATGTTCCATGGCTTCAAGCCCGAAGCACAGACAAGATACAAGCTTAATATTCTATTGATGACAAAAAAAAATTATATTCTATTAAAGAGATAAAAATAAAAATAAATTTAAATATAATTAAAAGATTTATATAATAAATTTTTATTTATAAAAAATTTATGTATATTTTTCTATAACAGAATAGTTCGATAGGAGATCCAAAACGCATCACCTATGCTTGTTAGCTTTACAACTTTCTTGCCTTCACCTTTTACTAGCTGTTAGTTTTACAGCTTTCTTGCTTTCCCCTGTACTTAATAGTTTTATAGCCTTGTTGCTCTGTTGCTGTGCATCTTGTCTGTCAGCTTGATTGTTTACCTTGCATCTTACTTCTTAGCTTTTGTTTTGCCTGCCATCTTGTATTTCATATTTATTTATTGTTGTTCGCCCTGTTTCTTAGCTTTGTTTAGCTTATCACTTTGTATTTTAGATTTATTTCTTGTCTCGTTGCCTGTCATACATAGCTAACAGCCTCATTGTTTGTGTTGACGTTGTGATTACTGATTACATTAGCCTTGTGTTGTTTTCCATTTATTTCATCTCGGGATTCCTTAGAAGTTTTATGAGTCCCATTCATGCTTCACAAAGCCTAACACACTTCGGCTTTTGGGGGCTTTTGTAGAGTACTCCAAGATCCCACATCAATAAGCTGGTTTCCCTCTCCGAGAGCTGTGAGAGCTTGTTGGAAGGTAGAGATGTTCGGGTCAAACCCATTAACTAGCTAAAAATAATGGGATAGGTTGTATAATGCAACTGATTTTCTTAAATTGAATTTTTTCAACATGCTTGTTTATTTTTTTTTATTTTTTTAATTATTAATAATGGGTTAATGAGTTAATTTATACGTATTGACCCACTAACTCATTTTTTTTTAATTTTTGATAAGTTAACTTATTAACCTATCACTTTTTAAATTTTTTAAATTTTAAATAAATTCAAAATAAAATAAGTTGATTTTTTTCTACCCATTAAATAAAAACAAGTCAACGTATCTTACCTCATTTCTGCCTACCGTGACACAACAGGATGAGTTGACCCAGATTGAGAATTCTATTCGAAAGGACAATGGGGAAGGTGTAAAAGTTAGTCACATAGGTTGGACTATTTAATATATTTATTAGCTTTTTCACGCCAGCAGTCTTCATAAATAATTAGTAACATATGCACGGAAAAAAATACAAAAATATTATAAAATAATATGTATAAAAAATAAAAAATAAGAAAAAAATATTATCAAATAATCAAAGAAGTAAATAATAAAAAAAAATGAAAGAAAAATTCTAAAGGATTCGATTTATGAATTTTTTTTAAAAATTTAAAATCATAATTTATCAATTATTTAAACAATAAATAAACATATTACAACATTTAAAATTTATATCATCATACTTATCACATAAGTATTATTTATTAGAATCAACTATCAAAATAAATTTTTAAATAGTATAATCAAATTTTAGATGATAAAATTAAATCACTTTACTTTTTTTATATATTATAATAGATTAAATATTAAATAAACCTCTTTTTTTTGTACTAACAAATGTATGTAGAGAGGAGGTTGGCTTATTTCAAAGTCAAATTATACCATAAATCCCAATAAAAATTTACAATAATATTTTATAGATCACCTACTAATAAAAGATCATCATCATTAATCAAATTTAGGACCTTTAGGTCAACATAACTCTATTCCACCAATTGAGCAAATTTTCATTGCCTAGAGCTTTCCATGTTTACCATTCTAAATTAATGTTTTTAAAATCAATTCATGGAAGAATGAAACAAAAAATGATTTACGAAGGGATAATTAAATATAATGTAACATCATGGTATTTAAAGTAAATTAAAAAAAATTTAAAAAATCACATGATTTCATGTTTTAATTTAGTCTATTCATATAAATTTTAATGATTATGATTTAGTAGTTCACATAATCTTATCTTTTACATTTTGCAATGTTAGGAATTTAAATTTCCTGTAAAAATACATTATTAGAAGGGATAATCTCAGTAACTTCACAAAATTAGTCTCACATTAATACTTAATTAGGACAAAAAAAAAACACTTGATTTTTATATTTTTCCCAATACGCTGTGATAAAAAAGAAAAGAGAAACTCACATTCTTTTTAGTTTTCCTTTTCTCTCTTCTATTTTATCATAAAAAGTAAGTATAAATAGAAAAATATAAAAATTAATTGTAAGAATAATATTACTGTTTTACAAAATCAACAAAGGGGGAGGGAGGGAGGAAACACAAGCAATCTTCTGGATTTGATGGACATATTATAAGAGGAAAACTGGATAAAATCCTTGGGGTAGAAACTTTTCACCACCAAAATTTGAGCTCTACAAATTTGAGGGATGCTGTCAAAAAATGGTTTTTTATTTATAGGAATTGCATATAATTTACAAGGACCGCTATCAGCAGAAAGAGGCACCACCACTCAACTGAGCTTGGACTTTTGACAGTTTGCTCTTTCAAAAGGACAAAAATATGAGAAAGGCTCCAAGCTTCAGCATCTCTCGTTACATGGTTTATGTTTCACAGTTTTAAGGACTGAGCCGAGTTAAGATCAACCCAACAACACTTCAAGAGTTGAGTCAGGTTGATCAAGTTCCAAAAACAATCAAAACAATACATCACCATTCTCATTAACAGAACTGATCTTTGAAGCTATATATCAGATCTTTCTCCCTCTCTTCCTCTTTTTCTTCCTCTATTCTTTTTTACCCTCTGCGTGTTTCTCTTGCACAAAATCACTGCTTACTGCTATGCTCTCAGAAGATAACTCATGAATGGCCCAACGTTGGATTAAAATGCTGTAATGTAATCTCTCCAAGGCCTTCAATCCTCACCTACAAAAGCAACTTGAACTAAGCTAGCTTATTGACATGATCTTTTAAACCTGTACCTCGTCTATCCTCCTAATGGCTTCCTTCATGGTAAGTCGTTGTTCGGGGTTGCTTTCTGTGCAAGCAGCCCCAATTTGGAGAAGCTGCAGCATTTGATTGAGTGAATTTGTGTTGCTTTTTAGCTCTGGATCAATCAGTTCTTCCTCTCTTCTCTCAGAGATTGCCGTGAGGACCCATTGCACCACATCAGTCCCACCCTTGCCATTGCTGTGGTACTGAGAAGGGAATTTCCCGGTTACGATTTCAAGAATGATGATTCCAAGGCAATAAACGTCTGTCTTCTGTGAAACTTTCTGGTACTGTGTGTAATCTGGGGTTTTGAAGGCAAACATTGCCTGCACCGCAACGCTGGGGTTGATCAGAGGATGGAAGGCAAAGTCGCCTAGGAGAGGCTCATTGTCATCAGTTAGTAGAACGTTGCTGGACTTGAGGTTTCCATGGGGCAGGTCGTAGGAAGAAAATTCAGAATAAAGGAAGCCCAACCCTCTTGCAATTCCCTCCACGATCTTCAAACGGGTAGGCCAGTTCAGTTCGGCATGGTATGTTCCTCTATCACCTGAATAAACATAATTGGCACATTCCTTGTTATATATTATATATTGCATTGCACCAAAAGAGAAAAAAACAAAAGAGAGAGGGACGTATGGGAAAGACCCAAAAGGGAATTCTTTTCAGGCACAATTTTCTGCTTCCGGAACTGCTGGGTGAAGAAGCTATTAACAATCTGATTGAATAAGACCAGAAGATAATGATGCTATTTAACTTTGTTTGTGGTTACTTCATTTATTCATTGTTTAAGATCGAATTAACCGATACTGATTTTTCCCCTAGGGATGACAGACTCCAATGGAAAATGCAAAAAAGAAGCTGGCTTTATCCCACCCATTAGAGATCGAACTTCATTAGAACAGAAAGAAATTAACATTCGGTGATGATAATGATATCATACCATGCAAGACATATAACAAGCTTCCTTTGGGCATGTATTCTGTGACAAACAACTTCTCCTCTTTGCGGTAATGGTAAGCCAAAGGCGTCAAAATGTTGCGGTGTCTGATCCTCCCAAACTGTCTCACCTCAGCATCAAACATATCTCTGCTTATTTTGTTGAAATCCCTCATCCGCTTCACCACCACCGACAACCCATTCGTCATGGCGGCTTTGTACGCCGAGCCCAACCCGCCATTTCCCAAAACCTCCGCAGTAGCCTTCATCAAATCCTGCAACCCAAAGATGCCCTTTTCGTCGTTTACCACCACAAGGTCACCCATGCCATTCCTGGCCGGGGCTCTCTTGGACTCACCACCCTTTCTGTTGGGTTCCGAGGACCTGCTTCGTTTCGGGCTGGGCACATGCACTTGGAGCACCTCTTCCTCCATGTTGTCTCTGCTGATCACGCTGAAGTCATCGTCTCGGCGCTGCCTCGACTTAACGAACAGAAAAATCACTGCTGCAACAACCGCAAGAAGGAGAATCACGATGACCTTCGTAGCCCAACTGGTCCCGTACCCACTATCAGGGATTGGCTGCAGCGAATAACCAGCATCACACGCCTTATCCAGAGGCTTCCCGCAGAGTCCTTCGTTTCCAGAGAACGAGCTGGCACCGAATTTCGACAAACTTTCTGGGATTGCACCTTGCAATTTGTTGTTGGACATGTCCAATGATGCAAAGTCTTGCTTCAATTGCGGGATAGGCCCTGAAAACTCGTTGTTCTCGAGGTGCAATTCCTTGAGAAGATCCAGCTCCATCAAGGACTCGGGTATGTTTCCTGAGAACTTGTTGTTAGAGAGCCACACTTTCTTCAACGAGCCTACATGGGTGAAGAAATCCGGAGGAATTGGCCCGGAAAATTGATTCTGGGTCAACAACAGAGCCTTGATTGCACCCAGTTTGTTGAATTCGGGGATTGGACCCGAGAAGGAGTTGTTCACGAAGCTGATCGTTCGAAGGCCGCGAATTTCCATGAGAGCTTCAACGTCGATCTTCCCAGAGAGACCCAGGTCGGAGAGGTGCAGGCCCGTGATGATGTTGTTGAAACAAATGACTCCCTCCCACCTGCCAGGGCAAGGAGACCCATTTGGAACCCATGAAGCTAAGGACTCAGAATTGGTGAAGGATTGCTTGAGCCTGAGGAGGGCCTGGCTCTCTGGCACGGACAAAGAAGGAGGGGAGAGAGAAAGTGCATGGAGAAAGAGAGGTAGGAGAAGGAAGCGAACAGCGGCCATTGCCGAGCCGGAGATCTTACACGCCGGGGAAGAAATGGACCGCTGCTCGGAGAGATTGAGGTTCTCTGAGGGTTTTGTCTGATTTGCCTTTTTTTGTTTTGTTGATTTTGGGTAGCCACAGAAAGGTGTGTCATGTTGGTGGGGGGTCCGTTTGAGAGGGGGATTGGAGATGGAGTTGCCAGAATTACCATGAGATTCTAAGAATAGAGGTTGGCGTGAAGGTGGCTCCTTCAAATGCTTCCGATAATGTCGGAATTGATACGGGCGAAGGTGAAGTGAGGTGGGTGCAATGCGAGCTTGCGTTGACCCAGTCAAGATGCATTTCAGGGGCTTCACCACCCACCATCAATGGCGTGAGAATGTGATGTGGTGGCTGGCATGCATGGACTGGCTACTCTGCTCCATCCATAGATATCAATCTGACATTATCTGTCACGTCTTTGAAATTGAAGGTCGACATTTTTATCTGATATTGTTTGAGGAACAGAGACAAATATGTTCTTACTTTATGGCTTTTATATTTTTTTTTTGGGCTTATTAAAATTAAATTCAAGATCTTCATTCTAATCCCATCATGACTTCATTTTAATTTTTAATATATTGGGGTTATATTTAAGTGATTATTTATTATAAATTTTCTTTTCCAGTTTCAACTGTCAAGATATCAACCTACTTGAACCTCTCAGTGAGTGAGCTTGGCTGCTTGAGGCGACCTCTGACTTCATTTACGTTTGACCGATAAAAAATCAAAAGGAAATCCATACCAATGCCGTGCATGAAACTTCCCTGATTAGAATTTAAAGGGGAAAAAAATCAATAGTATAATCAAATTCAAGCCTTCATTTGTTCAAAACCTTGTGTACAATTGCAAAACTCAGATCAGGAAACACGGTACACGTTTGAAGTAATAATGGATATTGTTGGTGCAACATTACGCATGTTCATTCCGGATGCATATCTTCTTTCCTTTAAACCATATCATGAGTGCGATGTGAAAGCCTGCACATTTGAAACTTTTGTCACTACCATCATCATCATCCATATTACCATCCTGTCTGTGTAATTGTATAATGAGGTGGCTTATTTTCATTGATATATGAGAAACATAAATTGCCAGTGACTTAATTAGAAATTAATCTATGGGAAGGGTGGACAAATTAATCTAGGTACTAGTGGAATGAACTAATAATAAACATTACCGAGAAAATGTTGCAGTGACCAGGATCTGCAATGTGCGCCATCAAGTTGTCAATGGGTCCTTCCCCTGTATAAATGGCTTGGAACCAGAAGCCAACAAAAGCCAGCATTGCAAGTCGACCATTCTTGATCTCCTTGGTCCTCAACACCATCACTGGTTCCGGTGACCCTCGTCCCCACATCATGGGGTCAAACCACAACCCACCTGGGTATCCAACGTCTGGCTTTGGGTTCGGCTTATTTGGAAGTTTAGGCTCAATGTCAACACACCCTGGATTAATCATATCAGCCCATCTTCGACCCTCTACCCAACCCATCAAGGCTAACTGCACAATGAACAAGGTTGTAGAATCTGAAAAGTATTCTCGAGCACCAGCATCATACCAAGAGAAGTTCTCAACATAACCAAGCTTTTCGAGCAATTCTGGAATGAGAATCCCAGACACTCCAAGCATTGCCCACCTAGCATGCATCAGCTCCGCTTGAGCAAACCATTTAAGTAACTCTGGATCAGACCCTGGGGAAAATGACATTGGTTACTGGTTAGTAAACCACAACACCATAAACCGATCCATTTTGAAGTACATAGTAAAAGAATCACATACCTAATCCAAGGGGGTCAAAACCAAAATCACCAGGAAGACTGCAATTGGCAAAAAATTTAACAATTATACCAAACTGTTTGATAATAGACTCTGCCATTTGATTGTAAGCAGCAGACAGCGGTATTCTCACTTTTTTTTTTACACCATTTTTTGTTTATAAACCCTAAATTATACAACAAAAAAAGTGAAAAGTACTATTTTAGCAGAAAAATAGTTGAAACTAGAACATTTTGTTTTGAAAATTTTCTATAGGAAGCACAAAACTGGTTACCTGCCATCAAGCCACTCAGGAGGTGAACTACCAGGGAACCACAAGGCCTATCTGGAGGAAGCGGCTCACAGACACTTGAAACTCCTTTTGTTACATTCGTAAGGGTTCTTCTGGGCAAGCATGTAGCTGCTCTTCCGGGGAAAACCTTTTGACGTATTTCTCTGTATCCAAACAGAAATCATAGAGTTTAAGAAGAGCCGGATGAGCATATGTATAAAGTGCCGTGTAAGTGCCATTCTTGACAATGGATCATTATTTTCTGCACCCAAAAAAAAAAAAAAAGTGTGTAAGTGCATGAGACAAAAGTATAGACCTGCTTGGAAGGCTTGACAATGCAGTGGAGGAAATAGCTAAAGCCATGAATCAGAAAAATGCCAGAGTTAGAGTTGCAGAACCTCTTTTTTTCGAAGAAAGGTCTCGTTTCAGTTTTCTGACGGTTTATCACTTTATCTGCTACCTGGAAGATGTATAACTTTGTGATATTTTGCTTGGAACGAAAATGTGCAAGGAAGAGCCAATGGCAAGTGAACTTGGCACGTGCTTTGGATATGGGAATAGGATGTTTTTTTTAATGAATTTAAAAAAGCACAATAAGTTATAGATTTGGGCTGAGATAACAGATTTAGCCCAGAGGAACAAGGTTGTTCTGCAGATTCTAGTTCTGAGCCCAATTCATCACCCCAACAAGAAGCCCAGTGTGAAATTCACTATGCTTGGTTGTGGATGTTCCGCCCTTTACAAAGGATATCAAGTTTAAGGATATTTGATAAACGAATTCGTTAGCTTTTTTTCTCTCTCTCAGAATAGTGGAAAGAAATTATCATTCATTCAATCTGAAGCACAAAAATTAAAGTGGTAATTTCATGATTCGAACTTTGTTTATACTCTTAAGATTTTGATATACTAATAATAACGACCAACCTGTCACAGGGTAAACAAATTCATTAGCTGAGGTCAAATAAACTGAAATTGTTGTTGAGAACTGTATGTCTGCCATGAATAGTGATATTTGTGTCGTGATCCAGGGTCTCGGAAATTATTGACATGTTGCTGATATTCAAATGGTGCTGTTGACGAGTTTAGGATCATTGGATCAATGCAATTGTGCTGGTTGAGAGAGTAATTAGTCTGAGAGAGACTAATTGTACCTCTGGACTGATAGGAACCTCCCAACCGTTCACCCACTCCATATGCTGGGACATGTTGCTTCATAGTGCCGCAATAGGGACATTTTATATGCACAAAATCCTTATGAAGACTTAACAATTCAGCCTATTTATAATTACAATATCAATATAATAATGCATATAAAAACTACGAAAGCAAATAGAGAGGTTTACATTCGCAGTTGTAATATAATATCTAGAGTGAATTTTAAAGCGTTATAATGCATTTTAGAAATAATGAGTATTAACTGCTGAATAATTAAATTTTTTTAGTTATCAAAAAGGCAATCAAATAATTTTTTTTCCTTATAATAGTACAATTAGATGCTTTGCAATTTTTTTCCCTAATTGTAGGTTATATAAGGTACTCTCTTTATTTCTATAAATACTATCTTGGTAGAAAATAAATTTGAGGTCTCGAAGAGGTAACACTAAATGCTTAATTATTAAAATATTTTTTTAGAATTGTAAATTCGTAATGTTTTATTATTTTATTTTTTTATATAAATCAAAGTATCTCTATAAAATTTAGTTTATTTGAACTGTTCCATAAATTTAATCTCTTCAAATCAAAAATAATAACGATAAAATATTTTTTATGAAATAGAACTCTTAAAAATTGAACCGTAATTTTTATATTTGTAATGTCTAAATTTTATTATTTTAAAATTTATTATTTTATTAGCGAACCTGAAACTAAGTTCCGCAACTAATAAATCTTGGAGTGCCTAAATTTTTTTAAAACAAAATCGAATAAATTTTGCCCCTGCACTGAGAAATAATTGTCAATGATACCAAAAAAAGAACATGATAACAAATTCGAAATATATAACATAATTTAAATATAATATTAGTACCAATAACATATGGGGGACATGCAGATCATTGTAGTTTACGTTTAAGCGGGTGAGAAAGCTTTTCAAATCCAGAGGGGCTGCAAATTTAAATTATATAATGGGGTGGGGTCACTAGTTAAGCTCTTCAGTAAATAATACAATAAGAATATTTAAGGTTCATGATAATTTTACAATCAAACTGTAACTATCAGCACCATTTTTAAATGAACATCATTAATTCATTTAATTCTATCACAATCTTCCAGACGAAGTTTAATATTAAAGTACTTATATTGTTTTATATACTAAAAAATAAAGTTATATTGCAAGTCAAAAAATAAATAAATAAAGTGATATTATTTTTAAAAGGTAAAATAATTGTTTATGAGGTGTTGATAGCAGAAGTAAGTTACGTTCTTAAGTACGAAAATTACGGTTTAATTCTTGAAAGTCTCATTTTATAAAAAAAGTTTTATGATTATCACTCATAATTTAAAAAGATTAAATATATAAAATAATTTAAATAGGCCAAATTCTACAAGAATATTCTAGTACATAAAAAAAATAAAAGAACATAAAAGAACCATTTTGGCTTGTAAAGATAGTAGTTAGCAGTTTTTCTTCAAGGAACCATTTGATATGGAAATTATCAAAATAAGTATACCACCAATACATTATTGTTGTTAACCAATCTCTTATATAACATGTTACCAAATATCTCTTTACGTAACATACTTATTCAATAATGGGATATCAACATCTTAATATCAAGGAGTGGTTCCAACGGTTACCTCACTCTGCAGCTTCTTTTTTATTTCAAAATAAAATAATCATATTCCATATGAAGACATACATAAATTTGGTGACCCAACCTCCGAGGGGAAGCTTTATTAAGTTGTTTGGATGAATTGGAGTTGATAATCTATTGTTTAACTTTAAAGAAAATATAGACAAACAATATCTGAACCAGAAAAATAGAAGGTAAAAATTGACAATGAATGTATTTTTTTTAGAGTAAAACATTTTTTTTGTTAGAAGAATAAAACTTATTTTTAATTCTTAAAAGATATATTATATATTAATTTTTTTTATAAATTAATTTTATCCATTTAATCTTTTAAATTTTAACTTATAAATTTTATCTTTTTATTTTTTTAATTTTATCAATTTAATATCTTAAAAAGATAAAATTATTATAAATTTAAAATTTAAAAGACTAAATTAATAAAATTAATTTTTAAAAACAAAATTAATAAAAAATATATATATTTAAGAGACAAAAATAAATTTATTATTTTTTTATGTAAACATAAATACTGTAAAAATTTTATATTAATAATAAATTAAAATTAAACTTTTTTAAACAAGAGATAAAACAAGAAGAAGATCATAAAAAGGTATACTTCAATAATAGCTTAATGAACCTTCTTTTTGCTTATTATTATATTAGATGAGATTTGATAAACTACTAGAAATTTTGAAAGAGAAATCGTCCATTAGCTCACGAAACAACATAAAATATGGCCTACGAAAATGAACATGTGATGTGCCACTATAGTTATATAGTATCAACTTCCAAATGCCCAACCCGTTAATTTCCAGATCCATGGTTTTGCATTCGGACCCTCTCCCCTGTTGCTCCATCATTGTCCCAAGAACCAACTTTCAGTTCCTCATCTCGCAGAGCTTCCCTTTGAATTCACTCCATCACTTTATTTTCCAAACGGATCCTCACCCCATTGTCGCTACTCGCATCATTTCTCTCACTGCCCCACAAAGTATCCTCCTTTCTCACTATTTCACACCATCTCCGCTTCCATTTCCCCCGTACATGCTCGATTCCCTCTGAAACCCGAGACCCACGGAAGGAATCCATGTTCGTGCTCACAAGGCAGGATTTTGCAGTAACCCACATCGCGAGCTACTAAATCCAAGTTCACTCTGACCCATTTTTTTCGGCAGTTGAATGATGGTGGAGAACCTAGCACTTGGGCGGTTCCACCACCAAAGGCTCGAGTTTAAGCGCTGGATTCCCGCGTTCTTGACCTCCCACAAGACCCTCTTTACGTTTCTTTGGATTGCCGCATTTGCATCCGTTTTCCTGTGGCAGAGGAACATAGTCGGTGGCTTCTTCGTATTCGGTCGGGCCCCAGTGAGGCCGCTGCCGAAGCTGCGACCCGTGGCATTCAATTTGACGGATTTTGGTGGGGTGGGTGATGGGGTTACTCTGAACACTGAGGCCTTCGAGAGGGCTGTTTCTGCCATCTCCAAGTTGGGGAAGAAAGGTGGTGGGCAGCTGAATGTGCCACCAGGTCGTTGGCTCACAGCACCCTTTAATCTTACCAGTCATATGACTCTATTTCTAGCTGAAGATGCTGTCATACTCGGAATTGAGGTGGGTTTTTCGTATGTTGTGTGTTTTGTTTGAAATGTGAATTCTTTTTTTAGAAAAAATAAAAATAACAATCATGAGGACTATCACTGTGGTCATTTTTTTTCTAGTAACTAGTAATTTAACCGCTCATTCGAATATACTTATTTAGAAAGATAGTAATTTGTCCTTTCAGAACATGTGAAGTTCGCATCTGGTATCATTGCCATTGGAATGCTTGAAAAGAAAATTAGATGATGATTTTTGAGTCCTTCCTGATTGTGATAAATGACTTTTATTTGATGTTAAAAGGCTTGAGCATTATTCTAGTGCGTGTGTCTTTTGACTTTCCGAACGTAACAAAATCAGTGTTTACAATTGAAGGCACAACATCCTGATTTGTGTCTGTCATATTGAGACAAAATTTCTACGCATACATAGGATGATAGGATTATGAAAAAAGAATACAACATGATTGCCACAGAGCTCCGTAGTAAACATGCTATATTCACACTGATTAGGTGCAAGAAAAGCTTGAAAATTTATCTGATCCATGGCAAGTATTAAACATTTTGGAATAGTAAATTCTCCTTTCTAACATACACTGATAAAAACTTACATTAATCCATTTTAGTTTTGTTTTTTATACAACTTTCTTACATCTGCTTGTGGAGCAAATTCTCAAATTGAAATGGCCTATATTGATTGTCTTTGTGGTTGTTGGTTCTGCATATCAAACAAAAACAGTGCCATGCTTGAATACTTGCCTTTCACTATTTTGGAAACCAAGACAGAGCAAACCAATTATCGCAACTAATGAAATGTCTTTGGCCGGTGCAATTATTACTGTTATGATATGTTGAACCATGCATCCATATAGTTGATTTGGATTAGTTTCATATATAAATTACCTTAATTTTGTCATATATATCTTGCTGAGTTGGATATCTCATGTTCAGAGTTTAAGACCTAGTGCACTAGCCTGTATGATGATGGAACAGGAAAAAACTAAAGGAAAAAAAAGTAAGAATAGAACTGCAGTATCATAAAGCATTTCACTTACTTCTTGGCTGGTTCAATGTACACTGGCTGTCTTGACTCTTGACTGCAGTTGTTTGGCACAATATTTTATTTTGACTTCATTATTGATGATTGGGTATGTAGAATTTCTTTGTGGTAGGATTATATTTCAATTTAATGCAAGATGTATGATCAAGTTTGGGCATGAGCATGAGCATGAACATGAACAAGAATTCTTCTTAAAACAAAAATTTATTTTAACTGCTACACAAATACCTGTGTGGCTGATTTTATGGTTAGTGAGAACAATATGATCTGAGATCAATGAAGAGCACTGAGAACTTTGTTCTAGATGATCAATTTATTTTATGAATACCACTTTATTAGGTGGGTTTCGGCTGCTGTGCGGACCTTATGTTGTACAACATAACAACTAGGTAAGCTTTAAATAATAGAACTTGGCTTGATTTCTCTCTTTGCAGTAGTTGCAACTTCACCTAATTTTGACAGAAGTAATTGGACTTAGATAATAACAAAACTTTGATGTCGTCCAAAATCAATTGCTGGCTTGCTGAATTTACTGATATTAGCCAGATTGCTGTTGTATCCACAGTTGGCAACACGAGTACCCATCATAAAATATGCCAGAAAGTAATGAGAACATATGCATCTACATCATGCAATTGGCATTGAGTTCGAGAATTTTAGCTTAATATCGTTTCTATGACTCAAGTTTGTTGCCCATTAGATTATGCATTCTGCTAAATTTTATCATTGATCTCTTTTTTTCTAGTCACTTATATCTGTAATTCTATCTTTCTCATCTGTAAATCTATTGCTTACATCACATATAACCTATCTATCTCTCTTCCACTCTCTCATAATTAAAACTTTTACTTACATTATATTTCTCACCTTATGTGATGATTAACAGGACGAAAAGTATTGGCCACTGATGCCTCCATTGCCTTCATATGGGTATGGGAGGGAGCATCCTGGGCCTCGATTTAGCAGTTTGATTCATGGTCAAAATCTTAGAGATGTTGTGATAACAGGTGAGGATTTTTCTTCCTTCTTCAATGAGTGAAAGAGTAGAAAAGTCATCATCTTCTCTTCACTACAATGGTCTTTACTTAGTATCGAATGTCATTTATTGCACATGGAAGTCTTTATCTAGTGATATAATCTAATTGTTATATTTTGAGGAAAAGAAGGAAAATCAACCGATTTGCTCTTGTTCCCTTGATTTTAGAGTCTCAAAAAGAAAGAATATTCTCCAACTTTTTCTATATTTGAGATACCAATTGTTTCAAAGACAAGCTAATGGAGAACAATATTTTAATACTTTAGTATTTCAACAATTCTCCCTCATATTTGAATCCTCTTATGCTGGTCATCAATGCGAACACGTAACTCCTCTGAGGGTGGTTTGCCTTGTTGACTAATTTTTTTGTTAGGTTAAATTTTCAATATTGATTTGAATCAATGGTTTTTTCAAAAAACAAACCAGTTTCTTTAGTGTTTACCAACACTTCCTTCTTTTATTTTAGTTCAGTGAACTGCCTCAAATGCTACCCACCTGCACGCTTTTAAAGGGAAAAAGTCTAAGATAACACAAGTCTTTGTTTACTAGCATCAAGCATCATGAATCTTAGACTGATTGATTAATCAATCACCCTGGATGCCATATATTTTGGCGGCCACTGAGTATATGAGTAACTAAAGTTCGTTTTGTTTGGATTTAACTTGTTTCTCATTAGATGAACTATATAGGGTAGCACAGTACACTTATAAGGAGAAATCCATGACCAGGTTCAAAGCAGTGCACTAATTAGGAGACAACTGTGATCGGGATGAACAAAATAGGCTAGCACACTACTGGTCTTTTTAACTTTTGCTTGTGCAATACTTAATTTCTAGTTTCTCTGATCCTATCTATTGGCATAATTGACAGGGCATAATGGTACCATAAATGGACAGGGACAAACGTGGTGGAAAAAATATCGCCAGAAGCTTCTCAACAACACAAGGGGGCCACTTGTTCAGATCTTGTGGTCTAGTGACATTGTGATCACTAATATCACTTTGCGTGACTCTCCTTTTTGGACACTTCATCCATATGACTGCAAGAACATTACAATAAAAAACGTTACAATATTGGCCCCTGTATTTCAAGCTCCAAATACTGATGGCATAGATCCTGGCAAGTATATTCTGCGAAGTACTAAAATTTATTTCATATAACGTATGTTGTGCTGATTAGTTCTATCCCTGGATTTAAGTTACTAGATTTTCATGATGGGGGAGGTAGCTTCATCTTGATGATTGCCAAATAAACACATTTGAAGAGGCTACATGAAAAGGGAGTCAGAAAGTGAGGGGTTGTTATATGGTCTATGGTGGACTATATCTTTGGAAGCTCGATCCTGTAAATAATTTGAATTTTCTGGCTAACCGAACCATTTCTCTTGATGAATATAATATAAATGCCAACTGAGATTTCAGTGAGAGGATTATTAATAAGGTAGGAATATGTTGAATGATTTCTTTTACTGTAAGCTTGTGTGAGGTGTCAGATGTTTTCAGAAATGTGTCTTGAGGTCTGTGAATGATTAATTTTGGAATTTAGACAGTCGTTTCCCTAATATGTGAGAAATGTGTTTGTCTGTTTGTGCACAAACAAAATTGATTCATGGTAACATGGCTCATTGTCTGTTTGTCTGTTAATTCCTTATCTGGCTTGGGATCCAATTAAAATGACAAAAGGTTATCTGGAATGCTTTCTGGATACAATCTGAGAGGTGGCCTTTGGGTTACTTTTCACTGAAGTGTTCATCTGTATTAGTTTGTTGTATGAAGATTTTTAACAATCCCCAATTTCTTTTATATGAACAGATTCTTGTGAGGATATGTTGATAGAGGACTGTTACATAAGTGTGGGGGATGATGCGATTGCAATAAAAAGTGGCTGGGATCAGTATGGAATTGCTTATGGAAGGCCTTCCAAGAATATAATCATTCGAAACCTTGTTGTTCGCTCTATGGTTAGGTGAATCCCTAACTCAACCTACTTGTACTTGTTGCATGCCTTTCATCATCTTATTATTGGAGGAGAGTAAGTGACTGCTTCTAATAATAAGACTGTCATAAGTCTAAGAACCTAACTGTAACTAAATCTTTTTGATCATGCTTGCTCACAGCCATTTATTTCTGTTTCTTTGTGTTTGTTTGAGAATTTAATTATTCATTATGAAACATATCATACATTAGCCATTGGCTCTTCCTGAATCTGCATACTGTTATAAATCCCGGTGTTAGAGATATAAAGCCATTAATGTACTTTCACCTAAAAACTTAAACTTTTGAGATAGTTGTTTCATGATATGGTATCAGAGTTTTTGTGACTAAGTGGTTTAGAGTTCAATCCTTACTGTCTTCTATTCTTCTTTTTTTTTTTTTTTGGTCAAGGGGGAGGGGGAAGGGGGAGGGGGGAAGGGGGTGGGATCTCCCTCATCAGGGATTGATCCCAGGGTGGGATACTTCAAGGCATCAAAGCCTTACCAGGTGAACCAAAGCCTAAATCCCTGCCCTCTATTCTTCTTAACTAAGTAGAATTTCAGCACAAGGTATGGTAGGCCCATGCATTGTCCACTCTTTAAACCCAAAGGGCTCTTGTGTAAGTGGGCATGTTGAAGATAAAAAATCATTCATGTACTTTCATCTAAAAATCATTCATGTACTTTCATCTAACAACTAAATCTTTTGGGATCATTGGTTATTGACACCCAGAAACACAAGTTTCATGTCTCATCTTGTTTTGTCCGTCACCATTATTTCTCACATTTCTCTAATGTATGCATTTCTATATACATGGAGCAATAGAAGCAGGCTAGCACATCCCTGCATGCCATACCTGATTTTGCTATAAATATTGAGATTTGGTTATGGTTATTCTCCAATGCTAAATAAATGCATTGGCATGAAACCATATATGATGTTTGCTTTTGATTGAAAGTTTCTGGAGCCTGTCTTTTCCTTTCAATCTTATATTTATTGAGATAACCTCACTCATGGGAGCCGTGAAGCGAACATATATTAAATGCCTTGGTCTGGTCCATAGGCTACAGGCAAGTCTCGGGCTTTGGCTGACTGATGATGGCTTCTCCAACAGATGGCCCATATATATGATTGGATAATATTCCTAGATTACTTTTCTCTGCAAAAATCAATTCTTAGTTAATGACTGCATATTCGTTAGTGTCTCATCATGTAGTGAGGTCGTCATATTTTAATAATTTAACTTAGATATACGTTGGATGAAATGCAACAGTGCTGGCATCTCCATTGGCAGTGAGATGTCTGGTGGAGTATCCAATGTCACAGTGGAGAACCTTCTTGTATGGGAATCTAGGCGTGCTGTGAGGATCAAGACTGCCCCTGGAAGAGGTGGATACGTGCGCCAAATAACCTATCGGAATCTGACATTTGAGAATGTCCGTGTTGGAATTGTTATCAAGACAGATTACAATGAACATCCGGATGCTGGATATGACCCTACAGCATTTCCAGTACTCAAAGACATAAGCTTCACCACTGTCCATGGCCAGGGAGTTCGTGTGCCAGTACGTATTCATGGTAGTGAAGAGATTCCAGTGAGAAATGTAACTTTTTGGGATATGTCGGTTGGGATAACCTACAAGAAGAAGCATATCTTTCAGTGCGCCTTCGTTCAAGGACGGGTAATAGGGACCATCTTTCCTGCACCCTGTGAGAACCTTGATCTGTACAATGAGCAGGGACAGCTGGTTAAGCATTCTATGTCCCAGAATGTAACAGATATAGATTATGATTTTTGAGGTGTCAGGTTTGCAAATTCCCGGCCTCTGTTCATTAATCTGGCCTCAATTTATGTCTGTATTAGATCATTTTTGTGGGGTTGGAGCAGTCAAGTCATGCTTCTTTATTGTAATTTCATTTCCTTACTCATTTTATAGCTTTCTTAAGTGATGGAGTTGTATATAAGGAAAATTTTCAGATGGTTATATCAATTTTCCAAGATTACACATCCATAGCCCGCGAACTCATTCTTGAGGATTTATTGCAAGTTTATGTTACCTGATTTTGCCCTTTCTTGGTATAATTTATCTGCTGAGGAAGAGAATAATAGAGCACTTCCGCCAAGGGAGCTCTGACCATCATGCCTACCTGCCATATCAATCTAGAACAGCAAGACTTTGTAATGCAAGTAATTTGACTTTGTCAACTTGTGAATCTCTCTAGTAGAGCCAAGTATGGTCTTCTTCTGCCAAAGAACCCATTAAATTTTGATTTTGCCGATGATCATACCTCTTTCCGCATGCGATTGGCATAATGTAAAATTTAAATCCCGATTCTGTTTTTCATTTCTGCATTATCCATTTGAATTACAAGATACATAGAATCCTTGTTTAAAAGTTTTATATAAAAAAAAAAGAAGATTTTTAAGGAATCTTCTAAAATTTTTTTTTATTAATTTTTATGAATATTTTAAAATTTTTTTAATTTAAAAAATTTTAAAAATTTTAAAATATTTAAATAAAAAAATTCATTAATTAATCATTTATTTTATTTTTTTATTTATTTTTTAATTTTTTTTATTCATTCCAAACTTTTAAATATAGCCTTATAGCCGAATCCCCTATTTATAGTCTTGTAATGAGCCTTTACAGAATTATAGTAGTCGGTGATTTATAGTATTCATTCGGATGCTAATTCAGGTGAGTCCTTATTAGGTTGTGGGTCGAGTTGAGCAATAGCCCCAGTTTGACGGAGTAGGGCCATGAACCGAGTTGGGCTTAGGTTACCTTGAAACCCATATAGTACACTACCATTACAGTACTTTTTTTTTTTTAAGAGTAATATTACGTAATAAAAAAATAATCAAAATTTTTTAAAGAATTTAGGTTGAATAAATATGGATTATTAAATAAAATTAAGTGATAAGAATTACTCATTAATTAAAGGATCAAAAAAAATATGTCAAATTATTCTGTCAAAAATTTTAATTATATAATATTTTTTTAATAATAATGTTACTTATCTATGATTGAATCTATATTATTTTAGAGAATTTTTATTTGGTATTTAATTTTTTATTTTTTTAAAAAAATTATTGATAATTAATTAAATAAAAAAATAAAATTATAAACACAAATTTTTTTAATAATTATATTTTACAATTATAATTATTTTAAAATACAAATTATTATAATTGAATTTAAATATAGTTAAATTTTTTTCATAAAATTATTTTTATTTAACTAATCTTAATTATATTAAAATTATAATTAATTAATTAATAAAATAATAATATAAAAAAATTAAAAAATATGAATTGAAAGACAAGATAATATCTTTCAAGATGCTTGCAGTAGCAGTAATAATGAAAATTAAAAAAAAAGAATAAAGAGGGTGAAATGGCGTTGTAATTTGTTGATAGTTGTAAAAGGTAAGGGTGTTTCGTAGAGGAGCATCCATCAAGAAGACTCAAAGGCGAAGCGGTCATGAATATCACGTGGGTGGAAGAGTAAGCGAGAAAACAAACCCTTCTCACCTAATCAATTCATAATAAATGGAGGGAAACGAATGCGAAGGACCCAGAGACAGAGGGTCACGCTGACTCGGTCCTTGCCCGTGATGCCCATTAATAATCGCCTCCTGACAATATTCAACACTTCCACCC
Source organism: Castanospermum australe (assembly GCA_019955255.1). NCBI lineage: Eukaryota > Viridiplantae > Streptophyta > Magnoliopsida > Fabales > Fabaceae > Castanospermum > Castanospermum australe. Next base: position 1,054,228 of record NSJW01000183.1, read on the forward strand.
CCGCCAAACCACGTGCTACAACCAACTACTCCTTTTTTTAAAAAAAAAAAAAACAAATTTTTATTTTAAATATTTTTGAAAATACAAATTAAAAATTGGGCGCTCTCTGGAAAGCCCTTTGATCCTGCCTCGTGTTTCTGTTTGCGCGTTTGGTGGGCACCTCAGAACTTTCCTTGTCTCCCCGTTTTCCACGCGGGGTTTCAACTTTTCTACCATGTTTGGTTTGAAAAAAAAAAAAGAAAAATGATTAAGATTTTAAAGATTTATTTTATTTTAATTAGTGTTTTGAAAAATATTATCTTGTCTTTCAATTTATATTTTTTATTTTAATTCTTATAATTATTTATTATTAATTTATTACAATTATAATGTAATTAATCAAATAAAAGGATTTTAATTATAAATGTATTACAATTATAAATTCATTAGTCAGATAAAAATAATTTTATAAAAAATCGAAATATATTTAAAAACTATTAATATAAAAAGAAAGTAGTAGTTGTAACTGGTAATTATATAGTATGATTATAAAAAAATTATTTTTATAATTATATTTCTTTTATTTGTGTTTAATTAGTTAATAATGACTTTTTAAAAATAAAAAAAATTAGAGACAAAATAGGAAAATATTTTTTTTGTAAGAAGGAAAATACTTTTTATTAGTATAGAATAGATAAAGAGAGGAGTAAACACAAAACTCAAAGTAAGAATTTAAGGGCCTGTTTGCTTTGTGCATTTTTTGTTTTCATTTTCATTGAAAACAGAAAATGAGCCTAAAAATATGTTTGGTTGGAATTTAGTGAGAATGTTTCTGAGAAAGGGCCCAAAATTGAAAACACAAAAAAGATGTTTTGACTATTTTGATCTCAATCTTTTAGAAACAGAAAACAAATATCCCAAAACACGGTGGCAAATCTTGTAAATATAATCAAAACATTGAAAACACGGTGGCAATTTTGCAATTCTATTATACACGCTCGAAAAGGCACGGGGAAGAGGGTCTGCCGCCATTTGAATCCTACTGGTCAGACTGTGCTCCTCTACATTTATATTTACAATTATATGTTAATAAAATTAGTTCATTTGGTTTTCATAGGTTGGAGGATTTTACAGAAAATTTAAGAGGCAAGGTTTTGAGCACAACTATGAAATTCTTGGTGAAATATTTAATACTAGCATAGCAACTGGTAAATTGAGTCATGCCTCCACTCAAGAGACACCAACCTCAGATGAGGAGCGAGAGTTAGAGGAGGATTTCCTTTCAAAAGGTGTGCATGTTGTTGATGTTGATGATGAAGGTTCCAAAGGAAATGGAAAAAAAAAAAAAAAGGAATTGGTTCATCAAGTGAGCGTCGGCGAAAGGAGCCAAAGATATCGAGGTTAGAAAAACTAGAATCATGCTTGGACTAGTGGACTGAAACAAAGAGTGCAAGGATAGAAGCATCGAAAGCTAAGGCAGAACGATATAAAGCATAAGCAAATCAAGCTACTAATCCTTTATCAGATTCTTATTCAATCGATGTGTGTATGCAGTTGTTAGACTCCATGGAAAATATTCCAGATCTACTGTATAATAAGTCATTGAAGATATTTATAGATCCAGATTGGAGGTGCATGTTCATTAAGATGCCAGCTTTTAACGGAAGCATGTATTATATGGCCTATATTTTTACATTATTATTAGTTTATGACGTGTTGGTTTTCAATATTCTATTCGGTACTTTATGAATTGTATTATTCGGATCATATTATATTTGTTACATATTATGTGATTGACTTTGTGTTTTTATAAAATATTTTCATATGTTGTTATTCAATATGTGTTAAGTTATTTTGATTACTAGTATTATGTCTATTATGCAACTTTTACACATATTCATAATTTATTATTAATTTTTGTTGAACTTTTGAACATATCAATATGTCTTTGAATGATTATAGAGTTATTTCAAGCAGTGATAGCAGTACAGAATCAAGTGACTTGGATGAAGACTTAAGAGACTTAATTATTATTCAATTAATCATGGAATATCAGAAGGCTTTTTGTTGCTAAGATATCTTGCAGAACTTCTATGTTAACAGGAAGAATGTATACACTTGGATTTTTGGCTGGGGATGAAGTTAGATGCTATGAAAGTTTTCGAATGTAGAAAGACATGTTTCTGAAATTGTGATACATTAAAAAATGTGGCAAATTTGAAAGATGGTAAAAAAGTAAGTGTAGAGGAAGCAGTAGCAATGTTCTTGATCGTAATTTGTCATAACTTGCGTCACAGAATTGTTGCTGAACGTTTTCAACATTCTCTTCACATGGTAAGCAATGTTAGAAATGTGTCTCATGTTTAATGGGAATTAATGATGATTTAATTAAAATATATTAAAGGGCTAAAAGGTAAATTAGTTGTAAGGGAGGATAATTAAGTAATTGCTTGATGGGAGTAATTATCTAATGATTATAGGATGTTATCCTAAGTGATAACTGATGGTTTTGAAATTCGAAAGAAACCGATAACTGATGATATTATCTTATGGGTTTGAATTTCATATTAAACCCCTATATATTCAGTCTCTACCCATAAGGATACACCAACTAAGAGAGATCATCTTCCATCAGAAAGTGAAAGGTGTAAGTACGAAAGGGGAAGGGACCGATAAAGATTCAGTAAGGCTTTCAGATCAGAAGTTCATTCCGCATCATGGATAAAGGTTAGTACCACTTATTGATTTGATATTAATGTATGTGAAAACCATGAATTCCTAAGATCCTAATTGTGTTCTAGTATGATGATCCATAATGTAAAGGACACAAGTTTAAGTTTTACATGTGGTATCAGAGCTAAGGTTTGGGAATTCATGATTTTTCATGTATGATAATTTTTTAAATCGTTCTTACAAAATGAACATGAAAGAGAAAGATCTGAGAAAGCCAGATCTGAGAAAACGTTCCAAAAAAAAAAAATCGCCAGAAATTGGCTTCGTTCGAAAGTTCCTATCTTCTCCGGCGTTTCCCCTGTTCTCCGGCGAAAGGTTCCGGCGCCGCCTGTTTTCTGCTCATCTCCTGAACGATCGGCCACGGCTCCTCCAGATTCACCATCAACTCCCGTCGAAAAAACCAGATATGGCCGAAACCAGAAGGACCGGTTGACGGCCTGTACAGCAAGCGGCGGAGGCAGAGGGATCTCGTCGAGGAGGAGCGAGCCCTATGTTTCTGAGGTCGTCGAGTTTGGGGAAACCTTTCTCGACGAACCGGCTGAGGTGCGGCGATCCGGAGTCGTTGCTGCCGCCCGAGAAGAAACCGAATCTGACGCAGCGGAAGGGGCTGGGGTTCCGGCCAGGAGTCGGGATCTGTATTACGAGAGGTTTCGTTTCGGTCCTGGCTGGTGATGGTAAACTGGCTCGAAGGGAAAGACGACCGGACTGTGATGGTCCTGGCGCCGCCGCAGAGACGACCGGACTATGATGGTTCGCGATTGGGGCTGGCGTTCCGGTGGGAGTGGGGATTTTTTGGGTCCTAGTTCGAAGAGGTGGACCGGACCATGAAAGCTCTGGCGCCGCCGAAGAGATGGACCGGACTGTGATGGTCCTGGCGCTGCCGGAGAAGACGACCGGACACGAACGGCGCCGGAGAAGACGGCCGGAGTTCGCGCCGGAGACGTTGTTCGGGTGTTGATAAAATTCAAAAAAAAAAAAAGGAGGAAAGGAAAGGAGGAAATTTGAATGTGAAAATTTAATTCTATAATTGTTTAGAAAATATTTCTGTTTGGAATTAAGTATGATGGATTTGTTAGTCACCAAAGTGGCCAAATTCTTATGAATTGTTTTAATTCTGAACATTATGATTGTGTTTCAATTATCCATAATTTTGATGCTATAAATAACATGAAAATTATTATTTTTATTATGGGTAAATTGAAGTTCATTATTATAATACAGTTAAGGATCAACCCAAAGGTTGATTGCTTGTCTTTATAATAAATGAGCATGAATGTTGGTGATGTGAATATACTATTAGTTATATTTATATATCCAAAGATAATAAATATTTTTAGTTAGTGTATACATCATTACCAAATTATGTGAAATTTCTATTAGCATCATTATGTTGAATGTTGTGTATTGATAGATTGCCCAAAGGTGAACATCAATATGCATTGTATGAAATGTATCTGAATCTATGAAGCATGTTGATGTGTGTATGTATGTATAACTCAAAGTATTAATGTCGTGAAAGAGTTCTCCCAAACTACTGATAAGTGTCTTGCTGGGACACTATTGAGTACATTGACCACCATGAAATTTGATGGTTATCGTATAATGTATGAGCATGTTATGACGAATATTGCAACAAGACTGAAATCATTGGGGATGGATGTGTATGAAAATTTCCTGGTGCAGTTCATCCTGAACTCATTACCGGCTGAGTATGGTCCTTTCCAGATGAACTATAATACCATGAAGGATAAATGGAATGTGCATGAATTGCACAGTATGTTGGTTCAGGAAGAGACCAGACTCAAGAACCAGGAAATTCATTCCATCAATTATGTGAAAGGTCAAGGAGCTGAAAAGAAAAGTTTCAAGAAACATGAGAAGAAGGGAGGAGGACCTCTGAAGGTGAATGAGGCTTCTTCTTCTAAAATTCACAAGAAGGAACATAATGGAAACAGATGTTATTTCTGTAAGAAGGCTGGACATTTCCAAAAGGATTGTCCGAAACGTAAGGCTTGGTTCGAAAAGAAAGGTAAGCCCAGTGCTTATGTATGTTATGAATCAAACCTAACTGAAGTTCCTTATAACACTTGGTGGATTGATTCTGGATGTACTACTCATGTTTCTAATATGTTGCAGGGATTCCTTACAACCCAGGCCACAAAGCCAAATGAAAAGTTTGTCTTCATGGGCAATGGAATGAAAGTTCCAGTAGAAGCTGTTGGGACTTATCGTTTAATCCTTGACACTGGATATCATTTAGATTTATTGGAAACTTTGTATGTACCTAGTATAACTAGGAATTTAGTTTCAATTTCTAAACTTGATAAGGCTGGATATTCCTTTAGATTTGGTAGTGGTTGTTTCAGTTTGTACAAGCACAGTCATTTGATTGGCAATGGTACCTTATGTGATGGATTATATAAATTATGTCTTGATAATCTATATGCTGAAACACTTATGACCTTGCATCATAACGTTGGCACTAAACGTGCCTTAATAAATGAATGTTCTGCTTACTTGTGGCATAAACGTTTGGGACATATTTCCAAAGAAAGAATGGAAAGATTGGTAAGGAATGAAATCCTTCCGGATTTAGATTTTACTGATCTGAATGTATGTGTGGATTGTATTAAAGGTAAACAAAAAAACACACAAATAAAGGAGCCACAAGAAGCAGTCAGCTTCTTGAAATTATACACATTGATGTATGTGGGCCCTTTGATGTTAACGCTTTCAATAAAGAAAAATACTTTATTACCTTCATTGATGATTATTCACGTTATGGTTATGTCTATTTGCTGCATGATAAATCTCAGGCTGTAAATGTCTTGGAGATTTATATTAATGAAGTTGAAAGGCAATTAGACAAAAAGGTGAAAATTGTCAGATCTGATAGGGGTGGAGAGTATTATGGAAGGTATGATGAAAGCGGACAACATCCAGGTCCATTTGCTAAATTCCTTGAAAAGAGAGGCATATGTGCTCAATACACAATGCCAGGTACACCACAACAAAATGGTGTGTCAGAAAGGCGTAATAGAACCTTGTTAGATATGGTTATGAGTATGTTAAGTAATTCATCTTTACCCATTTCGTTGTGGGACTTATGCTCTTAAAACTGCCATGTATCTGTTGAATAGGGTTCCTAGTAAGGCAGTTCCAAAGACTCCTTTTGAACTGTGGACTGGAAGGAAACCTAGTCTAAGGCACCTGCATGTTTGGGGTTGCTAGGCAGAAATTAGATACTATAATCCACAAGAAAAGAAATTGGATGCAAGAACAATCAGTGGATATTTCATTGGTTATCCAGAAAAATCAAAAGGGTATAGATTTTATTGTCCTAATCATACTACAAGGATTATCGAAACTGGAAATGCCAGGTTCATTGAGAATGACGAAGTTAGTGGGAGTGAAACTTCACGTGAAGTGGAGATTCAAGAATTGAGAGTACAAGTTTCCCTGACTTGTGTCTCTAATAAAGTTGTTGTTCCTCATGTTGTTGTATCGAATAATAATAATGAAGAACAACAAATAAATGATTCCACTACTCATAATGAAATTATAGTAAATGAACCGAATGAGGCCATAGTAGAAGAACCACAACAAATAGCATTAAGAAGATCTCAAAGAGATAGGAGATCCGCTATTTCTAATGACTATGTGGTATATCTACAAGAGTCTGATTTTGACTTGGGAATGGAAGATGATCCAGTTACGTTTTCACAAGCCATGAATAGCAACAATGGTGAAAAGTGGTTAAACGCCATGAAAGAGGAGTTGAAATCTATGGAACAGAATGATGTTTGGAACCTTGTTGAATTACCAGAAGGTTGTAAGAGAGTTGGATGTAAATGGGTCTTTAAGACCAAACGTGACTCTCATGGTAACTTCGAAAGTTACAAGGCCAGACTAGTTGCAAAAGGATTTACTCAGAAAGATGGCATCGACTATAAGGAGACCTTTTCACCAGTATCCAAGAAAGATTCTTTAAGAATCATTATGGCATTGGTGGCTCATTATGATTTAGAGTTACACCATATGGATGTGAAAACAGCCTTTTTAAATGGGAATTTAGATGAAGATGTGTACATGGACCAACCAATGGGGTTCATAGAAAAGGGAAAAGAGCACATGGTGTGTAAACTTAAGAAATTAATATACGGACTTAAACAAGCTTCACGACAATGGTACCTTAAGTTTAACGATACCGTTATTTCCTTTGGATTTAAGGAAAACACCGTCGATCGGTATATATATCTAAAGGTCAGTGGGAGTAAGTTTATATTTTTGATTCTGTATGTTGATGACATCTTGCTTGCAACTAATAATCTTGGTCTTTTAAGTGAGACTAAGATATTTCTCTCTAGTAACTTTGAAATGAAAGATATGGGTGAGGCAACCTATGTGATTGGAATAGAGATATTTCGTGACAGATCACAAGGATTGTTAGGCTTGTCTCAGAAAGCATATATTAATAAAGTTTTAGAGAGATTTGGGATGGAAAAGTGCTCATCATCTCCTGTTCCAATTCAGAAAGGAGACAAATTTGGTCTCATGCAATGTCCAAAGAATGATTTGGAACGGAAAGAAATGGAAGCAATTCCCTTGTTGGGAGCTTAATGTATGCTCAGACTTGTACGAGACCAGATATCAGTTTTGCAGTTGGAATGTTAGGAAGATACCAGAGTAATCCTGGTGTGGATCATTGGAAAGCTGCAAAGAAAGTTCTGAGATATTTGCAAGGAACAAAGAATCACATGCTTACTTATAGGAAATCCAACAACCTTGAGGTCATTGGATATTTAGATACAGACTTTGCCGGATATGTGGACACAAGAAAATCCACTTTTGGCTATTTGTAACTTTTAGCTGGAGGAGCTATATCATGGAAAAGTGCGAAGCAGTCTGTAATTACTGCATCCACTATGAAAGCTGAATTTGTGGCATGCTTTGAGGCCATGGTTCAAGCTAAATGGCTACGGAACTTTATTTCAGGGCTTGGATTGGTCGACAATATTGATAGGCCGCTGAAAATTTATTGTGACAATTCCGCAGCAGTCTTCTTTTCTAAAAAACGACAAATATTCCAAAGGTGCTAAACATATGGAGTTGAAATATTTTGCCGTTAAAGAAGAGGTTCAGAAACGTAGAGTGTCTATAGAGCATGTTAGCACCGATCTTATAATAGCTGATCCCTTGACGAAGGGATTACCGCCCAAGACATTTACTGGTCATTTGTGTAGTATGGGCATTATGTTAGCTAATGACTGTTGATCATTATTGTAATTATTGACTATTGACACTCTGAGCTCATTAATATATAAGTTTCTGAATTTTTTCTGTTTTCAAATTTATGTATACATGCATGTATGAATGATGATATTGAAATACAGGATTTGTCCCTAATGAAGACATTATTGTTTGTTATTGGACATGATGTGTACTTCCATTAAAGTATCATATTAGGAAGAAGAGCTAATATAGTGGTACATGGAAGGAACTATGCCGATTTGATAGTATAGAACCGCTGTGACTCTTATTAGTTTTATTCCTAATTATGAATTATGATGCAACTAATGTATGAAACCTTTAGCCGAATTTATGCGCACTAAAGTTGATGTTTTATTAAATCATGAAATGACATTTACCACATGAGCCAAGTGAGAGAATGTTAGAAATGTGTCTCATGTTTAATGGGAATTAATGATGATTTAATTAAAACATATTAAAGGGCTAAAAGGTAAATTAGTTGTAAGGGAGGATAATTAAGTAATTGCTTGATGGGAGTAATTATCTAATGATTATAGGATGTTATCCTAAGTGATAACTGATGGTTTTGAAATTCGAAAGAAACCGATAACTGATGATATTATCTTATGGGTTTGAATTTCATATTAAACCCCTATATATTCAGTCTCTACCCATAAGGATACACCAACTAAGAGAGATCATCTTCCATCAGAAAGTGAAAGGTGTAAGTACGAAAGGGGAAGGGACCGATAAAGATTCAGTAAGGCTTTCAGATCAGAAGTTCATTCCGCATCATGGATAAAGGTTAGTACCACTTATTGATTTGATATTAATGTATGTGAAAACCATGAATTCCTAAGATCCTAATTGTGTTCTAGTATGATGATCCATAATGTAAAGGACACAAGTTTAAATTTACAAACAAATGATTTAGAAGAGTACTTAGAGCTGTATGCACATTGGGTACAACAATCATTCGACCTAGAAATCAAGGGACTACTCACAAATATATTTTGGAGAATCAAAAATATTTTTCCTATTTTAAGGTAAACATTTACTTATCTTCTTATTGTGTTTAGTCATTGAAGTTATATGTGATATAACATTAAATCTCTGTTTATTTATAGAATTATATTGGTGCTGTTGATGGTACAAATGTTGCTGCATGGGCTCCTGCAACGAAACAGACAGCCTTTCGTGGAAGAAAAGTACTAGTAACACAAAATGTTATGGTAGTATGTGACTTTGATATGATGTTTACCTTTGTGTATACTGGATGGGAAGGGACAGCAAATGATTCAAGGGTATTTTTAGATGCCTTGAAACCATCAAATGATTTTCCAAAGCCTGGTGGAGGTACATCTTTAAAACACTAATAGTTAAATAGTTAAATTTGTACTTTGTTATTTTCACTTAAGTTATTTTATAAATATCATTAATTTTGATTTTCAATTAAATCAATTTTATCTTGTTGATTCTGGCTATTCTAATGTGCCTAGATATATTGTTCCATATCGTGGCAAGAGATATCATTTAAAAGATTATTAAGAACAAAGGCGGCCACGAAGCATGTAAGAACTATTTAACTACAGGCACTCCTCGTTAAAGAATGTGATTGAAAGGTGCTTTGGAGTATTGAAAGTAAGATTTCCCATGTTAAAATTAATGCAAAACTATTTTATTAGAAGACAAAGGCAAATTCCTGCCGCTTGCTTGCTGTACAGTTCATAACTTCGTTAGGATGCAACATGCCACAGGTAGACTTTTTGAAGATTATTCTGAAGAAAGTATGGTAATACATGGAGAACATGGGATAGGAGTGCATCAAGATGGTATTGTTGTTGATACTGCTCAAACTGCCCAAATGGCACAAGTTAGAGAAAGAATCGCTAATCAAATGTGGGAAAACAGAGCTCGTTAATTAGTATATTTACATATGAAGGATTTGAATTATTTTAACTTTGTTTAGTTGATTTTATATCATTTTATGTTTTTGCTACAATGTATTTGACTAATTTAATAAATTATTTTGTTTAAAAAATATATGTTGATTATTTTAATAAATCTGTTTCATGGTTATTTATATTAATATGACTATGTGTATAATTATTTTTATAGATTCTTAGATAATAGAGCTGTTTAATTTGTAAAACCAAATATATACAATTTATTTTAATTAAAAATAATTATAAATGATATAAAACCTTGTTAAAAAGTAGATATCAAACAAGTAGAAAATATATTAATCAAACATGTTTTCATAATTTTCGTTTCTTAAAAATTTGATACCAAACATATTTTCATTGTTTTCATTTTTTTAAAACAGTTTTCAGTTTTTCAAACCAAACTTGTTTCTTAAAATGTGAAAAACTGAAAATGAAAACTACCTTTAAGAAATAAAAACTGAGAATGAAACAGCAAAACATTTTTGAAACCAAACAGGCCCCAAAGTTTCCTTTTAAATTTCATCCATTTTAAAATTTATTAATTTTTTTTTCTTCTTTCTTATCTTCTTTTCTCACGTTTAAAGTTCAGAGTGTTCAGTTTCAATCGGATGGACGCATATACACATTTTTTCCCCTCTCTTAAGATGTAATTATTTTTGTTTTTGTTTTTTGTATTTTTTCAGCTCTCTTACATTTGTGGCCAACTTAGGCCCACCCAACTAGTCAAAAGAATTCCAATAAAAATTTATATTTTTCATATGTAAAGGTTTGAATCTCTTTTCAACTAGTAGCATTAAAAAAATCTTTGTTATTAAGAGTTAGTTGAATAATTTTATTTTAGAAAATAAATACATTTTTAAAAGTAATTATTTGAGTGGGTCTTTGCTTGTCCTTTGAGTATTTCAAACACATTATTAGAACCATGATCATTAATCTTAGAGTTATTTATCTTTATTATCATTTTTATAAAAAAAACATTTAAGAGATCATGTGAATAAACCACATAAACAATTTATATAAGGGAGATTTTCTAATAATAAGAGATAAGTTATTCTAAGACTAACGATCAAGTTATAAAGTTGGTTGTATTTCATTTTATACATTTGTGTCTTCTGTGTTTAATTATATTAAAAAATATTAGATATTTTGAACAAATAGTACTTTGGTATTAAATTATTTATGAGGTTTAAGATCACCTGTTTTATTCACATGATCTTAAATACTTTTTTATGATGAAAATAATATTAAGAATAAATTACTCTACGACTAACTACCAAAGTGCCAATGACATATTTGAAATATAGAAATGCAGAGTCATATCTTAATCCATATTCTCTTATAAAGTTAGCTGTATTTGATCTTAAAATTTTTGTGACTTCTATATATTTTTAATTACAATAGCAATAAAATATTAAACATTTTGTAAATGTAAAAAAAAAAAAAAGAAATTGTGTGAGGGAACCTCCTTTCAATAATAAATTATATTTTCTATTTCTTACTAAAAATATCAATATTTTTTTTAAAATGAGAAAGTCATTATAGAATAGAGCTTGTACCATGAAAAATGTTACATATCCAATTTTTAGACTACAAAAAAAACACAAAGCAGATTGCTCTACTACTTTGTTCTTTTTTTTTGGTTTTTTAATTATTAATATTTTGATGAGTTGATAAATATTTATTAATCATTAATTATATTTTATAAATTTTAAATAATTATTGATAATATATTTTAAAAATTAATAACTTATTAAAAGTAAAAGTACTGTAAAAAATATGTAAGTAACATAACAACTCCGTACCAAACAAACAAAAAGTAACATAACAACTCCTATTAAATTATACAATACGAACGTGCATAAATAAACAAATAAATAAATAAAGGCAAGAGGAACACGAGAACTTGCATAGTTGCATTGTGGGGTGAGGAAATGAAGAATGAAGCAACCCCATCCACTTGCGTCCGCCACACGTCGCTTCTCTATTGGTCTAAGGAACGTGTGCTTTTATATATTTAAGGCCAATCTATTATTAATCAATGCATCTATATTCCATCCAGCTCAGTGCCATTGCTGCGTGCTTTCTTGCAAAATAAAATAAAAATAAAATATTATTACAAAAAAAATATTACAATGCGAAGCTGAGTTTTGTTAAATTTTTTTGAAATTTTTTAATATTTTATAAAATAAATATTAAATAAAAATAAAATATTTAATATTTATTTTATTTTATAATTAAAAAATTACAAAAAAATATGTTAAAAATATAATTAGTTAAATTAAATATTACATTTAGTAGTCTATAAAATTTAATATCGTATTTTTATTGATTAAGTAAAATATTGAAAGAAGGCATAAGCAATTTTAAATATCAGTTATCAGCTTGTAACCTCCACCTAACGCCGTTATACTTGACGCCATCCATGGACCAGCTTCGTTCATTCCCCATTCCATTTTTGCCCTGGTGGAACACTCAAAAATCTCACACTCAAGGCTCCTCCAAATTGTTGCCAAAGAAACACAGACACACACACACACAATTTTTTTGCCTTGAAAAGTTCAAAGATACCTTAAGAACTCCTTTTTAATTTAGTTTTTAGTAGTGAAAATTTCTCAATTCAATTCTTGAAAGAATAAAAATTGCTTTATATTAGTCTTTTCGTAAATCCGTCAATTTGATAATTTAATGAAATTTATTCATATAAATTATTAAATGTGACGTAACACTATTAATTAACAACATAAATTATGTGATGGATAACCTTTTTTTATCATAAACGCAAAAGGATTTTTTTTGTACCAAAAAAATATATATTTTTTTATGGGTAAGTAGTTTAGTATCAAATTAGATTAGTCTATACTCTACATAATGATGTCATGTCATATTTAACAAATTATATATAAGAATTAGTCTACTAAGTTGTTGATAGATATATTTTTTATGGGTAAGTTGTTTAGTATCAAATTAGATTAGTCTATACGTAATGATATCATGTCACATTTAACAATTTATATATAAAAATTAGTCTACTAAGTTGTTGATAGCTTTAGAGACTAGATTGAAAATTTTACAATTTTAGTCTATTACTCATAGAATAAAATAAAATATTATTCTAATTTTTGCATACAATTGTTTTTATCTAATATATGAAAAAATAATTATAACAAATTAAATGTGCAATATTTATTAAATTTATTTTTTAAAAAAAGAATACACAGACTTTTTAAACTTTAAGTTATTTATAAATAAATTTTTAAAATTTTAAATTATCTTAATTAATACTTAAACTATAATAATTAAATTAATATTTTTATCCAGTTTTTATCTATTTTAAATTAAAAAAAATATTTAAAGTGAATAAAAAATAAATAAAAAGATTAACATATGTAATTATTATAATTTGTTATTAATTTTGATAATTTTAAAACTTAAATATCTATTTATAAATAATAAAATTTAGAAAATTTGTATGCTAATTTTCTTTTATTATATCTCTAACTATTATGTTATTCAACAGCTACCCATCACAATCACTTGTTTTAAACATGCTCTGTTCACAATTGAATTAGTCAAACTACTCTCTAGCAAGTAATTTTCTTATCCTCCTTAATAGACCACGGTTATCAAGTTGTAGTTTTATATATTTTATCTTCTAAAAGAAATTTTTTGACTTGTATTACCTTATAATCTATAAATTCAATTACAATAGACGTTTATAGACGCTGGAACAGTGAAGAAACAAATTTAAAATTTTGTTCAATTTTTAATCTCAATCCTCAAGTAAGGCCTTGTTTGAATTTAAATTTTTTAATAAAAAATAAAAAATAATATATGAGGTAAAAAAAAACGAATGAGAGCTGAGATGAAATTTCCAAGCAAATTCGAAGCTCTGTCAATGTCAACCATTACAACAACCGAGGAAAGGTCTCCGCATGTATCCGAGTTATTAAATTATAACAAATTAAATGTACAATATTTATTAAATTTATTTTAAAGAAAATAACATATAATTTTTTTAAATTTTAGATTATTTATAAATAAATTTTAAAATTATTTTAATTAATACTTAAATTATAATAATTATATAAATTAATTTTTTTATTTACTTTTTATCTATTTTAAATTAAATAAAAAAATTTAAAGTAAATAAAAAATAAAGAAAAAGAATAATTTATATAATTATTATAATTTATTATTAATTATAATAATTTTAAAGTTTATATATCTATTTATAAATAATTTAAAATTTAAAAAATTTATATACTCATTTCCTTTTATTATATCTTTAACTATTCTGTTATTTCACAGCTATCCATCACAGTCACTTGTTTTAAACATGCTCTGCTCATAATTGAATTAGTCAAACTACTTTCTAGCAAGTAATTTTCTTATCCTCCTTAATAGACCACGGTTATCAAGTTGTGGTTTTATATATTTTATCTTCTAAAAGAAAAATTTGGACTTGTATTACCTTATAATCTATAAATTCAATTACAATAGACGTTTATAGACGCTGGAACAGTGAAGAAACAAATTTAAAATTTTGTTCAATTTTTTATCTCAATCCTCAAGTAAGGTCTTGTTTGAATTTGAATTTTTTAATAAAAAATAAAAAATAATATATGTAAAAAAAAAAAAAGAATGAGAGCTGCGATGAAATTTCCAAGCAAATTCGAAGCTCTGTCAATGTCAACCATTTCAACAACCGAGGCAAGGTGTACGTATGTATATCTATTATCAAGTAAATGCATGTATGCTTCAAAGAGAAAAGAATAAATTTTTATTTTAATTTTTTAAAGATATAAGTATTATTATTTTAATTTTTTTAATATTTTTATAATTAATTTAATTTTTATATTTAAAAAATATTATTATTTTGATTTTTTATATATTAATTTTAATTTAATTTTTTAATAATAAAAAAATATTATTAATTTAATTTTTTAATTATATAAAATTATTATCAATTTAATTTTTAAATTTTTAAAATTTTGTCAATTTAATTTTTATTTATATATAAAAAAATAAATTTAACGATATTTTTTTAATTTAAGAATTAAATTAATAATAAAAAAATTTTAAAAATTAAAAATAATAATATATATATATTTTTAAACAACTAAAATAAAAATTTAATCAAGAGTAAAATATGCACAAAAGCTTAATATCAAAGCTTACTAAAGAGAAGAATAGTCACACTTTCCCCCGAACCCCCAATGCCCCCCACCCCCAACGACCAAAAAGAGAAGAATGGTCAACTGCGCGTGATAATATGACACTGCATGTATATTATATTCTAACTTCCTTTCAAACATATGTAAAGGTTGAACATAAACTATATTTGTTTTTTTTTCTTTTTAAATTCCTACATTACTTCAATTTATAAAATGGGTACTAATATCTTACTTTTATAACATAATATTATTAGTTTATTTTTATTTAATTTTTTAATAACAACTTGTAATATGTTGATATAAGAAATTAAATTTTTTATCAATATTTATAATTTTATACATAAAATTTTATTATTTATAAATGAACCAAAATAACAATTCTTCATCTTGTTGGGAATAGATTGAGAGCAAGCAAAATTGAAAAAGTGTTCTCAGCAAATGACTCTGACCAGTTTTGGTTTTTGTCAGTGCTTGCCATCTAGATTTAATTTATCGCTTGAAAAGATCGATGACAAACTAATTTATTTTTTAAACATTAATGACAAACTAATTTATTTTTTCTACATTAATGACCCATTTGATTTGAAGTTCAGGCTGTTTTGTAAATAAAATAAATTTAAAATATAAAATATAAAATACTAATAAATATACATTATATATTATATAAATAAATAAATAAATAATAATTAAAAAAATTTAAATCAATTTATTCAATTTGACACTTAAAAAAAATATCGACATTCTTATAAAAAAAGATGAATACTAAAATTTTTTTTAATAAGAATTTGCACAACTAATAAAATTAAGTTAAATATTTTCACAAAATTTAAGTTTAAATTTTACTAAATTTCTTAATTTTTTAAAAATATTAATAATTTTAATAAATTATTAAATATTTATTAATTATTAATTTTTATAAAAAAATATGTAAAATTCATAAAATATAACCAATAATTAATAAAAATATTTAACAACTCATACTTTTGGTACTAAAAAAAGTAACATGAGTGTCAAAGTGATCTCCTTCGCGTCAAGTTCACACGATATATTGAAAAGGGGTCATTTGACAATTGAAGTTGTCCTTAACTCCTGAAATCACGAGAAATTGTCCAAGGTATCTAACAGGAAAAAGCACTTCGGAGTAATTAACGAATGTTTTTCGTTAATTTTTCTGGTGTTTGATTTTTTTTTATAAATTTTGTTAACGTGTGTCTAAGAACACATCACGTTAATGAATTAAATATAAAAATTATTAAATAAAAAATAAAATACTTAATATTTTAAAATTTTAAAATACATTTAATATTTTATTCTTTGAGTAATTAAAATAATTTAATAAAAAATAATAAATATTGTTTTTCTTTCTTAACCTATACTTTATAAATACAAGTTACCGAAACCATTTTTTTTTTGTTTAACTAATGTTTTAGCTTATTTTACAGTGTTATAAGTCTAGAACGGAGAAGCGTGTTCCATTTTTCTAAGTCAACTGTCAGTCATTTGAAATAAAAGTTGTTGTTTTTTAATCATTAGGTGAGGTTCGCAGGTTAAATGAATATTCTAAATTTAACTGATTAAACATTTTTCCGACGAAAATTTGTAAATTGATTTCTTAATGTAACAAATTAGAGTGCAATCAGGACGAATACAGAAGTACATAGTTACTGGTATTATTCCAAAGGATGATGCGGACTTTCTTTTAGTTTACAATGAAAGCCACTTAGAATGAACAGTTACTTATAATTATATAATTTAATTTCCATCAATTAATCTTATTAAATACTTTTACCATATCTTATTTAAAAAACAGTTAAAAGTTTTTTTATTGAATATGATAAGAGTTTAATTTTAAAACAATGGTCATGTAAACTTTTTTCTTAGGCCAAAAGTTAATCATGTATCATTGTATTATTAAATAAGTTTAATTATATGATAATACATAATTAAATAATACACAAATTTTAAGAAATCAATAAGGGTCGATCAAAATTATGCAAAGTACATAAAGTATAAACTTGGTTTCTTAAATGAACAGGACGTGAAAAAAAAAAACAACGTTAGCCGCATTTACGGCACAGGGGAACGCGGTGTTAAAAGCCGAGGCAATTGCGTAAATGGAGCGAAGAAAAGGGCGGGACAACCTTCGCCGTTTCCGTTTGGTTTAATCGACGCAAAGAACACGTGTTGGAAATGACTCCTCAGAAAAGTAAAGCAGACAATAATATCATGAATAAAGTAATGTCAGTGGGGGGTTGGACAAAGATAGCCACAAGGAGACACACGCAGGCAAAGCAAGCAAAGAAGAAAGGAACCCTGCTTTTACAACACCCATATATTCCTCGTGCTTCAATTTCCCTCCTCCAGCACCCAAAATTATTTCTTTACAAAAATCAAACCCAATATTTTATAAAAAAATATTGTTATTATTATTTATTATATATAAGTTAAAGCCTCGGAGACACAGTTTATCATTATATTAGCACCTCCATCTTCATCGTCAAAGCGTGCTCTCTCTCTCTCCTTCTTTCTCTTTCTCTTCAATCTTCATTTTCTGAGTTTTCTTGAAGCCACCGAGATCGACCCTCGATTTCGGCAATTCTCTGTACTAGGATTCGTGGGTTTGCTTCTCTTTTCTTACTGAATACCTGTTTTCTGGGTTGATTCCGCCGGGAAAAAAGTATGTCGAGCTCGTCTGAGTACTCGGAGTTTTCCGGCCAGAAGCCGGCGAAGTCGCCGGAGAAGTCCACTTTCTCTCATACTTGTAGTCTGTTGAGCCAATACCTCAAGGAGAAGGGCGGTTTCGGAGATCTTACCCTCGGGATGACATGCAACAGCGAACCAACTGGTATCAATTAAATTTTCCGATTCTCCCTTTTATTTCCGAAATTCCCGTTTCTATTCCCTGGGTTTACTTTGTTTCTTCCTCGAAAATTTTGGATGCTGCTAAGTCCTCTGTTTGGTTCCCTAGAAAATGAGTTAATAGGACGGGGGCAAGTTGGAATTATATTTTCATGTTTTTTATTTTTAGCATAGGAAAAATTCGAATATTGATGGTTACTTATTCCTTTCCCCTTGGTTCGTTCTAAGATAAATTTTAGTAAAGAGAAGCAGTTTGTGGGTCTTGCCCAAATTTTTCTATGTTTGCCCTTTTCTCCTTCCTAGGCTCGAACCTCTTTCTCAAGTTTCTATTTTTTTCCTTTCAATTTCTTCAATTGCTCAATTAAATGTGCTGTTGATTGATTGTGTTGTGCTGAATAAGTGAATAACCATTCAAAATCACAGATCTAAAACATGCATCAGTTTTCCTCTATAATTTGGAGAGAAAAAAAAATCCTATTGAGAAAGAGATTGAAAATGAGAGAAAATATGTGAATTTTAGATATGCATTCTAACAGTCCAAAATTTTCTCCTTAAAACGCTCAGAATTTTGGTCTTTCTGCTTTAAAATAAAATTGGAAATAAAAGGAAGATGAGCTAGGCTTTCAGATATTTTGCCTTTTGCGTGCTTTCTCTTTCAAGATTTTTCTGAATCTGAAAGTTTTACAGGGTCACCTGAGACATCTTGTCAGTCCGCAACAACCATGGACTTGTTTCCTACCAAGGAAAACAACCCGACAGCTATGAATTTGCTCGCTCAGCAACCTGCTTATCGTCCCCATCTACCCGCAGAAGAGATTCCAACCTTGATAAATTCCAGGTGCGTTCTTTTGCTTCTTTGATTTGTTGTGAAGTCAATTAGCAGCCTTTCATACCAATTTGCTGTGGAAGAAAATTAATGACTAATGACTACATTCCAATTCATAACTGATGTTGATTTAAGAGTCGAATAATTTTATATCCTCTTAACCCATCTTCCAAATAATTCTTGAAATTACTAAACGAAGAAAGCACCAAATGCATCTTAAATTTCTAAGATAATAAATGTTTATCTTTTTCATTTAATACTTTTTTTTATTAAATATAAGGAGGAGGTTGAGTTCGGAGGATATAACATTATTCTTTCATATATCTAAAATCCCCAACCTCTTTTATGGCTATTTATTTATCAAAAAAGTTGCCATTTGATTAAAGTACGATCGTTTATTCATGATCTACAGTGCAATTAATTCTGTGGCGAATGGGCCTAAAGCTGCACAGTTGACAATCTTTTATGCTGGGCAAGTTATTGTATTTGATGATTTTCCGGCTGACAAAGCAAAAGAGATCATGTCCTTTGCCAGCAAAGGAATCTCCCAGAGCCAGAACAACACTGCTTATACTTACACCCCGAGCCAGCCTTCATTTCCTCCTAACTTGGTCAAAACTTCTGCTGATTCAAGTGCTCCTGCTATTCAAAATGTGAACATCATCCCTAGTACTGGCACCAAGTCGATTCAGGAGCACCCTCAAGCACCATCCAGACCTGTTGTTTCCGGTAATTTCTTCGATTCCTAATATTTTGACTTCTGAGACGACTGAAAGAACAGTTTTTGTGTTATGGATCATGGTTTTCTGATCATAAATTTCCTTTCTGTACAGATCTACCAATTGCAAGGAAAGCTTCACTTCATCGGTTCCTGGAGAAGAGAAAGGATAGGTAGGCACTCTAAAACAAATTACTTTAAGTTTGAAGGAGATATATTACTTGGTCGGTTTGCGTATTATGCCTTAAGCTCTGCATCTGTGTAAGCATCAAATCAAAGAAATTGATTCACAAGTCTGTTTCATTTTTGTAAAAATCTCCTTTTACTCTTTCATTAGTGATTGAAATTGAACCAAGCTTGATACCAACTAGTGAATTTGTGTAGTAAATGTTGTCTACCATTTTATTTATGTGTAGATCTCGTTTTTGTGTCATGGGAAATTGTTAAATCACACCATTTTATTAGTAATGAACAAGATGAATATAGTCTGTAGTGCAAATTGATGTTTCCTTTTAGCATAGCTGCAATTATACGTAAAACTAAAGCCTTTTAATTAAGTTGCTTTCACGCAATTGATTAATGTTGTTATTTTCTTGTGCTGTGTTTGCAGAATTGCTGCCAAAGCACCATATCAAACAACAAATCCCATGGCGACCCCTAATAAGCTAGCTGAATCCATGTCATGGCTTGGTTTGGGTGCTAATTCACCTCAATTCTGAGAGCAGCTACAGCTACAGCATTATGTAATTTTGACCATTTTTGTCGTACCCTGATGGTTAAGATCTTTAGAGGGCTTCTGCGCTATCCCTCCGTTTGTCATATTAACCTAGGCTCTGCTGGGCCTTATGATGGATCTAACTATTGTTTAGTCATATTAGCTGCTGCTCTAATTATTATATAATTCCAAATTTCATGACTTGTACTTCAATATGTGTATTCAATATTTTCTTTGTTCTCATTATTCTCTCTTTTTTCTTCAATATTGCCTTTCCTGTGCTCCTTTTACCGCTACAAAAGATAACAAATGTTAATTCAATTTAGCTGAACAAACCAAAACAATGAAGGACTTGACTCTATAAACTTATATATGGATAATAAATAATAATAATTTTTCTTTGGTTTGAGGATAATAATTATTTTTGAATCAGTCTTTTTATGGTATTTATGTTAAAATTGTATAATAACCACTATGTTCATACTTCATATTGTCTCCACTGTCTTAATTTTGCATTTATATTTAATATTTAATATTTTCATTTAGTAGAAGCTATTGGGAAAAATATATGAATATGTAAAAAATGCTTCCCATGAGAGGACACTTTTAAGTACACTACGGGTCCATGTCAAGCAACCTTCCATCGTACGTATAGGTTATGTAGCCTTCGAGCGCTTTGAAGGTGATTGATTTCCTGAAAACTTTAATTTGTGAAAAAAATTAGTTTGTTGAAGCAATTATTAAAAAAAAGATTTCAAGCATCAAATAACTAAAATTAATTTATACAAAATATTTGAATTCCAGTTGATAAAATTAGTATAGTTTTTTTTTACCAATCAGTAAGTCCCATCTCTTAGAATAAATCTAAATTTGTGATAATCAATTTTGACAAACTACCATGATTTTCATTACCACCATCATTTTCACGGTAGAAATCTAATTTTGGTGGGTGTGCTACAATATTTTTAGGGTATCGGTATTACTGATAAGATGTCAAGTATTAACTATTGGTTTTATGATAAATGATTAAAATTTATAAAATATAATTAACAATCAATAAATATCTAATAATTAATTAAATTATCGATACCTAATAAAAAATGGGTATGAGAGTAATATCAACTGAGTAATATTATGTCTTTCTTAAATATTTTTTTAATAATTTTTTTAATATTTAATAAAAAAAATATTAAATGAAACAGCAAAATTAGGAATAGATTGAAAACTTTAAATGTATTTAATATTTTTTTATTATGTACTCTACTTGTTCTTTTTTAATTTGTCGTTTAAGATATTAGTACTCTTTTGTTGATATATTCAAAATATTATTATTCACTCTACTAATTATTTCTTACTTAATTAATGTTAAAGATAAAATTAAAAAAAATTAATATTTTTTTAATTTTCTAAAACGACAGATAAAAGAAAATAAATTTATTTCTCTAAAATTGCAGATAAAAAGGAATGAAAGAGTAATTAAGAAGATGTAAAATTATTTATCTTAATTTTAGTACTAGTAAAAAATAAATCATTAAAAATCTATTAGAAGATTTAATTTTGAATATATAAAGAAGTTTAAACACCTGAATTGCCTGAATTATATGATGTCACATGTTCAAAATATAGTTCAAGGCCTTTATTACAAGTCAAAGACTCGGGCCACATGTTCAAAGAATAGTCAAAGGCCTTTGTGACAAGTAAGATTTAGCTTTTTTTAAATAAAAATAATTTATTTTTTTAAAATAAAATAAAAAATATTAATTATTAATTTTAACGATTGATATTATAATAAAATAATATATATATATATATATATATAATAAATTATTAAATTATTAAAATTTATTATCTTAATTTTTTTATTAATAATTAATATTTTTTACTTTATTTTATAAAATAAATCTCTTACTTTATAATAGTTAAATCTTAAAAAATTTAATTACAACTAACAAATGGTTAGTTAAATAGTTCCGAGGTTCATCTTCCAGGTTTCCACCTGAGATCAAATTCCCCCTCGTCGTTCGTTGGTGGAAACCATCATCCACGCTCTTTCAAACATTTTTTTTGGCCTAAATATCTTTTCATTTTGTTCTTTCAACCAAGCTATGACAATTAGGGGGTGTTTATGAGTTAGGTTGAGTTGGATAAATTTTTTTTTAAATCTAACTTAATCCAACTCAACCTGCACATAAATAATTTGGTTTGAGTTAAACTCGTAGATCCGACATACATTAAGATAAAAAATTTCACTTGTTAAAATAAATGTCAAAATTAATATGAAATTAAAAATTTACTACATATTATAATAAATAAAAGATAACATACAAAATCTCAAACAAACTAAAAATCAAATATAATAAGTCACAAGTCTTAATTATAATATAATAAGTCTTAATTTTAAATATATGAAGTCCTAACACAAGTTTTAAAAGTAACATACAATAAGTTACATAAATTTTGAAAGAAAGGAAAACAAAGAAATATTAAGTTTAATATGTTAAATATTTAAAAATAATTTTTTTATTAAAAATATAATTAGGTTAGATTAGGTTAAGTAAGTTAAAATTTTTCAACCCAACCTATCATTTTCGTATTAGAAATTTTTTAACTTAACTTAACTTATGAATCTAATCTAACTCGTCAAATATTAATTTGATTAAGTTAAAATTTACAAATTCGTAAATTGACCAAATCTATCGAAAACCTCTGCTGATAGCTCTCAGATTGGGGTACCTACTTTTGATGTGTTTTTGGGTCGTGGATGATGCAAACTCAGAGTGTTAGGCTTTATGACTCACAAAGCTTTGAAGGAATCCTGAGAGATGAAACAAAAAGAGAATGCAACACAGCTATAATTCCAATGCAACAAGATTCCCTACAATAAAGCCAAGCCTAACTCTGAAATAAATATGAAGTACAAGTTGCCAAGTTATAAACTAAGCCTAAAAGATCATTCATAAACGAAAGCATGAAAGTGACAACAAACAAAGTTGAAAGTAAGAAAGTTGTCAAAATAACAATAAACAAAAGTGAAAAACATGAAAGCTATGAAACTGACAACAAACACAGGTGGAAGCAAGAAAGCTCTAAACTAAAAAACAAAGAAAGATGAAAGCAAGAAAGCTGTAGAACCACGGTGAACATAGACTTAATATGCGATTTACAAGAAAAGTGACTATCACCTCCTAGAATCACCCTGAAATGAATAAACTGAAAGCATAGCTAGCTAGTTTAAAACAACAGAATGACAATGGAAGACATAATTAATGCAAAAACATACAACCAAAGCTAAGGGGTCATTGTGAAAGCTTAAAACTGAAGAAAAGACAACAGACTTTCTTCAGATTTTATTTCTTGACTCTTTTGTACCATTTTGGGTTGTTCTCCCCTTATTTATAGCTCGCCAGTGTGCTCAGCAAGTGCTCCTTCAACTTCCCACGATTTTGTATAGTGACCAAGAGATGTAGCTTTTTTGGATGTTTTAACTTGGTGTGTGTTTAGATTAGTTGTGAAAAAAAATTATTTCAATAATTGATTATATGTATAATTGATTTTCTTAAAATTGATTTCATGATAAAATCAGTTTCATGTTTGGATATATTAAAACAAAAAGCGATTTTAACATATGAATTGTAAAAAAAAATTACTTTTATATAGTAAATTACTAAAAAGAGTATGAAATGATTTGTTTAAATTAAATGTGATAAAATTATTCTAAGATAAATGTGATAAAATTGTATTTAACTACCAAATAATCAAAATGATTATAATTAAAATGTTCAAAATTAAGCTAAAAAAAGTTATTTTTTAAGGTATCCAGAATAATCAAAGAATATAATCTATTTCAAATAATTTAGCCAAACATGTTATAAAAAGAAAAAATAAAACAGCTTTTATCACAAAAAAAAATTATTTTTCAACTAAAATTATTTTTTCCAAATACTCTAGTCTATGTTGAAGACTTTTTTTTTTTTTGGTCTACGGCATATTTCATGTCTAAATCCACAAGTCATTAGCCTAGTTTGGTTGGGCTTTCCAAGATTTTTGGCCCAATATGATTTATGGACATTTTAGGGTACAACAAAAGCAAAATATTTTTAAAAAAAAAACAAATATGAAGTAGTTATGTTATAGTTACACGGTTACTTTCACAACAGACATTCTGTAGCTTTTTAACACCACATAATACATTTTTTTTATAATAACCATAACATACATTTAAAAAGAAAGACTTTTACATTTAAAAAGAAAGACTTTTTGTGTTTTTGCTTAAAATATTAATGATAGCAGTGAATAGATTAAATAATTTACAGGAGATGATAAATTTAATTTCCGTATTTTTATTGTATATAACTATATATACAATAAAATTTTGTAAAAAAAACCAGTAAAAAAAATAAAACAAACACACAGCACATAAACGGTGTCATTACAAATTTGGGCCAGTTCTGATTTCTGGGTTAAGCCCTCTTTCTTTATTTCCAAATTTTGGAAAACCAGCCCAGTTCGGCTTTTGCAACTTATCCGCGGTCCGCAGGGCACCTGATCCGTTCCTTTTTAAAAAAAAATTGTTTTTAGTATAATATAATTTTTTTTAAGACAAACATGGAACGCCCTTTTTAAGGCATCGTCTCTCTCAGTCCCTCCCTCCAATATCATCGTCATCTTCTTCGTCTTCCCTGTTTGCCTCTCTTAGCTGAGCCCTCGCCCGTCGAGGGTTTTTCTTTTTTTCTTTTCTTTTTCTTTTTTCTCTTTTCTTTTATTTTTCCACTTTTATTCAATTTTCGTTGTTTCCCTCTCTTCTTCCTTTCCTTCCTCCTCCTATCTTCTGCAACCCTAACCCTAGAGTTTTCGTTCCCATCAATCGCCCTTCAACTTGAAGATGCAGCAACAGAGGTTAAAGCAGCACGCCATGATGCAGCAGTCTCTCTACCACCACCCAGCTCTCCTCACCGCCCCTCAGGTTCCTCTTATTTTTTTCTCTTTGCACTTCCATTTCCCTCTAATTCATCAACCAAAACCTTTTCTTTTTGCTAGTTATGTCAATTACCCTACAATTTTGTGTTTCTTTCCCCCTTCTTTCTGTTTTAATATCGCTAATTCTACGATGGAATAATCTAATCTTAGCCGTGCGAGTTCTACTTGTCTATTGTTTGAAAAATAGTTTGTCTATTGTTTGAAAAATAGTTAAGAGGCTTTATCTTTTCTCAGATAAGTGAAACCTTAGCTGTGTCTATGATTCAGTATGTGCGTTTTGTTCTATTAGATTAGTTACTCGCGAGGAGAGAAAGCACATGTTTGGATTAACTTATTTTGCGCTAAATAGCGACTAATAAAAACTATTCAGCATTTTGATTATGAGGTTTTTTTTTTTACCCCAAAACAAAATAAGCTGATTCCAAACACGCTCTAGGTATTTTTGCTTTTAGGATCTTTTCCTTTGTTTTTTTACATTTTTATTTTGCAGATAGAGCCTATCTTGAGTGGAAATCTGCCTCCTGGCTTTGATTCGAGTACATGCCGCAGTGTGTGAGTGTTAATAGACATTTTCTTTTCCTTTTTTGTTTTTTTAATTTCTTCAATTATTCTTTGTTTATTTTGTTTTATTTATTTTTGCTATTTTAGATCCATTAAGCAACTTGTTGAGTTCATTGTCTCCTAAGATAATCACTAGCGTAAATTGTTCTTCAACTTTTTCTATCGGTTTCTGTTTATATAGTTGGCGCATTCAGTTCCTTATATCTTATTTTTGCAAGCTTTACATTATACTACTTGATATATCACTGATCTTTCCCCGCTTCCCCCCGGCAAATGTAGGCCACTAGGCTTATATTTTTTTCTTTGGTTTGTAGTTTTCATTTTAAATTTCTAATCACTTTTGAGGAAATGCAGTTATATCGGCAACATTCATCCTCAGGTTACGGAATCCCTTCTTCAAGAGCTCTTCTCAAATGCAGGCGCTCTTGAAGGGTGCAAGCTTATTAGGAAAGAGAAGGTCAGCTTTGTCTATAATGATCTGTTCAAAATGAAAATAATAGGATCAATGTTATATCATAGAGTCCCTGATTCCTGTTACCTGTTGTAAATAACAAGTTGTCTATTGAGCAAAAAAATTTTGGCTAGGTAATAGGTATATATGTTTTCCATGCTATGTTTGTGCTTCTTGTAGTCTCTACTTAGTCATGCTGATATGCGTTACATTGTCATCTGCAGTCATCATATGGCTTTGTGGACTACTTTGATCGCAGTTCAGCTGCATTTGCTATTGTAACTCTCAATGGGAGACATATGTACGTAGAAATCTTAAATTGAGTTCTGGTACAACTTTTCCTTGTTTCGTATTTTTATATGTTGTCTACAGTTTTGGGCAGCCTATTAAAGTTAACTGGGCTTATGCTAGCAGCCAGAGAGAGGATACATCAGGTTCTATTTTTGCTGACCCTGTACTTTTGGCTGTCACTGTGTTGTGCTTTATAATTTATATTTATTTTGTGGAATGGCAACTTAACCATTTTTCTTGATTTGGATTCAGGTCACTTTAATATTTTTGTTGGTGATCTTAGCCCTGAGGTTACAGATGCGACGTTGTTTGCTTGCTTCTCTGTATATCCTAGTTGTTCGTAAGTTCTTCATTGCCCTTTTTAATTTTCAATTCTCATTGCTATCTTTTTATCCTGGTTTAGTATTAATTTATTTTATTATCTATGAAACTTATGGTACATTGGTTACAGAGATGCAAGGGTCATGTGGGATCAGAAGACAGGCCGTTCCAGGGGATTTGGTTTTGTTTCTTTTCGGAATCAGCAGGCATGAATTTTTTTCCATTTGTTCTCTTATCTTGCTGTCTTTTGGGTTTTCTATGTGTTTACTGTTCTAATGGTAGTTGTGTCTTGGTTTCAGGATGCACAAAATGCCATAAATGGTTTAACTGGTAAGATGGTTTTATTACTTAAATGCTGTTTTTTTTCCTTTTTAACATTCTCTGTCTGATGTACAAGTGTCTGAGGAATATTGTTGAAGTATAAATACTTTTATAGAACCTTCAATACGATATCATTTACATTTTAAGCCGTTTTATAGAATGTAAAATTGTTTAAATACCATATATTACAGCAAGGTTTTTCGTAGAGCCCAATGTCATTGATTGATCCATGTAGCTCAGTAGCTGACCCCACGTAGTGGAATAAAGCTTCTTGTTGTTTTACCATATCTTGCAGCAAGTTCTAAATGACTAAAAAGTGTTTCATACTAAGCTCTTACTTTTGACAGGAATTATATGTGAATAATTTGATATACATGTCATCCCTTCTCTATCTTTAAAGCAATATATTATAATGATATTTTTCATGGGATGTTGGGTTCATTTAATTATTGATATCATAATTATTAATTTTTAGTTTATTACTGTTAGAATATTAGGACTCTTAGTGGTTTAGGAGTTTTGTTATGTTAGTAGCTTTATATGGTTGGGCTTGTATTACTACACTAGTACTTGACCTAGATTAGTAGTATAAACAGGTGTTACTGGTTTGTATCTATAACACGTCATATAAATTATTCATAGTCTCTTCTGTCCTTTTCCATCAAACCTCTATAATTTCAAACATGAGCAGCTTCCATTGTATCTGAAATTTTTTTTGTCCTTATATTTCAGGAAAGTGGCTTGGAAGTAGACAGATTCGTTGTAACTGGGCCACAAAAGGGGCTAATGCCAATGATGACAAGCAGAGCTCGGATTCTAAAAATGTTTTGGAGTTAACGAATGGAACTTGTGGTGAGATTCCTCATTTTTTTCTTTAGTTTTCTTTTTATATTTTGTAGTTGGCTTTAAAGGTCATCGAATTCTAGTTTTTATTGCCTGTTTCTTGAAGCACTTATAAAGTTTAGTAGTTTTTGATGGAAATGATTAATGATTCTGTATTTTTGAAACATTGAATTGAAACTTGAAAGTAATTTTTAATGCTGTCACCATTGGACGTGAAAGATCGTTTCAAATCATCTATAATGGGACATCCTAATAGTATTATTATTTTTTCCACATGCTGATATAGCACTTTGGTTATCTTCTGTACATATATCATGGTTAATATTTTTCAAATATTTATTTTTGGCTCATATACTGTTCCATCAACTGGTGATAGTGACCTGATTATATTTTGCTTGGTGAATGATCATTACTTCATGGTTAGCTGGTTTTTTATTGTAGAAGAAGGCCAAGGAATTACCAATGATGATGCTCCAGAGAATAATCCTCAATATACCATCGTATATGTTGGCAATCTTGCTCTAGAGGCAAGGATAAGTATTATTTTCTGACAATTTTTCCTTATTACTCCCTCTGTTCCATATTATCTGTTGTTTAAGGTTCTTGTACATAGATTAAGAAATCCATTAAAAGCATCATTTACAAGAAAAACAAACTATATGTGACTAAATTATCCTCTAGTTGAAATACTCAAAATACCATTATTCACTACACTAAGTGCATGTTTGGTATCATGGAAAGGAATGAAATGAGAATGGGAGTGGGAGTGGGAGTAGGAATGGGAATGGAATGAGTATTCTAGAAATGAAAGGAATGGCATTCGTTGTGGATTGGATATTCCCTATCTAATTTTTCTACCAAACAAGGGAATGGGAATATCTCATTTCCATTCTATTCCTAGAAATTCTCATTCTCATTCCATTCCTTTCTTTTCTATCATGCCAAATGGGCGCTAACTCTCTTACTTCATTAATACTAAGGATAAAGTTGGAAAAAAAATAAATAATACTCCCCTGATTTTTAAAAACGACAAATAAAATGAAACAAAAATTTACTCTAAAATGACGGATAAAAAGGAATGGAAGGAGCAGTTCTTAATATCTATCTAGCAATTTTTTTGTGGCTATTTAAATGTGAACTAGTCTTCTTGTTATGTGCAAAGATGGAGAGTAATTTAGTACTAGATTAGCGAGTTATTTTTTTTAATTTTATTTTATCGGCCATTACCAGTTTTTGGGTTGTATCAAATGTGAGTAAACTAGCATATTGATCACTAAAAATGAACTTCATTTGTAATTTATTCCTTTATTTAAGTGTATGATTCAGTTCTTAAATTATTTAAACTTATTTAATGTTACTTCTAATATCAGTTTTAAGTACTAACGTGAAATGAATTTGAATAATATAAGGATTGAATCGCACACTTAATTTGAAATAGAGACTAAATTGTGAGTAAAGTACTTTTTTAGGGACCAATATGATATTTTTCTCAAATACTTATAGCAGAGTTTTGTAAATTCAGATTATTCTAAAATTGCTTTCTCAGTTCTCATAGGAAGTGAAATTGCAGGTTACTTCTGTTGATCTTCATCGTCATTTTCATGCCCTTGGTGCTGGAACTATTGAAGATGTCAGGGTGCAACGAGACAAAGGCTTTGGGTTTGTGAGATACAGTACACATGCTGAAGCAGCTCTCGCTATACAGATGGGTAATACTCGGGCTCTGTTTGGCAAACCTATGAAGGTATATTGCTATTGTGAGGATATTTATTTGTCGACAATTCTATGTTGTATGTCCTATTGCTATAAGTTGATGTGTTCATGGCATATTACTTGGGCATTATTAAAAAAAAATGTGTGCGAAATGATTGAATTTCCACCTTGCATATTTTAGTGAATGTCTTGTATTTTTACCATTACATTATTAAGGGATTTATTAAACTGAATTTGCTGTTAACTGGAGATTTGTTAATTTCGAGTAAAATGCCAATTGTTCTGTTGTTTCTTGTCAGAAACCCTTGTTCACAAAGATCTTACACCGAATGTTCGATCGTATATAAATTGAGCATTCATACTCCAAAGGTTCTAGACAATTTTGTATCTAATCTTATTGATATATGTTGCAGTGTTCGTGGGGTAGCAAGCCTACTCCACCGGGAACAGCCTCTACCCCTCTTCCCCCACCTACTGCTGCACAAGTACCAGGCTTTTCAGCTACTGCTCTTGCAGCATATGAACGCCAAATGGCCTTGAGCAAAATGGGTGGTGCACATGCCCTCATGCATCAGCAGGTTCAGCATGCCCTGAAGCAGGCAGCCATGGGAATGGGTGCTCCTGGGGCTGGTTATGATTCAGGGTTCCAGAATGTAGCGTCTACCCAGCACCTAATGTACTATCAGTAAAATGGCTTGTGTGACTCCGTACGTTAAAGGGGAGGATTAAAGTCCTTGAAACTCTAGGATGGTTCTACCATGCCGTTTTACTTCTCTCTCTCTCTCATCCCCAATTTTTTCTCTTGCTCCTTCTGGATTTATGCTTGGTACATTTGTATTACCATATACACTTAGCCGATGTGTTTATGGATGGTGTTTCTAATGGAGAAAGATGGTTTGATTTCGACCGAGAAATCGTCCATTAACAAGCTTTACATTTATGCACTGTTGGAGGTTTACAAGCCAGCCCATTTTTATGTTTTAAAAGTGATCATTTTAAGTAGATAAGTTGTCTCTTATAAGTAGTGACTTTTAGTACATATTTGAATGTGTTGATTACAGGGAGCGGGGGGGAGAAATTTATTATTTTAAGTAACTATAAATTTTATTTGAGATTTTTTAAAATGGGATTAATATTATATAATTTTCTAATTAAAATAATAAATTATTATTACCTTTTCTTTCTCGTTTTTTATGGTACAATTTTTCTTTTCCTTTTTACAAAGAGATGACTGTCCGAAGTCTTGCCGCTTGAAGAATGGGGTAATCGTTAAAGTGCATAGGAGTGATATTCGTTTATGTCGCACAACTAAGAAAAAGTGCATGTACACAAGATTACGTGGAGTATATCTTTAGTTATCATTTGGTATAAACAGTAAAAATCAATATAAGTACATAAGAGGTTTAAATTTTAAATTATATCTTTAAGATATCAAATTGAAAAACTATGATTTGTAATTTCCTTATGTATTTTAATGCGAGTTAATCTTTAACTTTAAAATGTAATCCTTTATTAAAAAAATGTAGAACGTAAAATCATGCTAATAATCTTTTGTTTTATTACCGTTTCATTAAGTTAGTTATAACATGATTACTTTATATTGATTTATTAGTATTAAAATAACTTTGTTCACAAAAAAATAGAATTTTTGAATATATACTTCAAAATTGTATAGAATAAATTTAGATAAAATAAATAATTAGTTCTTATAATTTTATCTAATTTATATTTTCATCCTTATAATTTTTTTTGGATATTGATCATTATAATTTTATTTATTTATATTTTGGTACTTTGCGGATCAATATCTTAATAATTAAAAATTATAGAGACTAATTTTTTATGAAAAATATAGATCAATACCTTATAAAATAAAAATTATAAAAACTAAAATTTAAATGAGTGAAAAATATAAAAATTAATAACTTAATAATAAGAATCAAAATCTATACGAGTGATTAGTGAAACTACATGGATCAATATGCAAAGAAAAAAATTATAAGGTATACAAAATTAGTCATAAAAAATATAAGGCACAAATGAATATACTTTGCACAAGGTATATTAAGAAAATAATGTGTGAGAAATATTTCTATTTAAAATTTATAACTTTTGTTTCCTTAAAATTATCTCAGCAACCTCATGATTATAACAGAAATTTAAAGTTTAACTAATAACATGTTTGGGAATAAATTAATTGTAAGAAAAATATTTTTTAAAAATTTTTAATAAAATTTTGATTATAAATTATTTTAATTTTAAAATAAATTAATTTAAATAAACACTAAATTATAAAAAAAATAATTAATAGTTAAAATATTTTCTGCAGAATAATAAAAATAATAAAAAAGAAAAAATAGTATTGAATGACTAATGTAGTGTCAGCCTAGTTTCTTAGCTTTAGGAAGAAAAATAGATAATACAGGCGGTTTTTTCTTTTTTTTGGTCATCTATAATACCGGTGGTTTTAGGCTCGTAGGTTGTAGCCCTTAGACAGTACCATGTACAAGCGAACGCTTCTAATAAGTTCCACTAGATTCTAGGCCCAGCGAATGCTTCGGTATGAATATACCATATATGTCATCATTAAAGATTAAATGTAACAAAAAAAAGATTAAATGACTAATATATATTTTTGTACATTTTAATTTAATTTAGATATTAGAATGAATAATCATATTGAGCTCTTATTTATTTTCAACAATAATAGATTAATAAATTTGCCTCTAACTTTTTTTTTTTAATTGAACCAATGTTCTTTTTTTCTCATGAGCTCAATCTCATTCTAAAAATAAGATTATTTATAGGATTTAATTTTGATTTATTATTATTACTATTATAAAATTTTTATATTAATACTTAATTATGTGTTGTTATATTATTGGAAGAGTTTGATTATGCTAAGAAATAAATAATAATATAAAAAATGTTTAAACTGAATCAAAATTAAACCCCTACAATACTCTTATAAAAAAATGGGCACAAGAATAAAAAATAGTACTCTAAAAGATTATTGTAAAAAAATTACTCTAAAAAAATAGTAAGTATGCTGGCAAACCCATTCTCATGGTTTTGTTTATGATGAAGTATTATTTTATTAACCATTTTTTATTAATTATTTCATTTTTATACAAATAATTTTATATTTAAAACTAATATTTTATAAAATAATGTAATGCATGGACACTGCTTGAATGCTACCATGGTCCATCCTTAGATGCATCAGTGCCATGTTTAGTTAATTAATTTGCAGTTTATTGACTGTTAAAGTTTGCATTCATATTCAAAACAATGGTCAAAATACCTATAAATGAGTATGGCATCAGTGTAATTCTTGTATTATAGGATATCCCTAATGGTTATTGTGAATAAGAACTTTGATTTTAATGAAATGTTATTTTTTAAGATTTAACTGTTGATATTAAAATTTATTTTGCACTGTCTTTTAATTATGTTAATGTATTATTAATAAAGTTTGACTATAATAATAATTTTTTATTATAAATTATGATAATAATTACATAAGAAATAAACATATTTAATAATATAATAATACATAATTAAAAAATATTATAAAATATTTTTACAATAAATCAAAATTAAATACTTTTTTTATAGAGTTAATCTTGAAAACCATATATAATATTTCACTACAAAATGATTGATGCATCCTAATATTTTTACATCTAATATTACACTATTTTATTTTTTTAAAAAAAAGATATAAAGAGTAAGTTAAAATGTGTATTTTTTTATTTTATTATAAAAAATATAAAAATAATATAATGAAAATGAAATATAAAAAATATTATTAATTAAACTAAATGATGGACTAAGTTCTAAAAAGAAGATGATTTTGACACGTCATTTCTGTAATCACACGTATTCCATGGATAAGGACATGAGGTAGGAAATGTAAAAGCCGTTCACGGGTGCCCCTCCACTAATCGTTAAACTAATGTTACTCTCAAATTTTTCTTTTTTATGAATTAATATATTGCTTACTGAGTTAAATGGGTTTGCTTAAAAGTTCCTTTTTTTTTCTCCAAATTCAAATACAATTATATAAATTTTTGTGCATAATAATAATATTATCTACACAAGTTTTTTTTTTCATAAAACTGTGCACATGAAATTATATCGTGGCCGGAAGATCACTTAAATTAAAATCCAGCCATATTAAAAATGTCTTCTTAGATTATTATGATAAAAAATTGTAAAAGTGGCGTTCCTCTATCTACATTTGTCAATACAACTTTTCCCCTGTGGGCTGGGACTGCACAATGATGTTCAATTTTAGGAAAAAGATGAAATACAATGTACATGTGCTAGTGGGGCATAGTCCCATGCATAATTATAAAAGGGGTTCCCAAGCATAAAGTAGCTGGCAGTCATAATATGATTTTTTGAAGTTTCTTGCTTCTTGATGATGTTCCTTTTTTCCTAAAATTCAGTTTTATTCTTTCAAAAATATAAGTATTGTTTTCTCACGTTAAAAAAGATTGGTAGTTTAAAATAGTACTTAAATTATTTTTATTTAATAAATTAATCTTTTAAAATAATTTTTTTTATGAATTTGAGTCATAATAAATATTATTATTTTTATGTTAAAATAATTTTTTATATTAATTTAATTTTTTAATTATAAAAGTAATAATAATAATAATAACTAAAATAATATAATTTTTATAATTAAAAAACTAAATTAATATTAATTTATTTATAACATGTTTGAATTAATTTTTAAAATTTCAAAATTATAATTTGAATAAAAATAATGAAAAAAACTTCTGTTCAAATTATGATTTAAAAATGTTTAAAATCAAACTAAATACATTATTAAAAGATTAAAATAATATTATTTTTTATTATTTGATAATTAAATTAATGTTAAAATTTTAAAAAAAATTAAAATAATGACACTTTATTATTTAGGATTAAAAGAGAATTTTTTTATTTTTTTTTAAGATGGTGGGGATGAAATATGCCCACAATCAGAGTTGGATTCCCTTGTCGTACTCACTCCACACGGTGCTTTCAATTCCCTTCAAAGGGGTCCATCCTACAGGTCCCCACTGAATAGCATAAACTTAAACGACGAAATAACACATTTATGAGACAGCTTGTTTTCATGTTCGAAGATGTGCCTCAGTAGAGCCAACCTTTTCCACTGAATGGCATATACTCAGATGAATGATGAACCGTTTATGTGCTGCAACGAAAGGAAACCCACAACAAAACAGAGCAGGGGAATAGATAGAAGGAAACCCAGAAAAATTGAGCTCGGAAACAAACTGGAACTCTGAATTAGCCCATGTTTGACACAACTCAGGAACAGAACAATCTAAATCTGTGCAATTGAGATCTCAAATTCATAATTCTCTGTTATTGTAAACTAGCAAAAGAAGAGAAACAAAAAATGATGATGGTATTCACCACATCAGAACCTCTCATGATTTTTCCGATCAAAAATTTTCTTTTGGTTACGACCAAGCTGTCTTAAATTCTCATAGTATATATATACATACGCAGGTGTATCTGTCTCTGGCTTATCTCCCATGGCCTTGCGCTGCCAGAGTCAGATATCAAACGCTAAAGGGCAAGAATTCCAGTTGAAAACATATGGTCCCTTGTGTATGGGGAGCTCGACAATTCCACAGACCTTGAAGCTTCTGATCTGCACTGCTCTTTGCGCTCGTCCATCATTATCTGCCTTGAACGACACTCTGGGCTACAAAATGCCTTCTCTCCTCTGTACACCCAAAACAAAAGAATTATGAGTCCAATTCTGATTCATCTAAAGCTCATTAAATTCAAATTTTTTGAGGCAAGATGGATTTTGAATTGGTCATGGTTAGTACCTGTACATGTATATGTCTTTGCCATGGAGTTTCTTTCTGCATAACTGACATGAACTGAGAAAATCTGATGTGGGAAATGATGGTTCCGCTTTAGCCAAAGTGGGTGGTGATCTTCTGAGAAGGCCAACGTTGATGATGTTGTTGTTGTTGTTGTTGTTATTAATAATATACCCGTGTCTCCGAATTCCACCTTCACCGCCATCGCAGTAAACCTTGGTGAAGGTCTTGTCAGGCACATGGCAAGTCACGTATGTGTAATCCTCCGAGCTTGGCACATCAATTTGGTTCACAATCCTACGAAACCCATGTTGGTTTTTCATGGAATGAACTGGGGTTGGCCCCGTTCGGTTCAAATTCGAGGTGCAAACAGCGTGTTTGGGCAAAATTTCACGTCCACCTTCGCCGGATTTATCCAGAGCCACCACGATTCCCAGACCAACACCGCCAAGGTCGTAGCTTTTCAAGCCTTTTGGTGACTGCATCATCTTCAAGTTCATGTCCAAAGGGCTTCTTGGGCTTCCGGTGGAGTCCAAAATCGCCGCAGCACGGCCACCTGAGACCAATAATTCCGACAACTTTCCGATCATTGGCCGGGGTCTCTTCCTCAACATGAACAGAATTTTGTACTGGGATTATGGAGAATATGGAGGAGATGGGTGTTTTGTTTGTGTTTGTGTTTGTGCGAAGATTATTATGAATAAAGGTGAGAGATGTGGGGGTGTCTTTTATAAGACCAACTACTACAAAGCCATCTTAGGGGTCTTGATGGAGTGGTTGGACAAAGCCCCTGGTTTTGTCTGGAATTACGTGGGTGATGATTGCCGGGAAAAAATAAAAAAACGCAACAATTAATTTTTAATTAATTTAGGGAGTAACCAAACAAATAGTACAACTTTTTTTTTTATTGATTTGATTACAGCTTAAACAGATTTCTATGTTGTGATTATTATACATTAAGATTATATAAGGGTCACTTCTCAATGGGCCAGTTTCTTGAAACATTCATTTTCAATGATTGAGACACGATATAAAAAATTAAAACATTAGTTTATGCAATTGAGTTGTTAGATATATAAATAATTATATTTCGTGATTAAATAATTACTTAAAATAATTTTAGTTAAAAATAAAAATAGATTAAGTCAAATAATCACTTAGATCAATAATTATAATTGTTATAGTATTTTGAGAGGTACTTTGTACTTCTTAATTCACATTTTTTTATTTTTATTTATATAATTATATTATAAATTAATTTATTATAATTATTAACTAAAGATAATTTTATAAAAAATAAAACATATTTAAAACTAATTATAATTTTGTATGTAAAAAAATATTTTTTTGTATCTAAAAATAGTTGTAACGGTATAATTTAGTTATAAAAAAATATTCATGTTTATAATTTTATCTTTTCTTTTATTTATATTCAATTAATTATTAATAATTTTTAAAAAATAAAAATTTTGAGACTAAAGAGAAAATTTTCCTAGTGTAGTTATCAAATATTATCTTTTTTAATTTGTATTCAATTAATTATTAATAATTTTTTAAAAAATAAAAAATTTGATATCAAAGAAGAGAATTTCTTAATGTAGTTATAAAAAAATATTTATACTTACAATTTTATTCATTTTTCTATTTAGCAAATTAAAAATTTGAGACTAAAGATTTCTTTATATAATAATAATTAACATATTAAGAGAGTATTGTTGTGTCTTTCAATTCATATTTTTTTAATCTTTACTTATATAAGTATTTTATAAATTAATATTTATAATTTTATCATAATTATAAATCAATTACTTAAAGAAACATATTTTTGTATAAAAATAAAATATATTTGAAGTTAATTATAATAGTGTATACAAAAAAAATAACTCCCTATATTTAAAATTAGTTATAAGTATAGAATGTAATGTTTGTATTTATAATTTTATCTAATTTTTTATTTGTATTCCATTAATTATTAATAAATTTTTGGAAAACTAAAAATTTGATATCGAAGAAGAGAATCCTCTTTATAATAGTATAGATAGACAATAAGTTGATTCTAAAGCATTCTTATACAAAATTTATAAGTTTAAATTTTTTTTATAAAAAGTTAAAAAGAGGACAAAGACTACTCATTCAAAGATTAGTGTGTCATTAGCCTCATCAAAGAGTTACAATAGTATTTACTGATTATTTATCAAGGTGGGATTGTTAATAATATAAATCAAACTTAGACCCTACAAACAAAGTATTTCAATCTTTACTAGCTTAATCAATCTCCATGTAAACATATGAGTTGAATAAGTACAAATTAACAATAAAAATATATTTAAATACTATAAATCCTGCATTTAATATTTTTCTTATTTTTATCTATATTTTATTAAATGCATAAATATTTTTGTTTTGGTTTAAATTTAATTCATTTAAAATATGCAATACTATATATTATTAGTATATTAAAAAGTGTTACATTATTAAAGTATACAATTCTACAAACCTTTAATATAAAATTATAATTTTTATACATATTCCCTTATATGATTTATTGATAGAATGACACGTTTTACATTATATGTAGATTAAAAATAAAATGTTTACTATTTTATTTTTTATTTACTCAGTTAAATATATTATAGTTTCATAATTATTACATTTTTATTTACATTTGTTAAAAGAAAACAATCAATTTATCAATGCACATTTTTTTTACCTGTGTTCATAAGTAATATACTAATATAATAAGATAAAAAAAGTGGGGTAGGTCTTGGTTTAAGATAAAAACGTGGTGAAGGTCATTCGACACAAGATCTAATATTCAGATTTGGAAAATATTATTTAATTATAATTTTTATTAAATTTTTTATAAAATAATTTGATATATTTATTTTAAATAAATAAATATTTTTTATTCTTTAATTTCATTCAATAATTATTTTATTTTTTTAAAAATTTTAAAATTTTTAACTTTTTTTTAATTACGTAACATTACGCTTCATATTTAAAAATTTTAACTTTTTTTTAACTATGTAACATTACGCTTCCTATTTACATAATGGTGAAAGATTCAAATCTCCCCTTTGCCTCTTAGACTATTACTGCCAATAAAAGAGACGTGCATATATAACATTACTTTAAATATATTACCATATATGAATTATATTTTTTTAATTTGTTGATGTAAGGTTGTAAAGAAAAATTTTATATTAGCCAAAAAATATTTATAATTTTCTTTTTTACAAGATAAAAGAAATAAAATTCTTACTGATAGTAGCTTTTAAGTTATTTTTTTAAAATTCTATTGTACATTTACAACCCTTTAATATCTAATCGAGACATATATAAGTTATTAATAATATCAAAACAAAAAAGCAACAATTATAAATAAAATCATATTTGTTAGTGATGATTAAATAATTAAAAAAAGTTATTGTTAAGTTTGATTTTTTTTTATTTAACTACCAGCATAAAAAAATTTATTAAGTTCTGACTAATTTGATTCGAACCAGATAAATAATTTATG
The DNA here is from genome assembly GCA_019955255.1 of Castanospermum australe. Taxonomy (NCBI): domain Eukaryota; kingdom Viridiplantae; phylum Streptophyta; class Magnoliopsida; order Fabales; family Fabaceae; genus Castanospermum; species Castanospermum australe. Next base: position 1,093,284 of record NSJW01000183.1, read on the forward strand.
TGAGACAAAACTCTTACAGTAAAATTTTTTTTTATTCACAAGATTTGAATCAAGACCTTCCTTAACTAATGTTAAGTTTGAATATTGAATTCTATAATTACATTACATATTTAGATAAAATAAAAAATATTCAAAAGGTATAATTCACAAAATGTTAGTATATTGAATACTTTTGGTTCATAAAAAAAAGGTATAATAACAAATTTTAGTTAGTTAAGTAATTAATATAAATAGATTATACAAACTAAATAATTGAGTATGTAATTAATGAGACGTTAAATTTCTTAGTTATATTTTTTTGGGGAGAAAACGTGTCAAAGACCCAAGAGGAAAATTTCTTAGTTATATAGTTATGAAATACACATATTTCTCACCTGTTAAGGAATATTTTATTCTTTTTGAAACCATTAGCAACAAACCAACATTTATGGTATAGTTTCTTTTTTTTCGTCATCAATAATAATTCTCTGTTAACTAACTGAAAAATTTAACCATTATAATATTTATAATGATATTTTTTTATAATTGTTTTAAAAAATCATATTTACTCCTTTTGTCGTGATGTGTGCCAGCTTCTATGGCACATACTTTCTTTTAGACCATGTAGGCTCAAACTCACATTCTTTTTTAACTTTTAAATGTGATTATTTCTAAAACATTCACATTTTCTTATTTTGAAATGTTAACGTATTTCTTTAATTCTTTTCAGAAAAAAACATTTCTTCCATTTGAGATGATTAAAATTTAAAAATATAAAGTGAAAACTAGATATTTTAATTATTTTAATAATTTATTTAGCTACAAAATTTTATTTATTAAAATTTTTAAATAAATTAAAAATTAACAATAAAGGTAAATTAGGAAAAAAATTGAAGCAGTTGAATAATATAATGAAATTACATAAAATAAATAAATAACGTACTGAAATTGTATTTTTAAAGTTATTAATATTAAAAATATAAAAAATTATTCATATATCTTCATTTAATATTATAATATTTTAAAATAATTTTTTTTAATATGTGTTTTAAAAGAATAGATTAAAAAATTAAAAATAAAAACTCTCAAATAAAAAGTAAAAATATTTAATATTTTAAAATTTTAAAATATATATAGTATTTTTTAAAGTAATTATAATAATTTAATAAAAATAATAAATATTAATTTTATTTTTTTATATATATTTTAGAGACATACGTTAATAAAACTATTAATATATGTTTGATAAAAAAATAAAAATAAAAATAAAAATTTCTTAAATAATCATAAAAATTTTTGACTTATTTTTACTTTATATCAAATTAATTCTTATGATAATTAATTCATAACAATAAATAATAAATATTAAAAATAATTCCTTAATCCTAAATGTATATTTAATATGAAAATAAAAATAATAAATAAATTTTATTTATAAAAATATATTCTTCATATTTCCTTTTGCACTAAACATATTCTTATTATAAGTTTTGCCTTTTTTTGGGTATAATTTTGCCTTTGGGGATAAAAAGAACAATCTTGGGACCTGACATTGAAGGGTCGCTGTCAGTCGCAGAAAGATTCCAAGGCGTTTGAACCGTTGGATGAAAGAGGACTTGTCCTGTGTTGTGCAAGAGCAACAGCAATTATTGCTGGAACCACACACCGCAGCCCACTGAATTGGGGATGGTAGCCCTCGTTTTCGCATGACAGTGACGTGGTCCACCCCACTCCTTTTAATAAATGTCTCTTTCTTCTCTGCCAAATTACAATCCTAGTCTAAACGTCATCTCTTAGTTTTTTTAATAATAAAAATTTAAGGTAAGAAGCAGTTTTCTTTGTTTAAAGATTAATATATTTGGTATAACTTATTTTTAATAATTTTTTAAAAAAATTTTAATTATAAATTATTTTTATTATAAAATAAATTAATTTAAATATATATTAAAATAAATTATCAATGTTAATAAGAATTTATAAAAAAAATCATAAATCACATAATAATAAAAGATATCTAAATTAAAACTTTAATTATGTAGTTATCATGATAAAAATATTAACGAATAATAATAATAAAATATAATAATAAATTTTTTAATAATAATAATAAAATTTGAAAATATGAAACATTTTAGAGCTACTAATTTTTATTCTTGCAAAGGACCTTAATAAATTTAACTTCAAAACTTATGAATGAGCATAATGCTTTCACATTTTTTAAAAGTTGGCCTAATATTGTATCCTTTTATATTCTTCTTTCTCTTTCACTCTTATAGGTTTTACCATCATTATTAATAGTAAAATTTTAATGAGAATTATATTTTATATTTTTATTTCCTAATTAGAAATCTGAAAATAAAGAAATGTATATCCCATTATTTGTAAAACTATAAATAATTGCTCCCAAAAAATTAAATAGGGAAACGGGATTTCTTATTGATGAAGTAATGCAGTTGATTGGAAAAAAAAAAGTGTAGATTCCATGGGGGAGGGTAGTGTGGTCATTTAACAGTTAGGGGATGGGAATGATGAGCTTGGATGATGCAAGAAGCGGTCGCCCACAGACACAAGTCATCCCCCTTTAGGAATGAAAATGAGGCTTCAAAACCGGCAGCCCTCTCTTCTACGAAAGGTTGTTATATGCTCAAGAATATTATACTCGATTTATTAAAATTATAATAAATAAAAATATAATTATTTAAGTAATTAAATTAAATTAAATTATTATATAATAAAATTCAAATTAAATTTTTATTATTAAGATAATATTTTAAGATTTTATTTGATATATTATATAAATAATAAATTTAATTAAAATAATTTTTTTAACTTTAACTTTATAATATATAATAATTAAATTATTTTATTTTATATAATTAAAATTATTTTAATTAAATATTATTATTTAATATCTTATATAAATATAAATAATATTTATTATATTATATTATTAATTTCTTATACAATATATCAAAACGAGGCTTAAAACATTTTAATTTTTTTTATGATAGAAAAGAAAAATATTATTTTCATAAGAGTCTAAGAATATTTATAAATTAAAAAGAAAACAATAGTTCTAATAAAAAAAATAAATATATTCTTTATTTTAAACTAAACTATAATTTATAACTCTGTTTCATGTACAAAAATTATAAATGACTAAATATCTTTCACAACAGACGTTGATATCATAAGTGCTGTAATTTAAAGAAGGTAAAGAATCTCCTTTCATAATAAATCTGAAACTTCCTTCCACATGTAAAACCGCAGAAGACAAAAGAATCACACAAATATAAACAAAAAGCTCCACAAAAAATAAATCTATAATGCCCAGAACAGGAAACAAAAATACCAGATCTATCATTAAGAAATACAGATTTGGAGATATAAGCTTAAGATCTAAGCAGATCTGAGCAAAAAGGAAAGAGAAAACCAACTACAAACAAACAAAAATAAGAAAATGGAGTGGGTAGAGCTGCCGTCCAAGGAGGAGGACGGCAGCCCCCCGCTCCCAGCACACAGCGCACGGACGCTTACCAGAACCGAACAGAGGGAGAGCAGAGGGAGAGGGTATTTTTTTCTTCGACATAGGTACCAAACAAACGAGTAACACGTGTGAATCTACACGGGTATTGTTCCAAAAAATTCTAATAACAATATACTTAAAAAGGATTATGATCCTCTTTTCTTAGTAAAACAATATGAAAATATTTTATTAAAAAGAAAAATATATAAAAAAATTTAAATATAAAAAGTAATTTTATTATTCATCATGATAGATTTATTATGATAAGATTTGTTTATTTTTTTAAAAGGATATTCTTGTTATAAGAGAGGATTAAATTTGATTTAAAAATAAGTTTTTTTGATACAATTTAAAAATAAGCCAAATGATATAAATAAGTTTTTCTTAAGGTATTAGTATCTTAAATGATTTATTTAACATTTATTAGTTGTTTCTCACAATAAACATTACTGTAATATTAAAAAAAAATTGATCACTCAAGTAGTTGTTATGATAAGAATTTAATTTTAATTTATTATTAAATTATGTGTTAATCTTTTATTAAATGAGTTTAATTACGATAATAATTATATGAAAAGTCAAACTTATTTAATAATATGGTAGTAAATAAATAAATTATAGTATAAATTAACTTCACATTGACAATGAAACAAAATAAGATACTTATTGTAATTAAATTCTTTTAATGATGAAACAATGTATAAAAAATAAATAGTGTAAAAAAGTTATGGGTTAATTTTCAATCCATTATCAAAATAATGTATTAATATATTTGCAGTGAAATATTTAAAAATAATACATGATTTTTTTTTTTGGTTAAATAGGATGTGCAAATACCTAGTATGCGACTTTATGGAGAATAGAATCTCGGACATCATTACATTTTAGTTTTATATACTAAGACCTATGTCAATTGAACTATAAACTCATTGACAAATGGGATTTTATTTTTATATAATATCAGTATAGAAGTTTTTTACTCTGTCATTGAATTATATATTAGTACATCATTAAATTTTTTTTATTATAATAGTTATTACTTAAAAAGTCAAATAATTTTAATAATATATTAATATATATCTAGATGATAATATAAATATATTTACACTTATAGTAAATTAACTCCCGTGTCGTTGTTATCATAATAAACTCTTTTAATAATATCCTCTTAAGTATATCATGTAATTTAAAAAATAAAATTGAAGATCAAGATTTTATCGTGATAATGTAAAAAAAATTAATATGGGCAATGATTGAAAAATAACTCCATATAAATATCTTAACTACTCAAATTCTTTTAGTAACATAGTATCACAAGTCAGCGAAGAAAAAAATAGTATCATAAGATTGAATGATTACATCAATTATGGATAAAAAGTTAAAAAATTCAAATAATTATAAGTTGAGTTTAATTTTAATTTTATTAGTATTTTTTATATTATCATTTATTTAAATATTATCATATCATTAATAAAATTTAATTATAATAATAATTACTTGATAAATTATATTGTTTTAATAATATAATAAGATATAATTAAAATGATGATATAAAATTTTTTTATAACAATGGGCGATTTGATTGATTTTGTCGTGTTTTGCAATTTATATTTTTTTATATAATTATTGTTTAAATGAAATAACTATATTTTTTTGTAATTTCAAATTAATTAGTTAAATAAAATTATTTTTATGAAAAAATAAAAATATAATTTTTAGTATTTAAAAGAAATTATAACTGTAAAATGTTATTATAAAAGAAATATTGGTGTTTACAATTTTATTCATTTCTTTTTATTCTGGCGTTTTGAGATGTATTATGTTACTTTCAATTTGTATTTTTTTATTTAATTATAATTTTATTGTAATTATAAATTAATAGTGTATTTAAAACTAGTTATAATAATATATATAAAAAATAACTCTTTATATTTAAAAATAATTTTAAATGTAGAATATAAAAAATTATTTGAGTTTATAATTTTATCACTTTTTAATTTGTGTTTAATTAATTACTAATAATTTTTTAAGAAATTAAAAATTTAAGATCAAAGAAAAAATTATTTATAAATAATAATATAAATAACTAATATCATAAAAAGAACTGTCTTGCTTTCTAATTAATATTTTTTATTTTTATTTATATAATTATCTTTTAAATTAATTTTTTAAAATTATAATTATATAAGTTAATAAAAATAAATTTTTATATTTATCAGTAATTATAATTATAGAATATAGATATAAAAAAATATTTATATTTATAATTTTATTTCGTTCTAAAAATTTATGTTCAATTATTTTTTAATACTAAAAATAAATTTTTTTATAATAATATAGATATAATAAATAATAAATTAAATTTAAATTTAAACGTTATCATCTAAAAATAATAATAATAAGCACGAGTCCGGCACGATTGGGCCCCAGTCCAAGATAAAGTCCAAGAAGCAAAGACGTGGACACGTTCAATTCATTTATTAATTTGGTGCATTATTATTTTATATATAGGGCAAATTTTCAAATATGACGTTGACACAAATAGGACAGAACTGGGACGTTGACGCTCACCCTCAGGCCCTCAGTCCAACTTTGTCTTTCTTTTTCATTATATATTTCATTATATATTTCTGTATATTGTATAATATATATATATATATATATATATATGTGTGTGTGTCTGTGTGTGTGTGTGTTTGTGTGTGTAAAATTTTAAAAATAATCATTTTATTATATTTTGGAATTTTTATTTAAAAATAAAAATTATAAATAATCATCTTAAAACAATATCAACAATTATAATTTTTTTAATTTTATAAAAACTATTTTTGATAAAATACTGGTTGACCCCATGATTTTTCTTTAGATATCTATTTTTTAAATAAATTGTTAAATATTTATTAGTTATTATAAAATATAATTATCAATGAATATTTGATTACTCATCCGCATACAAATATTTAGAAAAATATGAATATTAAAATATTCTTTTAAATTAATAAATAGTAAAATAAAGTATATTATTATACATTAGTATAACTAATTATATTTCATTTTAATTATATAGAAGATAATTGTAATTCCGTAATTATAATATAACCAACATGAGTTTAATTTGTGGACCATTTAATTTGCAAGCATTGTGATCTATCCATAAATTTAGATGATCACACTAGATACAAATAGTCTAAATATAAAAAAAATTTATTCTCTAACCTTTTATAATTCTTGTTCAATGACAACTATCTTCTTTTCACTCTTATTTATACAATTAATTATTATTAAGTACTACCAACTGTTAAAAGTACATTTCTTAACAATTAAAAATATAATTCCTATCAATAAGGATCCTTTATATATAGCCTTAAAAATACATTCTTAAATCTTAAGCATTATAGCTCAAGTGAACAATAAAAAATAAAAACAATATAATTTCTTATATATCATTGGTGACTAATAGGTTTGTGCTGATGTCTCAAACCTCTCAAAAAAGAGAAGACCAATGGTGCATGAAGATTTTTACTATAAAAATAATTGAAAATAATATCCATGCACATTGATGAAATACACAAACAAAATATAATTAGTATGAGTTTGAAACTTGTTTGGCTGTAAACACAAAAGATTATCACTCACGAATTGAGAATATAAAAAATAAATTATTGTGGAGCCTTCTCTTTACGTGTTTTCAATTTTTATATGTAATTTGAATAAAATTACAAGTATCAAATGAATAATTTTTAAAAAAATGCAAAATATCAATACAAATGGTTCAGGAATCTATGAATTAGGCTAAATTTACAGAAAAGTGTTGCGCACTTAACAATTCTATAGAGATTAGAGAGTAACATTACCTATTTTTATAGTGAAATTATCTTTGCTCTATTTTTTTTTTAAAAATAAACCAACCTATTTTACTGTCTACCAAATTGCGTGCATATTTTATAGATTTCCTACAATTCCCTTTGAGTTCAATTGCTTTGTTAATGTAAGTGCTGCTTCCGTGTAGGGCACTGATATTACTAATTAGAATATTTTTTGGGTTAAAAATATATGTGTATGAATTGATGGATATTTTTTTTAAAGCACACCAAATCTAATGAGATCCATACCAATAGGGACATCAATAATATATAGCTTTCTTTCTTTGATTTTGATATAGTCAGACTACTTTATTAATGACTAAAAGAGTATATTAAAGTGACAAATCATAGAGCATAGCTGTAGTTGAATCTGTCGTGGTTTAATTTTTTAATTTAAGATACCCAGTCCACCACTTGTGTAAACTTTAAAGAGTTCATCAACCTATTTTTTTTTTATTCAATTAGCTTATATTATCTATGCGTTCTGGGAAAAAACACAAGCTTGTGAACAATGACTCCTTCTATGACAATTTTTTCTTTTTCTTTTTTTAGAGGGACTAGTTTCTATCTGGAGAAAAATTCTCTTGAGGAATTTATGAACTTTCGTATTTGACTCATTTAAATTGAAAGATTTATTTTACAAAAAAAAGTGAAGAGTTATAATTATTGATGAAAAAATTAATAATTAAAATTATGATAAAATATATACACATATATAATAAATTATGAGTTTGTTACAATTCATTTATTTGATTTTCTCATCAATGATTTTAACTTTTAATTTTTTTTTCTTTAAAATGAATTCAATACTTTAGAAGAATTAAATTCTTTTTTTAAGAGTAAATTACTCAAATATTTCCCTTCTATTTATCTATTTTTTCACAAAAACTCCACTGATTCCAAAACCTACACAAACCTCATTTCTTAAGAAATTTATGTGTAGTACGTTTTTAAAAAAATAAGAGAAGTCTATGTAAGTACGTAATTAAGGATATGTGTAAATTTTTTAAAATACTTAAAAGAGTATGTGTTGGCTTTAAAAATAAAAAAGAGTTTGTAAAAGAATAGATAAATAGAGAAAAAGATGGAGTAGTTTCCTCTTTTTTGAATTAATTCATTTGATTTCCTCAATTTAAAGTGACAATGTTGTCTTTATGTAATCTTTTATTTAAATTATTTTATTAAACGGTGACATGTCATATAGTCATTGATGTGATAGATTTTTAAAAAAATAACATAACAAGTCGCAATTAAAAAAAAAATTGAACGAAAAGTCATTAGAAAAATAACATTGGATGCAATTAAAAAAATAGAGCAAAAATAAACATTGAATAAAAACATATGGGGAGTAAAAACTTGTTAACTAAGCCTTTAAGTTGTTGAAGTGTGTAAGTTTTATTTGTCACATTTAAGTAACTTTTTTCACAAACCTACATCATTTGGCACACAATTTATACATTTTCAGAATTTTTTATTATTTAAATTTTTCCAAAAATCTACATACTTCAGTAATTCAATCCTTTTTTTATGCGGGAGAGAAATTAACATGCATATAAAAAGATAGTATCACCCAACATTGTTGTTTCCTACTTAATTTTTTTAGTTTGTGTTCTTATTAATATTATTATTTTTATGCTAATTAATTTGATAAAAAAAAAAGCCAAGAAAGATTGGATACAAACATATGTTTTATGGAATGCGCATAAACTTGCTTGTCGTAAATACGATTTTAGTGACAACAATAATCTCACCAGATTTGTCAAGACCATCTTCGTATTAGTCCGAATAAAATTATAGATAAATTTGATTCCTTATGGAAAAAGTTTTAATTTTATTATATATGTAGAAATATAACTTGCAGAGGAATGCAAGTTGCAGAAATGAAAATTACAATGCAGTAATATAGCTTGCAGAGGAGTGCAAGCTGCAGAAATAAGAACTTGCAGAGAAAGAAACGAAGATTTATGGAGAAAATGAATCTGATTCTGATTCTGATAGATTGCAGAATTAAGTTATATATATACATCAATATCCAGCATACTAACTATCAACTAACTAACTAACAATAACAGAAAATAACAGAAAACTAACTTAATAGAATAACAGAAAGCTAATCAACAGAAACAGAAAACTAACAGAAATCAGTTTGGCCTGCTGCAATTTAAATTTGTTCTATTGTCAGACTTCTCCTCTTGCTGAGCAATTATACTTGGTATTACCCTCCCACAAGTTGGAGAATGTATGTCATACATGCCCAGCTTTGTTTTGTATGTGAAGAAAAGGAATGGTGGCCAAATATTTAATGAATATATCAGCTGGCTGATTTGTGGAAGAGATTGACATCAAATGGATAAGGCCACTGTGTAATTTTTCATGAACTATGTGACAATCTATCTCAATATGCTTAGTCCTCTCATGAAAAGTTGGATTTGCGGCAATGTACCTTGCAGACTGGTTGTCACAATACAACAGTGCGGATTGAGTAAGTGGAATCTGAAAGTCTCGCAGTAGAAACTCTAGCCATTGTAATTCACAAGTGGTGGCAGCCATGGCCCTGTATTTTGCTTCAGAAGATGACCTGAAAACTGTTGTTTGCTCCTTAGATCTCCATGAAATGAGAGAATCGCCTAGAAAAATGCAGAAATCAGTTATGGATTTTCTGGTTTCAGTGCAGCCAGCCCAGTCAGAATCTGAAAAGGCCTTGAACCTAAAGTCTAACCGTGCTGGTAAGAAAATGCCATGTCCAGGATTCCCTTAATATACCGAAGTACCCTTGTAACAGCTTGATAATGTGCAACTGTTGGATTTGACATGAATTGGCTCAGCTGTTGTACTGAGTATGCGATATCTGGGCGAGTAGTGGTCAAGTAGAGTAGCCTGCCAATCAACCTCCTATAGGTTGAACTGTCTTCATAGGGTTCTACAGAATTTTGATATAATTTGATATTAGATTCTATTGGTGTCTTGGCAGGTTTGGAAGCTAGTAACCCTGTGTCAGATAACATTTCTAGAGCATATTTCCTTTGTGACAAGACAATGCCTTTATGTGACCTTGCTATTTCAAGTCCTAGAAAGTATTTGACATCTCCAAGATCTTTTATTTTGAAGGCTGCATCGAGGAACCTTTTGATTCTTGAAATTTCCTGCATATCATTTCCTGATAGGATGATATCATCAACATAAACCAAAAGTGCTGTAAACGATGATCCATTCTATTTTGTAAACAATGAGTAATCTGATTTTGATTGAGAATACCCTGATGAAATCAAAGAGGAACTCAGTTTGGAATACCATTATCGGCTAGCTTGTTTAAGTCCATATAGTGACTTTTGTAGTTTACAAACTTGATTTAGTTTGGGAGGAACAACACCTTAGGGAACCATCATAAAGACTTCTTCATCAAGATCTCTATGTAAAAATGCATTGTTAACATCCAGTTGTTGAAGAAACCATCCTTTGGCAGCTGCAATATCTAATAACACACGAATGGTAGTCATTTTAGCTATTGGACTAAATGTGTCAAAGTAATCAATTCATTCCTGCTGAGTGTATCCCTTAGCCACTAATCTGGCTTTATACCTTTCTATAGAACCATCAGACTTGTACTTTATTTTATAAACCCACTTGCATCCGATAGGGGTTTTTCCTTTGGGTAAGTCAGTATAGATCCAGGTTTGATTTTGCTCTAGAGCTGTGATTTCCCGATTTATAGCTTGCTGCCAACAGTTATGTTTAACAGCTTGAGAGTAGGTGTTTGGTTCTACTGTAGTGGATAAGGAAAGAGTGAAGTGTCTATATTTTTGGAGAAAGAGAATTATATGAAATAAATGCTGATAAAAGATAAGCATTACCTGAGGCATGATTCGGTATTGAAGTTGAAGTGGACAGTCCACAATGATAGTCCTGCAAATAGGTTAGTTGTCTTTTGATTCTGACGGAATGCCTAGTTGGTAGATTAGCAATGGTTTCTGTTTGGCATCGTGGAGCAGAATGTGACATAGGTTCTGAAGTTAAGTTGTATGTGAATGGTACTTGGATCAAATGTGGTGGTATGGTCAGGAGATTGACCATTTTGTGGTAGTGGAAGTGTGACTCTGTTGTCAGCATGATGTGTATGAATTCAGATGTCATGAAATGGAAAGTGTGACTCATGAAAATTAATATGTCTGGACAAAAATATTTCTCTGTCGTGCAAATCAAACAGAACATATCCTTTTGTTCCAAGTCTTGTATCCTAAAAATATGCATTTTTGTGCTCTTGTATCAAACTTAAGTCTATGTGCTGTGATAGTTGAAGCAAAGCATAGGGAACCAAAGACTCTTAAATTCTCTAGAGATGCAGCCTTATTATGTAATAGTTCATAAGGAGATTTATGAGATAATAAGGGGCTAGGCAGTCTATTAATGAGATATACTGAATGCAGTATGCTGTATGTCCAGAATAATTGAGGTAAATGGAATTGAAACATCAATGCTCTTGCAACATTCAATATATGCTGATGTTTTCGTTCCACTACTACATTTTGCTGTGGTGTTTCAACACATGTGATCTGATGTATGATGCCCCTTTTGTTATAGAATTCTGTCATAGAGAACTCTTTGCCATTATCAGATTTGACAAATTTCACTTTGTTTTCAAACTGATTTTCAATCAGATTAATGAGTTTCTGCAATTGAAATCTAGCTTCTGATTTAGTTTTCATCAAGTATATCCAAGTATACCTTGAGAAGTCATCTACCACAGTGAGAAAGTATTTATGTCCGTGGATCCCAGTGACAGCATATGGACCCCAAATATCTACATGCAGTAACTCAAAATACCTGACAGATTTTAAATTACTGGTGGGAAATGGAAGTTTTCTTTGTTTAGCATAATAGCATATATTACAAATGTTATTCATGTTACATGAGATGGATGCATCTTGTTTCTGAAGTACATTGACAGGAATGGAAGATGGATGTCCTAACCTAAAATGCCATAGGTCGAACCCATTAGGAACATTGTTATTTACAGACAAGGCCTTGGTGTCAATTACAGCAGTAGGCTTCAGTGGATTATGAACTATCAAAGTGTACAACCCAGCCTCAACATTAGCTATAGCAATTATCTTCAAGCTGTCCTTGTCCTATATCACACATTTATCATGATAGAATGTCAGCTGACAAGTAAGAGAAGAGGTGAGTTTTGTTACTGAAAGGAGATTAAAGCAAAAATCTAGTAAGTAAAGAACATCATACAGGAACAAGCTGTCTATAAGCTGGACAGAACCTGAAAATTTTACAGTCAATTGTTTACCATTAGGTAGTCTAACTGCTATGGGATTAATGCTCCTAAATGTAATAAAATGTGACAAGGAGAAATAAATGTGGTCTGTGGCTCCTGTATCTATTATCCAAGAACTAAAAGTAGAATTGGCTGAAATGCCAAGGGCAGTACCTGAAACATTTGCCAAATGGTTGTCTATAGTATGAGTGCTAATTTGACTAACACTATGAGGGGTTGTGCTGTTATTTGTTGTCTTAAGCAAATCTAGAATCTGTTGACACTGCTCTGGAGAAAAAAGGAAAGCTGGACTGTGACTGCTCCATCCCTCTAGATTTCTCTTGAAGATTGTTTTCAGAAACTGACTTGTCATTATCTCTAAGAAGATCAACAGAATTTACTGCTGCATTCTGGTTCCTGAATTTAAAACCAGATGGAAATCCATATTTTTGGTAGCATGTCTCCACTGTATGCCTAGGTCTATTGCAGTATGTGCAGAATTTGTTTGCATTGCTGCCTCTGCCTGCAGATCCTCTTTCAACTTGGCCTCTGCCATATGCTAGTCTTCTGAATTCTGTTGTAGTAACATCAGTGCCAACTGCCAGAATTTTGCTATCATCAAGTGCAATATCTCTCTTTTGCCTTTCTTGCTGAATTACCATCGAAAACACCTTGTTTATAGGTGGTATGGGCTCCATCAGCATAATCTGAGATCTTATTGTCGAAAACTCCTCATTTAGGCCTTTCAAGACGCTTATAGAATAGTCATTCTGCCTATATTGCCTCATTATATCATAACCATCACAGACGCAAGGAATTTCACATTTACAGCTAGGTATTGGTCTAACTTCATCTAGTTCATCCCAAATGATTTTCAGTTTTTTGTAAAATAAGTAGAGATAGACATTTCACCTTCTCAAAGTTTGCAACTCCTCCTGCAATTCTGCAATGCGAAAAGCATCCCCTTGAGAGAATCTATCTTTAAGATCTCTCCAGACATCACTAGCTTTCTTGATCCAAAGAATACTTTAGGCCAAGGTAGGCTCCAATGCATGTATGATCCAGGAAAGCACCATATTGTTGCATCTTTGCCAAACTCGATGAAGTAGGTCTCCAGCTTCTGGAGCTGGAAGGGAACCATCAACAAAACCAAGCTTATTCTTGGTGTCCAATGCCATGATCATAGATCTTGCCCAATCATGATAATTGGGGCCTGAAAGAACTGGTGAAACCATCACTAATGTAGGATTTTCATTTGGATGTAAGTAATAACGACTGGTAGGATTTTGTAAAGCATCAATGACTGAATTTGCCATAATTGAAAACAGCAGAAGATGGCTGAAAGTAGCAGAAGCAGAGCTATCTCTAAGAGAGCTCTGATACCATGTAGAAATATAACTTGCAGAGGAATGCAAGTTGCAGAAACGAAAATTACAATGCAGTAATATAGCTTGCAGAGGAGTGCAAGCTACAGAAATAAGAACTTGCAGAGAAAGGAACGAAGATTTGTGGAGAAAATGAATATGATTCTTATTTTGATAGATTGCAGAATTAAGTTATATATATACATCAATATCTAGCATACTAACTATCAACTGACTAACTACCAAACTAACTATCAACTAACTAACTAACTAACAATAACAGAAAATAACAGAAAACTAAACTTAATAGAATAACAGAAAGCTAATCAACAGAAACAGAAAACTAACAGAAATCAGTTTGGCCTGCTGCAATTTGAATTTGTTTTGTTGTCAGACTTCTCCTCTTGCTGAGCAATTATACTCGGTATTAATATATGAATCTTAATAAAAACTTTCAATTGTTAAAATAGAGTTTTTCCTGTGTGGGTTTACAATTTACTTGGTGTTGAGATTCGGATGACAAATCAAGTGTACATGACAAATTAAATTTTCTGTCATCTTCTAGATATTTTTCATTTTTTATTAATTATTATTGCTTACTTTTTTTAAATTAATTTTTTATTTGTAGAATGAAATGTAAAATTTCATTACTTTGATTGTGGATATGATGCAAAAAAGAGATGCTTTTTGCTTCTCAAAGTGGTCCTATTTTTCTTTCTCAGGTATACTTCATTATTTTATTTTTTTGACTTTTTTTTAATCAATTAATTGATTGATAATAATAGATGGAGAATGAATATGGAAATGTAATGTCACAAATGGGGATGGATGCTGGCAAAGCTTTGTATAGATTGGTGCGCTGGAAGTGTCCTACCACAACATAGGGGTTCCATGGATCATGTGCCAACAGCTGCATGCTCCTCACCGAATTGTATATTTTTGTATGTTTTCTATTATGTTGTTATCTAATTCATTTTCATTCTTTCTTGAAGCTAATAATTTTCTGTTTTTTTTATTTATCAAAAAATATTGTTCAAAAGGATTTTCGAGAGAAGGGGAGAAAATCAAACCCGTTGCGATAACATTCAAAGCATATAATATTATCATTTGAATCAGTGCGTGAAACTGCAATAACTTTTTCTTTAGATCAACACTTACAAAGGTTGGTACTGGAATGACTTCGAACCCAATAATCCTAACAGTCCTCAAATGTAGACTGAAAATTAGGTTGGCCTGCAAGTCTGGTCAACTTTTTTTTTTTAAAAAAGAAAAAATTTAAGTTCTGGCTAGGTTGCATGGATATGAATTCGCATACTTGTATCGATAATAGAGTAATAAAAACTTTAAAAATTAGAATATATATACATACATACATATATATAAACGATCATGTAAATAATAATAAAAAAATCATGTAAATAAATCAAAAAATAAATATGATTTTGATAACATTTTAACTCTAAGTTTTTAACAAAATTCCATAAAATGCAAAAAGCAAGCAAAATAAAATTATACATAGTCTCGGAGTTAGCCACGACATATTTAAAGGGTTGAAAGCAAATCATAAATATTAGTGACAAAATGTTGCATTTTATGTGAATTAACTGGTACTTGAGTCATGTGTTGACTCACTGCAAAACCAATCCGTATCCAAACATACCTGATTAAATTTTGTTTTTCGAATAAGTATCCGAGTATACCCACGAAGAACTCGAGTACTCAATGCGAACTCATACGGGCAAATATAGCAACAATATGAGAGTACCCATGTTTCCTAGAGTCCTGGTTGTTTTTTCTTTTTCAATTTTTATAAAGAAAACATTGTTAAAGTTTTTGTTATTAGATTTATATTTTGTAGTTAAATTCTTTTTCTGCTCATTTAAGGTTCAAGAACTGGAGTGGGAAAGATTCGATGTTGCCTATATACTGTGGCCAGGTTTTGTCAAACCGGAGGCGCATTGCAAATCTACTATATGGTAAATAATTCACAGTTCAAAACTTCAAATTATTAACCATCATGGTTTTCTCAATCTTTAGTTAGTTCTTAAAATATTTCGTTCATCTATAATTCTTCTTTCAGTATCATGGCGGAACTAACTTTGGTAGAAGAGCCCGTGGTCCATATATGCATTGCCACTTCATATATGATTATATATGATGCTCCTCTTGATGAATATGGTAACTGTATTTAGGTTAAAATATAATTTTTATCCCTATAATTTACAGTCATTTTTAATTTGATCCCTACGCTTTTTTTCTTTTTAAACAAGTTTTTATACTTTTAAACATTATCAATTTAGTTTATGAAGATTATAACTTATATAATTATCATTTCATGCAAATGGTCCCATATATGGATCAAAATAGATATACTGATCATGTGAAGTATATTACAAGAGAACATACCCGTGAATCTACAGATTGAATGCCTAGAAATAGAGTTTGAGTCCCAAATACGTGAAGAGAATCAGAGAGCAAGAGAGAGAGACTGATTTCGGAATGTTTTCTCAACCAACACTATTTCTCTTTTGGTTTTGCAGACACTATATATATATTGCATGCATGCATGGGGCTGGGCTTGGCCCATCTTGGGCGGCCCAGTCATCAATTCCTTCATCTCCCACTCGCTCATGATGGGTCAAGTTCTCTACTTTGCAGTTCATACAGGCAAACAATCTGTGCGACCAGCATACTCATAGAGCTCGTTGCTATATATCTGTTAGGAGTATATAGCAGCTCACAATAGGACTTTGAGTAGATCATGTATGCTGTATCCTAGATCAATCAGTCACATTCACAACTCTCTTGATCTCATTTTAAACTTTGTTTGTTCATTGTATTCACAACTATGACTAACCATAATATAGTCATAATTGGTCGACTAATGAATACAAGTCAATATAATGTGACAGATATCTCAAATTGATCTTCCTCTTTATTTAGATCTCTTAATCTGTGTTTAATTCGCTTTTCTAGGAATATTCCATCCGATCGAATTGTTCATGACCATTGGCAACATCCTAAGATAGCAAACATCAAACACAATCTTGAAAATAAGGTAAGAGTCTTGAGGGTACTATAATGAGGTGTTCTTAACCTCAGAGTCTCACACGACTTAAATAATAAGATCATAAATTTAGCCATCTCTTTTGTCGCATGTATAATGCATACGTAGTATGAAATACGTATTACAGTATTTTTTCCTTTCCCTTAGAGTATATGCCTTCATATTTAAATACTGTACAGATGGTGGTTCAGACATTTCTAATGCTAACCTGAGTTCACAAATCTACTCTGTTATAAATCAACAGAACTCTCATCTGGCATAAGACAGATAAAGTGAAATTGTGGGTTATTTTCACTTTCGGATATAACAAATAATATATCCTCATATTAACATTTAGTTAAGGTGACCATCATATTTTCAAGCCCGAGCTCTTAATTATCACTTAGATAATTTAGCTTGAAATAGTCTCATCTCTATTTTACACACAAAAAATAGAGGCGATTACCTGTGTGAGTAGGCTAATCTAAGATTTGTCTGGCATACTTTTTAATAAAGATAATGTACATAACATTAAAATATATATGTATATGTATAAATGTTCAACAAATGTGGGCATTAAATTGGGAAATAATATAGTACATCAAGTTATATGCAATGCTAGAGTTTTTACATGGTTATTGAATACGTCTCTAGGAATAGGTTTCGTCATAGGATCTGCTACCATCCTTTGCGTAGATATGTATTGCACATTAACTTCTTTTTGTGCTACCAGGTCCTTCACATAATTATATTTAGTATCTATGTGTTTGGTCTTACAATGAGATTTAGGATCTTTGGTGTAAGCTATTGCTGCTTGGCTATCACAATTAACCAATACTAAGCTTGTGGCATTCTTAGTTACACCTAAATGATCCAAGAATCTTCTAAGCCATACACCCTCTTGTACTGCTGCTGAAAGTGCCACAAATTCAGCTTCCATTGTTGATAAGGCTATACATGTTTGTTTCTTACTACTCCACGATATAGCACCATTATTTAGTAAGAACACAAATCCAGAGGTGGATTTTCTCCCATCTAAATCTCCTCCCCAGTCAGCATCAGTATAGCCTTCTAGGCGCAAATCATTTCCTTGATAGCTCAGTGTGTAATTTGCAGTACCTTTTAGATATCTAAGTGTTCTCTTCACAGCTGTCAAATGTGCTTGTCCCGGATTAGATTTGTATCTACTTACCATTCTAACAGCAAAAATAAATATCAGGCCTTGTACACATCATAGCGTACATTAAACTTCCAACGACACTTGCATATGGAATACGTTCCATTTGCTTTTACTCTTGTGGAGTCTGAGGACACAGCCTTCTGCTCAAGCCTATGCCTTTTGCAATAGGAGTATCAATGGGTTTGCAGTCTCTCATGTTGAAACGTTCAAGTATTTTGTTTATATATGTTTCTTGTGAAAGAGATAAAAGTTTTCTTAAACGATCTCTTAAAATCTTAACTCCAAGGATATATACTGCTTCACCCATATCTTTCATTTCAAAATTGGTATTTAACCAACTTTTGACAGTGTTAACGAACTCCTTACTGCTCCCAGCTATTAGTATATCATCAACATATAATAATAAGATCACAAACTGATCTTTGGATCTTTTTAATATATACGCAATAATCTTCGTCAATTTTGACAAAATTATATTTTATTGCTGCTTCGTGAAAGCGTATATACCACTGTCTTGAAGACTGCTTAATGCCATATATTGATCTTAAAAGTCGACATACCTTTTGTTTCTTGGCCTTCTATTATAAAACCAACTGGTTGTTTCATATAAATTTCTTCTTCTAATTCTCCATTTAGAAATGCAGTCTTTACATCCATTTGATATAATTCAAGATCCATACTTGCTACTATAGCTAAGATAAGGCGAATCGAGGTAAATCTCACTACAGGAAAAAAATGTTTCTTCATAGTCAATTCCTTCCTGTTGAGTATACCCCTTTGCTACTAGGCGAGCCTTATATTTTTCAATTGATCCATCAGCATTTCACTTTATTTTGAGGACCCATTTGTTCCCGATGGCTTTGCATCCTTCTGGGAGATCAACCAATTCCTAAACTTAGTTTAATCTCATAGACTCCATCTCTTCTTCCATTGCTTTCATCCATTTTTCCTTTGCAGGGCATGATAGAGCTTCTTCTATGTTCTTTGGCTCTTCCTCATCTAGTGGAGCAACCATGAAAGTCTCCCCTTCTATATCAAAACGTTTTTGGGGAATGCTTTTACGATTTGATCGTCGTATTAAAAGTTATTCATCTTGAGCTTCGTTATGCTCATTGGTGCTCCCACTCGGATCAAATGGCTTATCAAGTGGTTGCAATTGAGACTGGTTCGTATTTAATTCTTCACTTCTCACATTGCTCCCACTTGGATGTGATGGTATCTCAATGTGTACAGTTGAGGTATTGCCAGTACTTTGATCCAGTGTTTCAAAGAGGAATTGGTTTTTCACCAATTTCACTCCATTTAGGAAACTCTGTTTCCATGAATGTGACATCCCTTGATTCAAATTCAGTTTTACTCCCACTTTCCTGCTCACCTATAAACACGTATCTTTTAGAGTGTTCAGAGTATCGTATGAAAATACTCTTCATACCTCGTGTACCTAATTTTCCATATTTGTGCGAAGGAACATGAATATAGGCAGCGCACCCCCAGGGTTTTAGAAATTTCAAGTTTGGCCGTTTGCCTGTCCATAACTCATATGGTGTGGTAGTTACTGATTTTGAAGGGACTCGGTTAAGTACATAGGCAGTAATTAACAATGCATCTCCCCAAAAAAAGATTGGCAAATTTGCATGTGCCATCATTGACCTAACCATCTCAAGCAGGGTTCTGTTCTGTCTCTCCGCAACACCATTTTGTTGAGGAGTATAAGGAATAGTTAATTGTCTATCTATCCCTTTTTCATCACATAGTTATCTGAATGGAGCAGATAAATATTCACAACCTCGATCAGTCCTTAATGCCTTAATTTTCTTGTCTAATTGATTTTCAACCAAACTGATATATCTTTTGAAGCAACTTAATGCCTCTGATTTATGAGTTATCAAATAGACATGGCTGAATCGAGTATAATCATCAATAAATGTGATGAAATATACAGCCCCATGCCTTGCTCTCACATTCATTGGACCACAGATATCTGAATGGACTAATTGCAAAGGAATTTCAGGTCTAATTCCTTTTCCAAATGGTTTTCTAGATGTTTTCCCTATTAGGCAATGCTCACACGTAGGTAAATCGACTCTTTCGATATTACCCAATAAGCCTTCCTTGGCCAGTCTACTCATTATATGTTGGCCAATATGATCAAGTCTAGCATGCCATAAATTAACATCAACATTGTAAGTAGTACTAGAAGATGTAACTAGGGAATAACAAACATTTGCAGAATGTAAGTCATAATCTAATACAATGAAACCATTTAAAAAATATCCTAAGCCGTAAATGGAAGTTTATTGAAAAACCAAGTCTAACCAACACTAGTATAGAAACTAAATTCCGTCGTATGTCAGGTGCATAGAGGACATCATGTAGGAATAGGGTGTGCCCGTTGCGCATATTCAATTGACATGTGTCAATCCCTTTGACAGCTACTCGCGTGTTGTTTCCTACATAGATCCACTTTGCTTCATGTGGAATACGCCGGAATTCCACGAAGGCATTCCTGTCCTTTGCTACATGGTCGGTGGCTCCTGAGTCTACAGTCTACAAAGGATGTGATTCAGATAAGAAAACAGAACTTGAGATAAACACATTATTCTCAAGTGGATTAAGGGTGTTTACCTTCTTTGGCTTGCGACAATCGCGAGCGAAGTAACCCCTCTTGCCACAATTGTAGCATTTCACCTTTGACATATTTTTCTTGAAAGGACGCCTTCCTTTCCCAGGTTGGTTATTCCTTGGCCTTTTGCCAAATGAAGATGGACCCTTGCCTTTCCTTTTCTGAGAACCACCACCATGATGCTTGCGCTTGGAGCCCGAAGCTCCTTGTGAGCTAGAACCTGCAAAGTAGATATCACTTTCAGGTTTAGCCGCCTGTAGGTAGTCTTCTTCCAACTCAATATGACGCATAGCATCCTCAAATGTCTTGATGTTGTCATTGTGGGTGAGGTGGATTTTCATGTGTTCCCAGCTGTTTGGCAAAGAACGAATCACCGCTTGCACTTGTTGCTCATCAATGAGGATGTGGCCAGCATCTCGCAGCTCACTTATTATATTTGTCATATGCCTCAGATGTTGTTTCATTGTTTGGGCATGTGGCTTCTTATATGAATCAAATTTCACGGTGAGCTGTCTCAGTCTCGTAACTGAAGTGCTACCAAACCTAGCAGCCAATGTCGTCCACATATCCCTGGCGTTGTCAAAATGTACAAACTCTCGCATGATAGCATTCTCCATGCTGCTTAGCAATGTAATGCGAGCCAGAGAGTTTTTCTTCTTCCATGCAACATATGCATCTTTGTCACGCCTGTGCTGTGCAGTGGTTGCATTTTCAGGTTCTGGCATAACCTGATTCAGTGTTTCAAGAACCTCTTGTTCTTCAAGCACATACTGGATTTTTAATTTTCAGATTTCATAATTGTCGCCATTGAGTTTCTCACCCTTATTGCAATAATGTTCTTTGATGCGGAAGCCATTGTATTTGACAGATTAATTCTATATATACATGTACATAATTAATGCCCAACATTTATGCAATATCATATCCAATTATCAATTTTATTAATAAAATTCCTCATCAGATTTCGAAGCCAAAAGTTCACTTTGTTCATAATCAAACTTCGAAGATCTAATTTGAAATTAATATTAATACAATTGATTTAAAATGATAATCTTATAAAATCACTAAAACTTTAAGATTCCCCACTCAAATAAATATGGATAACACATATGTATTTAGCATAAATCAAAACATATATATTAATGTATCCATAATATAGAAACAGAGAACAAATAGAGGATGTTCAATAATACTAATCTACTTAAGATAGTTACATGAAGTAATCCAAAGATAACGTGTAGATAGAACATATTTATTTTTATCGCCTAATTCATGTTCTTTTCTTAGGAATAGACTGATAAAAGCCTTTAGGTAGCTTGACAGTCATTGTCTCTAACCAAGGGAAAAACTTAACGGATTTCGAAGACCTACGCAACGTGGGATTCATGGATAATACTAAACTTCTCTTAGATCCCTTCTTAATATAAGTTTTCATAAAAGTTACAACTAGCTCCTTATAATATACGAAAGGTCTATTTTTTCCTTCTGGTTCCCAAAGGTTATCAATCTCCTTTTGCCATTGTTCAGTAAGAGTGTTCCTTAATGCCATCATCCTTTCATATTTAGATAAGGTATAACCGCTGTTTATAACCTTTTACATCATCTTGTTAACAGTTTTAACATGATCCATCATGTTAACATCATCTTTTCATCGATATTCATTCAATTTTCTTTTCCTTTTCGCAAGTTTCTTTACTTCCCTCCTTGTGGGAGTTCTTCTGAACATAACCATTGTAACTGATACAATGAAAGAACAATGAGTTATCGATAGATTTAAGCAAACAGTTAATAAGTTTTTCTGTAACACATACAGAAATAAGAATTTCTTCGAATTTAAGATGCAATTATCTCATTAGAAAGGCCTAATTAATTCATAATTTATTACACAAAAATCGTGAGAGAAAAAATTCAAAAAATTTTCTCCTTTTTCTAAAGAATTTTAACTAAAAAAAATTCAAAAATAAATATTTCTGATCCTAAAAAAAAAAATTACAAAAAAATCAGAAATTTATTTTTGAGTCCAACAGTGAAAAACCGCGTCTCAAAATGAGGTTCCACGCGCCCTCACGCGCCACCAGAACGCGTCCCACGCGCTTCCACACGCCTTCTAACGAGAGGTGACCGCACGGGGGTGCGTGTGTATCACGCTCCACCAGCGCGCCTCACGCGCAGCCGAAATGCGGCACGTGAACTACACGCGCCACGTCAACGCTGACACGGAGCTGCCATGATTTCACGTGTCAGTGCGCGATGCGCGACACGTGTCGACGTGTGATGTTCACACGTGGCGTGGCGGTTGACGGCAGTTATTACTGTTGTAAAAACGACGCGTCGTTTATAAGTGAAACGACATGTCGTTTAATGTGGAATCAAAACGACCTGTCGGTTGGGTCGTCTTCTTCCTCCAGCCGGGTCGCGTCGACCCGTTTTCTACCCTGTTTGACCCATTACTAAACTGACGCTATTTTTCACGTTTTTGGGGCCCTTCCTGAACCAAAAATTGATGATTTTTGTGCCCAGATCTCTTGTTTACTAAATTCCAAATTGTTTTATTGCATAAAACGTAATTAAAAACGCTTGAAACATCATTTTCTGGGGAAATCAAAGTCGGTTTCATTTCTGGAAAAAATGGTGAACCCGACATGTTTGAAGGCTTATATCTCCCTCGTTTCTCATCCAAATAATGCAAATTATATATCAATGGAAAGCTTGAAATGTCTAGTTTTTATTCATATATAATTATTTCGTAATAATTCGCAACATATTGGACAAAAAATTTGGACGAACAGGGCATTATGAACACGTTAATGAACAATTTCCAGAAATCCATAAATTCACATAATTAACCAAAACACACGCATTTTCATCATGTTTCAACCACGAAAAACAATGTTCAGATATCTATAACCCTATGCTCTGATACCAATGAAGATTATAACTCATATAATCATCATTTCATGCAAATGGTCCCATATATGGATCAAAATAGATATACTGATCATGTGAAGTATATTACAAGAGAACATACCCGTGAATCCACAGATTAAATGCTTAGAAATAGAGTTTGAGCCCCAAATACGTGGAGAGAATCAGAGATCAAGAGAGAGAGACTGATTTCGGAATGTTTTCTCAACCAACACTATTTCTCTTTTGGTTTTGTAGACAATATATATATATTGCATGCATGCATGGGGCTGGGCTTGGCCCATCTTGGGCGGCCCAGTCATCCATTCCGTCACTACCGTCAACTGATGTTATAACTTTGTGAATATTGTATCTAACATGGCAAACAGAGTCTACATGGTAGTAGGTTACTTAGCATCTTAAGTGATTTCTTGGACTCTTCTCCATGTCATCCCATTTTCTTGCTCCTTTGACTCCAGACCCACCCTCATGTTGGATCCATCATGGGTTGTTACCGTTTTTTTGTCTTCCCTAGGTCTCTCTATAATCCCTTTCTCTTCCTCCTCCATTGACCATTTTGTTAAAGTTTCAATGATTACTGATGTTATTGCTGCTGCTTTATTATTTTTTGGTTCTGAAGCTAGCTACGAAGATTGCAGGGGAGGAAGCAAGTTTGAGCTTTCGTCCTTTTCCTTCTAGTAGAGGGGTTTTAGCTTCAAGTGAAGCCTTGAACTCACGTTAAGTCAATTGCCGATAAAATTTTGCCTCTCTCATGGAACCAACCGTAAAGATCAACAATATTTCAATATCTAACAGTCCCAATAATGGATAATTCAAATAAAAATCCATTCTTACCCTAACTACTAGCAACATCTCTTCCCTGCAACATGTCTTTTTTCTCTTGCAAAATTCCCTTATAGTCAATCTGTTATAGATTGTCCCAAATGCACCAAGGCCAATTATCCTATTCGCATTGAGGCACTTGGTGGCTGATTTGAGCTCCTTGTAGTAGAACTACTTTGGCATTTTGATGATTTATGATCCAAGCAAATCAAACCTTTTCACTTGTTTGACCATTTTAGAGTACACCCTAATTACTGCATCTGCAAATAAAGCCAAAACAAAAGCCCTTTGCATTCAACCCCTGCAACTATTTCTTCTCCCCATCCTCTTGGAGCAAGCTAGGCCGAACCTCTTTTGTTTTGGTTTCTCAAGATCTACCTGAACTTTAGGGGAGGAAAGACCCAAATAGGCTTCATCTTACTGATTGGCATTTCCTCCTCCATCTTCATTTTCCCCCTCTACTTCTTTGACTTGATTTGCTTAAGGAACTACATTAGTTTCAAGGTTGGTTATGCTTTCAATTTCATAACTCTCCATATCTGGTTTTGCTTTTGGGATTGCATTCTCTTCACTGGACACAAATCAACTCTTTCACTTTCACAAATTCTATTCTCTTCAATTTTTATTTGCATTTCTTTGTCTTCCTCCATTTCAATTTGTTCTTCTTCACCACCTTCTTCTTCTTGCTTGTCGTCATCTCCATTTTTCTCATCTTCTCACTTCTAACGTTCTTAGGTTTTGCAGATTGGGAAATTGAGTAATTTAGGTTTTGAGATAAGAGATGCGATCTGTGACTTCCACCTTACCTTTCATTTGCCAACTATGCAGGTAATATGAAAAATTAAATGCCAATTCATTTAACCCTGCATTTATTTACATCTAGGGTTAGAATGTGATTTTTTCATTGAACATCAACTTTCCATGAATTAACCTTTGATTTGTTTCAACTATTTGCAGGAAACATTGCCCAACCAAAATGGGGTCACCTCAAAAGAACTTCACAGGGGGTCCTCAAGTCCATGATTCTGGCAACTTTTTGTGAGGGTAAATGAATGGAGAACACAATACAAATTCAATGATTACGATATTTTTTTTAGGAACGAGAGCACTTAATACGATATACTTTCAAATCTTTGGCTACTGTTTATGCCACAAATGAATCATCGAGCTGCTTCTTGAGAAACACCAACACCACCACTGACGCCACAATAACATTTGGAGGAAAGAAATATACAGTTCCTGCATGGTCTGTTAGCCTTCTTAGCTTCCTGATTGTCAAAATGAAGAGTATGACACAGCCAAGGTAACCTTGTTTTAGAACAAAAACTAAAAGCAGATACCAGTTTTGTTCATTAGGATCAACTGCATGTTCAAGAGTTGAGTTATCAATTGACAAGTTGATCTATATTTTCTTAATCAGGTGAATGTCCGAACCTCCTCTGATCATGGTAAAGGGAGAAAACAAAGCTGAATTGACGATGAGCCAATGTCTTTGAAGTGGGTGTGGAGGCCCCTGAGAATTTTGATGATGCTCTTCTTGGAATTGTCCTGCCAAGGTCGTCCAATCTCTGATATATATCAAGTTTAATTTGCAAGTTTTGGCGATCCACAAAGTGTCTGTGGAGCATTCAGCAAGGGCAGTTGTGAATGCAAAAAATATTGTGACGCTTCGGTCATTGTGCAAAATGTGAGCTCCCAAGTCTTGACCTTGTATATATTTATCTGCTATTGTTTGTATTTGTTTCTTCCAAATTGTGAACATGATGATGGATTGACTTACCTCATCCTGCATGTTTGGGATTCTTTAGGCATGTGTGGGCAAGGAAGCATGCTCAATTGTTGTTTCAGAGAAGACATTTGCGCCAACGAGTTGTGGAGATTTTTCTAAGAGGCTTTCTGCATGTGGAGGCAGTCTGCAGTAGAGCCATTTGGTTGTAGTTTTTGTAGGCTTAAAAGTTTATCAGTCTTATTTTAATCTTGGTTTTGTGAAGTTGTTAGTGATTTAGGTGGTCTTTTGTAGGTATAAGTTATCAGCTGATACGTCGTCTTATTTGATATTTTGGTTTGGTGAAGTGGTTATGTCTTGGTCTGGTTCTTGGAACTCATGAGATTTTGCTTTACATAGTTATTAGTAATCAAGATAATGCGATTAACGCAACTACTACAATATGCTGCAATTGTTCTGCCTCTGCATCATACATAACTGCTTAATTACTGTCCTTGTTTTGCTCGTTTTTTTTTATTCTTTCGTTTATTCTTTTATTTTTTTCTTTATTTAAAGGAACAAAGATATAAGTAGAATTTATATCTTGGTAATCCATTCAAATCGGTGTCATCCCTCATTGTTGAGTCACTTAGCTGATGCCAAGACCCAAAAATCCAAATCCTAATCCGAGTGCCCCTGCGTCCCATTCCAAACCAGAAGTGGCAGCGAATCCTGGCAAGACACCGCATCCTGAATTGTTTCATTTCTCCGACATTTGGAAAGGGGGCCAGATTCTTTCAAGTTATGTTTGACTTTGATATACAGTTCATTGCAGAATTTCAAGTATGTGGAAAGTGGAGTTCATTTATCTGTCTTGGCCATGGAGTTAGCTTGACTTTCGTCGCCAACCATAATTCCTTTGCTTCGCTTTTTTGCATTATGAAGTTCTTCTCTAAATGCATTATGCTCTACTTACTTCCTTCCCTCAGGTTGCAGCTTCAGATTTCAAAGCTGTTCGATACTGTGACTGCTGTCACAATTTGGGTCCCACCGAGATAACCGTGGCAGTATAATCATCGTATTCCTAACATGTTGGAATTGAAAGGACTTATATCTCAATAGAAGGGAAATTCGCCTCAATAAGGTCAACATTTGTTAATACGAATTCCTCAGTTGATTACTAGGATTCTATTCAAAAGTAGACTGGAGTCCTGGTTTATTTAAGGGAGTTCCCCAAGTACGAAAGATCCTCCCCACTTAATAACCTGCTATTACTCCTTTCAATTTCAGCGTCATCTAGAACAACAAATTCAATCATTTTTATCACAAGATCCTTTTAACAAATATTTATTTTAAGGTTTGAATTATAATTTTCTTTTAAAAGAGTGACTAACTTATCGCTTGGTGGTTACAATTAGTTTATCATGTTAGGCAACTAAGAGGTCTATCTGATTGCATAAAAAATTGAAAATAACTATCCATGACTGTATTGCTATAAATTGAGGAAATGAAAAAAAATAAATCTCATAAAATATTAAAATCAATATATTAATTTTTTTTAATAATATGTTAATACATAATTATATAATAATATAAAAAATTATATTTAATTAAACTCTATTTAAAATCAACCTACAAGTTGAATTGAGGTTTTGCCACGTTTGTTTTTTCGTTCATAAAGTTTTGCAACACAGAGAATGGCAGTGGGTTGGGAAACCGGGAAAGGATTAGAAGATTGACCAAGAAGCGATGCTTTTCTTTCAGCTTCTTGATTTGCCAATTGGTAGCAGCCAGTGGGTAGGAAGGGGAAGAAGAAAGTACATCAACGGCATCACGGGGGTCGTTAAAGGCGCGTGGAGAACGCTCAAAGCGTTCTAAGGGGACGTGGAGTTGCGGGTTTACCGTTGGCAATGCCCTTGTGATTGTTGCCGTAAGTGGATCCCACCTACCGATTGCACCGCAATCACAGTTGAACACCGTGGGCCCGCGTATATTTTGGGAGTAATGATAAGGTTACGAGCAACAAGCCAAGAAAGGTGTATTTTTGGCAATAATTTATTTTTAAAAAAAATTTATTTTTTTAATAATTTTTTAAAATAAAAGTTTAATTATAAATTATTTTAAATATAAAATAAATTAATTCAAATATAATCATTAACTGTTGTTAAGTTAGTATAAAATATATAATTCAAGAAGAATCACTATCTCATAAAAAAATTTACAATAACTTTATATCTTAATTTAATTAAATTCTGAAAGACTTAGGTTAAATATATATTGATACAACAGTAACATTATTTTTTTTTCATTTTAGTGTCATATGCTGTGGTTATTTTTTTGTAGTTCTCTTTTTTTTTCATGAATTTTATTTTCAAGAATAATTTTTTTCTCTAAAATCTGCATTGTATTTATGGCATAAATAGTAACTGAGGCATTTTGTTTTTGGTTTTATAGGATAGGATGATTATGGAGCTTCAATCCCAAGGAAAAAACTACTGAGGACCTTGTGGAAGTTCTGACAGAATTTTCTTACACATCCCAAAATAAAACCTGTCATCAAAGCAAGCTAAATAAATTAGAAGAATAAAGTTTTTTTTAATAAATTGAAGACTTCGAAAAATAGTACTCAAGCAACGCTGAAATGGATGTCTAAGTCCAATTAGTTTCTAATTGCAATGCTTTAACTTTTCTTGTTTATCCAAATTATCCAACATCAAAGGGATGCTCTAGTTAGGAATGGATGTATTGCTTGTATCTCCATGATAATTTAAATTGTGAGTCGAACAATGTATAATTATACTTTAAAATAAGATTGAAATTTGATTCTTCATAATTCGGCACCCTTCTATGTTGTTCTCTTCCACTCTTTATATGAAAATATGGAAGATTACACCTAATTACCTAAAGCAGACAAACAATTCCAAACCACACTCTTCAATGCATCTGTATATATCAAATCAAATGCACCACCTGCTAACATAGTTAATTAGAAAAAGAAATGGCATTTCCATTAAGAACTAAACTTCTAATATATCTATTCAAAAGTTATCCTCCAATGTATAGTATTTATAGAAAAAGTAAGTGAACAAATGTTGATGAATCTTAATTCCCTACTTCTTCTTATTAATTAAGCCAGGAAATCAAAAATTTAATCTCAATAAATATAAAAATTAACTGAAAAATACTCTCATCACGTACCTAGAAAAGCACAAGGAAACAAAAGTAGAATGTCAACTTGCAATATCCCGACTTTTAATTTTTCATACTTTATCATTAAGTATAAGTCCCTAGTATAATGCTAAAAGGAAGGTACAACAGCATGATAAAAGAGTGTTTCAGGTTCCAATGGCAAGACAAATCAGATAATATAGCCAGTACAAACTTTTGTTAGACATTGATACTTAGTAAGAGAATCAAAATACTATTTTCTATGTTTATGCCTTAACCACAATAAGGTAAAGGAGCTCTGTCCTCATTACGTGATAGAACTTCTCTCCCCATGAACCACTCAGCTATGTCCTCATTACAATGGAAGATTTTGCACACTACTTTTCTTTACATCACTTCTAACCACATCAGTTCTTGCACACGTTTTGGTTAATTCCAATACAAGGTACCCACGACTACTGAGAAGGTGCCAAGCTGAAAATAAAGGAAAAGTAACATAAGAAACATGATTGGTCTTACTAGCCCTCAATGTTCATCACCTTACATTATAGTTTAGAGCAAATTTATCAACCACTATCTTTAGCGCCATGCAAAGAGTTTTAGCAACAAATTAATCTTCTTTATGGTGGATACATTTTAAAGTAAACGGTCAAGATTTAAGAATTACACTCCTTACAATTTTATAGGAATTCTAAAACTGCCTTATAAGCCAATATTTTTATACGATAGTGATAATGGTATGACTTTCTTCATATAAGATGTGATTTTCAAGAATTGAACCACAATTCTTATGTCTAAAGGTGTAATTCACTTTTATTATGCCAACACTTAGTAAGTAAATTTTACAATATGTTAAACTTGAATAATGAAGATTACAATAATGAAGCACGTGAAGATTGATTACTTAACAAATTAGTTAGCTTTGTTATTCTAGTTATAACTAACTTTTTGTTCGTTGTTTATATTGGGATTAGGGATGGTGCAGTTCAATTCAGTTTTTTCAAAAGTTGAACCAAACCAAAAATACGATCCACTTCATACATGCAAGTTTTAAGTCTAAACTATATTTATTTTGTTATATTACTGAACCAAATTGATAATATAGTCTAGTTAACCAATTAACCAGTTCCATAATTCTTTCCCATCTTCTTAATTGTTCAACTTGGTATGAAAGATTTTTTTATGTGGACTAACATAGATCAGAACACATTTTGTGAAATACAAATTAATTAGATATCAAAATATTAGAGTATATTATTAATTTTCATTTAACTAAAATAAGTGATCAATTTTATTGCTTTGCTATTGTTGTTAAACACCTCATAGATGTGAATTATTTTATTCTTGAATTTTATTATAGGTTAAGCCATAATTGATTTGCTTAATTTACTAGCGGTGTTAGTTGTTCTATTGAGATCGAAATTTTTGCAAACACTCTGACAAGATAAAAGGTAATATTCTCTCTCTCTCTCTTAGAACACGGAACATTACTTTGTCTTTAGATATTCACATGACGTTAATAAACTCATATTCCTCCTCTTATCTAGATAATTATAATCCTTACACTATTATTTTGATGTTACATTATACATTTTCATGGTTTTTGGGTTAAAGAATTAAGGGACTTGTTAGAATTTTATAAATTAATTGCTCGTACAAATTTAGGATGGTATCGTCTACAAGAAACAGAGCTGCCTCAACACCGACTTGCTATTGATCAAGAATTGCCAATACTACTTCGAAGGGTATAAGGAGGAAATCGTGGGAACATTCGAGAACGTCAGCCCACATGAATACATCGTTCGCATTTGAGAGAGGGGCGTGCAGGTTAAGTTGAAGGCATGTGGAACCAAGGGAAAGCTATGTGTTGCGAGGGAGCGATATCTGAAGGAAGCAGATGCAGGGAGAGGAATACATGTATAGATATTATGAAGAGAAAGAATGTGGTTTGGTTAACCAAAGTTAACTGAATTATTTTTTTATTATGAAAAACTACACCCATTTTTAAAATAAAAATTGAACTGGTATAAAACGAGTTCAAACAATTTAATTTTTTCCAATTCAGTTCAAGTCAGTTTAGCAATTTGGTTCAGGTTTTATATTTTTTGCCCACCCCTTAGTTGTATAAATAGTTCTGAACTCTATATTTCTCTATCCATTTTTCAGAAGCTATTCTTCTAATACAGGATTATAGATTTGAGAAAATCTTTTCTTGTAATTTCTTATCAATAATTACCTATTTATATTTTAGTGTTTAAAGTACACCATACGTTTTTAAGTGTTTGGATAACAAAATAACTAGAAACATCTAAAAGGTGTTCTTATTTTATGTTTGTTGAGTTAAAAATTTTGAGAAATATTTTTTAACACATACGAAAAACACCAACATTTTTTTTTCTTGAAAAAAAGTTGAAACAATTCCAACACACTCATAATTTTAGCATTGTCTGAATTAGATTTTCAACGTGCCATATAATCACATTCAAATGCCAAACGTACCTTCGATTATAGTATTATCATGTTTGGATGATTGGAGCCAAAACCCCTCATTTACAAGGAGTAAACCAAGGGTTAGTGAAAACATCATCTTGAGTATTTAATTTACAGAGATATCTCCAATAAATTAATAATTATTTATTTTTAATTTATTTTGGATATAAACTACCGCACATTATAGTAATTAAACACTTTAAAAGTGATTCAATTATATAATACTCAAAATAATTTTATTTTAAAATTAATTTTTTAGTATCAGTTTTTTTACTATCCACCTTAAATGAATACTTTATCAAAAAAATTTAAAAAAATTTGTGCAAAAAAAAACTGTGCGTGAAAAAGAAAATTAAAAGACAATGGTTGATAAATGGAATTAATTAATGGGCCACACCAAGTCACCAATGTCTAGGGATAATAAAGATGTAATGCTTTATAATTGAACGATTGGCCTAAAAAAAGTACAATTTCTGTAGACAACTTTACAACAATCTTATTGACATCCTAATTACTTGGTAAAAAATTATGACCAGCAGTAATTAGCAGAGGTTTGGCCGTGTAAAAATTGACCAACCCAAACCCGCATTGAATCCCGGATTATTGTCATGGTTTTGGATATGATAAAACTATCCGCAACCCCGACCCGCTAAATAAGCTGGTGTGATTGGATGCCCTGCTTATTGTCTTAAAACATATCTTAGAAATTCCACAAGAATGGGTCCTGAATAATCAACCCGTCCATGTTTTCTTCTCCATAATCAACACTTGTCATTTCCGGCACGTAGAAATCACTGCTAAAATCATCGAAACCCGGAAAATTGCCGTAATTGGGTAGGTAATTACCCGACCCCGTGGCCGTAAACAAATCCGGAATCGACCAGTTCATGGTGACGTCACTGTCCGTTTGCACCGTCCCCTCGGAGAAAGAAGGAGACGGTGATTCCATTGGCATAGCCGTCCACTCCGACGGAGATTTCACCGGCACTTCGGCGCTCACGGGTTGTCCCGAATTATCCCTCTGGGGTTCCGAGTTCGCGAAACGGGCGGCGGCGGCCTGAATCTGAGAGGGGGTCATGGACCTGCCGCCGGCGATGTCAGGCGGGTTGTCGGGGAAATTAAACCTGGCGCCGCGGCCACGTAAGCAGAACATAGCGGCGTCGAAGGCACGCGCCGCCTTCTCGGCGGTGTCGTAGGAACCCAACCAAATCCTCTCGCGGCTGTTGGGTAGCCTGATTTCGGACACCCACTTGCCCCACTTCCTCTTCCTCACTCCTTTGTACTTGGAGTCGTTTCGCTCCGCCGCGGGCTTTTCCACGTTCGGCTTCACCATTTTTGAATCCGACACACAGAAAATATTTTAATGATTTGTGTTCTTTTGTCGTTGGTCCCTTTTCTGTTTAGAATTGAAACCCCGTTCGATTCTGCCGAAGAATCTTTTATCTGTCTTGGTTGCGTTTCTGTGTGTGACTGTGTTGAGGGAGGGAGAGTTTGCGGCTCTCTATATATATGGGAGGGTGTGTGACTGTGTGCGTGTGAATGTGCCGCAGCGAGTGAAGGAGTTTGACTCACTGTGAATGTTCAACACTTCCGAAGCGCGTCCAAGGAAAGCCGTAAAGGACAACTGAAATGCACAGGTGGCAGACGAGCTACGCGGTGTGAACAGTTTTGAGAGATGACATAGTTGGACCACGTGCGTCTTTTATTCCACGTGCACATAGACTCGAGAAGAAATTTTTGT
The DNA here is from genome assembly GCA_019955255.1 of Castanospermum australe. NCBI lineage: Eukaryota > Viridiplantae > Streptophyta > Magnoliopsida > Fabales > Fabaceae > Castanospermum > Castanospermum australe. The sequence goes on from NSJW01000183.1 coordinate 1,126,979, forward strand.
ATATTTTTAAAATAATATATTTAATATATATTTAAATTAATTTATTTTATAATTAAGTTTTTTTAAAAAATATTTTTATATATTTTTTTACTCAATAAATATGTGACAGATGATATTTTATAATTATTTATTGATTGAATTAAATATATAATTTTAAATAATAAAATTTTTAAAATCTTCTTAAAAAGATTATTCTTAAAATAAAGTTGTTACATTGAAAAATGGTATCTGGATTCATAAAATGTATATTTAATATATAAAAAATAAAAAAAAAGGAAAAGTAGCAAGACAATGGGCAAGATGCCACTTCTCTGTGGGCTAAACGACGCTGCAGTTCCATTAAACTAGACATCTGCGGCTGGATAAGCAGCATGCTTACTTCAATTTACTAGTTTATTATTATAGAACGTTTTATTTACAAGGTTAAAAGTGAAAAACAAAATCGAAGCAAAAAGTGCATCTTACGTTAAAAAATCAAATGGCACTCCCCCCCCCCCCCTCTGGGGATTGCGCGAAGGAAACTTCCATTTGCTTTTCATTTTTTCTTTTTTCTCAACCATTTTTTTTTTGGTGATGATTTTTCAACCAACAATTAAATTCAATAGTAATATCTGCAACATTTGTATTTGTATATAGTATTTAATTTAATAATATCAATATAATCATTAGAAAAAATACTTTGATGAAAATAAAGCAGATTAAATTACAAACAGTTCATGAAACGAAATCAAGATGGTTTATGCTGCGATTGAAGAAGGAGTATTTGTGAATGTGACCGTGGTTATAATGAAAACAACACAAATAATATTGGGGCAAAAGAACATCGTTTTTGTACGTATATTACTACGTATGAATTCGGAACCCGTTTCGCTATCAACTTATATACGCATCAGCTCAAGGAATTAAACATTTTTCTGTTTCTGCGAAGGAATGACGGAATTTTCAAATTATATTCAAAGCAACGCGTCGTCAGTCGTCGTTGTCAATTAAGTGTCAACACTCAACTGCTAACCAAATTGAGACTTTTTTTTTTTTCTGTTGGTATAATAAAATTGAGGTTAAGTAGAAGATTTGCTTTAAATTAGGGCATGGTCTGGATTCAATGAACGCTCGGCAATACATGAGTGGAAAGTCAATTAGGTTAACCAACTTTCATTAACAGACTTTTTCTTCTTGATTTTTTATTTACATATCTTATAAAATATAAAATGCTAAGTGTATTTCTCTAAAATAAAATTGTGAAATAATATTTTTAATAAAATAAATAAAAATATTTTACATTCATAATTTTTTTTAAAAAACAATATTTTAGAAGAGTTTAAATTAATAATTTATTAAGCCTTTAACTCCTTGAGTGTTTTCTCCATTTCTTTTAATATGGTGCATAAGATAGTTTTAAAAGATTAAGAAAATTATTGAATAACCTCATTATATTAAAAAATGTAATTGTATTTGATTAGATTACTTTTTATTAAAATTAAAATATTCAAAATATTAATATCTCTCTATTTATCATCTTTTTCATTTTATTAATATTAAGAAAAAATTTAAACAAAATAATTAATATTTTATTTTTTAAATGACGAATAAAAAACAGAAAAATATTGGTGATTGAACTAAGTTTTTTAATAATATCTTAATTGATAATTAAATCATAATATAACAAAACTAAAATTAAATTCAAATATAAAATAGACAGACTTTATTTCCATTTAAACAAATTCTTTCTTTTTTCACAAAGGAATGGTGATGTCTTTCTACATAATAGCGGATCTCTTTATTAGTTCTTATTCGTGGTGTATAATTTCGTGGAATGTAGGTAATGGTTATGGTCGAATTTGAAAAAAAAAAAAAGTAGGAATAATGTGTATTTTTCGTTGGGAATATTTTGAAAATAAATCTTTGTATTTTTTTTCGATTCCTTATTATGGCCACGTGGATGACCATTACGTCATGCATGAGCTCTAAAAGTCTACGATGAGTATGAGAGTAGCTAGAAACGACAAAGCTTGTGGGTCAAAGGTGTCGAGTTAGAAGGCATGGTTTGTGTGATGGTGTGAGGTGAGGGTCCCCATTGTCGTCATTTGGGTGTGCACACGGCCCCAACACCTTTGAGTCCACTCTCCATCCCGGAAAAATTCTTTTATGCACGTGGAATAAGTTTTTTTTCTTCTTATTTTATAGTATTGAATGTTAAATAAGTATATAAAATGATATTAAATATGATATTATGTATTTATTTATTTAATATTATTTTTATAAAATAAGAAAAATTACTTACTAATAAGAATTTCTCCCTGACTCAACTGTGGCTCTTTAAATTCTATTATATGCTTTTTTTTATAAAGTATAATTACACTTGATTCTAATATAGAAATTGTTCATTTTTAAAATACTGAGGTTATTTTTTCATAAAATATTTTCAAAATTCGTTTTGTTAAGACTTTAACTTAATTATGACTAAGTCACACACTTGTAGATGCTCTCTTATATTATATATATTTGAATGTAAAATGTTTGCAAGTTTGTAATTTTTTATGTATAAAGATGCATGAAAATTTGAACTTAAAATCTCTTATACCGTATATGAACTTTTTACTATTAATCCAATATTCTTAATATATTATTTTGTTTTTATTTAAAATCAATTAATCATTGAGAAATTTTTTTCGGTATTTTGTATAAAATTAAAACATATCTTACAACAATTAATTTAAAAATATGATTAAAAAAATAAGTTGTGTACGAGAATATTGACTTTAAAAAAAATTTATAAGTAAATTTGCTTGTATAATATTAAGTAAAATTATTATCATATAAAACAGGTCACTGTATTTTATGTAAATATATATTATTTTAATGAGAATAAATAAATAAATTGAATCTAAATATGTTCTTCTGAGTAAAAGTAATAAAAAATTACTTTTTTCCTAAAATACATTATAGACACTAAAATGTTAAAAAAAAAAGTTCAAACGCTATTTTATTTCAAATTAATTTTAGAGTTCAAATTAAATATGCACCAAGCCCTTTCTTAGTATTGTTGTTTTTTTTTCATTGAGCTGAGATTAAAATTACACAAGTGGCAAACTATTTATTGTTTTACTTATATTATGTTTGGAATTATTAAAAAATAAAATTAATTTGATTTGATTTAAGTTGAAGTGATTTAATTTGATTTAAAAATTATTTTTATGCTTGAAAATTATTATAAAATTAAATTAATTTCTATTTTAAAACCTTGTAAATAAAATATTTTATTTACAAATCAAATCAATTTTTAAAATTTGTGGTTCCAAACGTACTTTTAGGGATGGTAATTGGATTTATAAATTCATGTCCTGTCTAATTCATCTATATCTAAATCTAATTTAATTCAATTCATCTAATTATAATAATAAATTTAACAAATTTGGATAGATTGGATTAGTTTTATTTAATGAATGATTAATCCAACTAAAATATTTATTAAATTTAATAGATTTATATATATGATTTGGTAAGTATAATGTATTTAGAGATAGGAAGAGTTTATATGCACCTAGTTAAAGACAAATGAATTGAATATTCATATATTAAATTAAATTAATGGACAAATTGAATATTTATTTATTAAAATAGATTATGAATAGATTGAATAGTCTTAATAATTTTTAAATATATCATAAATACATTATTAATTTATTTTCCATTCATCTATTAATAATCTAATTTAAAATTTATCCAGTTTATCTATTTGCCGCCCCAAATTTTACTTGAACCCTTTACCAAAAGATTTTCACACATGTTTGTTGTTGAGGTTCCCTGATTTGACTGGTAATCTAGCTAATAAGCCATAGCCATCAAGATTTATAATTCTAAGATGCATGCAAAAAAGGTCAGCAAATGGCGGCTGAATTTCACGAGCCTGGTTTAATTTCAAAGGCAAGAATGAATTTCAAGTTGGATTCCACGTGCGTGCATGAGAGACACTGTGAACTCTCCTTCTTCCCCCAGTTTCCTTGAACGTCACTCTTCAGCCCTGGCCTGTAGACGTACTGTAGAGTGGTGTGCATGAAAATAATGCATTTTATATGGAGAGAAACGTTTTGACTTGGGACTCTCCCAACTCAACTGCTACCAAGTTAGTTTCATTATATACCTCGGATTTATACCTTAGTTTCATTATATACACTATATACCTTAGTTTCATTATATACACTATATACCATAGATTTTCGATTGGAGTGCGCTTTCTTATCTTTTTAGATGAAATTTTAATTGTTTATTAGAATGAGATTGTTTTAAATATGTTTAATATGCGCATAGTACTCCAGGTTATTTTTTGGAATGTAATGTAATTACCGAATATGATTGTAGTACTTGCTAGCAAATGACACAAGTAATATTCAAGTTGTTGGTTTTTTTATTATCAATACGCGAACTTGCCCCAAGATAACTATTTGCTGATCGTTTTGGAATAACGATTTATTCGGGATAGTTCCATATCTACCTTTTTTTGAAATCTTCAAAACATAATCATAGACACCCCTACTAAGTACTCACAAGTGAACGTATGAATCCCTGTTCGCAGCCCTCGACAACGCTCGCTCTCTCCTCTCAAGCTGATCATATTGGCTTGTGTTGAGAAACATGGCTCATTAGATAAATGAGAGAGAATTTTATTATCAGAAAATATGGAAATGTATAGAATGAATTATATAAGGAAAATTAAGTTTACATACCTAATTAACTTGTTAACAAACTTTAATTAATTAATTAACTTGTGTTAATTATTTGTTAAACACTAACTATAATAATAGCTTGGATCAGGATTCTACACTACTAGACAAATTATGTATCACAACTTGAAATAGGGGCTTGTCACTTATGTATGACAAAGGTTCATTGTAAATTCACTCAAATAATATAAATTTCAAAACATGTAATTACATATAAACAATCAAGAATATCTATAGTAGTCACCATAGATTCTCAAAAATACGTTTATTCCAAAACTTATAGTTTATAAGTTTAAATTTAAAAATATCAGGCAAGTGAATAACAATAATTAATAATTCACTCAAAAAATATTATAAATTTAATTTTTAATTAATACATATGATATTGACATAGATCTTTTTAGTAAAAATAATAGAGTGCATCTAAGAATATTTGCCCACAAGACTTTCAAATCCAAAATACATAGAACAATAAAAAAAAAGTGAACAACCATCATAATATTTACCCCCATCTCCCTAGTCTCATGAGTTACATAACTCCTATATTTCTTCTTATGAGTCACTTCCCACATTATGCCTCAACCAATAGTCATCCTAGTATCTAACTTTTGAAAATTTCAATATATAATATACTTAGTAATTAACTAAAAATGTACTTTATCTCTTCCAAAGAATAGAATCATTGAGGGAAGAGTGTTTAAAACTATCAAATCATGCCTTCTCCAAGGTTTGAACTAAATTCAATAAGCTTAAAGTTTGAACTGATGAGCTTTATGCTCAAATAATATTTAACCTGAATCTAACAAACTCATGCCTTGAACTGGCCAAACACATGACTCATGGGTAAACTAATTGTTTGACAAGTATAATATTTTAAATTGAATCTGACAAGCTTAAAGTTTAAATTGACGAGTGTCATGCTTGAATAATATCTAACTCACATGACATACAGTGCTAGTATCCCTTAACTAGATAGGATCTAATATGAGCGTACAAGGTGCACCAAACTAACAATCACTACTGTTAGATATAGAATCTAAGAATGATTTCTTCCAAAAATTAATTTAAAAAATTCTAGTAATCTATATTTCAAACATAAATTTTTTATGAACAAATTAATATCAAATTTATAAAATAAACTTAATTCAAGAAAACTATTTCTAATAATAGAAAACTCAAGCTTTAACATATTTTAACTTTCTTTCCACAAACATAACATATGCTCATATCAATATTCGTCAATTTCCAAAACCATTATCAATATATGTCCATACACATGACAAATCTAAAGAGTCAATGTTTTTCCTGATAATAGAATTTTTAGTTCAATAAATAGTTTACCATAGCCATGTTCACAATCAATATTGAGTTTTTCACATGTTTACTTGTGTCAAGAGTCCTTAAGGATCTAACACATTAAAAATTCAATAATAAAAGTATATCTTGAAAATTATGAAAAAAAATTAAATAGACATATAACAGATAAAAACCATTCATAGTACTAGAAATTTCCAAATGAATCTTCCTCTAATAATTCACTTAGGTTTTCTGTACGACTGTACCATTGTATAATAATATAAAATACTAATAATTCCTGTATCAATCATAAGTAATTAATTTTCTTAATTGAATTCTTAAATCCTAAATAATTATAGTTACCAAAACCTAAATTCACTATCCAATATCCCCCAAATCTAAAATTTGGGCATTAGAAAAATTAAATAATAAAATTTCTAAATTCTGGGGTTACCTTAACAAGTTAAAGTAGCAATTTTCAGGGAGTGGTTAGCATACACCTTTCACCAAACAACGATCTTTGGTTCTGCAAACTCTCTCTAATTGTGACTTAAAAAGGAAAAGGGAGGTAATGCGTGAAAATGTCACAAAATATTTAAAGAAAATTAATATAATGAACTTGAGATAAAATAAAGGAGAAGAGAGGATGAAGGAGGCAGAAAAAAAAATATTAGAGATGTAAATGGGAAAAGTTGTTTCAAATATATATCTAATAGAGAAGGAAAAAGGTGTATTAGCCCGTGAAACTGAAAGCCTCCTTTAACTTGTTTAAAGGGTATTTGATTTGTTTTTTATTTTTATTTTTAGTTTATATATTTTTATTTATAATTATAAAAATTCCATTTTATTTTTATTTTGTTTCCTATTTTTAAAATTTTGTAAAGAAAATAGTGAAAATAGAAAATAACAATTTCTTTTACAAAATTTTGAAAACATGAAATAAAATAAAAATAAGGTGACATTTTTTTTAATTATTAGTAAAAATATATCAATTGAAAATAAAAATAAAAAACAAACCAAACATCCTCTTATTTTCTATTACTTGTCCATGCTCTTTTTTTCCCCTAAAATTATTGTATCATTACACTATGTTTATTTTGGGATGGTTTTTCAAAATACTGTTTTATTTTATTTGAATCAATATTTGTTAAAATTATATCAGAAATTGGCAAGACTTTTGACTCAGTTTCAATCAAATGATATTATAAAAATAATTTATACCCAGTAGTTTGAAATCTGTAGAAACATTCATATAATATGAAAAAAAAATATTGAATTTTTTTATCATTCAATCAATTAGTCTAAATGTTAATTTAATTATAAGATATAATTATAACTGATTATGTATTTGATTCAAGGTTGAATTGTTTAGTTCGATGCAATTCTGATGACATTTTTTTGTTACATAGAAATTGCAAACACCTAAATAGAAAAAGGAGATAAATAATCTCGTGGAGAATTGAATCTCTAATATTATCACACCTAATCTGAAATATTGAGGCCAGTTACATTGATTTAAATTATAGTTTTTTATGTTTTGAATAAGGTCATTATATATATATTATGAAAAATACTAACATTTTTTTTATTAATTTTTATATTAGTGAATGTTGGCAGTGCGCATCTTGTAAGGTAAGAGAGGCCTTCCCTCCCCCCCCCCCCAACAAAATTTTTTTGAATCTTAGGACTTTATATGTAAACTTTTTTTGTTTTTTTTGAATTATTTTCTAAGCATGGCTCCCTCAAACCTTGACAAATTTTTTGCTGTAGCTCCATCCCTGGATGTTAGCAAGTTCTATTTTTTTATTTAGATAATAATATCTTATTTTTTATTTTTAAAAATTTCATATTAAATTGCTTAATATATTTCATCTTGTTTTGTTATTTTTATGAATAGTGATATTTGAATAATATTAAAATGAATAAATAAACCATAAATGTAGAGAACGATTAGGTTATGTTGATTTGCGAAAAAAAAATTAATATGACACAACATAAATTTAAAATATATATTTTTAAAATTTTCAAATTATGCATTTTTTATTTAAAAAAATGTTATGTAAATAAATTTTTTAAAAAAGATAAAGAAACAACTAATATATATGATTGTTGAATTATTCGTAAATGTGTACAAATAATAATATACCCGTTTGGTTTGTTCTTTCCGCTTCCAGAATCCTCCGTCATGACGTGCTCTCTTCGTGGAGTGCAACGGAGTATGCATCTGCCAAGCAACGCGCGTGGAAATTCCGAATGGTATAGTTTTTTTTTTTTTTTCTTTTCTTACATGGGAGGCGCAACTGCAAGTAGCTCGACGAAGATAACTTATTTTATAAATAATCGAACTTCTACTATTCTTTCATTTTGGAAATTAAAATTAATATAATGAAATACATGTTCGTTGACAAAAAAAATAATTACTTATTATTTGTGAGTACTTATATTCTTAGGTAACTTATTGAGTGGGATTGAATTAAGTTTGGAATTTTTTTAATGTAATTTATTCATAAAATATTGTATCAAGTCGAATGAAACTTTTTTTACTTAACCCGGATTAACCAAAGCTGACATATGCATAGATTGGGTTAGATTTGTAAGTTTATATTTTTAATTTTTTTTATAAGCGAAACAATATTGTTTTAATTCTTTTTTCATTTTTTGTGAGTGGAATATCATGTTTCATTTTAAAAAAGAAGTGACGACAGTCTTAAAATTGCATCAATCAAAAAAAGAGAGAATATGTTAGTAAGGTATGCTCATGTGCAGATTATAAGAGTTAAACACAACCCAATGTATGAAGTTAATTTTTCATATGCAGAAATTATTGCATCTTTCGAAGCGTCATATAAAATTGTATTATATTCATTTATAGTTTAACATCTTAGTATTAAATAATTAAAAAACACATTTTCTAATGTAATTTAATTATTCTACTTAAGTAAGTATATGTTTATAAGAAAATTTGTCAATAGTTTTGATTAAGGAAACAAGATTTTGATAAACAAATTCTCTAACATTGTCAGAGACAATATTCTAATTTCAGTTCTTATTATTGAAGGAAAATCTTCACTGTAGTAGATTCTCAAATTAAAAACTTGTTTGACAAAGATAAGCACAGAAAGACAACAAACTGACAATGATAAAATGAAATGTAAATGACAAGTAAATTGACAACGAAGGTAAATTGAAAATGAAGAGTAATGACAATGAAAGTAAATTGATGATGAAAAGTAAATGAGTAATGAAAAATAAATAGATAATGAAAGTAGATGGGTAATGAAAAATAAAATGATAATGAAAGTCGAGAACAAGAATGTAAATGACAAAGAAAAGTAATTGACAGAAAGATAAATACACCGTCAAGTAAAGAAACATAAATTGACAAGGGCAAGATAAAAAGGACAATGAAATTGATTACATTGAATTCAAAATGCATGAAATTGAAAAGTGGAAGGCATATTTGAATGTATCATGTTATCCGTAAGTGTCTCTAGGACTTAAGATGTGTAGGATATATTTTCAAGAATCCAACCCTTATTATGTATGAGAAACTAGTATTTATAGGCAAACAAAAGTAATTGCCTATGTCCTAAGATTACATTATCTGACATACAGATGTCACGCACACAAATCATGCTTATTCTAAATACTTAAACTGCCTACAACTGACGCCGATTTCAATAAGCCAGTTTCTTCAATTTGATTTCAAAATTAAAATTCAAATGCTTCCAGAGTAATTGCCATTGATTTAGTCTTACAATTGTTGTTATTATATTGAAGTTTTCAAACCATCTTTCTGAGAAATTTTACCAAGTTTTTAGCGTCAAGAGCAATGTTCTGAAAACCAGACCGGACTGGCTGGTTCGACCGGTCAAACCGGGAACCGGTTCGGGTTATGTCCTAGAACTGGGGGGGGTCAAAAACCGGTGAACTGGTGTCAAACCGAGTGAACCGGTCAAACCGGTACCGGTCCGTACGGTTACCGGTTCTGAACTTTTTTTTTTCGAACCTCCTTAATTGAAACGACGTCGTTTTGTCCCAGATTTTTTTAAAAAAAAAACAAGACGGCGTCGTTTTCGCTGGAACGGGTTGAAAACCCTCAGCGCTCGGGTCAGCCTCGCACACGAACGCACACCTGCAGCCTCTGTCCTGAGTCAGCCGCCTCTACACCGCGTCCTGCATCGCGTACCGCAGTCAGCCGCTCCGTCCGTCTCTGCACCGTCCACGTCATTGTGCGAACTCTGCGAACTGCTACCTTCTACATTGTTTTTGCTGCTCTTTTGTTCATCAGGTATGGATTTCTCTCTCTCGCATTTAGGATTTTCTAGGTTCAGTGTGTTTCTGTGATAGGGGGTTTATGAATTGGTTGCCATGTTTCAAGCAATCAGCTTTCGGTAAGCACTGAGCACACTTGCTTTTTCGTTATCTGCCATTTAGTATTTGATTATCATGTGTCAGTGTCACCTACGAGTTCCAAATTATACATAAGATGATCTTGTGGCTGTGTTGGGTAGAAATCAAAATTTGCAAATTCCTTTTGAAATGTGGCTTTCACAGGGTGTTGTAGCATATATTGTAGAGGATGGGTTAATAACTTAATGTTGTTGTCTGTGAACATCCTGTTCTGCCAGATATTGTATTTGTGGAATGTATACAACAGACTCATATATAGGAAAGAATGTATACAAGATTTCGTGGCATGTGTGCCATTGTGTTTGTGCAAGATTTCATGGCATGTGTGCCATTGTGTTTGTGGAATGTATACAACAGACTCATTGAACATTCTTAAAAGCTGCTGTCAAAGGCAAATGCAGCAAAGGCAATTAACATTCTTAAAAGCTGTTGTTTTTTTAAACTTTTTCGAAACATACCTGTCATGTACATTGCTACATGCGAAGAGTGTCCACCCACCTTTTGTTTCTTGTTGTGTTCTAATGTCATCCCCAGTTTTTAACACATAATTCACTCAGATAAATAGAACATCTTGGCTTAGAAGAATGAGTACTCAAAATACCCATTATTGATTTTCAGGATGCTCTACTTTTTTTTTTTGGACTCTTCAAAATGACATAGTTATTTGCATGTTTCTTGTGAATTCAATTGTGTTGTTTACTTATTTTGACTTCAGTAAGCCTTTCATTTATTAAAGTATCTGTTAGCTATGCAAAGTGTAGTTTTGCTTTTTTCTTATTGTTCTTCACTTTTGCTTTGTTAACTATGGTTGTATTGTAGTCTTCACACCCGATTCTGACTAACTTGCTGAGGTTGTTATCTTTTTCGGATTGGGCTGTCAACTTCACTCTTTATTTATTTATTTATTTATTTTTGAGCTAAGCAAACCAACTTTGGACATTTCTTTGTTGTAAAAGACGTGAAAACTAAAAAATAATCCAAAGGAATAAGATCAGATGCTTCTTTGTACGTGCTTTACTCTCATCTATGCCAGAATGCCTTTGCCCCTTAAATTCAACTATTTTAAGCCTATGCCAGTTTAGATATTTTTTTAGGCATGAAGTCTAAGCTATTTATCCCCTCTTTCTTCATATATGGATAATTCTAATAATCAGACAAGAGAAAGTAATACTGTTGACCAGCAATCCTCCTCAGGTTTTAGTCGTGAAAAAAGTGATCCAGCATGGAAACATGTTAGTTTAGCTCATGAAAATGGGAAGCCAGTGTACACTTGTATGTTTTGTTTGACATGGTATAAAGGAGAATGGATTAATAGGATGAAGCAGCATCTTGCAGGAAAACAAGAACAAATAACTTTGTGCAAAAAAGTTTCTCATGATGTTAAGTGCTAAATGTTAGCACATTTGGAACAAGTAAAAAAAAATAAAGATGATAAAGTGAGCTTTGGTGATGATTATGATGAAGCAGAGGAACAAGAAGAACAAGAGATGATTACTCGTTCACCTCCACCAACTAAGATGCAGCATATTGGAGACAAAAGCAAGATAAAAGTAAGTGCTTCCCAACCAATTGGTAACTATTTTGCACCAAAGACAACTCCAGGAACCCAACCAAGTTTAAAAAGTGTTTTTGCTAGCAAAGAGGTCATACATAAAGCTAAATTGGGAATAGCCAGATGGATGGTTGATGCAAGCATTCCATTTAATGCAATTCAATCACCTTATTTTCAAGCTGCATTGGATGATATTGCTGCTATTGGACCTGGTTTTAAAGGTCCATCTTATGATGAAATGAGGGTTCACTTATTGGGAGATCTTAAGAATAAGTGTCAGCTACTTGTTGATAGTTATCGGAGTTCATGGAAAGAAACTGATTGTACACTTATGGCTGATGGTTGGACTTATCAAAGACAACGAACTCTAATTAATTTTTTGGTGTATTGCCCTGCTGGTATATCATTTCTGAAATCTGTTGATGCTTCAGACATGGTGAAAAATGCCACAACATTATTTAACTTGTTTGTTGATGTTATTGAATGGGTTGGGCCCAGTAATATTGTGCATGTGGTGACTGACAATGCAGCCAATTATGTGTCAGCTGGGAGACTTATTCATGATAAATATGAACATATTTTTTGGTCTCCTTGTGCTGCCCATTACATTAATATCATTTTGAAAGATATTAGCAATATGCCCCATGTAGCTAACCTTGCATCCCGTGCTTCAAAGATAACAATATTTGTTTACAATCATATGGTGTTTTTGTCTTAGCTTAGAAAAAGGTCAGGTTGGAAGGAAGTTGTTCGTCCAGGAGCTACTCATTTTGCTACTATTTTTATTACTTTAAAAAGTATTTATGAACACAAGGAAGACTTACAAATTTTAGTTGTAGATAAACACTTCACTGGACACAAGTTAAGAAGAAGTGTTAGTGGGAAAGCTGTTAGTGATATTATCTTGGATAATAAGTTTTGGCATGATTGCTTTACTGCGGTGAAGATTGTAGGCCCTTTAATTAGATTGTTGAGAATAGTGGATGCTGATGAAAAACCTTCATTGGGATATGTATATGAAGGCATGCAAAGGGCAAAAAATGCTATCAAGCATATGTTTAAGAATAGGAAAAAACTTGTACAAGCCTTATGCAGAAATCATTAAGACTCGATGGGATAAGCACTTGCATCAGAATCTCCATGCAGCATCTTACTTTTTAAGTCCTGCTTTCTTTTATGATGAGAAATTCATTGAGAAGTACAGGGACATGCAAGGTTTATTTAACTTGTTTGATATAAAAAGCCTTTGCAATGATCCACTTAAAAGCAATGAAGGAGATATAGGTGTATCGGCAGCGCAAGGACAGTTTTAATAGGCCTACTGCTTTGACAGCAACTAAGGAGCTTCAATCGAGTAAGCAATTTTATTTTTATATACTGATTTGTTTTAATATTTTGAAACTTATAATATATAATCGATGGTTGATGTTGAGAATTATATTTATTTCTATGTAGATGAATGGTGGACATTTTTTGGCACTAGCATTCCATATTTGAAAAAGATAGCATATCATATTCTCAGTCAAACAGCTTCTTCCTCAGGATGCGAATGAAATTGGAGTCTTTTTGAACAAATCCATACTAAAAGAAGGAATAGGCTAGAGTATCAAAGACTTAATGATCTTGTGTATGTGACTTACAACTTGCGTCTTAAATCCAGGTATATTAATAATTTAAGTATTTAACACTTCTATATTAATGGCGTCATTTATTATGTTTAAAACTTTAGGTTAGTTAGCTGAAAAATAATTATAATACTTTGTTTATTTGTTCTAGGTTGCATCGAAAGAAAAGGACTTATGATCCAATTGATTATGAAAGTATTGACAATGTTGACTTTTGGGTGATGGAAGAAGATCCTGAACCAGAATTTGATAATGAAGAGATTGAAAATTTAATTTATTAAGATAATGTCATTCCTTCTTATCATGTTGGTAAGTCTTATTCTTATAGTTATATATAAAAGTATTGATATTATGTATTATAGTATTACTATTAACTAACTAAGTCTTTTATTTTCTTTAGAAGGCGGAGATATTGATACTGAATTTGGTATGGCTGAAGCAAGTCAAGCAACAATGCAGCCTTCATTTGATGATGATCATGATGGTAGAGATGAACAAGAAGATCTTTTTAATGAAAATATTCAACAACTTAATGCTGATTATGATAATCCTGTATAATTTGTGAATTTTTTTATGATTATTTTTGATGAAATATTGTTGAACTTGTGTGTTATTTATATGAATGTAATATTTTTTTCACTTTATGACATTTTTTTGTTGTGTTGCTTATATGAATGTAACATTTTTTTATCTATGACATTATTTTTTTTATGTTTCAAATAATTTTATTATTGATTTATATTATATTTTTATAATTCTTATTTATTTTATTACTATATAAATAATTATATATATATAAATATAAATATATATTTAATTATATTTTAGTTCGACCATTGTTCGATCACGGTTCGACCATTGAACCTTGAATTAGTACCTCGACCGATTTAATGACCGGTTCGATTTTCAGAACCTTGGTCAAGAGCCCCACTATCTCTTGTTTAATAAGCTTCTTTTGACAACTTTTTGAGTGATACCGGTCGTTACTTTATCAATGTCAAACAACTTTTTTGATTTTTGCCTTGTCAATGTTGAGCATCTTTCTTGATTATTGATTATAAAAAATTATTGGATTGCCTTGTTGAAAAAGACCTCGGACTAAGAATTTTCTTATCAATGGGGCTTGTTCTCTGATTTAACGACGCTGTCCTTACTTAACTCTTGTGAAGCCATCTCTTTAATGGGTTCCATCAAAAATCTATCCTGACTTAGCGTTAAAACCAAAATGTTGGTTTTGCCACTAATAATGTGTTTTTTCTTTGTAGGTATGTTTTCTAATTATTTAATACAAGCTAAAATGTTAAAATATAAATATATGGAGCATAATTTTACATAACGCTCCAAAAAATTCAATAATTTCTCCTTTAGTATAAGGGTTGAACGATTTAACATATGAGCCAACTCATCAACTATTGATTGAGTTAGATTGTATGAATTTACAAGTGGATCAATTCGTTAAACATCGGTGCACTATGCTATTGAGTGGGTTCAACTTGTCTTCACTTCTGTAGATCTACTTTTACTACTTTAGGTCACTTACTTGCCTTGAAAATGTTCAGGGTAGAGGTGTTCATAATTGCATTAAATCGATTTAAATTTAACTAAAAAATCAAAAATTGATTAATTCTGATTTTGTTTAGTTCTCTCCTTATGAAAATCAATTGGTTTAGTTTGTTTTTTAATTCTCATTAATAAACCGAATTAAACTGAACTTATATAATTAGATTTATCATTTTATAATTTATATACTTATAAATGATTAATGTATTTTTTTTTTACGAAAATATTTAGACTAATTTATTATGTATATATATTTAATATTTTCTATTAAAATTTTTAGACAAATATGTTATTAATTAGGTTATGAAAAGAAAAAGATGAAGTTAGACCTGAATTTTTTTTAAAAAAAGTACTTATCAAAAATTGATTGCATCGAATCAAATTAAATTAATTGTAATCAATTTGATTTAGTTCAGTTATTTAAATTAAATTAAATCAATCAATTTTTAATATTAAAAAATAATTAGTTTAATTTGTATAATTTTTTTCTTTAAAATCAAATTAAATCAGACCTGAATACTCCTAGTTGACGATTAATGACTCCACGCTTTTTATTCAATGTTAGGGATAATCTTTTACAGTATATGTATTAATATATGATTAAAATAATTTAATTATAATAATAATTATTTAGAAAGTTAATTTTATTTTACGGTTAAATTTGTATACACTATGCACGGACTTGGCGCAGGCCGAGTGGGCGCGTGATTTACACTGTCACACTCGCTACTTGACTAGAGAGATGGAGAATTATAGTTCTAGAAGGGTCTGTCATCAGATAAAACCCCTATCAGATTAGGGTTTTATTGTCTTCGTTTCAGCGCTAGTTCCTCCCACGCTTTCTAAGCTCACACCCCAATCTACTTCTTCGGAGCCCACTTTCGATTAAGGTAATGAACTCTCTCTACTCTCTGGTTCTCTACTCTTTTATGGTAAAGCTCTTAGCTTTCTTCGTCGACATGCTTGTTTCTCGGGAAAATTAAGAAAATTTGATTGGATAGCATGGACTTTCAATCTTGTACGCCGTGTCCCCTTCTCTGTTTTGTTGAAGTAACCCGCCCAATCTTAGGCCACCGTGGAATTTTTTCGCTTCAAGTAAAAATTCTGCGAGAATAAAAAGAGAAGATACTCGAAGAAATACAGAATATAAAAAACCATTATTCTCGTACATGTTATCTTCCACGTTGTTTAGTTTGGTTTTGATTTTTATTCATTTGTGGGACAGCTAGCCAGTAAACGCTCCAATGGCGACCTCTCAGATTACAGCATCAACAATTTCTGCCAGGAACTTGCCGTCATTTGAAGGGTTTCGACCTTCAGCGGTTCAGTTTCCTTTTGTCGGGCATGTCAGAATTGGCAATCTCACCCAGC
Source organism: Castanospermum australe (assembly GCA_019955255.1). NCBI lineage: Eukaryota > Viridiplantae > Streptophyta > Magnoliopsida > Fabales > Fabaceae > Castanospermum > Castanospermum australe. The sequence continues at coordinate 1,143,517 of NSJW01000183.1, forward strand.
GGTCATTCCGGGGTCTGGTTGTCAAGGCCGCCACTGTTGTCGCCCCCAAGGTATTGTTTTTGTCCTGGGTTGTTGATTTTTATCAGCTTATCCAATTTATGACATTACCACATTTCTTCAGATGAAGTAGCTTTAATCATACACTCTGGTACTCTTCACCATAAGAACATATTATACTTTATATTAGTATATGTCAGATTAAAGAAGTCTACAATTGGCATCGGCAAAAATCTTCTTGAAGTAGCATATCATACTTGTGCATTATGGAAGTTTAATATTTGTTCTGAGGCTTTGTCCTGGTTAATACCTGAACTTGAGAGTCTGGTGGATTTGGTAAAATTATGCAGTGCAAGCATTAATTTATTTGGTTATATGTTTCAGAACTATAGAACACTGGTGATGGACATACATATATCTTGCCTTTTAATACGGGAATTTTCTACCACCTCTTTTAGTTTTCTCTTATCTTTCTTTTTCTTCCTGACGGCCTTTGTAATTGAACCTAACTGCTACATACAGATCACATAATGGTTGATATAGAAGTCCTGAGATTGTTTCCAGAATTTTGGTTTTTAAATGTATATTTATAATTCAATGCTACATGTGCCTGACTGGTAGTTTCGCCATGCAGTACACCTCTATTAAGCCTTTGGGTGACAGAGTACTGGTAAAAATTAAGGAAGCAGAAGAGAAGACCGAGGGTGGAATTTTACTTCCCACAACTGCTCAAACAAAGCCTCAAGGGGGTGAGGTGGTTGCTGTTGGAGAAGGAAAGACAGTTGGGAAGAGCAAAGTGGATGTCAGTGTGAAGGTGATGTCGCTATGTTAGGAAATCGTAAAACCTTTAAATATTCACACTTAATTTTTCTGGGGAAAGGGGTGTTCTCTCCAATTTTAACTTTATGTGATACTTTTTCTTTGTACAGACTGGTGCACAAGTGGTGTATTCGAAGTATGCAGGTACTGAGGTAGAGTTCAATGGTGCAAAGCATCTTATACTGAAGGACGATGACATTGTTGGTATCCTTGAAACTGACGAGGTCAAGGATCTTAAACCCTTGAATGATAGAGTCTTAATAAAGGTATGTTCCTCTTCATATATTTGCTTATTTTGTTGTTGAATGTTAGGTGGAAATGGCATTGGATCATTTGCCAATCATATTCGCAAACTGTCTAATCCCCAAGGTGTATTTTGGTTCTGCCCATGTCATAATTTGTGTAGACTTTATTTTTCATACAGGTGTAGCATTTAAAGGCACTATGATCTCTGCTTATCTTGGATGCCTTTGATAAATATGATGGTATCTACTGATTGATTAACTATTGACTGTAGGTTGCAGAAGCTGAGGAAAAAACTGCAGGCGGTTTGTTGCTTACAGAGGCAACCAAGGAGAAACCTTCTATTGGAACAGTAAGCTTTCCTATTAGTCTTTTCTGTTCGAAAAGATAAACTAACAACACTCCTGGAGAAAACTGCTTGGGTAGCCAGAATAAAATGCTCGGGGACAATTTAACTGACATTTGCTAGTGTCCTATTTCCTTGTTTTAGATGGATAGTTTGTTGCGGAGCAACAATGCTTTGCCTGAATAATGTTTTAAAACTTTGGATGTTACAGGTGATAGCAGTTGGTCCAGGACATCTTGACGAGGAAGGCAACAGAAAACCTTTGTCTATTACTCCTGGGAACACAGTTATGTACTCCAAATACGCCGGGAATGAATTCAAAGGCAAAGATGGTTCTGACTACATTGCCTTGAGGACATCAGATGTCATGGCCGTCCTCTCCTAGTAACAATTTGTGTTTTGTGACTTAAAATTTTTGTGTTCATCTGGAGGAAAGTGGAATTTTTTTTTTTAATTGTAATGACACTTTGAAATATAGTTGATTGCAACTTCTGTTCCTTGGACAATCTGCATTACTTTTGATACGTTTCTTTTTTATTGGTTGGGACTTTTGATACGCGTCTACTTCTTAAACTGGCCAAACGGAGTCACGTCATAATATTTTTCAGCAAATCAAATTCACAACAAATATTGCACCATAAAAGACGAAAACTCAGGCGAGTTGCACCATTGTAATCTCTCGTCTGTACTATGTGATGACTATTTGTCGTGTGATTAAACTCTGCGCTGCCTTATTTATGTGATCAGGAACATCCAGTCCGCGGCAAAACTGGTGTATAAAGAGATACTGCTAAAACCTCCAGCAATTGTCCCGTTGCAAGTAGATCTTTGTCATGAACATCATGAGCATGACCAACCAAAGGGATCTTCCCTGCAGAATTGAGCTAGCCCATGAAATAGAAAGTACATAAATCAAAACTCTGCAGATAGAAACTATTTTAGTTTGGTCAGAGCATATGGTATAGTGTCAAAGGACAGATGCATAGGCAGAATAGAAATGGAGATCATGCACCAACAGTCCTGAATGCGATGGTTTTGAGATGGAAGAAGAAAACCTCTTGATTTTCCTTTGGGGTCACTCCAAGGTTGTGTATCATATGGTTTTGATGATTTTGCAGTCCAATTTGGATACAAAACACATTCAGTATAAATATCAGCGAGCAACTGCACTGAATTCCATTATTTTTATGTTAGAAGGTATTGATGTCAGCTAACAAGTGCCTTCCAACCGAGGTATTCCTCATCCAATATTGGAAGGTACTGATATCAGCTAGCAATTTTTTCTTCTTTTTTTTCTCTCTTTGAACTGCCAAAGAATTCCAAATGACTTCAATTTTTCTCACCCACTTTGTCCTATTTTGTGTGATCCTTGTAAACATAATACGGAAGGCAATGTCACTTCAGCAATGTCCCTGCAGACAGAGCACACTATATACGGAAAAGTAAAGAAGGTCAAAAAGAACTCGGATTTTCTTCATCCATAATAATGGACTTCTCCAGCATTGCCGCAATGTAAACAGCGTAGGCACTGTGTACAAAAGCTAGAATAGGCATGGATTGTTATTAGTCCCAGTCATCTCTTAGTTACTTGCATCTATATTTAACCACCACAAGATTTACAGAGGTGTAAGTAAAAAATAATCTTTATATAAGAACGATCATATAATACACCAGCTGACCTATACGGCTGTACCTTGCCACCTATACGGCTGTACCTTGCCAAAAAGGAGAAAAAGAAAATGTCCCAACCCAGCAGCCACAAGAAAAGCACATTCCAAGGTAGGATTTGTGACACTGATAGGAAACGAATCTGCCCTTGGTACATCTAAGGATCTAAACTTCTCACCATTAAAGGCGGTGTTTTGACAGAGAACTGGGATGCAGTTATGTATCGACCTCTCCTCAGCACCCCCATCAACTGCATCTTTTGCAATGAGTAATTATCCTTGCCTTTTGTGGTATAAAGGCGAAGCATCAACCAGAAATTTAAGGGTTAAGTTAGTCCTCCATCTCTCAAAATATACGAGTTGACTGCACCAAAATGTCAATATTTGACATCCTTATCGATTGAATGAGGCTGCAGAGTTATCATCATACTGTCCCCTCCATACATTGCCACTGTCTGTCCCACTACAAGCTTGATTAGGAATTGGAACATGGCCTAAATCCCCGTCCAAACTCATTTGCTGCACCTCAGCAGATGACAATATCTTAATGCTCTGGACACAGCTTACAAATTCTCTGCAAGGAATTATAAGTTGAAGGTCAAGAAAATAAACCAGAGTGGCTGAAATAGTAGACACTATCAATTACAAGGAATTAACTACTTACTCCCAAGGGTCATCACCAACAAGAAGAATGTCATTTTCATGATCCACATATACTAGTTTCCATTCAGTCCTTTGAGGCTCTTCTAGCTGCCCTTCAATCCCAAACATACGAGCCAAATCATGCCGGAGTTCATCATATCCCTTGTAGCGGGTGACGTCAATACATCTTCCAACAGAGCCACATTTTTGAACCTGCACTATTAAGCATTTCAATATAGTTTCCAGAAAAAAATTGAGTTGAAGATACCCCACTTACTATGAAATAGTCTCAAAGGACAACACAGGTTAAGAAGAATTACAAAGTGCAGCTCTAAGGTATAATTTATAAAGATTCAATGAAGGTTGTATATATCTCTATATAATTTCAAACTACCATATTGATAGGAACCCAGAAATCAGAATAGATTTTATTGAATTTGGAGACAGAAACCAGTAGATACAGATTTCTCACTCCCCACACTCTCTCGTAAGAAACAGAAAAATAGAAAGAAAGCTCAAAATAAAAGAACAGAAACAGAAAATGCAGAGCTTCGAGGGTCTGCAAACCTCCCAGCCAAATGCCCCAATTCCCGTACTCAATTCCCCCCTCCAATCAGAACCATTCGATCTTTTTAAGCATCCCATAGTACAATCACTCATTCTCATGTGCAATCAGCAGTCTGCCCATCCCCCTACTCTGTCACCTCTCCATTCTGCCCATCCCCCTGCAGGTACCATTCACTGTGCAGTAGGTGCAGCAGGTCCATTTCTGCCCATCCCCCTACAGGTACCATTCACTGTGCAGTAGGTGCAGATTGTGCAGTAGGTGCAGCAGGTCCATTTCTGCCCACCCCCCTGCTGTCACCTCTTCATTCCCTTTTTTCCCGGTACACCTTAGCTGGGACTATGTCTATCACCTTCCCATTACCCCATTCTGTCCCTTAGCCCAACCTGCCACATCAGGTTGTTACAATGCAAAACCACCCATGCTCCACCTTTCCCACATGCCCACTCACGTCCCCATTTCTCTGTGGCCATTTCCTTCTTTTCTCCCATGGTACACCTTAGTTTTAGAACAGTATCTATCACATATTCAAAGTTTATATTTTTGGGTCTAATGTTTTGTGCAGCTGTCTATGTTTTAATGAGAAGCTCTCCGGTAAAACAAAATGTAATTGGAAATGGTTGAGTAAAACTGAAAATCCTTGGGCACAATGTTGGGCTGGAGTCAAGATCATCATTTTATGGATGTCATGTTAAAAATAATAAAATCTTAAGCTTACTGGAAATGCAACTAAAAGGGTTCATCTAGCTCAACCACAGTAATATTCCCGTCATTGTGCAGTATCAGAATAGTAAATGGAGGATGAAATACAAACCATTTTTTCTTCTTAAAAACAATTAGGAGATGCAAGAAACAAATAATGATGTATATGGCAGAAAGGTAGAGTAGCATTTATTAAGGAAAAGATGACAGAAACTTACCTAAGGTGGTTTCGTTATGTGAGGAGACAACCAATAGTGGCTCTAGTGAAAAAAGTTAATCAACTGGAAGATGGTCCAATTAAAAGAGGTAGAGGAAGACCAAAGAAAACTTTGGAAGAAACCATTTAAATGGATTTATTGAAAATTTGATTTTTGATAGAGCCCAATGGCATTCTTTGATCCATTTGTAGGAATATATAGGAAATGGATCTGACAGTGTGCATTTAATGTATGACCTACTAAAAAATATAAAGAAGAAAAACACCCCTATGATGTTATTTTTGCACCATCTTAAAATTGCATGACATCCCTACTTCTCCATATTGCATTAGACATTGAGGCACCAAAAGTATGCAGTAAATATACTAAATCTAAATAGATTCACAAACTGTCAAAGAATGACAAACCTTGGTATATGTTCGCATTCGTTGAGTCTGGTTAGCCCACAAGCCATTATTCAAAACCCCAGTATCATTAATAGCAATGTTACTTGAACAACCAGGCTTAAAAGGCATGTTTGGCACTCCAAATGACTGCAAACTGATGGCAGCAGTGGACAGCTCAGTTTCAATGTCTCTTGGGGCACCAGCATAATTAGACAGCAAGTTTTGAAGATCTTTTTGAGAGTCATACCCCCTTGAGAGTAAAGTATCAGGCGTTAATCCATCAAGATTAGAGGCAAATGGTAGATTGTTTCTGGGGTGTGATTGGACATCTCCATCCATGCAGAAGTTGGGAAGTGGGAAGTTCTGGTGGACATTACCAGGATCAATACAGTAAGATGTTCCGGAAGAAGAAGCTTCCAGCTGATCAGTAATTGTCCCTTTATACTTTAGCTGGTCAGGTCCTTTTACACTGGGTAATTCATGTTTGATCTGCATGTCAGACTTACTCTGAAGCTCCTGGATCAGATTATTAGTGGGCTCAACTACCAAAGTCCCCCCTAATGTAGCAGGTACTTGATTTCTTTTCAGGAGGTTTGGTGGAGATATTTGACAGTTATTAGTAGATGGTGAGGTTGAGCATGAAGGGGCCTCTGCATCTGTAAGGCTAGAAGGAGCTCTAGTAGTTGTAAGTGATTTCTGTATGTTCTGCGTTTGGTTCACAGGAAGCTGTTGTGATTGCATCAGAGCTGGGGAAGAGAAGTTGTTGCTGTTGATAAGCTTCTCCATTGAGAATACATTATTGCCAATCTGTTGAGGCTGATGCTGTGATAGGGGCAGCTGTGGCAATTGCTGCATCTGTTGGTGAGTATTTTGTTGCTGTAGAAGCTGAGACTGCAAAAGTGGGCTAGATGAGGGAAGTAGTTGCTGCTGATGCTGTTGCTGCTGCAATTTCTGTAGCAACTGTAACTGCAGTTGTTGCTCTGACGGACTTTGCTGTGACATTTGAGTCACTTGTGGGTGCTGTGACATCTGAGTCACTTGTGGCTGTTGTGACATCTGAGTCACTTGTGGCTGCTGTGACATTTGAGTTACTTGTTGTTGCTGTGACATTTGAGTCACTGGCGGTTGCTGTGACATTTGAGTCACTTGTGGTTGCTGTGGTGCCCTCTGTGACAAGCTTTGTTGCAATAAGTGCAATGGAGATTGTTGCAACTGTGTCTGCTGCTGCTGTCTCTGCAAGAGACTAGCTTGCTGGTCTATCTGTTGCTGAAATTGTGAGTCTTGTGGTAAGGATGTCAGTAGCAATGTATTCTTACTGGCCGATTGGATACTTTGTTGGGGAGGGATACTGCCTGAGAGTAATTGCTGTTGCTGAAGCTGAGAGTAGGTCACTGGTTGCTGTACACACTGATTTGGAATCTGGTTAGAAGCAACTGCCCCATTATTCATAATGGCCTGTTGACACGACTGTTGTTGCTGCTGTTGCTGTGCTCGCTGTTGTGGCAGCTGGGGTTGTTGTTGCTGGGGCTGTGGCAGGTTTTGTGATTCAGCCATCTGCTGTTGCCTCAGCTGCTGGAGCTGGTTTGTTGGTGTTTGCAATAATGACTGCAGCTTCTGCTGCTGCTGCTGCTGAGGCCATGACGTTGGGGACTGTTGTAATTGGTTGACCTGGTTCGGTAAATTAGGTTTGTTAAATTGAAGACTTGGTGCAGAGAGGGCAGGGGCTTGAAAGCTCAATAACTTGGATGGATCATCGGTGTTAAGGTTACTATGCAAGGTATTAGATGAAAGCATGGATGGGAAAAATCCTGATTGAGTAGCAGAGAACTGATTATTCTGCTGCATGCTCATCCACTGCACTAAACTTAAACCAGGAAAGATTGAACTTGAGGCATCCTTCATGCCAAAGTCATCTCCAAGCCAGGGCATAGCTCTCTTGAAAGCATTTTCTATATCAGAGTCATCATCTACAAAATCAATAGCAAGGATCATCTACCACTACTTATCTGTACACAACATCCCAGGGATGGGATGAAAAGGAGAGATAATAACAAAGGGGAGTATTACTCTTCAAAAATGCTATTAGATATGAGATTATACTTTCAACATAGAAGCAACTTGATATCATTTTCATAATGAGGAAATGGCTTATGAAGAACACTTGATTCTAACAACAATAAAATTATCTAGCATTGACAACAAACATGATGAATTATTACCAACTTTTCAAGAAGAGATGACAGATTAAATGAATAAAATTGATGCACTCGAGGTTCAATGCAAGAAGGACACAAGGAACATAACCTCCAATCTCAACGATGAAGAACCTATGATATTTTATTTGTGAAAGGGAAACAAGAAATAGATGGACAAGAAAATTCATACCAAAGTCATTTTGTTTCTCTGCAAAACAATTGCTTTGCTAAGAAACTAAGTTCTAATAAACGAAACAATTTAATGGATCTAAACTAAAATATAACAGGAAGCTTCTTGACTCTAATCACATGTCTACAAGCAAATTCATCAGTTGTATCACAGTATGCCTACAACCAGTACTGAATTTCCACATACTTGATATTTCATATTTGTGTTAAACTGAAAAAAGATATTCTCTAAGATGAATTGTTTATAAGCAGAAAATAGTCTAAGAAAGAAAATTTCTGTTTGGCAGTGAATCGGAGATAATCAATGGAAGCCAATAAGAAATCTCTGAATGGAATTTGAACTAGTTAATGGGGGACTGTTGCTACCTGGCATTCCTGGTTGCTTGGGGAACTTGGGCCTAAAAAATGGAGGAGGACAAATGTAGAAAGGAGTCACCACTGGTTCAATTTCCCAAATTGAAACTCTGCTTGGGCGCTCACCTGCTGTTGATTCATCCCATCCAACCTATCAACAGTTCAAAACTTGATTGCCTCAATAAGCTGACAAAAAGGTTCAGTATTGACTATAGTACAGCACATACTATTACTGGGGTGGGGGGAGTAGGGCAGAAACAGAGGATCAAGTTCATGTATATTTTAGGACATTCAACCATAATGCTTGCTATAAGGTACTCAAAACTAAGGGAACAATTTAAAAAAAAAAAAAAATCATTAAGTCCAAAGGAATAATAAGCACCAGAAAAATATTCATGCCCCAATTCCTTAAAATAGGAAATAGAGTGAAATTAATTTTTCTATAATTTTATATCTAGTTATCCAAATAACACATCTCTTTCTTCATGAAATATAAATGGTTCCATAATACCTGAAGATTGCGCCACTGTGAATTTTTCCATCGGACTGGATCCAAGTCACTGATCCCAGTGATTGTACCCATATATCTGCGTACTCCTGACTCCTCAGTCTCAAACATCATTCTAAATCTCATTCCAAGGGAAACTTGAGTGTACATGGCTTTATTATACTTGGCCAATGGAATAACAAATTCAGAGGGGCTGGCCCTGTTAATTGACCGATGTCTATAAGAAGCTGTCACAAATATGCAATGGATGCCACTCCATGTTATCATAGAAAATACATGCAAAATAGTACCTTGGATTGTAAAATATAGTAAATGGGCTGTTATTTGCAGCAGCATGAGCTGCAGCAGCAAGAATGCCAATATGCATGCTGTCGCTGGATATTACTGATGAAGAGAGTGCTGGCTGCTGTCTATTAGCATGCCTTATACCCAAAAGAAGCTGCTGTTTTTCATCTCTAAAAATAACCAAAAAGACTTGGGCTCAGAAACAGGATGAAAAATATTCCTGAAGTTTCCACATAAAAAATATATTCCTTACCTGATAAAAAGAACAGAATCTCCAGCAAACAGTCTTTTTGTGCTAACAAAGACACTCCAACCGGTAGTCAATAGATGCCTCTTCGGTTGTCCTGTAACCGATGATGCTCTAGCAATTTTAGCATTCAACTTTATGAAACAACAAATATGCAACTTCTATATTCATAATTTGGTCAAACCACTTTTATATTATTCCAAGATCAAGGAATATTTTTTAACTAATAGTCTCAGAATTTTGTTTTAGAAATTCAACCAAAATGTGCTTGCAACACAAGAAGATAATATATGCCTGTGTGGTTCAGATAACAATGAATCTTAATGGTGCATCAATATGGCATATACCATATCAATTATAATATATTAAAGGATGATGGCAATGAGGGATATGTAAAAGTGGCAGTACCGCGATAAATATGCCTAAATGTCCATGTATTGTCATGCAAATCTTTGGCAACAATCTCCTGAGCTGGAGGTTGCAGTGAAAAATCCTATCAAACACACTTCTGGTCAGCATAAACAGGGAAAATCCCAAATGGATCACATAAAACTCTTCCAATTCTTTCCAGAGTTACGAAAAATGAAAATGTTGTATACATACCAGAGGTGGGAATATTTTTTCAGCTGCTCTACGAGGCACAGAAAATCCACCATGAGTGCTTGTGTCGCTAGCTGTAAGAGTCTTGCAAAAGAATTCAGTAGGTTGTTGGTTTTGTTTGAGACCCATGTCTGATGCCAGTATTGCTTCTTTGTCATACTGTAGAACAGGTACATCAGAAATATTTGATAAAGTTCCACATCATTGGCTTGGGTGGGAGTTAAAGAAAAGGTGGGAAATAAATCCCAGATACATCAACAAATTCTCAGATTGAACAGCTGACCTACTTTGTTTACAGGTTGAAGGGTCATCTGTGCATAGACCTCATCAGTTTCAGGATCAGCCTGATGCAAAATAGAAAAGAATATCCATATATATGTATAAATTTTCCACATAAGATAAGGACCATCAAATCAAATGCTTGAGAAAGTAATATTCTTGTACTGATATTGCTTCCAACTTTCCACCCAGGTTGGTCTATACTAACTATCTGGGTGAGGTGGCCAATGACATGCACCAAGAAAAGCAAATGAAAAAACAAAACCACAGCTAGCAAAGTATATAACTATAAGATTATGATATTGAGAATCCAAGATTTGGCTGAAGACTACTGAATTTATAATAAAGATATTTATCATCCAGAATGTTAACCTTTTTTCTTCCAAAAACACATTCCTAACAAACTAGTCTATCTAGATGACTAGCCATGATCCAAAAATGTCAGAGAGCAGTTGATAAATTAGTATGAGCTCAAGGACAATAAATCTCAGTATAGATGGAATATATCTTGCCATGTTATAAAAATTATAAACAAATCTTTTTCACAACTTTCCATTATTGCATAATAGCCATGTCACATGAGGAAAGAGCACCTACATGGAGGGCAACATTGTGAAGCATGCAAATCAACTTGGACGGAAGATTAGGGTAATTGGGTACAAAGTCAGCCTCCTTTTGCATGGATGCTGCAACCTGAAAGTTAGAGTAGTCAAAAGAAACTCCATCAGAAACCACAATAAAGAAATATCATGCTCATAGAATCATGGCATAAGAAACATACTTGCTCACTGTGTCCTTGAGGGAAGTAAACCACAAGACTTCCAACTGGAGGTAAAGAAACCAATGGTCCAGCACAAGCGTGCCATAACTCTGAATTGATGGTCTTCCTTTCCCCTGTCATCAGAACAGACATAATATTACATTATTGAACAGAAATATACAAATATTAAACACTAAATTTCAACTCTTTAATATTTTTCATGCTCGTTTATGTTAAGGTTAGAAACAAAGAAGAAAAAGACCGAAATTTGTAGAATTCATATTTTATAAAAGATAGCAAATACAACATACTTTAAGAGCTCAAAGAAGCACAAAACTTCATATCAGGAATGAGCTTAGATGCTCCATTCCAACTGAAGATGACACAAAGGCAGATAAACATCGGGAGGGTTATAGCTTCGGCATAGGTTGTTTAGGATAAGAAAGTCTTTAAGGAGAAAAGTTTCTTCAAGCATGCTATGGCAGACAACTATCATGCAAACATATTTGCAATTGCCAAAAAACATTTTTGGTGCCAGAAGCAGAGGAACAGATCTTGCATATTCTTCCCTTCATTCTTCTGATGTTGTCATAAGTAGATTCAGTACCCAAAAAGAATATATACACTAATTGGTTGAAAATGGAAAAACCAAGTCAATAATTCACGACACACAGGTGATAAGGAAATTAAATTCCAGCTTAAAAACCCTTTCTTTTTAAAATTTCGAGGCCATACAGATCAGAATCACTTACAGAAGACTATCATGCAAACATATTCACTATTTTCCTTCTTGCATTTGATTTATCAAGTACAGAGAAGATACACGAGAGAAGAGTCGGAAGACATCGTTATGCCCCCACTACCACCCAAAAAAATGAAAAAAGAAAGAAAGAAAGGTCACCGAAACTTCAGAAGCAACAACTGACCTTTTTCCACATCTATGCTATCCTAACTACACTCCACTACAACCCAATTCAAAATGCAGATTTCCCAAAATTTTGTAAATAAAGTTACACACAGAATTTATCCCAAGCACATTCGGACTTGGTGTTTACAACTAAAAAGTTTTTCTCTAATTCAGAAAAAGAATAAAAGTTGACAAAAGAAAAATGAGGAAAAAAAGTATGCAACAAATTATAGACGAAGTAATGACATTTATTCAGTTCAGGGAAAAACGAAATATCTTATGGAGAAGAGGGTCAGCAAAATAACTAAAGAAAATTAACCAAAAGATCAGTAATTACAAAGTCAGATGAATACCCACTTCCCTTCATCATTTTTCTGAAGAAAATTACCCAATTATTGCATGTACGACATCTAAGAAAACCGTGCAACAGCCAACGATTCTTTGGATTCAAACTTGTCATAAACTCATATTTATTCGATCTACTATGCTATTACATTAATTCCACAAGTAAAAAACAGCATTTTCATTGAAAGCAATCTTCCTCGGAGTCACTGAGCAGGGTCAGTGTTTGACGAAACAGGACAACACAAGCAGAGAGCAAAGAAAGAGAGAGAGAGAGGGCTAAAATAAAGAGGCAGTAAGTAAGCTTTGAGAAAGCACACCTTCGCCAGAATTAGGCAAGTAGCCATTGGGCGGAGCCTTCATTAAGATCTATAAAAATGATGAGACGCCAAACAAATTCAACACCTGGCCTTTTCTAGAAACAAGATTTAAACCTTGTTACCCAAGTCTTCCACAATAAGAAATTCTAACTGCAGCTCATCTCCCAACAATAGTAGCAGCACCTCCCCAGAAACGAACAAGAATATGAAGAATCCCGTTTAGCGCCTGCCACAAAGTTGTCCAATAACATCGAGCATAATCAACAAAAAGTTTACCCCTTTTTCCCAGAAATGCAACTAATTGCTGGCTCAGCCTCCTCACAATACAAGCTTCAAATTCAACAACCGGGAGAAACTCAACCTGAAGCCTCCACTTTCTGCAATCTGCTAACTTTAGCCCGCAGCTCACATGTCAGTGCTTAATCTCGAATAAGCCAGCAAATGGAATTCTTCTGGTGCAAGAATCAAAGCCCCAAAATCAAAACCTTGCAGCTGAAGCATCAGCATCAACAAAGCATGGAAAACAAGTGAAGCTGCTGGTGTCCAAGAAGCCAAAATCTGTGCTGCAGAACCATTTCAACAGTGACTCCAAACAATAGAAAAAGAAAAACAAAGACAAAAAAAAGAAAACCCACTTTAAAACTTATCCCCCAGACAAAAATATGACGTAGAGAATCACCTTCCGGCCACAATATTCATCAGCTTCGACACAGGAACAGAGAGACACAAGAGAAGCAACCAAAATGGAAAAGCAGGAAATGGGTACTACTATTTCTGGGGGTTAAGGTAGCAGGGCGATGTCGCCGGGACCAAAGTTGAGAAAACTGACTTGTCGCCGGGAAATCAGAGGCCGAACAAAAGCAAGAAAGCTTTCTTTTTCTTTATGTGAACAAGCCGACATGAAATATAGACCGAAGCAATCAATCACAGACAGGCATGGTTAAAAGAACTCATTAAAGAAGTAGGGTATAGTTAAAAAAAAAAAAAAGGAAAAACAGGATTAACGTTGCTTAGTTACATGACATGATAATGTTTTAGAAAATATTCCCCGCGATTAAAAAATTCGGGCCCCAAATTCACCTCAGATTCCACTGAAAAAATTTTGCATTTGGGGGTGTGCTTTTCTTTTCATGGTGGGGTGAAATGCGCAAACGAAATGACATGAAAATCGAAAAGAAAAAGTTGGTGTCCATCTGAGTAAGAGTACTTGCTATGGTGCTCTTTGACAAGAGGCCGTTGGATGCAAGAATTTACCTTTTCTGGTAAAAAATTGCTTAGAGATCTGCTACTTCAACAAATTTAGGTAAAGTTTTTTTTTTTTATAATTATGCTCAGAGAGGGGGCCATCCACTTTACGTTTGAACTGAATGTGGAGGCTATTGGGGTCATGAAAATTTTCATTATCTTTGGACTTTTTTTCATATACTGTATTGCCAGTGTATTGCCCTTCTTTGGGGATTCTTCATGAATGCTTGGACCCACAAGACCAAGAAAACCATTAATGAAACATGTTATCAATGATTCTCTAGGCCCAAAGGCTTCTAAACTTTGAATATCATAATCATATTAAGGAAATACTTGTAATAATAACAATAATTACTGCTTTAATTTATAGAAAAGTTTGTTTTTTTCTCCTCAGTTTTTTGTGTACTTCTTAATTTTTTTTAATGCAAAAGAAGATCAATTATTCTTCTCTCATAAATTAAGAGCTCCGCCCAGAAATTAAGTTCCAACTTTTTGCATATCTTAAAAGAAACAAACCCAAAAAAAAAAAAAGTTCCACCTTTGTTCATGTCATTAATAATTGGTATTTGATTCTTGACCTATAAAAAAGTATCCAGAAAGAAAAAGAAAGGAGAATTTTTATATACACGCTAGGACGGCCACTAGCCGCAAAAGCAGGAGATCTTCACATGTCAAAGGTTTGGTACATCCTTGAGAGATCATTATACCTTAATTAAGCTAAAATATTCTCAAATAATGGTTTTACAAAAGAAAAAAAATTATTATAATGGCAAGTTTTCTCTACTTGCAATAGCAGGATGTGATTATAGACAGAGGGAATTGCTTGATATCCAAGCCTTTCATAATAAACTAGTTTCAACCCTTTCTGTTTTTTTCTTTTTTTTTTCCATTATGTATCGAAACTTGATTAAATAAGTAGCTAACTCGTTTTTCTTGTTTCAAATTCATTTCTTCAGTCATAAGATTTGTTACCTTTTATTTGTCTTAAAAATGTAAAACTGTTTTTATAATCACACTTGAGATCTTTAATTTTGATGCTTGTTAACTTCAACTATTTAAATAATAATATTTGAATTTTATTTCTTTGCAAATAATCCTATATGTGTTAAGTGTTTTTTCAAATTAAGTGTATATTTAAATTAGTTTATTTTATATTTAAAAGAATTTATAATTAAAATTTTATTAAAAAAATTTTAAAATATATTTTTTAAAAAAATTAATCAACATCAAACACATACCAAGTTTTATTTTCGCAAGTGATATAAGAATTTCCAAATATACTTGAGTATGTACTATATCGGATTGGAACTTCCTAATCATGATTCGTGAATTTGATGGAGAAATTACAGCAAAAACAGAATTAAAAAAAAAGTAAAATCATCTATTGCTGTAGACAATTTGATTTATTTTTTTATACGTAATATACATTTTCAAGTTTAATTATTGCCATTTCAATGTCATTTAAGAAAAAAAAAATGTGCAATTTTTTTAACATTTGTTATTCCTCCAATAAAATCTGTTATGCATTAGTTAACTTAAAAAAATAATTTTTCTCACCATAACCTATCTTTTGAAGAAGAGATTTCAGTTCCCTAACCCTAACTCTTGATCCAAAGTTAATACGATAGTCTACAAATTAATGATGGTTAAGCAAAAAGCACTCGATCCAATTTCAAGGTCGATCCATTTCAATATTTAGATGAAATCTTGACAGGAATTTGTTTATCTTTTGTATTTTACTATTTTAAGATTATGTTGGTTTGAAAATTTCATGAATTTAGGCTTCCACTGTTAGTATTTTCTTTTTGTGATTATTATCATTGTATTGCCCCGATTGGGGTATTTACGTAAGTTTTTTTTGTTATTTTTAGGTCAACAAAATTACTTTTATCTCTTAAAATAAAAAAAAAAATCTATCATACTTCCAAATGCGTATGGTTGGACTATAAGCAATTTAGACATTTATAATCATTTGAACAAATAGCACAATACTCCATAAATAATGGAAATATAATTGCTATGGTAATGAAGACAAAAATCATTTGTAGAATGTGTTTGTATCAATGTAAAGCATACACGTATTGCCTTTCACTGTCGTAATTGAGTAATTATTGTAAGGAAGGTAGAGAGAAGTTCAATGTAGCTGTTACATTTAACTTGTTTACAGTTATATAGTGTGTGACTTTTGATCATAATTTATTGACAAGTAGTATTTGTAAAACTTAGGATCCCTTTGATGCAATAGAAAAAAACAGAATGAAATAAAAATATGAATGAGCTCATTTTTATTGTTTAGTAAAAAAATTAAATAAAAAATATTCATTTATTAAAAAATATTATTCTTTTTTATTTATAAAATATTTATTTTATTTTTATTTTAACTCACACTCTTATTTTTATTTTATTTATTTCCTTTTCATAATATTACAGTAAATTTAAATTATTGAGGAGGCATGTCAGAACATTATTAAAATTAAACACAGTCTAACAATTGTACCATCCTATTGTGGCATTACTTGACCCCCTCGGCCTTCCCATCATGTCTAAGTGGCTTGTTCACTTATCATTGCTCACCTAATTTTTGTATCTATCAAAATGTCCATGTAAAATATAGTTTGAAAATTCTGGACCCAGAAAAGGTGTGAGTTTTGAATTTATAAAACTGTTAGATTATATATGTGCGTGTAAATTTTTGTAACATTTAATTCGCATAAATGTAAAGATAATTTTAAGAATGTAAAAAATTATTTTAAAAAACAACAATTATGTATGGATATAATAACTCATATAATTTTATTACATTTTTGTGAAGATGAAAGACAAAATCAATAAAATCTCACACAGGCTAAGAGAAAAGTAAGCTCAACCGAATTAAAAAAATGCCAACTCAACTTATTTTTGTAAGTTGACAAGTTAAATAAGTTGAGTACTTATCATAAATAAAAAATTGTAAAAATAAAAAATAAATATAAAATAATAAAAGTTTTTATTAATAATTATTAAATTTAATTTTTAATTGTCATAAACATCACTAAAATATAAGTAAAACTTTATAAAGTTAAAATTTTAACTAATTTAATTCTTAAAATGAGCAATTTTAATTAATTTGGATTAGTTCATTGCAAGTTAAAAAAAATTTAGCTGAATTAGATTAGGTAAATTTTAATAAGAGTTGAATTTTATATAATCTAACTTAATTACTATTTGTAAGTTGAGTTTGATTGACCCGTAAACCATAACTTAAGTTCAAAAATCAGGATAAATGCTTTGGGAAATATATAACTCTGATTAAGAAGAGGAAAAAGACACACCATTGTAAAGTATGAGGATGAACTATTATTAAATTTATAATAAAACTTAGAATATTATCTAATAATTTGTAAGAAACTATATGAAAATTTGTGCAAGTATTTTTTTAAAAAAATTTTGTGACATGAAGAAAAGAACATAGAAACAAAACAAACTAATTATTAACAAAAAGCAACAACACTATCAATTAGCTAGCAGCTGCAGGGAGAGAGACGTGGGAGGGGAATCCAACTCACAAAAAGCTGCAGTGTTAGAACCACCCATCTTAGCCAATGTATAGGTAGCTTGATTATTAGCCTCACATGTGTAATTGCAAGCATATAAAATTAACATTAATATTACGAAGAACATTACTTTTTCTCCTAGTTTATCCATTTGCCATATATTAAAAAAGTATTAAGATAAGTAAAACTCATTTTATCCAAATAACTAGTGTCTACTTGATGTGCATCTTGATAGTCTAAACGCCCGTGTCCAATATGATAACACATTTTTTAAAATAATTTTTAAAGTGAAACCTATTTTAAAATTTTTAAAAATATATCATTTATTAATTTTATCTTTTATATATTAATTTTGTTAATTTAATCTCTTTAACTTTAAATTTATAATAATTTTATCCTTTTGACAAATTAAATTAATAATATTAAAAAAAATGTATGAATAATTTAAAATTTAATAAATTAAATTGATAAAATTAATTTATAAGAGATAAAATTAATAAATAATATATTTTTTAAAAATTAAACATAAATTAAGTAAATAATCATTTTAATATCTCAAATATATAGGTAATGTCAATTTAGTCTTTTATAAAAAGTTATATCAATTTAATTTTTTTAAATAAAATTAATATTAATTTAATTATTTAATTATAAAAATAAATATTAATTTAAATTTTTAATAATATAAATTTATATCAATTTAATTTTTTAATTATAAAAAATTTTTATAATTCATAATATAAAAATTATTTTGATATATTTTTTATAATTAAAGAAAATATTAAATTAATACTACTATTCTTTAAAAAAATTAAAATTAATGTTTACTTAAATAAATTTTACTCTAATTTTTATCTCAATAATACTTTTTAACTTTTACCCAACGTGCATTGTGAAGCAACTTTTGCCCGTTGAAAGAGTCTATTAAGCTCTCACGTATTACTTGCAGATTTTGATTACCTCAGTTAAATTAAAGTAGAAGTACTTTGCGAAGGGACGAATTTGTCAGCGATGTTTGAAGAGAAGAGGAGGAGGATCTGGTAAAGGCGAGAACGGGGAGAGAAATGTGGCAGAAAGCAGAAGCAAAAGAAGCATGTGATGTGAAGGCGGTGCAGCTTTTGTCGGGTCAACAGCCTTCAACTCCGACCACTGTGTGGCCTTCTGCATTCGATTTGAACGGTTACGGTGCAATGCAGTCATCCAATGCCCACCCCAATGTACCCTTCCGCTTCCCACTTTTACGGACCACCATCTTTCTTTTTCTTTTTTTTTTCCTGCCCAAACAAAAATCTCTTATATAATGGTTCATGCAAATTTCCTTCATGATTGATAGTGGAAGTAATGACGTAAACAATTAATACAAACAGCAAAATAAATTTATTAAAATACATTAATCAACATTGGATATCTGAAAATGATTAATTAATATAAAATCTCGTGTTCACAAAAAATATATTAAGTTGTATATATGTAGAGCTAGAGAATAACACTAATCATAAATTAATTAATTATCATTTAAATATTAATAATATTAAAATTAGACTAGACTGGCCGGTCGAATAATAAATTAGATTCATTTTCAGTTATAATTTAATGTTGTAATTGAATTTATAATTAAATCATTTTGAATCGGTAAAAATCATTTTGAGTCGGTAAAGATCAGTCAAACACTAATCATAACCTTTAAACCAGTCAGGTTTTGCTGAACCAAATCGATTATGATTTTTTTTAACTTTTTTAATCAAAACATTACCAAACTTTTTTTACCTAATTATTATTATGTGTTGTGATTGATATTTTATAATTACAAAACTAAATTCTTATTATGTATTTAATTATTAGTGATGTGTATTATGACTTGTAATAAAATATTATTAATATCTTATTAATTTGATTATATTTGTTATATGTGTGTGTATATATATATATATATATATATATATATATATATATATATATATATATATATATGACATAATTATGATGTTATTTGATCTAATCGTCTAATTTAATCGTTGAATTAATTGAACTTAAATTAAAACTCTTACCAATTCAGTGTTTGATCCGACTTTAATAATACTGTTAAATATAATGACAATAATACATTAATTGTAGAATGTTCCCATATAAGTATATAACTTGAATAAGTATAAAAACTAAGCAAACAAGCTAAAAAACCAACAACATCACAATAAAAACGTAGTGCATTTTATGTGTAACTATTTTAGTTTGAAATAACTTAATAAATTTAACAGGATAATGAAGCATTCATGTCAAGATAAGATTGAAGAATAACAAATAAGTATATATTATAATAGATATTAGATTTAAAAAATGTATGAAAGAGAAAGACAAGCACAATAATTTATTCTAATTCAACTATCAATTATTTAACTTACGTTCAGTCTTCAACATCTTCAATTTGAGATTTTTTCATTATTATTCAAGCTTAAACTATGTGTTTGAGAAATCTTTATAATGTAAAGTACTTTTTATATTCTTGAAGTACCTCACCTTTAATGTTTGAGCCTCACGACTCAACGGATACTCACTTTTGTCACAAATGAAGGAATGCCTCACCCTTTTTCAACTTTCCTCAACAAAGGGATACATCACGTTTTGAGAAACAATCTATCTTGAGAGATACATCACCTTTTATAAGTGTTTACAAGATATTTAAAAGAATATATTCTCTTAAAGAATGGATATACAACGTGAAAAATTAAGAGATAGATGAATTTTTTAATAAAAAGCTCAAATCTTGAATTTTGATTAAAATATGAATAATCAAGTATAATGAAATGGAAGGTTCAATATTGCAAAAACTTTAATCTCACTTATATTTATAATCCTAGTAATAAATTAGCTGTTGGTAGTATTTATAAATGATTTAATATGAAAATAGCCATTTCTAGTCATTACTTTTCTTTTCTATTCTGGTGCTTAGTTATCAATTAAAAATTTATGCTAATCAAATACTAGTGAAAAATGATTGTAGGTGGTGTTTAAAAATAATTTAATATACAAATTAACCATTTATTATTATTATTATTTTCTTTTTATTCGTGGTTATCGATTATAGAATTTTGATAATTGAACCAATTGAATATGAAATTCAATAATCACATATATCTTTTAAAAGGTCATAATTTCTTTATTTTATATTTGATTTGCATAAATGAAAATTTATTAGAAAGCTTTTTGAGTTTATTTTCATTTGCAATAAGGTTTAAATCCAAATTCCAAATATTGTTAAAGTTGTGATCAAAATAATGATTGAAGGTTAGTTTTTTTAAAACTCAAATAAACTTAACTATTTTTCATAGTTTTGAAATAACCACTATGTTAGTTGGGTATTTTAGTAATTAAAAATGATTTGTAAAGGTTGAAAAACTTATCTAAGCTATCTTCTTGTAACACTTCTACTTTTACATATGATACTAAGCCTATAAAAGAAAATATATACTCATATTTGTCCTTAGATTTCTTCATGCAATCCAAGTTTCCAAAAATCATAATCATTAACTTTTCTAAATTCTTGGAGCATCTCTTCACTCTTCATCTTCTTGAGTTGAGCAAAATAGGATTTTTCGCTTTCTTATTGCAATGCTTACTCTTAATTTTTTGGGTTATGTCATACAAGATATAATATAATTTCAAATTATAATTAGTCCAACTTAATTATTCAAAATCTCAATACGCATGATTGATTGATATGTAACATTAGAATGTGATCATGCATATATAATTCATATGAACACACTTTCAATATTAGTTACTTACAACATCTTTCAAGCATTATTGGATAGATTTTATAAATGATGTTATATAAGCTCATTGTATGATTTTTATATGAAATATAACAAGAGAGAGTATATAATCATGCATTATCTAATGTAATATATTAAGTGCATATATATAGCGAATTCATCATCCATTAATCACGTGTTTATCATCATCAAAATATAGCACATTGAACCATTAATCGGGGCAAATAGAATAATGTCATCCACATCATAAAATTTTATTCTTTTAAAAGAAATAGCATAGTGACTGCAAAAATTGTAGTTTTCACACAATTTAATTCCTAATTTAAATTAAGTATACAATATAATTCTTAAACTATTTAAATTCATTTCATTTAGTAATGTAAAATGAGTTTGATGAATGTAAAGATTGAATCGTACACTTAATTTGAAGAAGGATTAAATTAAGTGTGATGTATATTTTCAAGAATCAATATACTATTCTATTCTTTTTTTTTATAAATTATTACATAAATATTGATATAAATGCTTGAGAAAATAAACTTCAAGTAAATAACACGTCTAATACGTAAACACATTATAATTAATTTGTGATTTACACATATTATATGAGTAACATTACTCCATTTTATACATATCACATATGTGGGTTGAAATTTTTTTGGGAATTTTGATCTTACTATAGAGTATATTATTTATTTATTTATAAATTAACTATTCTTTAGTATCTAAACAAACATTGTATTTTATTTTAATGTCTAATGTGCTTTTTTCAAAATTATTATTTAAACAACCACTATTTACAACAGAAAATTTACAAAAATAAATATGGTAATTTTATTGAGAAGAGTGATTAATCCGTTTAAGTTTCAGCTATATAGATTCAATAAAAAATAATTATACTTTAATACAATATGAAATAGTTATAGTTGCTTCATATTCGTATAAGAAATACTAATTATCATTCTGGTATGACGCAAAAGGATTTAAAATACTTTTAATTTTTATTTACTAAAATAATAAGATGAGTATTGAAATAGTAATTTTATTTGAATTGTGTTAATATTTATTGTTTAATGTACTTATCTTAAAATTATAAGAAGGAAAGGGATTGAGATATGAGAATAACAATTTAATTTGAATTGAGTTATTATTCAATATACTTATATTGAAATCATCATTCACAACATTTATTAAACTCAAGTCAATTTTACAATGTATATAGATGAGTATATTACTCGTAATCTAAATATATTTAAATCTTTTTTCTACCAAAAAATATTTAAAAATTTTAGATGTTGGAATATGATGTTCAAATAGTAAATATCATTTTAATTTCATATACAATATTTTTTTTCTTTTCGTTGCATGCTAAAAATATTTTTGAGTCATTATTTATGTTAACTGAAATTAAGTTCATTTTCGGATAATTATAAGGGTGCACATGCTCCCATACTAACTTGAAGCATAAAGTAAAATAAATTCCTCTAGAAACTAAGCTAAAATTCAAACTTGAATAATTAAGGCAAGACTACACCTTCTTAATGTCACATACAATATAGTTCTAAACGACAAGCAAAGAATCATATTCCACTTTTAAATTAGTAGATTTCACATATCTTGTTTGTGACCGAATCCAGATTGAATTTAGATATGGCTGGTGAAATGACAAACCGTGAGAATCTAGTCCATAGAGCACCCAAAAGACAAGATAATATTAGTACCCTTGAAAAAAAGAGAGAAAAAGGGAAGGATGAGGAAAAAGGAGGGGAAAATGTAATTATCTTCATTCTTCCACGAACAAAGACTTCCAAATTCATGAACTTAAATTTATATTAATTGAACACAAGTAGAGAATAATGGATATATCTTAATTCAGACCTACAAAGTTAGGTCATTTAGGTAACTGAAAACCGGATGGAGAAGAGCTTGTGGACTTGATTCTTTTTGTTAGATACAAAGGATGTCTAAGATGTTGGTAGGAAGAGGAATATTAAAGTATAGGTAAAGCGTTTTGATTGAAATTTAAATTAACAATCAAGTAATCTTAAAAAAAAAATTAGGGTTACTTGAATTAAGACTTTGAATATCTTGAATCTTGATTGATACGAGACTAATATATGAAATGGGGTTCCTTCAAAGAAATAAGATAAGATATTAGTAAAACGATGGATAATATGAATTAATCATAAACAAATTAAAACCATCTCATCTAATGATTTCATTAATTAGATAAATAAATCGACATTTTCAAATTCATATTTAAAATTATAGTGGAAATCACTATTTGAATTTAGCTTAAATAGTTATTGAATATTCTTATGAATCTCCGAGTCTTGGCATGGATGGGCTATTTGACAGACCGCACAAATGTATTAGTTGAGATGCACATAAACTGATCAACGCGACCTTAATGTGATACCAAAAAGAATAAATACAAATATGTCAATAAATTAATAATTCATATGTTACTAACCTTAATTTGCATTGTGGTATATTTGATGTTATAGTTTTGATTATTGTCGTATTGTCTTTTTATTTTTTCTCTTTTTTTTTTAAATCTGCAAAGTCACTTATATAACAAAGATATATATATATATATATATATATATATATATATATAAGGATTTAATTTTTTTTTAAATAAAAAATTTACTTTAAAAGAAAAAAAAATATTGTTAATAAAAAAATTAATAATTAAAATCATAATAACATAAATACATAAAAGTTATCTTAGTAGAAAACTACATGTGACATAAGCGACACATGGAATATTGGCAATAAAAGCAAGAGGAGCTGGGAAAAGATGGCGCCGTTGAAAACGAAGCAAACAAGTAAACAAGACATGACACAACTAAACGCATATAGCCGTATGATCTTGCAACCGCCTTGCGCAAAGGCTCCGTCTCGGGCTACCTATTTTGCCTTTTCAGAGGAACACAACTTTTGCTTATAAGCACTTACGGCCAAGAGTGTCTGCCATTACTAAAATCACCCCAAGACCATATCTATATATAGATATATGCTATATGCTACCATCAATACTTGTGAATTGCGACAAATCACAAGACAATACACCCATTGCACTCTTATAGCTAGAAATGTATATGCCTGTGCCATCAAAGTTAAATCCTTCCATCAAGAGCCTTTCAGAAATTTAGAAAATGAATGCAAACAGAACGATTCCAATCTCTCTCTTCATTCCGTTGCCTCTGCCACTCGACACGCCATTGGAATGATCCATACATGTTAGGTATATATGCACATGGGTGTGCCCGTAGTGCCCACAGAAGATCATCATCATCTGTGAAAACGGAGTAAACTGAAAGTGCCTGAGTTGGACATAGTGTATTGCTCTTTAATCAGTTCAGTGTACTTTTAAAATCTTAATTAATGAAGGGCATGTCTTTGATTAAGCTAATCATGGGACGATTCCCCCACTAAACGAGTTAAATTTTGATGTTCAGGTCTTTTGTGAACACCGATGAAAATTTTATGCATGGGATGTTAGTGTTTCTGTAGACAGTGACATGACATGCATATCTCTTTGATGGATCCACTCACAAGGCCACCGTTCAACACGAGTCTTTCGTTGTCCCTACACTGCTGAATTCAGCATCAGCCGAAAAGAGAGAAAAGAGATCCCTCTGGTGGGGTTACGGGGTCTTCATGTTCTTTTGCATTCTTTCTCAGATGGTTAGGGTGACAACACATAGTGATGCTTGCTGGTGCTGGTTGCCCCCAGATACCAGCCTGGAATATTAGTCATCATCATAAACTCATACTTGCTTGAAGCAATCAAACTTAATTAGTTAACTAATGAAAGGAACTTGGGGTTGGGGATGGCATGACTCTGGAAATGGAAGCTACAAAAGCCCTCTAGTAATCAAAGCTAGGTAAGAAAGATGTGAGATGCTTTTCTTTGAATACGTGCGCAGAGTCATGAACAGAGAAAAACAGCGAGAAAGAGGGAGTTGATGCTTGAAGATGAAGCCACTAAGGTCACCATCCAGGTGATTCAACAATATCTTCAAGGGACGACTCCAAGTGCTTTGGTATTATCCACTTAGGAAAGAGTAGCCACAATATTTTTCCCCTCTCGTGGGTCCAGCTTCAGCAGGCACCATTAAAAAGGTGGGGTTCAATCAATCAACTTCCATTCCCTTGCTCCAACAACTTGAAGATAAAGACTTGATTTGGATGTGATAAATCTTAGGCCAAGTAACTTGTATCTGGATGTGCATGTGTGCGAGGGCGAGAAGGTTTTGCAATGTGACACCCTACCTGTCGATTACAGAGCAGCTAAATAGAAATGGACCCCTTTTTCTTACAGCAACAGCCACAGTCCAATTGCTTCTATCTTTATACGCGGTTGAGTGCAAGAATTCCAGAGTAAAAATACAGAAGGAACATTTTTAAACAATGATACAAATCGAAAAATTATATGAGTTGGTAGAGAGCTATGTGAAGTTATTTTTAATTTTTCTCTTTGTTATTATGGGTATAAATTAGTTACTTACTTGTGGTTTAAGCAAAATCAAATTTATTCATGCCTAATTTCAAACGCTCTACACTCTATCAAATTAATATAAGAATTGACTTCTATATTATGTGTTCATTTTGCTCATCCGTGTTGCTTCTTTTGTTAATTGGAACAGAGGAAACATAAAAGGGTAAAAGTCAACTTTCAAAATGACACATAGATAAAGTGAAGTGCATGTAAACTAGCAGTGAGTGAAACCTCAATTTTTTCCTTTGGACTAAGAAATGAACTTAGCTAATGTTAGCTTGAACTACATCAATGATCACTTTTTCATGTAAAAGTCAACAAATTAGCAATTGCCCACTTCGTAATTGTTCACTACTTTAGTTCAGTACCATCGAGGCATTGACATTCGAGACCAATTAATGAAAACATTAACCTCTATTACAATAATAGTAAACAATAATATGTCCATCCCAGCATAACATGACGCATGGAGCCTGACAATGCCAATTTTGACAAAACAATACGTAAAAAAGGGGGAAAAACTCTGCTACAAATAATATATGTAAGTTCCCAAAAATGTTACAGTGAACTTGGAGTACAAATTCATCAATGGAGCCCTTGCAAGCCAGCAAGAAGCGAGATTCACGGCACAAATAACTGTTGGAGGGAACCTTCCCTTGCAAGTGTTCCTAGTCGTTAATATATATATAAAGCCTTAGAAGGCCGTAATGTGTCCTCTGTTTTTGTCCCCTGCATCTGACACACCCCCACGCTTCCCTTCTTTCAAATTCTCAACAGCCACACACACAACAGTGCACAAACCTGGTTTCATCCAAAACAAAATAAGGTTAAAATAAATCAACAAACTTCAAAAAAAAAAAAGAAGAAGTTTGATTCGCAAATTGATTATTCGTAACACCGACGATAGGCTACAGAAGAAGAATAATGCAGCTGATTTGCTTTCCTTGGCTCCACTATGCTGTAAATTAATGTCATCCTATATTATTGGCTTCACGTGGGGTTGTGATGATTGGTGAGTTTTTAATGCATCATCTCCATTTCTATGGTATACATTGAATTATTGCACACCTTTAACTGACGTGTTGTTGCAGAGCATCATTAGATCACCATATCTTTCTTTGGTTAGCTGGTTTTCTATTGAACTGGGAGAGTCAATTGACCACATTAAATGTTATTCCTTTGGACTAGAAACTCTCCTGTTGCAGTCAAGAAGGGAAAATACAAGTTCGCTGGTTTGGAGGCTGTAAAAGAGATACACAGAGAGGAGATTGTTGCCAGGGTCTTCACACTAGTTTACACGAGTAATCAGAGTTTTAAATTAGGATTGAGATATGGGTAATGATCAGATTGTGATTGCAAAGAAATATGCAGAGAACAATAAGTTATAGATCGAAAACTGCATTATTATGATGACAGTTAGATTCATAAACCGCTGAAAACTTAAAATGCCTTTTGGTGATAATCATTGTTACATCTTACTGAAATACCATTGAATGCCATCGCGGTAGCTGCCAAAACTACAATAATGTGATTTTAGTTACTGTCACAAACCACGGGAATTTAAAATCCCTTCTGCAAGTAATAATCATGTATCTATCTTCAGCAGAACTATCCCTACAGGCTACAGATAGATATACGGATAAGCTACTCTAAATATCCATCAAGGGGCATTGGTCCCCACCACACCTGTATTGGAGCTGAAATGTAAAACTTACTGCTAGCATCTAGGTGTTATAAAGGTGTTGCTATGTTACTTCTTTTTTTTTTTTAACATATCAATATTTAGACTGATTTATCAAGTATTTATTAATTGTTATTTTTTATATAAATATTTAAAATTTACAAAATAAAATTAATAATTAATAAATATTTAGTAATTAGCATAAATACAATAAAAAAAAGATGAGTAGTGGAATAATCCCAAGTGTTAAAAGACTAAATTTAACTCACAAAATAATAATTAGTAATAGACTAATTATTGGCGCCTTCAGTAGAACTATATGTGCTAATGATCTATCATTTCAAATATAACATGAATTAGGGCTTACATTCACCTAAAAATCATTCAGAAAACTTGAATATTTAACATGATAGGGAGTTTGTGCAATCAAATTAATATTACTGTATCTTGCCTTTGGACAAAGAAATTGTTGGTTTATAAGTTCTAGCCAGATATAAAAAAATAAATAAATTGACAATAAACAGGAAACCAAAAAGAAACTATTTTTTTCTAATTTTTGTCTTCACCATATAAAAGTAACCGCATGTTCATTTGGTTATATTCTTTATAGTTGATTCTATATTATGTATTTTTTCGTATTATGGTTAATGATTTTTGGGTTGTTCCTATCGTTTCTTTCTAGTCCTACCTGAACAAATTTTGTTTTATGCCAAATTTAATAAATTCATAATTTTTTAAAATTTCGAAATGTATTTAAAATAATAAGGTGAAAAACAGAAATATTTACTATTTAAGCTAATATTTATATATAGTTTCTCCATGATTATCATTTGATATATAATGACGTTGACTAATTTGGTCTTTCTAGTTACATGTCGGCTTAGGTGGAATGTGGCGTCAAACTCCAATAATACGATTATCAGGTGTAGTCCTTCTTCGTTGTTTTTAAGGCCACATTCCCTATTCATTACTTCGCGTTCAAATGTTGCATAAAGGCTTTATTAGTATTAGAAAACGCGGGGCCAAGAACCAAGTGATAATGAAATATGCTTACATTCATTGAGGTTAAATAACTACCAATGGCGAGGCTTGAACTGGAATTTTAAGGGAGTCAAAGTGAATCCTCTAACGTTTAAATTAAATTTATAACACCATATAATGTATTCATGCTTAAAAAGGTATAAAAAATCAAAAATCTAAAATACAATATTACGATAAACTTTACTAATAAAAATATTAAAAAAGTTCATGAGCTCTAATTTAAGCGGCACAAGGTCCTTTTAAGGACTACTAGGTCCCATAATTGATTTTGCTTACATGTAGCTTTATTTAGTGTATATTTATATTAGTTTATTTTGTAATAAAAATAACTTATAACTAAAATTTTTTTTAGAAAACTTTTAAAAAAATAATTTTTTCATAAAAGATAAATTATACCAAACATGCTATTATACTCTAGCTCGTCTTTTTCTCTTTTCATACTAGATCTTAGATCTCTTATTTATAAGAAGTTCACCTCACATCTTATTTTTTAACCTTGTCTTATTTATTTTCATTGTTGAAAAAAATCATTATATTATACTTATAGAATTGTAACAGTTGAAACGAAATCACAACGGCAAAACAAAGTTGATCTTCAATGATTATGATGGGATTTACTAACTAAGTTTTTTAAATAAAAAGTAAAAATACATTATACACATGTAATTATTTTATTCAAGCATAGTTAAGCTCAAACTTAAGAAATATAAAAGTTAAGAACAATGAAACTCACATAGAAAATCATACAAATTATAGACTACATTAGAGTCTAACATTTTTCTCATATAAACAGAAAATCATATATTTCTAACCCCGCTGTAATACAAAAAAAAATATACAAGTTTTTGTCTTTCTTTTTGAGATTCTAGTCCATTGTAATACCAAAAAAAAAATTATATATTTGTAATGTTTTTAAAATTTTTTGGGGAGATCCTTATAACTAAGCTCCACTCATGATTATTAGGGTGATTTATTAGAATAATTTGAAATTACATGAGCCAACAAATCATTAATTTTAGAAGTCCATCGTTTTGCTCTGGTACCCCTTTTGGGGTTTATAGATTCCTACCATTATAATGTCCAATAAAAGACACTTAATACTGTTGATTAGCATTTATGTCTTTCCTGTTAATGATGTTTGCTTACAACCTTGCATCTTCCAAAGGAAAACATCCTAAATCATTAGCAATTATGAGAAATATAATGTATCATTAGTTATCTTGGAAATTTCATTACGGGAGAAACAGCAAAATATAGCAAAGGGTATGTTCTGCCCACAAGCCTATCTTGTATACCTAGTGTAGAGAACTACATGATAGTTTGCGGTTATAAATTAGGAGGTTTTTCCTGTATCCTTTATATTTATAAGAATATCGGTACCCTTCGTTTTTATAACGGTATCAATATCTTTTCTACGTATTAAAATATGACAGGTTAGTAAATAAAGTTTTAAAATCAGTACTGATTTACTTATCTATTTATTTTATTTACAAAACAGTCCAAATATTAAATCATTTGTCATTGTCAAAAAGAAAAATATTTTATTGAACATTTTATAATAAAACTTTAAATTTCAAAATGTTTTTTTAAAAAATATTTACGAAAAGTCAGAAAGAAAATGTTAAAGAGAGAAACTGTAAATTTACAGTACTAAAAACTCTGCTAAAGTTATTCACAGAATCTAATTTTAGATGGAGTGAAATAATATTAGTTTCTTCTCCACTTACATCTTCTTGATGGTTTTTTGAATTTTGAGTTGTTTCTAAAGTTCTTCGAGATGGCTTTTTGGATTTTGGGTTGTTTTTAAAGTTCTTCGAAGATATAGATTTTTGTTCTGGGAGATAATTGCTTACTTGGCTTCTTTTTTAAATAAAATAATTTATATGTATAAAATTATAAATACTAAAAAAATATTTAATTTTCTTATTACTATTAAAAAATTAAATAAAAAATAAACTAATAATATTATGTTATGTCATAAGGGTATCAATATCCATATTATAAATTGTGGTACCGTAGGAATCTCCTATAAATTATAATAAATGTTAAATAATTAAAGTAGAATATCTAATTGTGCTCTATTCATCTATTTTTATTTGTCATTTTAGAGAATTTTTTTTTTTGTCTCAATATATTTATCATTTGAAAATATTAAAAAAATACTAATTAATTTTTTAACTTTATTATTATTCTATAATGAAGAAAAAATTAATAAAGTAAGAAAATTGAAGAAAAAAATATTAATAAAGTCAAAAAAAATAATTTAATCATATTAAATATATTTTTTATAATTAAAATTATTTAATAATTTTTTTAATCTTTATACAATTATTTCTAATAACATATAGAAGTAGAGAAAAAAAATATTAGATATATACTTTTGGAGTCAAATCCTCCAAGAACAGTTCATTTGTGCGGTCCATCAAAGAAAATAACGTCTCACTGTAAGTGATGTCCTACACCTATAAATATGGGCTTTTACCTTAGGTAAAACAATGCTAAATCTTCAAGTAAAAAAAAAAAAAAAACAATACTGAATCTTGCACCCAAAAAAAAAAAAATCATCTTGAATCTCTTTTTCTCAGTTCATATATACTTTTCGGTACGCACAAAACACTAATATTAGGTTCTAATTCATCATTTGTTTTAATGCAAGCGAATAATCGATGATTACTTGTGCATGCCACATTGGTAATCATGAAAATAACTGTGTAACATACTATTTTAGCATCATCAAGATTAACAAAGTTTTAATACTGTTAACGGAAATTTTTTTTTTTCAAAATAAAAAAAGTGTTGGTTTTAGGTGGCGAATGCACTTTCAAGAAAGAAAAAAATAAACGAGTCAAATATGAGAAGGCAAAGTCGCCATCCAAACAAGAAACTGGGACAGCAATGGAGGTAAAGGGGGTCTCTTCCGACAGGGAGGACGTGAAGTGGACCACGACGATGGGCCTACAAAGAAAGAAATACATGAAGTGGGCCGACAGTGGGCCCACTTGCGAACCCAAACGTGAGATGATAAATCCACTTGAGGGGGTATGGACACCTCATCTCATCATTGTGTTTCTTTTGTCCATGCGTGGAGAGATTGTTTTTTCAAATAAACTTACTCGGTGTTTGATCCAAGCTTTTTTTAAAAAAAAATTGGGAATTATTTTTATATGTGAATGAAAGTGTGGGGATGTTTGGCAAAAATGTTTTTATATAAATGATATTACTATTAAATTTATTTTTATATAAATCATATTACTATTTATTTTATAAATTTTCATATTCTTTTATAACAAACAGACATAATTTTTATGACCACAAAATTGTTACCCCAGCATAGCATCTTATTCCATTGGATTGGATCACATTATCAACCCAAGAACTCCACCAATCCATTTGCTTGTGATTTTGACCCTGCATATACATTATTAATTAACAGGATACATATCTGATCGTTGGCCTTGTCTCTTCCCAATTTTTCTTCTGTTTCTAGTTGATTTCCTTTTCTGTAATGATGCAGTTTTCAGTTTGCATGTATGAAACTTCAGTTTCAGGATCGTGTGTTTGAGGCATTTAAGTTCCCACAACGATCTCTTATGTCAGTTCTATTTTCTTGTCCACCTTAGCTTTGTTTAGAAACAAAATGGTGTGGAGAAAATTGTTAAAATACCATAACTTATAATTACTATATATATTTTTTTATTTTTTATTTACTTTCGCTCCATTTTTTAAGAAATTAATTTGATAAGTTTACAGGGTAAATGTTTTCTTCGTTTTTAATTATTCTGTATTGTTTTTTATTTGTTTCCAACTTCCATTTTATTTAGATTCATTAAATAGTGTAATATAACTACCAAACTTATTTTTTTTTTATTTAATCAATTTGTAATCCTTCATCTTTTTCAAATAAGCTCAAGAGGTTCAAACGGGTCCCCTTATAGAACACATGCCTGTGACACAAATGCATGTTTTGATAGGGAGTGGGAGGTAGCCATGAAATCCTACTCCACCAATTGCAGTCCTTCTGCCTTCAAATATTGAGGAGCAAATTATGTCGTTCCTCTGGAATTTATGATATATTTTAAAGGAATAATAAGGTACAAGTAAATAATTGTTTGCAATAACATTAAAAGAAAAAAAAACTGAACTCTTTCTAAATTCATGAATTATTATCTAGTTATTCATGCTTTATTAAAATCTAAATCATTATCATTTAAAAAAAAAAATCCACCACCCATTTCACTTTTTAAAGTCATCTTTCACTTTTTTTTTGAGGTCAATACTCAATAATACATCTCATATTTCTTTTAAAAAAACAATTATGACAGAGGAATAGGTCCAATTTCGACACCAAACACGTTCGAGCTCAAAGGGCCAAAAAGACGCGCGTCGCTATTGATACGCTGGCAGTTAATTGCTATACTCAATGCCCAATTTGCAGATCATATATTTTTTGTAAAAAAAAAGACCAACTTGGAGTTTGTTTCAAACCAGAAAAGGTAATAGGCTCATTTACAAGAATCCGAATTGTTTATAACTGTCACACGAACATGTTCAATTATTGCCCAAAAAACCATTTGCCATAGAGAGACAATGAATTCGGTCGAACTAAGGATGTACCACATACAATGTCCGCAATCGAGACCTGAAGGGATTGCGTAGTCCAACTTTTGAACGACAGCTTCAATAATATGGTTGTTTATAATTTTGACTTTAGATTCACAAACCTATGCTTCTAGCCCCTCTTTGGTAGGGATGAAGGAATGGTAGACCTACATCAATGTCGTGAAATTTTTTTAGATAAACATATGTTTATATAGACATTTAAATTAATATTACATATATATAATTAATTATTTAAAGAAAAATATATTTATAAAATATAACCTGTAAAATTTTACATGTATTTAATATTAATTTAAATACTTATGTATGAATATGCCTACCTAAGATTTTCTTTCAGTTTCATTTCCTTGCATTATTGTGCTTGTCCAAGGAATGAGAAGTGGGGAATGGTCACTTTTGTTACAAGTTTGTGACAGCAACTTTGTTCTATGTTTGGATGTTATATAAGAAGGGGAAAAGAAAAGTGATCCAAACTCTTGATTAGATAATTTTTAATGAGGGGAAGAAAGGGATAAAGGAAAACGTTTCTCTCTTTTTATCCCTCAAAACTTTAAAATTCTTCTCCTCAAATTGGAAGATAAGGAGGGGAAAATATTTAATTTTAAATTAAATAAGAAAAAAAGTTCTCATTTCTCCTCATTTTCTCTTATTTCTTTACTTAAACATCTAAATAAGAAAAAATAACTCTCATTTCATCCCCTTTTTCCCCCTCTCTCCTTCCCTTCCCATCTCTTTCCCCTTACTAAAAATCATCCAAACATAGGATAATAATAGGGATGCAAACAATGTCAGGCAGAAAGTTGTGTTTTTGAGACCCATTGTGCCAACCCTCTCCAACGCTCACATTCACATCCCACGTGTCTCACAGAGCGAGGGGATTGTAGTTGGCATGCACATTGCAGACTGGCTTTCACTCACTAAAACTTTCTTAGTTTGCCCCAAAGCAAATGAAGCAGCAGACCCCATCCTCTTGGTCTTTGGGTGAATATTTTAGCCAGGGACGATCTCCCAGGCCTCTCCCAAGTCCTAATCTTTCTTTTTAAGTACCAAAGTCTGCTTCCATGGCCGAAGTGAAAACCCCAAACTAAGTGAGACTAGTTGGAGTGATGAAATTGCAATTAAAAAAGGAATGATAAGTTCCCATTAATTTTAAATTATTACGGTGAAAATCAGAACTAAACCCAAAAATATCGTCTTCAATCTCCTGTTCCTAGTGCTCCGTGGATTTTCATTAGATCCAATTCCTGGTCATTATATTGCTGATTTGAAAATGAAAATGATTTATTGTGATGCATACAATGATCCAAGGGAACATGAAGGAATCCACTTATCCAAATCCCAGAAAATATAAACCAGGACCATAACTAGAATGAAAATCTAATATCTTACATTTTCATATATCAGTCTTATGGTTAAAACAGTTTATAATTAAAATCTTATTGAAAGAACTTTTTTAAAAAAAGTTCTAAAATAAAACTATATCCAAACATAAAACTATATCCAAACATGCTCTTCATATCATAAAATATTGTTTAAAGTAGTATACATGCAAGCATCTGGCCAAAAATGCTGTTCGGCGATGTGGGCTATAGAAATGAACTGCGCCACAACGGAAAGGCCTTGATGCTACAGCGATGCTTGACCTCAGATCACACAACAGGATAGACACAGTAACCGCTTTGATGATCGCATGGTAATAGTCCGAGGGGACAATGATCTGGATTCTAGTCTCACAAGATCCATCCGTAGTCATCATTTGTCATCATCAAACTTGTCAAATATCATTGGCCAATTTCATGCTATGCATTACGTCACACGGGTAACTTTCCTCTTTTTGGACAGCCCGCTTTGCCTCTCATATTTCTTTCTCTTCTTAGTTTGCTTTTGGAATGACTTTCCAACCAAAGAAGGTTGCTGTTTCAATGCAAAGCTTTTTGCTACATGCCCTAAGTGAAGCTTCTTGATCATAAATATTCTTTTCAGCTCACCACGATGGGCGGTGTATGCACGGACCCAAGAGCAAAATGCCCTCCTGGCTAGTTCATCCATCTTGGGCTGAAAAGGACAAGGCAACAATTAGTTTAATAAGTTTATGGTGCACAGAAGCATCTAAGAACCCTCAATAGAATCATGTGGAAACGATAATGGCTGGTGAAATCTATCACAAGGAATAAACCAGCCACCAAAATTGAAAATGTAAAGACAAAAATATTCACATGCTAGAATTGTCATACGTTCACTTTAATTAGTATATACTTGACTGATATCATTGAGAACAAGGATCATCGCACGTTAGAGAATCATTCCTTTAAGAGTATTCCTTTTTGTATTCAATATGTACAGTCAAAATTTCTAGGATAACAAACTTATAAGACTAATTTGCCCTTTTCTAAAGGATCAATAGCAACTCTGCAGAAATACAAAACCAAGAGATATGATGACAGGCACAGGTAGCATGAAACTGAACTCAGATCATCAATTTAAAGGAGCTTCCACTTTTAAAATGTTCTTTTCAATTACAACTGCTCATAAAATTTTGTTATCAATAATATGTGTTCCAAAAACATAATAATAAACCATAACTGTTGTACAATCTGACTCTGCAATGGTTCATTTAGGGGCAAACCTATCAGCCATTTTAATTTTGATTATTAGCACAGTACGGAAGTTGTTATTGCTTAGTAGATGCATAAAACCTACATGTAATGTTTTATTGCTTTCAAAAGTTAAAATTTCTAAGCCAAATCCAATGATAAGGATTCCAAAGTGCAACTTTGATGACATGTTTTCTAAGTCAAAATAGATTAAAAAGTTAACATCCAACTTTCTCAAGGACTATACAATGAGATAAGACACAGATAGTCGGCACAAATGTAGAATTCAAAAAATCAGCTATGAGAATCACCTTGGACGTGATGAAGGATTCAAGTGCCTTCTGGAGACAAAGGACCCAGGGATGTGAATCTATAAAAACAGACTTCTTTATGTGGTTCTTTTGTCCATACCATGGCAAATTATCCAACACTTTGAGGAGAGGATACTCTATTAGTGATACACCATGTTTCTCCAAGTCCTGTAAATAGTCTATTTCAACTGGCTGCAGAAATAACAATGACTCTCCTCTTTCACCCAGCCGAGCAGTTCTACCAACTCTGCATCATGAATTCATGATGGATCCCAAATAAGAAAGCATTTAAAATTATCTTGGAAGATTATAATTTTTCAATGATTAAGATCTGGGAAGATGCTTCCCAATCTACTAGATGAGATTGTTGAAACAAGCTCCTCTTACTCATGGTTGTTAAAATCACACTTAAAAGCATAAAATCCAAGACCTTTAGGATTTTAGAAATAGAAAAATGCTTTCAATTTAATCACAAAATTCATTTGGGTAAAAGCTTGTGAAAAGTTGCTTTGAAGACTTAAAAGCGTTGCAAGCAGGATTTTATTTTATTTTTTCATTTTTGTACTGGGTCCTTTCTAGGTTATTTCTCATAGTGAAATATAATAAAATGACATGAGGATCTTTTAACTCTCCATGACATTAATTATTTTGATAATCCTAAAGGAGTGGAGGATAACATTATTATAGCTTCTAATTATGCTTATGAGGTTGAGGCATTAAATCACACACACAACATTATGAACTAGAAGAAAATAGAAATGACAACAAGGAAAACGAGGATAACGACAGAAACACTCTAAATTTATTTTTTGACATTAGTTCTTGATCTAATTTAGCTTTGTATTTTGCATCACATATTATTATGTTGATCTCTAAGCCATTATAAACATTATTAATTTGTTAAACTCTAATTTCTATCAAATTATCTATCATAGATAAATTGAAATTTAAACATTGTTTAAATGATTTTTTTCAGTACGTTAGGTCTTCAAGATTGGTAATTAATGACTTTGATGCTTAGTTTTGAGTTAATGCATGTATATGTATCTTTTAAAGGATAATTTTAATGTTTAGATGTCCCTCGTGCTTTTAATTCAAATCATTCTTTCAACAACTTTGCTCACACTTATTATACACAACAGACGAACCCAAATTTGTTTTTCTCTTTTTTTTTTTTAAATAATTTATAGGTCGTACAGCCCATATAAACTGGTCCAAACATGTCTATTTAGCATACAAGAGAAAAATACTAGAGAATTAATAAAAACAAACATCTTCTCCACCCCCCAAAAACGAGAAAATAGATAGATACCTATGCACATATTCAGTAGCTTCCCCAGGAGAATCATATTGTATGATGCATCGAACCTTTGGAAAATCCAGGCCTCTAGCAGACACATCAGTGGACAAGAGCAGAGCAGATTTCTCAGTTTTAAAGGCCTGAAACGTGGTTCTCCGGTCCTCCTGTTCCATATTCCCATGCAACCGAAAAGTTTTGCATCCAAGAAACGTCTGTCTGATCCCTGCTTCTGTTTGTGGATCAGATGAAAATTGGAATTCACTTAACAGTGAATAGTGAAAGTCTACCGCATCACATGTTGAAAAGAATACCACGATCTGTGGAATAAATACGCAATTGATGTGACTCATAGCAGTATAATAGATTGAATAGCAATAGCTTTGATAAGCAAGGGGACAGATAGAAGTCGCGGTTTCATTCATGCTGAATGTTAGTTCAAATAATTAAAATAATGTGGATTTTGATTTTGGGTAAGTAAAACATTTTAATGGCATATCCACAAGATTTTTGTTTTTATCTACATATTTCTGACAAAATTACACCAGAAATATCACAAGATTCATTCGTCATGTCATTACACACATATTCACAAGCAACGCTTTAACTATTGAAACAAATAAGAGAGGAATGCGTAGAGTGCAAAATCTCCTAATTCCAAATCACCTATGAAATTGATTCAGAAAACATATGCAGGGAAAATGGCTGAAGATTTAGGTGAGGCCTTACCTTTTGCGAAGCTTCCCTTTCGAAAAGATGCTTTAGAATCGAAAGAAGTACAGGAAGACGTGAACCACAGGGGACTGCGTAGTAATCCAATTAGTATCTTAAAAATATTATGTTAACTTAGAAAGCTCCCTGGAAAAAACTAATTATCTCGTACCTTTTACGTATCTCTGAATTAACTGTGTGGGGACTTTAAAATCTCCAACTGGAGAGCTTGGTATTTTACGGGAAAACTTGTCATCATTGTCTTCGTCAAATCCTAAAGGACCAATGCTTTCAATTGTTGCAATTGGTTCTATTCTTTTGCCATCAAGACCAATCATCACTGGATTGTCAAGACTAATTTTAGCAAGGTGGTTCACTTTCTCATTTAAGGTGGCAGATAAAAGCAAATTCTGTCTTTGAATTTCAGAGTTTCTTGGAAATGCATTCTCTTGGTTAGCATACCCTGTTTTCCTTGAACCTAAAAGATCTAGTATTTCCTGTATATCTTTTCCAAATCCTAATTCCAAAATTCTGTGAAAAAAAAAAAAAACAGATGTCAAGTTAATTCAGCTATGAGAAATATATTGCAAAGAAAATAAAACATTCAGAAATCAGTAACACCAACATATGGTAATTTCTATCACAGCAAGAGATGGAAAATCATACCTATCAGCTTCATCAAAAATTATCCAGCGCAAATTTGTGTACAAGAATGACGATGTATTCTTCAAGTGATCTAAAAGGCGCCCAGGAGTTGCTACAAGAACTGATATGCCTAAAATAAGAACCATAGAGGTCATAAATGTGATTAGGGGTAATAAAAGTCATACTTTGAGCTTCTAATATTATAACAATTTATGCGATCATGATATAACTTTTCTAAGATAGACAAATTTTCCTTTTAAACATTCAAGAGAGATACTATAACACTTTTCTCTTTTCTTTCATAATGTCATTCCCATCATTTTGATGATTGGATTGTTGAACAACTAAAAAGAACAAACTTCAATGATGAAGTGAGAAGATCAGTGTTGGTGATGAACACACATGATTTCTACCTTTACGCAGCCTGGCTTTCTCCTTTGATCTATTTTCACCACCCATAATGTATCCTGGAACAATCCAATGAAATCGGTGCAATAACTTCTGAAGAATTTCATAAAC
This sequence comes from Castanospermum australe, assembly GCA_019955255.1. Lineage (NCBI taxonomy): Eukaryota > Viridiplantae > Streptophyta > Magnoliopsida > Fabales > Fabaceae > Castanospermum > Castanospermum australe. Next base: position 1,182,562 of record NSJW01000183.1, read on the forward strand.
CTGCAAACATAGCTCGCGCGTCGGTACAAGAACCAACGCTATTGCCAATAAATCCATTAAATCTATGACTAATATGGGATGAACTTTCCATGACAAGAAAGAAATGTCATATTTCTTGGCACTACAAAACAGTAAAATTGAGGGTTTAGTACAATATTTTCATGAATACAGTTTGACATATCTTTCTCATGATGCATTATCTTTTACACTTCACATCACCAATCCTCTAAAAACATAACATGCGGTTAACAGCTTGAAAACAAATGCAATGTAACTTGACATGCAACGAAGTAAGCAAAACAACAGCAAACAGGCCTAACCCACTAGGTGGGGTGAGGTTGGCTACATGGATCAAACAATGAATAAATTTTATTTTCAGCATTGATATTGAAAGTATTATTTTCATTATCTTATTACTATTTCCAAAGTTAGATAACATTATGGAGAGTAATATGATATTAATCTTAATCCTACAAGACAAGTAAGCTCACAAATTTTGAATTCATACATGTATTTGTTTCCAATCATAGAAGTGAAGAAGCTGAAAAATTAGATGAAAACAGTGCAGGAAAACTGTAATTATACAATGGACCTACTGTTTAAAATGAAAAACACGTACCAAATGTTCCATCAGACCGCTGGATTCGATTATCATAGTTCTGCAAGTGATGAATAATTGGAGCCAAGTAGGCAACAGTCTTCCCCGTGCCGGTGGCAGCATTAACGAGTCTAAGATTTATCATTAAAGAACCCAAAAAAATACGCTATAGCCTAGAGCATGAAGTACAAAAAGAAGGAGCCATCCTCAACCAGAGGGAGAGACAAGGATACGCATGACGTCCCGAGAGAATAACAGGAATGGCTTGAGCTTGTACTAAGGTAGGAGCTTCAAAGCCCATCCTTTCTGTGAACAAAAATTAAACGATGTTTTACATTCTCAGAGCTAAACAACTTCGAAAAGTACCAAAAATAAATAAATAATCCCAAAATATCAAGCAAAAGATTGAAACTTTGGAAAACTTTCGCTTGCCCATGTGCTGAATTTTTACCAGGCAAGCTTTTGGAACATTGGCAATCAAATTCAGAAAGCAAAGAAAGAGTTGAAACAATACCACGGAGTTCGTCGCATATGGTGGGGTGGAGGCCTAGGCTGGAGAAGGAGCAAGAAGCAAAAACATTGCTTGGCATGCTTTCATGAGAATCCTTCTTCTGATTCTTCTTATAATCCATCAATTCTTTACTGGGTTTCTCGCTCTTCTTCGTGCCCATTCTTCGATCTCGCCTTTGTTTTCTCTCTCTGCTAATCCAAGGGTTTATCAAATTCTACAGCTTTTTTTTTTTTTTGGTCATTATCAAAATCTACAGCTATATCGAAACATAAGCATCCTTTCTCCTCCTCAACTTCTTCTTCCGGCGCCGCTCCGTCAATTGTTGTGGGCCGGATATTTTTCATTTTCGAAAAGCCCAATCTAGCCAGGCCTGTTGGAGGAGACTAATTATGTTTCCTGGGCTGGACAATTTAAGCCCATTTATATGAGAGTTGGGCTGGGTTGCGAGCGTGACGTGGAATAACAGGACTGGCCAAGTCTGGGAAGAGCAGATACTTCGTTGGGATATCGGGGTAGGTGATTACTGCCTCATCACCAAGTTTTTTTTTTTTTTAATTTGAAATTAATCGAATTGGGCTGGTAGTTGCAGCGTGTGTTGCATCAGATAGCAGCGGAAGTGTGAAAATTTGGCACTGTGAAGAAGGGAAGGAGGAAGAAGACCAAAACCTCAAAACCTGTAAGCTCGCCTTTTGTTCATAACAATAATAATCATACTTTGCTTCCCAGAAAATAATAATGGGTTTCCAACTTTCCATTCGGGTCTAGCCTTTTGCAAATTTAAATATTTAACAGATTTTTTTTCCCCTTTTGCGCGAAATTGAGATGATGTCGTTACCCAACGTTGGATTTGCGCTTTCATTTCCAAAAAAAGAAATAAAAATTTTAAGTGTTTGTGTCTGTTGTGAGTTGATATTGGTACGTTTTCGTAGCGCTTGAAGAGAAGGGTGCTGAGTTTTCTGCAATTTGGGGGTTCGTTTTTGCGTGGTTGATGCCATTTGAGACACCCATTATGGGAACGAGAGATGAGGTTGTGGAAATAGATAGCTTGGAAAAGAGTTTGTTGGAGAGTGGTGGTACCCTTGAGGACCCTGAGGCTAAAGATGAAGCAGTCTTGTATGCCGCATCATTTCAAGAGATGGAAGAAAATTTTGTCAAGTTTCAAACAGCACAATGGGTTCTTTACTCGCTCTTGCTGGTATTAGTATGGGGCATTGGCTTGCTCATGATGCTATATCTGCCGGTCCGGAGGTTTATACTGACGAAGGACATTCGCTCCAGAAAGCTCTATCTCACTCCAAATGCTATTGTGTACAAGGTAAATGAGCAATCTTTCTAGACTTTCCAAAAAAATTATTTGAACTTGTTGTAACCAGGTGCTGAGGTGCGCAAACAAAAAATAGGGCAGAAAAAATAGGCATAGAATTTAACGTGACCTTCAATGAACTATAGGCCCATTTTTACTGGTGAAACATGGACAAAATTCACTATGATCAATGAAGATTACAAGGATAAGCCACTCCATGCTCAAACCCTGATCACAGTACACCCTAATTCTCACTGTTGCTGAGATTTACCACACTCTGCAACCTAACTACTGATTCACTTGTCTCTGAAAAATCCTTGTCGGGTCGCATCATATGCTTTTTGGTCAGGTCACATGTCGGGGCAATCGCATAATTAAATACAAGCTGCTTTATAACAGAATTTTTCAGGGTTTTTTTTTTCTTGTTCTGGATGAATTTTCTATATCACATGTATTTCTATAAGAATAAGGCAGTAATCTGGCAAGAATATCGTCAAAATTCTAATGTGGATGTCATTGCATGGAGTTATTTAATTTGTCCCACTACCAAATTTTTGAAGTTGGCTACACTACATCAACTTTGTAACATCATTTTTTTGGGGTTTAGTTTTAGCTTTTTACCACTTCTGATCATATGTGAATGCCAATGTTTGCATGTATGGATCCGATGACATGTTATATGTTTATGTAGCTCAGGCTACAAGGCCAGTACCATTTCCATGTTTTGGAGTACTGCATAAAGAGAAGCATGTTTTATTGCATTCCGTGGCAGATGTCGTGGTTGAACAAGGTGCAGTATTTGCAGTTTTCTTCTGTGTTTCCTGAAGTTTTGGCCTTTTTTTTGGTTCTAGTTTCACACTATCTGTTTTGGTATGATTTATTTCTTGTTATAAGCCTTCTAACCTTTGGCAATTGATTTTTTTGGTCCTGTGGTTTTAATTTCTAAGACATGATTATATCTATTCTTAGGATATTTGCAATCCCTTTTTGGTGTCTATTCTCTTAGAATTGAAAATGTTGGTGTAAGAAGGCCAACTAGTGATGATGTTAAAATCCAGGGCATTGCAAATCCAAATGCTTTCAGAAAGGTATTCTATAGTGTCTGACCACCCTCTCCCCCAATCCCCCAAAAGAAAATTTATTTTCCTTCCTTTCTTCTGTCACTTTAAGTTGATAACATGGTTTATGCTGAACTGCTTTTTGCATCTCTTCAATTCTTTTCAGGCTGTTATGATGCGTGTATCAAACATGAGAAATGAGATTTTCTCGAGACAGGTTTCTACATTAGAAGATATTCCCAATTTGATGGTAGGTCATTCACCAGATGTATGGGCATTACTACAGCCTATGTTACTGATTATAATTGTAACTCTCATTGATCATGTTGGTTACTTATTCTCCATCATCTTACTGTTCTCTCCCTCCCTCCTATCGTTTTCTGTCACTTGTAGATGTCTCCATCAAAGTCATTTAGGCATGATTCTACTCCTTCTGGGGAGCTGCTCCTACTGCAGAAACTAGAGGAAGTTGGAAGCTCTGTGAAGGTAGAAAGTGAACGCAGCATATAGTATTGTTATTTGCCATAATGGTATCATATTACTTCAGGACAAGGAGAAGCAGAAAGTTTAAGTGCAAAAACAGAGTGGAGAAAAAGAAAAAGATTTAGTCGTACGTTTCTGGAGTTGGTTATATTCTTTTGGCTAACACCAGGGTTTGATGTTTACTGCAGAGAATACAGACTTTTTTTGAGGAGCAACAATCTCAAACAACAGAATCTATAGATTGAGGTTAGTGAATTTGATGTAAAACAAATTTCCTATTTTACTGGTAATGATTGATGCTTTTGGGGATTATAGATATTTCTCTTACAGAAAATGTTAAAAGTGGGCAATATATCTGTAAAATATATATCCTGCTCCTCATGGGTTTTCTGCAGTGTTGTAAGTGGCTTTCTTATAAAGAATCACTGTCTTTGTTTTTCATCAATACTTTATTGGGCTATTCAATGAAGTCGTGCTTTAGCTTGTCTATTATTTAGGAGAATTTACATGGAAATGAATTGGTCTCTTAACACCATCATTACATAATGGGTCCACTCTTGCATTTTTCATGTTCTTGTATTTGATTCTGTCTTGAATGCATGTGAACATTTGGTTTTACATTCAGCCGTTTGTTTACATTCATGTACAAGACAATATTAAACAGACTCATATAGCTAGAGAAAACTTGAACTCCAGATTTAAATCAAAATCCATTTTTAAGCAAGACAAGATTGTTATTTCTTTCTAGACCACTGGTGCAAGCATTGGGGATCTTGATTATGCTGCCTTTGCCTGCATCTTTTTTTTTTTTTTTTTTTGTGGGTTCTCCTGCATCTTTTGTAATTTGTATATAACTATGTTAATCTGGATTTGGATATATGATGCAGGAAGTGGAATAAGGATGAGTAATAACCAATCAGTATCTCTTCCAAGGCATTTCTGATCCAACTAATATTAATGCTACTTTCTTAGCAGCCCCTGGAAGTGCAACAGTTGACACCTCAAGCAATATGGCTAGCTTCATTGTTGTAGTCCGTATCTTTTACCTTTCAAGTGTGCCTCGTACTATTTTTCTTCTGTAAGAAAAAAGTTGTACATCTTGATTACCCTCCCTGAAGTCTGAATGTATCCATCTGACCATAAATCCGTTTCAATTTTTTTTTAATGCATCAATATATGTCTTATTGTTTCATTTTGGTATAATTCCTTTATTATTTTACTGCAATTTTTTTTTTTTCACATAACAAGGGGGATGGGGAGCCCTTTGGGCAGTCCCAGTAGTTTCCTTGACGTACTAGCCTAAGTGAGTACCTTGAACCGTCAAGTAATACAAAGGTGATCGACAAAGTTTGTCCTGGATATAAAATCATTCGCTTATTCACCAAGCCACAAACTCAAGGATCTTAAAAGGTTTACAGTGCATTCTCTGACTGTAAGATTTGCCTTCCAACCCAAACCCCTTTTTCCCTCTCGAATAACTAGTAACACTATGCGGGGCACACTGTATGTTGAACAGTGTGTCTTTTATATACCCATTCTTAGCTTGTTCTTGCGTATGACCCGTTAACTAGGGAGAAATTATTATGTATTATTAGAGTTTTATCCTTAATTTATTAAAATTATAACACGTAAATAATATAATTATACATATTGTTAAATCAAATATAAAATATTTATGATAAAATTTAAATTAAATCTTAATCCTTTAATGTAGTATTATGAGAGTACTTACGAGTTTTTCATGACCAGAAGGTTGCTTTTCCCCATCTTACAAACACCAATAAGTTGCTTCCGTTGCATATTTTGTAATTTTGCTAAGAATGACAAAAGGGTCGCATAAATGTACTAACAGTACCTTGTACAATTAAACTACACGTATGATTTCAGAGAGTATCTTGCAGAATTTACCTTGTCTAACTCTAGCTCCTGCTTGATCATTTAGCAAACCTAATTTAGACCCTAAATAAGGGCAGCTAAAATACATATATATGTTATATGTAAAAAAAAGTCCCCACTTTGAAGTTACAGATACAGAAACTTGAGCGCAAGTTTATTAGATTAGCTTTACTTTGCAGGTGGCTGGGCAAACTGTTGCAGCTGATGAACAACATGAGACATTCTAGGGCGCATAGATGGGACATGCTGTGTGCAAGAATAGACGAGGTCTACCACCTTCTGGATGGTACTAGCCTCTGGAATATTAGAGGACGACAAGGAGACATGAGGATCCAAGAGTTCAGGATAGCGATGAGCTTGCACAAGAGGTGTGGCCCATTCAAATATACTCTGCCAACCCACAGAATCAACTGCCTGTGCAGCAGGTCTACGTCCACTCACAATTTCAAGTAGTAGGACGCCAAAACTATAAACGTCACTCTTCGTTGTAAGCTCGTTTCTATACACAAACTCTGGAGCAAGATATCCATAAGTTCCCCCTGCCATCACAGGGCTCTGGTGCATCACTTCATATGGCACAAACTTGGACAGACCAACACCCATAAGGTGCGCTCCAAACTCCTCATCCAGCAGTACATTACTGGCACGAATATCTCGATGCACAACTTGTGGCTTAACGTTGTCATGCAGAAACCTGTTGAAACAGAAAAAACAAGTCTGTTATAATTAATAAATCCATGAAGTTTTAAATGCTTTGAAATCTTTTTTGTTGGTAAGCCTGTCATAAAGTACCGGAAAAGACTTCTTATACTATCTGAGGGAAGGAAAACTAAAATCACCATTATGAGAAACTCAACAAATATGTATCTGGTTCCCCTGAACACAAGTTTTAATTTAGTTCCCCCTCCTCTCTTCTCTAACCCCCTCCGCTCTTTCTTCTTGATAGGTAGATGACTTTCTCCTAAATTACCCTTTATATATTACTTGGCTAACTACTTGTGCATGGATAGATACTGAAAACTGAAAAGCTATTTCAGCAGGTTTCTTCCTGATATCCAATAAAGCATAAAAGGCCATGCTAAAGTTTACATAATGAAGGTAGCATCATAACACCCCCCCCCCCCAAACAAGAAAAAAAATAAAGTTAAAAGTTGATAACTTGACATAACTTGGGCTATCATAGGAACACAAATTATCTGACTATCTGATGTGCAGAACAACTAGGCCTGAGCAAGCAATGATGTAAAGCAACGTTAACGAACCTTGCGATAAAAACTCCTTGACAGTTCATGCTATGTGAATGATATATTTCATGTTTTAAATGATCTAACAAGGCACAGTGCATGCAAAATTTTCATAACTTTTATATAATAATTAAACATGAGATGAGATGATAAATTCAAATTAAATCATTTTTTATCTGAAAATAATAAAGGGCAGCCCAGTGTCTGTAGCTCCCACCATTGTGGGATTTGGGGAGGGTCACATGTATGCAATCTTACCCCATCAACAGAAACTGTGACCACTAGGTCACAAGGTAGCAACCTTACCGTTGCGCCAAGGCTCAATCTCTTTTATCTGAAAACAATGACACGAGGAACCTTAAACCTGCAGCTGCAGGTAGCACATGATAAATGAATCTGATAGACCCCCAATCTCACGGGTATACTATAGGAAGAGGTACAGAAAACCACCTCACCATGCAGAATAGATTATTCTGTTATGCATGCTGAGCTGGCATTTCTGTTAGGATACCGTGCTCCATACCGTGCTCTCCCTTGCTGTGGAGCTGAAGAGGCTATCGGTTTTGCATGCTGAGCTGGCAGGTGGTTACGTAGTCTGTTAGAGGTAGTGGGGAGCAGATTGTGTAGGGGAGATGTGTGGTTAAATAGGAGGAGGAAAGGAGAGGAAGGCAGGCATTTGGATAGGAGTCACATTGGGGAGAGACCAGCCCTCTCGAAAGGCTTGGGTTATTTTCGTTTCTGTTCTGTTTCCATTTTTTCCAGTTCTTTATCTATTTTTCTGGGTGTAATCAGTAGCTGAATCATTTCTGATATCAGCTTGAATCAATAGAAAACTATTATTTTCAGTTTCACATTTCCGTTCATGTCTCCGTTGAAACTATCAACTGGTATCAGAGCTCCTGATCCGGAGAGCCCTGTATGGTTACTACCAAAAACATGGAAGCACGATTTGACACTATGGAGGAGAGGCTCCGAGGAGCGGAAGAAAGGTCACGTCGGACCGAAGAGACAATGGCCGAATTAGTAAGGAGTAATGCCGAGATTACCTGGCTACTTCAAAACAGAGAACGACGCAACTCCAGGAGCGGGGCGGAACTAGAGGCAGACGTCAAGGGAGAACTCAATCTTCGACGAATCTGATGAAGGGTATGAAGGACGGACGCAAGCGCAATGAAGTCCTTGGACGCCGGTTAGAACTACCCTCTGTTTTTCAGGTGAGAACACACATGGGTGGCTCAACCGTGTCGAGTGTTACTTCAGGGTGAACGGCATTACCAATGCCGAAAAAGTTCAGACAGTCATGCTGGTGCTGGGAGGGTGAGGCGCTCAGCTGGTTTCAATGGTGGGAACGGCACAACCCACAGGTAACCTGGGCAGAAATTTCGAAGAGAGGTGATTCAGCGATTCCAGCCAGAGCTAGAGGACAACCCATACGATGAATTACTCAATCTGAAGCAGACAGATTCAGTGGCTGCTTACCGACGACGAGAATTCGAGAACGTTGTTGGTACACTTCGTTATAAGGACGAAGAAATGCTGAGAGGAATCTGGCTTAATGGCCTACGTGAAGACATCCGATACGAACTACTTATGTATCGGTATCTAACGTTGGCTAACATGATGAACATGTCTAGGAAGATTGAAAGGAAGAACAAGCGCGCTATTGTTGGGGGGAAGAAATGGAGTGGGGCATGACCGCTCAGCAGGCCAAGGTGAAAACCACGGGTCAGGTTACTACAATGCACGTGGAGCATACTCGAAGCAGGCGGGAAAAACTGATGTGAAGGAGATTAAAAATAATGAGGGGTCTCGAGGTTTCTCACAACCTAAGTCCACCCAGAATCTTAGTTCTAATGTCACGTCTGCAACACATACAACAGAGGGTCAAGGGAGCAATTCCGCCAAGGGAGGAACAAGGAAGTTGACTCAGGCGGAGTTACAAGACAAATCACGTAAGGGACTCTGTTTTAATTGTGATGATAAGTGGCACCCCAACCATAAGTGTAAGGTAAGAAGCCTGCAAATTATGGTGGTTGATGAGGAAGATGAAATTGAAGTTAATCCTGAGGGTAATGGGGAACACAACGAAGAGGGAATGGAGGAGGGTGAAATCCCAGCAGTTCATTTGTCCATCCAAAGTTTGATGGGACTCACATCCTCACAAACAATGAAGCTTTGGGGGAAGGTGGGAGAACGAAATGTGGTAGTGTTGATTAATTGTGGAGCTTCACACAATTTCATTGGGACAGAAGTAGCAAAGGATCTGAAGTTAACAGTAACAGACACCCCCAAATATCAGGTTGAGGTTGGAAATGGCTACAGGATCACGTGCTCAGGAGTATGCAAAGAAGTCACCATGATTCTGCAAGGGTTGGAAATCCGACAAGACCTCTTTCTGTTTGAACTAGGAGGAGGCGTTGATGTGGTGTTAGGTTTGGAACTGGCTGTGTAGTTTGGGGGAGATAAAGGCAAATTTCAAGGAACTCACCTTGAAAATTAACACTGGGGATAAGGAGATTCGGCTGAAAGGGGAACCTTCCCTTTCTCGATCATTTGCCTCCTACAAGTCCATAAGGAAGACATTGCAAGAAGGAGGCTGTGGATATTATATAGAATCTACAGAGACATCCTTTCATACCAGTAACTGTGGTGAAGGATGGCCAGAGTTAGAGGAGATTCTGCAGGAGTATGAAGGGGTTTTCCAAATTCCCAGTGGCTTACCTCCACCAAGACGACAGGATCATGCAATCACTCTTAAGGAAGGTAGCAACATACCAAATATATGCCCTTACAGGTACCCACATTCTCATAAAACTGAGATTGAAAAGATTGTGAATGAGATGCTAGACTCTGGTATAATTCGGCATAGTGTCAACCCTTATTCAAGTCCAGTTATTCTGGTTAAAAAGAAGGATGGAGGGTGGAGAGTATGTGTGGATTATAGGGCTCTGAACAAAATGACAGTTCCAAACAAATTTCCTATACCAGCAATTGATGAGCTATTGGATGAGCTTGGGGGATCTTCAATTTTTTCTAAACTGGATCTCAAGTCTGGCCATCACCAAATTCGAATGAGGGAAGAAGATATACCTAAAACTGCCTTTAGGACGCATGAGGGTCATTTATGAATATTTAGTCATGCCTTTTGGGCTAACAAATGCGTCATCATCATTTCAAGCACTGATGAATGAAGTGCTGAAACCTTTTCTCAGGAAATTTGCACTGGTATTTTTTGATGATATTCTCATCTTCAGCAAAGATCAGAACACACATTTGTCACACTTGAAGTCGGTATTCCAAGTACTCCAGCAGGAACAGCTTTATGCAAATAAGAAGAAATGTTGTATTGGGCAAAGGCAAGTAGAGTATCTTGGTCATTTGATATCTGCAGAAGGCGTCCAGGCAGACCCCAACAAACTGTCAGCCATGGCAGACTGACCAACTCCAAAGGATGTGAAGAGCCTTCGTGGATTCTTGGGTTTGACAGGATACTACCGACGGTTTGTTAAAGATTATGGTAAAATAGCACAACCCCTAACCAACTTGCTGAAGAAAGATAGTTTCACATGGGGGACTGAACCCCAAAAGGCTTTTGAAGATCTAAAGCAGGCCATGATAACAGTCCCAGTCTTGGCATTGCCTGATTTTAACAAAACGTTCACTGTCACCACAGATGCTTCGGGAATGCAATTGGTGCAGTGCTCATGCAAGACAATCGGCCAATTGCTTATATTAGTCAGAGTTTCTCACCTAGATCGTTAACAAAATCGGTCTATGAAAAGGAAACTTATGGCAATTGTACTTGCTGTGCAGAAATGGAGACACTATTTAATGGGTAGGCATTTTATGCAAAAACTGACCAGAAAAGTTTGAAGTTTCTAACAGATCAGAGGATTTTGGGGGAAGAGCAACAGAAATGGACATCCAAGCTCCTAGGATTTGACTTCGAAGTGCAATATCAACCTGGGAAGGAGAACAAAGTTGCAGACGCCCTTTCTAGACAAATGCAATTTTCTGCTTTTACCAAAGTGGAATTTCCGAGCCTAGTAACTATTGAAGATGAGCTGCAAACTGATCCTAGACTGCGAACAATAATGCAGGACTTGCTGTTGGACCCTCAATCACACCAGAATTTCACCTTGCACGGTGGAAGACTTTTTTACAAGCAGCGGATGGTTATCTCCAAACTATCCAGTTTAATCCCACAAATCCTCTACGAGTTTCATGACTCACAGGTTGGAGGACACTCTGATTTTCTTCGAACACTCAAAACAATTTCAGGATTATTATACTGGGAAGGGATGAGGAAGACTATCAAGGATTATGTAGCAGGCTGTGTCGTATGTCAGCAAAGCAAAACTCAAACATTGTCCCCAGCAGAACTTTTACAACCCTTACCGATACCTACTCAGGTCTGGACTGATATATCTATGGATTTTGTGGGTGGATTGCCTAAAGCCTTTGGACTAGATACAATATTAGTGGTGGTAGATCGACTGACCAAATATGCGCACTTCATCCCACTCAGCCATCCTTATGCTGCAAAGGAAGTGGCCGAGTCCTTCATCAAGGAGATTGTCAAACTTCATGGGCTTTCCCTCTCTCAATTGTTTCTGACAGAGATAGACTCTTCCTGAGCACATTCTGGTCTGAACTTTTCAAGAGCTCAGGTACTAAGTTAAAATACAGTTCTGCTTATCACCCTCAGTCAAATGGTCAAACAGAGGTGGTTAATAGGTGCTTAGAGACATATTTAAGATGTTTCTGCAGCCCGAAACCAAAGCAATGGCCCAAATGGCTTCATTGGGCTGAGTATTGGTATAACACCACCTACAAAAGTTCCACAGGCATGACTCCTTTTAAAGCCTTGTATGGCTGTGAACCACCCACTCTTTTTAAAACAGATCAGTCATCTTCAGTAGATGCAGTAGACAAATTGCTAAGGGAAAGAGATTCCATAATTCAGGAGCTTCAGAGTCACCTAATCCAAGCTTAGAATCGAATGAAAGTCCAAGCAGACCAACATCGACGAGATCTTACTTTGGACACTGGTGAATGGGTGTATTTAAAGCTGCAGCCTTATAGATTGAAATCCCTGGCTAAACGTTTCAATGAGAAGCTAAGTCCCAGGTTTTATGGACCTTGCAAAGTCCTGGAACGAATTGGGAGAGACTGCCTACAAGCTGGAATTACCTGATTCCAGCAAAATTTCATCCTGTTTTTTCATGTGTCTCTCCTCAAAAAGGCAGTAGCACCCTCATGCACGCCTCAACCTTTACCACCCATGCTGAGTGAGGAATTTGAATTGTAGGTAGAACCGGAAGAAATCATTCAGTGGAGGAAATCATCTTCAGGACAGACTGAAGTATTGATCAAGTGGAAGAATTTGCCATCCTTTGAAAATACTTGGGAGTTTGTCCCTGTTATTCAGCAGCAATTCCCCAATTTTCACCTTGAGGACAAGGTGGTGGCTTTGGGGGGGAGTATTGATAGACCCCCAATCTCACGGGTATACTATAGGAAGAGGTACAGAAAACCACCTCACCATGCAGAATAGATTATTCTGTTATGCATGCTGAGCTGGCATTTCTGTTAGGATACCGTGCTCCATACCGTGCTCTCCCTTGCTGTGGAGCTGAAGAGGCTATCAGTTTTGCATGCTGAGCTGGCAGGTGGTTACGTAGTCTGTTAGAGGTAGTGGGGAGCAGATTGTGTAGGGAGATGTGTGGTTAAATAGGAGGAGGAAAGGAGAGGAAGGCAAGCATTTGGATAGGAGTCACATTGGGGAGAGACTAGCCCTCTCGAAAGGCTTGGGTTATTTTCGTTTCTGTTCTGTTTCCATTTTTCCAGTTCTTTATCTATTTTTTCTGGGTGTAATCAGTAGCTGAATCATTCTGATATCAGCTTGAAATCAATAGAAACTATTATTTTCAGTTCACATTTCCGTTTCTGTCTCTGTTGAAACTATCAGAATCTGAAGTCCATTCACAAGCACTTTAACTGTTTCCTCTTCACCAGATGGATGTTTTCTAAGTACAAACTCTGTAATGCTACCCTTCACATGAGATTTTGGGCCAAGTATCAGTAGCAGAGCATATGTGGACTAATTCAACCCTACAATTTCACCTTAACATTTTACTTGGTTTAGTGGAGATCTCTATCATGCCTATCCAAATCAAAAGTTTGAATGAAGGTGATTATTGCTCTGATGTAAAAATTAAAATCCAAGAACAGGATGGCTGGTTTGATGACTACATTTTAGCAACAAGGAGATCCAAAGCACGATAGTTCTTTATTTGGTTTGAAAATCTATGAGACCAGTGATACTTTAGAAATAAGATCCAACTAAAAAGAACAGGTTTGAAAGCATGAATAAGCATCGAATATTCCCATATGAAAGTTGCAATCCTACAAATAATTCAAAGTCGCAACCCATGTACAGCAAATGCAAATGCAAGACCACCAACTAGCAATGCAGTACAAATTATAAACAACACATACAAATACCAAGGGAGAATGACTTAATGCCTACAGTTAGTTACAGCCAAAAAGCACAATTTGCATCACAACAAGATTTCCATCAGTGAAGTGAAAATATGCGTCTTGATAAGGAGGAAAAAAAGTTGTAGATTAACATGAGGAAAATAACCATATTATCAAAGAACAAATATATTTTGGACATACGCAATTCCTTGAGCAAGTGTCGTGGCAATTTTCATCCTCATAGCCCAATCTAAGCTGCGACCTCCCCTTGGTAAGTGATGTAGCCATTTATCTAAGGGCCCATTAGCTACAAACTCATAAACAATGTAGCGGTCACCATGATCATAGCAGCATCCCTTCACAGCCACCAGATTTGGATGGTGAAGCCTTGCAACCCTGCCAATTTCAGAATAGAACTCCTTCTTCCTCTGAAAACTTGACCTTTTTAATCTCTTAACTGCAACCCTTGAGCCATCAGGTAGGACCCCACTGTATGTACCACCAGTCTTGGTATCCCCAAAAAGACGGCTACCTTCACTGAAATTCTTTGTAATCGTCCTTAATTCCTCCTTGGTAAATACTTTCCACGATGGAGGAACTAGTAGAGAAGCTGCTGGATTAGATAGTTTTCTAGACCGTTTTCTCTTCTTGCCCCGTTTATATATAAGAAGCCAAACCACTACTGCTAATGTTGTGCAGAGTATTAATGCACTCACCACTGCAAGGATGATAAGGTATTCCCTGTGGCAGTGCATATGCTCACATTTTGTATCTGAGATGAATGGAAAAAAAATTAATTAACAGTTTACTTGGCAATGATGATTAAAAGAATCTATATAAAAATTCAACCAAGATAGAAGAGAAGAAAAAATAAAAGTAAAACGAGCAACATATTTCTCAAGAATAAAGAGCAAACGACAAACCTTTTGGGACAAAGAATAATACAGTTGGAAAATCTGAATACTGAATTTATAATGAAAGTAAAATGAAAATCGGCAGTGATATATACAACAAGGACATACCTATGTCAAGTATACATACAGAAGCATGAGGATTGTCACATGTCTCTTTCATGAGAGATTTTGAATGATTAATCATTACTGTACATAAATTGAATGTACTGTTCATGTGACAGGGTAGTTCAGTAGTACAATTGGATGGAACAAGGGCCAAAGGAGATATGGAATTATTCCACTGAGAATTGTCAGACCACATCCACTCATAACTAGCTGCAGAATTGAGTCTTCCTCCAACCCAGCAACTATTTATAGATTCACCACATAGACTCTGAGCAAAATGTAGTTCCTCAAGTGATATCAATGATGCTAAATGTCCGCCATATTTATTACAACAGATCTCTGACTCATTCCAAGTTTGAGGCCTCGCAACATGGAAAAAGCACTTGGTCTTATTAGGGCCAATAACCCAACCAGTTGGGCATGGCGCTGTAGAAGAAGGAAAAAAAAATATTTGAATACTCAAGCATGAGTAATCTGAAGACACGAAGTCGTCATCATGTGTAAAAGGTCTATTTCAACATAGTAGAAAATGATTATCAAAATGTGACCTCAAGAACCATCAGATGAAGTGCATTACAAAGATTGCATGTTATCATAAAAATTAAAGTATTATAAAAAAACACCCATTATGCAGATAGATTTGTTAACCGATCTTTAACAGCGTGCATTTAGCTGCCATGTCTGCAGTTAAGTTTCAATATAAATCATATCTCACAGTTCATTTCAGGCACATAGATGCTATTTTTAACATAAACGAAGTAGTTCATTAGGAGAACATAAATTTACATCTTTATTATACCATTTTCTCACCATGGAGAACATTTGTGCATTTTCAGGAGAGTTAAAACGATACATTATATCAAAACAGGGATGGCAACTCAACAAGAGAAAGTTTTATCCAAAAAGAAAGCATACCTTTACTGTTTCTATTCAGAGAACCAACGAAGTTACCACAAGTCGTCTCATTAAGTGACTACAAGCAAAATGAAGCTTCGATAAATGGGTTCACAGCGAAACACATTCAAAATTTTTAATTTGTAAAACACAAAAATGTAGCATACTCACCGCATCGGAGCCAAGTCCACGGACAGCAAGCAAAGCTACCAGAAGGAGAACAAATTGCAGAGCTTTGGGCTTGACATCCATCAGAACAACCTCAAAGTGGGAAACTGCAAACGTTAATCAACAAAAAGAGAAGCGTGGCATACTGAGTGGGGGCAGTTGCAGTGGGTGAGGCCCTGAGAAGGAAAAATAGCAGAAGAAGAATATGAAGTTGCAGAGTTGCAGCACGAGAAAACTGGTATGGCCCTGTCTGCGGTGCTTCCTTTTGAAACAAGAAAAAGAGAAAATTTTCATTCCCCAATTCTTGCCATGAATGAATTGAAGAGCGCAAAGCCAATTTTCGCTTCACCCTTGTTCTTCTTCCTTTCTCTGTCTTTCTTTTATTGTTTTTTCTTTTTTTTTTAATTATTGTGTAGGTAGGTGCAATTGTTTTTTTTTGGGTCATCAGTAGCTAGCTGCAATTAAGAGCTCTGAGGAGCGGTCAGATCTGTTCGAAATTCGAACCACTTGGGCCCGTCCAGTCCACAACAGAACTGAATAGTCCAATAACCAAAAAATCATTAGTTCTAAATAGATTAACTTATTTTAAATTATGATAAAAAAAAACACTTATTTTGAACTAGAAATTTTTTTAGGATTTATTAATTTTTTTCAAAATCAAATATGTGTTTGACGTTGTTATTTCAACTATTTTACATAAAGGCTTTTTTTAAGAAAAAGTTTAAACTTTTTTATGAAATGTTATCAAATGAGATAAAATTATAGGAAATTAAAAAAAAACAGTTATAAAAGACAACCTGCATATAAAGAATGAAATTATTGTAAGATTTCGTGAAAAAAAAATATCGTATCTTTTATCATTTTTATATTTGAAAAGCTTGTCGTATAAGAAATAATGACATATTACTAATACAAGCACCAAAATTTTCTTATCAAGTGACATCAGCTACATGAATAAAGTCAGCATAAGACATTGACGCAGAAATAACGTGACATAGTCCCAAGATTTGAATCTGCCATAATTTTAAATTCTTCTTGATTGTAATATTAGTATTAAAATAAATAATTTATTTATTTGCTGACTCAACTGGTATAAGTTTTTTCAAAGAATCAGTGAATAGGGATTGTATCTCATTTTTCTCAAAATCATGTCCAGACTGAGGCATTTTTTTTTTTTTTTAAAGTTTTTATAGGCTTATAGAAGCTTTGGCAGCATTAGTTCCAACTTGTGAGAAGGGAGATCGAACTACATACCTCTACCCTTGGTCAATGAATAGTCTTTAATTATTTTGTATTTTATATCTTAATTTAATGTGATTTTTTAATTTCAACTATATTCTTCTAAAAACAATTAAATTATTAACAAGTTAAAAAGGCTTAAACAAAATCTTTATTATAATTTATAAGCTATTAAGATTGGATTAGTAATGAAAGATTTGATTTATTTTTAAAAAATTATAATTTTTAATTTTTGTGTCATTATTATATTAAAAAAATATAAAACTTTATTATATAAATAAGATATTTGAATTTATATATTCATTGACATGACTTTATATTAATGTAATAGGTTTGAGTTGATAGGACTTTGTAAATGTAAGGGTTCAAACTCTTTTGCCGAAATGCAATCTTGGAAAGGACAACTTCATTACTTTAAATTTAATTAGTCTCACGTTTAAAAAATATAAAAATACTTAATATATATATATAATTTATCAAAAAATGTTAACTTACACTTATATATATTAATATTTTATATTCTTTTATTTTAATAAAAATATT